>OX638312.1:103455930-104141143 GCA_951812415.1 Beris morrisii | reverse complement strand
ATGTTTCATGGAGATCATATCATAATGAAACATAACAAAAAGTTGTATGTTTCTACTACTTCAAAATAGATGATTTTAAATTTCAATACCCAAAATTGACAAATTAAAGGGTGAATAGATATTTCATCTACTTGCAAGACAAAAAATTAACAAATCAAAAGAAGAATAGATATTTTGTCTACTTCTTAGTTAACGGAGCGTAATCAAGTATATTGCGCAGTGCCGCGAAGTGCTAAGTTTGAGTGGGCTTTTATTCAAAATTAAATACGTAGTATTATTTATAATTAATATCTTAATAAAAAGGAAAGTGAAAAATGAGTGATGAAAGCTTCAGCTTTATGAACATTCAACAAGATCATGATTCAATATATGTGTTGAACGACGGCTAAGAAGCAGTAGCAAATTTGCTATCAAGTTGGGGCCTGTCAAAAGCTGTACCTCTTGTCGCAAGTAAGATCCTTTTCTGGAATTACTAATAAAGTAAAATTTTAGTGAAAGTGTGTTTTAGATAAGGGAATCGACATTGAAGTTTTGAAGAAGTTGACAGCCGCTGATTTGGACCAACTTATTGGCCTCGATGAAGAGAACTTAAGTAACTTGTATTATTATAATACTAAATTAATTTTAAAACGATTAAATTTAATAGATCCGGATATAGTTCAGGATTTAAATAATAATCTGAGCTTTAGATGGCTACAAAGTCACATTCAACCGAAGGAAGAAGTGGAGAAGCTACCTTTGAATTGGGGAAGAACTGTTTCAAAATCAAGGGCAGTACAATAAATGACTGGCCAATATTGAAACAGCGCATAGGTGCATCACTTGTAAGTAAAAGATTCGAAAATATTAAATTTTTATCACTAGTTTTGAATTGTCTTTCACATATCAGATTGAAAATGATTTTATAAAACTGTATCCCGGAAACTTTACTAAATTTTCAAACAAATGGAAAAATTTTGAAACAAAAATTCTAATTGTATACAATAATGATATAAAAGATCCAAAAAATAAGAAGTTGCTGAAAATAGTTCAAGAAGAAAATTTGAATGATGGTAAAATTGTCTTATAATTGTGTTGTTTGTTATATTGCATTAATCATGGTATAAATTTAAGATTCCAGACACTATTTAACATTTATTCTTTTGAGCGCTTTATTAGTGCCTCAAATTACTGTAAAAGGGAAAGGATCCTCAAAGAAAACATGGAAACCTTCGATTCTAGACAGCCAAAATTTTATGGTCCTCCATGTACTGGTAAATCTTTTTTTTAAATATTTTTTTGATGGTTTCATTAAATAGCTATTTTTTTAGACGAAAAGCAATATAGCATCTGTCATTGAAGAGCGAGCGAAAAAAAAAATAAAATTTTTCTGAGGTACTGATTTTATTTGACAATATTTTGTATGAAACAAATAGTTTTTTGAAGGGAATTTACCTTTCTTTTGCAATACATCAGGTATTAAATATTAAGTATCCCGTAGAATCTCAACAAAACTGGCATTTCGTTGAAAAATATTTTTTTGATTTCAAAATATCGGGAAAAGTATCAAATTCATTAAAACTCCTTTTAAATGCACTAAATATGTAAATTTAATTAAAAACATGCACTCGTGTCATCTATATAATAGTCAATTCAAAAAAGCTGCTCTATATATCACACATTTGAAACTTCACCATAGATTGAGCTCCCTTTCAAACTTTTTAAATAATATTTTGTATCCTCCTATTATATTGAATAATAATGATTTAGTTAGTAATATATTTTTTGTAAACAAATGTGATATCAGTTTTTCATTTAATAAAAAATTACAATAAACCAATCAATTATTCTTTCCTTCCCGTATAAACATAGAAATTTGGCTATTTGAACAACCATTTATTAAATAAAGTATGGTTTTTAATTTTTAAAGCTAAATCGATTCATAATTGTATATACACAGCTTAATATTCTGCATAATTAATTTTTATTACGTAAAAAATGCAGATGGTACGTTTTGTACTAGACCACTCATACATAATAAATTTATATAATTCCTATTAATGATTTTACTAAAGTAAAATTGATGTTTCATCAAATTTTGAGAAGAATCAACAATATTCGTTGGAATTTTCAATAAATATCTGTTAATGTGTTACATATTGTTGTACATCGAATGTCTAGAACTTTTAGACAATTTAACAACTTATATTTTTGGTTTATGGAAAGCCATTATCATTACCATCTAATTAGTTAATATTTGAATCAACACAATATAAATCAATGTTTTATCAAATTGAATTAGCAGGCTGAAAAACGCTCAATGTTATTCGTTGAATTACATATTTTTTACATGATTTCTCCATTTTTTTTCTTTCTGTGTACTATCCTATAAGTGTACAAACTATTAAAATCTTCAAAACATTGTTAAATACCTGAACTATAGTGCTTGCAGTGACCGTAACATAAGCAAATCGGAAGGATGAACCAATCTTCGACTATTTATTTTTGTGGTCTTCTATACATAAAGTTCAAGTCCCAGATATTACAGTATACAAAGTATTTCGAAAGTATTGTCAACGCGAATCAAGGACGATATAACTTTCATTTTGATATTGCCAATAGATAGGCATACAAAATTTTAATGAAAATGAAAATCGATTAGGCTATCTGGTTTCAAGCTATGATGGTAACAACATGCAGACAAACCGAAAATCGTCAACAAATTTACTTTACATTTTGTAAAAGCCATGACCTTGTAATTAATTCTCGTCTCTAATTTCATATCAGTCCATACTATAGACGTGTTTTATGCAACCCACACAGGAAACAATGCCGACGCGAAGTGTTTATAAAACAGTTTACAACCATTCGAAGCCTGGAATTTTAATTATCTGGCCCACTGTCAACGCAGTACCGGAACGGGAAGGATCCCGGGCTGTGGCCCACAAGAGTTTATGATGGGGGGAGGGAGTTCTTCCGATAAACTTTGCCATAAACGACCGCTCAACCAACGAGTCCTTTCAAAGAACTATCGCACGCATCCCACTTACCGCGCTCCTTGTCAACCAACTCCCCTCACGTTGCTGGTGCTGTGTTTGTGCAATTTTATAATCCATCAGGTGGCGAATATTGGCCCACTACAAATGTGTTCAGCCTGAAGTACACACTGAACGCGAGCTGTACAGAATAAACCAGGGAGAACATCGAGCCGAACTACCTGTTGTCGCTCATGAAGTCATGAATGCAACGTGGGCGATTTACTTTTCAGGTGTACAAAGTAGGTTTGTACATACGTAGGCAGGTGTACATGAAATACAGCCAAAGGTGTACTGTACACGTCGTTACTCTTCACTATCAGTCTTTATTAAATTAGGTGGGTAGGTAAATGATGCTGGCAAATCCACTCGATGAGCATTTAAAAGATAAATTTTCCTGTCATTGCGAACAGACGAGTATTTGAATAATTTACGCATTATCGAACTTTGTAGGGGTGGAATCATTTCTATGGAAAAAAACCTACCAACCAAGCCAGGATGTAACTTTATTATTTTTCGGAACAAATTCGATGTGCAATAGAAAAGCCTACGCTACTAACACCCTTAAATCACCATTTACGATTTTGGGTGATAGTCCGAGACGTGGTCAACGTCGAAAATATAACACTGCTTGTTTCGAGACAAGGAGATCATTTGGAAAGTGAATTTTTGTCACTCGAATAGTCTTTCACACAAAAGTTGTAATAAAAAAATCTGCCAATAGTCTAGGCGAAACTTTGTTATTTTCCCAGTTAAAGATCGAGAAACAGTTAAAGTGGGGGTACAATAGAATGATTACGCCACTGCCACATTTAGCACATGAATTATGCAGTTGGGTCATTCTCCGGAATGCGGTTAAATTCGAAATTTAATATCGGTTATTTCGTGGCAAAGAGGTTTTTTGGAAAGTTAATTTTGTTACTTTAATAGAATGTAGGTAAATATACGTATATAAGAAGCCCTTGAAGAGATAAAACGCATGTTACTTCTTTATACTCCCTTCGAGGTCAAATATCAAAAAATGCTGAAAGTAGTTTTTAGGCGTGAGTTAGAACCAATTTACTGCCTCATCAGACCTGAGGGATATGACTCAATTTGTGAAAACTTATACAAACTCACCACATCACCTTGGGGGTTGAATTTCGAAAAATCGTGAAATAAGTTTTTAGGTGATAACATGAAATGCTCGCAGAAGTAATAACTAATTTTATGTCGAATCAAACCTAAGAAATATTTCTTACAGTCATTGCGGTTAAAATTCAAAAATCCTGAAATTAACTTTTAGGTGATTACATAGGAAACCTTCGGCAATGATAATCAATTCGAGGAGGAAACGTACCCAACCGCTTGGGGGTTGAATATCAAAAAAGCCTAATATCAGTTTGTAGGCGTTATATAAAAACTCTGTAGAAGTAAAAGCCAATTTGATATCTCATCAAACCTTGGCGGTAACTGTGGAAATGTATGCAACTGCCTTATATCCACCTGGGGGTTGAATATCCAAAAATCTTGAAATTAATTTTTAAATGATTTTGAAGAAATCCCGAAGAAGTCAAAACCAATTCGATGTTTTATTTCTTCTTAGAGATATGACGAAATTCGTGAAAATGTGTAAAACCCTTTTACATCCTCTAAGATGTTGAAAAGGAAAACATCCTGAAAACTATTTTAAGACGAATATATAAAAAGCACGAGAAAATAAAAAGTTGTTCAATATCTAATCAGACCTGAGCGTTATGGCTGAATTCGTGAGAATGTATACAATCACTTGACAACCTCTGAGAAGTTGAATTTAAAAAAATCCCTGAAAATATATGCACCCTATTTTCACTGATCATTTATCCTTGTTTCAGTTCCATACACCAATGGGTATTTGATTTTTTTTGTGTTTTTCCTATCTATGGAACTATCCTATCCCATCCTATCCTAACTTTGGTGGTGTATGTAGATCTACTAGGAAAGTAATTTAGATTTAAAGAATATCCACTGGCGTACGGAAGGGAGTAAAAAATTATCAGTGAAAACGGAATGCAAAAATATTTTTACGAATTTCGTCATACCTCTTAGGTCTCCTAAAATTATGAATTCATTTTCATTCCACGAATTTTTCACATAAAATATTTCTACGAATTCAGCCGTATCCCTCAGGTCTGACTAGATATGGAATACCTTTTCACTTCCACGTTATTATTATTACCTAAAAATTGTTTTCAAGTTTTTTCCTTTTTCAACCCCTAAATGGATTGAACACGTTTTCACGAATTCCGTTATATCTCTTAGAAGTGATAATATATTGAATTGGTTTTCACTTCCTCGGGCTTTCTTTATATATGTATATATCTAAGAACTTCTTTCAAGATTATTGGATACTCAATCCCAAAGTGGGTGTAAGGGGGTTGCATTTGCTTTCACAAATTCTCATATATTTCTTAGATCTGACGAGATATCGAATTCATTTTTACTTTCTAAAAATCCCTTCATACTCGTCAAAAAGTTAATATCAGGATTTTCAGATATTTAACCTTTGATTTTGATGAGATATTACATTGGTTTTCACTTCCACAGACCCTTTATATAATCGCCTACAAACCCATTTCATAATTTTATGTAATGGACTAAAAACCAATTTCACGATTTTTCGAAATTCATCCACCAAGGGTTGGATTGCTTACGCTTTCACTATTTTTCCAAAATCCCTAGTGTCTGATGAGAAATGTAATCGCCTAAAAACCTGTATCATAATTTTTCAAAATTCAACCCCCAAGTGGATAGTTTGTATAAGTTTTCACAATTCGTCATATCTCTTAAGTCTGATGAGACAGGAAATTGGTTCTTACTTCTATGGGTATTTAGTGTAAATAACGTACCGAAATTCGAATTGTCCATACGGGTTTTTTATATGTTAGATCGGCTAAAAATCTAGATTTGAAATTATTTTTATTTCTATTCTAAGGACAAAACTAATTTTCAAAGAAACTTCATAAAACACAAACTAATAACTGATGCTACACTCCCTCCGACTTTGGACAGCAGCTTGGTATTCTGTATCGATGTAAATTGTTTGATGTATGCTCTCAATATCAAGCACAAACCAGATGAATGGAGATTGTTGGCTCTAAGTTGAATGTGAAAGCAGTGCTATTGAACATTTATAACACCTTAGCTTTTTTAAAGCTTCATATTTTTACATGCGTACCCTGGTAACGCTAAAAACTTATCAATAACATCAAAGTTTCGAGAGAAAAACACAACCTTCCATTATCCAACTTGAATCTCGTAGAGAGCTCTAGCCACTTCTCGCATGTTATAGATACTTCTTGCCTTATCTTACACACACAACCGAATATGTTGTAAATTTCACGGCTCAACACATGCATATATAAGTGTTGCAGAGCTTTTGAACGGCATTAGTTTTTTTTACTGCGAAAGTGAGACGACGATCAGTTCTACGCGAAAGTGTATTTGTAAAGTGATTTTCATTGCATAACAGCGATCCATTAGTAAATTTTTCGTTTGAAATCGGAAAGAGCTGCCAACGTTGTGATAAAAAAAGCAAGTTGCGTTTTTGCCAATTTTAATCAAATTATGTTTCTACTTGAAATCCCGGCGAACTCCTAGCCCGCAGCAAGATGAAAATTGAAGGTACCTTCTGTTATGTATATTATATGCAGAACATTAATGGCAGATTTGTAGAAATTGAAGGGGGTCACTCCTTTGCTTGGATTGCAGCTGGGTTACACAAAATTTTGCAACTTCTTGTGTGAACGGAATAGCCGTACCAAAAAGATCACTAAAATTAGGGTGGTCCATTCGGGAATCTCTGGAACCAGGACAATAGAATGTACCACTGGTTGATTATAAGAAGATACTGCTACTACCGTTCCACATTAAACTTGGGGTAATAAAGAACTTTGTGAAGGCCATGAGAAAGATGGGCCATCATTTCAGTATCTTCAAGAATAGTTTGTGGGGTTGAGCGAAGCATAAATCAAGGAAGGTATTTTTATCGGGATGTAGATCAGAAATTTGTTTGGATACGAATGCCTTCACAGTATTTTAACATGCGATGAGAGGACTGCCTGCCATGAGTTCCGTAAGATAAGAAAATGGGTTGTAATATATTTTTGAAGATTCTCTTCCTTCACTCATATCTAGGATTTTTTCTATTAGTGGTGAATATGGTGAACGATTTTTCATCATTAGTGAATTCGAAATGTCTTCCCCTTTGGTGAACATTCAACATAATGTTTTCTAGGGACTTACATTTAATACATATATATATATCGACGGCTCAATTCTATAGTACGACAATTCCAGAAAAACTCCAGTTTTAAGTTATCTGTGGTTATATCCAGTTTCTGAACTGCTTTTATTTCTGTATCGTATTTTCTTCGAAATGTGGACACAAGATCAGAAAATTATCTTTAAAATAATTATGTTAACTAGAGGCCTTAACATTTAGTAAAAATTTTTTAAATGCTTCTGCTGAAAACACATTGAACTGAGTCGTCGACGTGTTAGCAGTAGTTGTTTATTTCCACCTTTACTGGCTTAAATAATCAGTTGTTCTGATATCCGAAATGCTGGTGCGGACACCGGAGCCCTAAGGGCTCCGTCGATGTAGCGATGAGTCGCGCCCGAGGCGCTGACTCCTTCATCTAAAATTTCCGACAGGGTAACGGTCATGTGAAAAGGTGTTGGCACGAATTATGTACCAAAACGGTAATCAATGACTGGAGAGGCCAGAACAATATAATATCTGAAACTATTGATGTACAAATAAGTTCGTATGGTTTTTTTTTTTTAAATTTGAGTCTTTATTGTGGGAAATTGGTTACATAATTATGTTTTAAAATATTGTCCATCGCTAGCCACAATCTTTGCCCATCTTTCTGGCAGCATGCGAATTCCGTGTTGAAAAAACTGCACGTCCTTTGAGGCTCTCGACGAATCGACCTAATTTTTGGCATCTTCGTAAGAATGGAAGTGCTGCTCAGCCAGGCCATGCGTCATCGATCAGAATAGGTGGTAGTCGGAGGGGTCTGGTGAATACAGAGAGTGGGGTAGGACGTCCCATTTCAATGTTTCCAGGTAGGTTTTCAAAACCTGAGCACAATGTGGCCGAGCGTTGTCGTGTAGCAAAATCACTTTGTCGTGTCTCTGCTCATATTGCGGCCGTTTTCCTTTCAATGCTCGGCTCAAACGCATTAGTTGTGTTCGATAAAGAGGTCCTGTGATGGTTTCACTCGGTTGCAGCAGCTCAAAATACACCACACCAAGCTGGTCCCACCAAAAACATTACATGAGCTTGGAAACATGGATATTTGGCTTTGCCGTCCATGTTGATGCATTGCCAGGCGCTTCGCGTTGTCGTGGTGTATCCACTTTCATCGCCAGTCACAATACGATGCAAAAACCTTTCCTTTTTTGCCGTTGCATCAGCTGTTCGCACGTGAAAAAATGGGTCAATTCGTACGGCACCCAATTTCCTTATTTTTCCACCATTCCTAGGGCTTTCTGACGAACTGCAATGGCTTGTTGAGTTACGACCAATGAATCCGCAAGACTTTGTTGCAATTGGCATGCATCTTCGTCCAGCAAAGCCTCCAATTCTGCGTCTTCGAAAATTTTTGGCCGACCGGAACGCTCCTTGTCTTCCACGTCAAAATCACCTATTTTGAAGCGACGAAACCTTACGCGACACATTGGTTCACTAATAGAAGACTCACCATACGTTGCTGTAATTATTCGACACGCCACAGCCGCAGATTTCTTTGAATTAAAACAAAAAAGTAAAGCTTTCCGCAAAAGACGCTTATTTGGCTCGAACTCCGACATGTTTAAGGACTCATAAGTAACTGACGCCGATAAAATTTTACAAATGTAATGATGGGGAGTTTCTGATCCGCCATTTTTTACCAGTATTTTGCGTTAGCGCCATCTATAGGAAAACGATACGAACTTATTTGTACACAATGAAAAATTGAAAGAAGTAATTAGTGGAGAGTTGGTAGTTAAGCCACCTTTACCTGACAGATGGAGCATACCAGAACCTATCCAGATGATTACCAAGGGCAAAGTAGAGATAGTCTGAAAAGATCGTCTCAACCCGCCAAGGGTCACATCCAGACAATAACCCATCAATAAATTCTGCAAACGCAGAAAAAACTAAAATTTAGGAATAGTCGTGCGGTGAACGTCATAGAAATAAACAAAATCCAATAAAATACAAAAAGACTGATAAATGTAACCAAATATCGAAATGTGCGGCCATGGCCGACTTTATAAAGCATTGATATTTATCCAAGCACACAGGGAACCATGGAAAATCTGCGAGAATGCCTGTACAGCGAACTAAGTCGCCGTCAACTATGGTCAGAGGCAATTAGAGTCCGTAAAGGACAACGAATTGGTCCGACCATACAGACTAATGGTAGAAACACAATTGTGACGAACTTCGCAAGCGGCGAGCGAAATTCGTCGAAAAAGTTCGCCTTCGTTAATGGAGAAACACATGTCAGGCGAATTTCGCCGTCGATTTTATGCTTATTTATTTCCAATTTTATGCTTTTTACTTACCAATAGATTAAAAAAACACACACAATGCACTTTTCGCCAAAATATGTGTCGCGAGAAGTGGTTGTGTCTAATTGTCACTGTCAACTGAAATCAAAAACACTGCCAACTGTGACGGCGACGGCAAAATTAGAAATTACATTTAATCCAGCGGCAACGAAAAGTTCGCCCAACCGCTCGCCGTCGTAATTCTGCGTCAGAACGTGTGTTGTGATACAATTTTAAAATTTTGACAGCGAACTTCCATACCATAAGGCTCGTTAAGATCCTTAGATATTAAGAGGCGCCATCTTAGGGCGCTTAACGTTAACTAGACTTGTCATACATAGTCCACACTATGACGGATCAACGGATTTGTGTTCTGATATCCATCGAATGACTCCTTCTTTATACTCTTTACCAAGATCGGGTACCACTATTTTTACAGAAGGAGAAAGCTTTTTTGTTATATCGTAAGCTTATTTCAGACTCTGATAAGACACAAGACCTAGGCGCACTTTACCTCTCACCTCACCCGCGCTCTTGGTAAACATTCGATTCATTCCGCTTATTGTGCTGTCACTAGGAAAGCTCTGAGCATCCCCTTGAGTCATACCCATAAAAGATGGGGGGCAAGTGTGTGCTGGTTATTCCAGTGGGTCATGCGCCCCAATCTCAGCCACTGGAATCATTGAACAGAATCTGCTGTACGTGTAGATGTCAGGCGATGAACAGGAACTTCGTAAGGGGAGTACGTGTTACGGCATTGGTATTTTGTGAAAAGTTGCCACTTCTTCGGTCTTCCCCCATTCAGACTGCCTCCTGTACAGAAAGTCACCCCTAAAATCGATGCTTCCAACAATCATTACCAACCGCCGCCATATAGTATTCCGTAACGGCAGCGGATAGTGACCCATTTTTGGGGCGGGCGGGCCGTTCTGTCTTTTTAGCTTTTCTATTAATAAATGAATTTGCAAGCAATTGATAAGTTTCGTTTTATCGTTTTGTAAGTGAAATAGTGAGCGTATTTCACGGGTCCGTGATCTTAAAGTGAAAAGTGCTGAAAACGGGTTGCGAAAATCCCAAAGAGCAGCCGAGTCTGCGAAGATCTGGCAAGTGCGAATTTTTCGGGCATCCTTCGAACCTCGAAACTTTCTTGGTGTAGAGAACTTATGCGCCTGAAAAACGTCCTTTTTCGGCAACTGTGAAAGAAAAACGTTTTCGAAAATCAGTTACTTAGATCTTAGGCGTTCGTATTAGAATTTTTTTTTCGTATGCCAGTAGTTTTTTTTTTCTTCTTCGTTCACTGCAACAAGCAATTAATCATTTTATCGAGCAAAAAAAAGCTAACCCCCAAAGCTTTCACACAATTCTTCGTCTCAACACTTTTCGCAAAGTCTGTACAAGAAGTGAAATGTGAGTGAGTATGAGTATAAGGGTGGCCACCGTTTTCGTATAAGTGCTCCGTAGCTGCGAGGAACGAAAAATTTTCATCGTTATTTTATGTGGTCCTTATTTTGCAGTAAAAACTTTTTTTTGTTTCCAATAAAAATTGCAAAATTCAAAATAAGCAAATCGGCGAGCTAAAACCATTCGCTTTAAATCAAGTGTTCGGTGTGTAACGGAATAAAAACGAATAAGTGGGCGAAACTAGCCGGGGTTGTGTAAAGAAAAAAAAAAGAAGAAGGATAAAATCCACGAAAGTCCCAATTTAGAATGGAATCCTGGAATATGTCCGCCATTACAAGGATGCTGTAAAGCTGATTTCAAAAATTTAATCAGTTTGAGGTTTGTTCACGCAACTATACTACTACCACTTGTCTTTACTACCTCAACTTTACTTTGTGTATGTAAAAAAAGGGGAGCAGGGCAAATTTTGCCCCAACAACTGCATGAATATGTGTCGTATGTGTTCGATTGTATTAATGTAGCTCACTGGAACTGTTTCTGCCTACCCTGTACTATAGTTTCTATGTGTTTGTGCGTACGCAATATGGCTTGTGCATCGATGTATTTAATTTAAAATGGTGTGAAATATCGCGATTTCATTGACCAGAAATATTAACAATCGTCGACTGCTTTAATTCAACAATTTCAAAATAAAAATTTGTACAGGTGTAACTGAAAAACATAAGTGCGAGTCCTTGCTCGCTAAACACAAATACACTCTTGTAAAATGTGTGTTACTGTAACAAATTGATGTGTATGAGTATTTGTCGCCGTTGTTGTTTTAAACAATTGTTTTTTTTTGTCGTAATTGACATGTGAAAGGACTCATCACTTTGAAAGGAAAGTCGGTGAAGCTGGGAAGGAATGAAATCTGGTCAGGAGGAGACTGGAACATGGAAGAGACGAAATGGATAGACCGTTGCTGTGACTGTTCGCAGTGATCCGTATACCGTGTGTCCCGAATTGCCCGATGACTTACAACAACGATCGCAGCCGAACAGCAAGAAGTGTCCTAGTGGGCTGTCTGTGACAGTGACAATGTTAACTTTGTCATATTGTGCTCGTGTAGTAAACTTGCTCGCTGTTACCTCGTCTGTTCGAGGTGCTTTCCACTCAATTTACTTTATTTTTATTTGAATTGGGGGGTTGTTTTTTTTTCTGTTGTTGAATGTCATTGCCTGCTTAGTAGCACTTAGCCGTAACGTTGCGTTTCACTGTATAACTTCAGCTGCTTGTTGGGTGTTCACCCTTGCGAGTGTTCTCACCCTTGACAGCTTGACATATCTTACAGAAGAAGTTAAAACGCTTGCAAAGGTGAGTTATCAACAATAAATTACATTTTTGATTTGTTTATTATTCATGTTAGGAAATGCTGGAACTGCCGGTAACGTTCTGTGCTTTACTGTTTAAATAATTTACAAACGAATGAATATGCACACATGACAATTTACTTAGCTCATACATGCTCCGTACTCAAAATTGATTTCGGTGTTCGAAATAGTTATGATGACTGCGATCACAATCACGTCCAAGGCTTAGTATTGATCACTAATAGTCAAATCGTGATTTTCGCTCTTGGACATTCGAGTCTTGGTCTTAATTATATAGGGTGTTTTTTTAGGTGCATGAGAACTTAAAATTATAATACAAGACAGACATATTGTTGGAATGAAATTTTCTTATTATATTCTGGTAGATAATTTCATGGCATTTATTTTTTAAATATGATTTCCGTCATATGTCAGCCGCGGCTACGAGTTACATGGTCCATTCGATCAGTCAAATTTTTGACTACTTTTTCCAATAAATCTGGCCGTATGGCGTCAATAGTGGCTTGAATATTGGCTTCCAATGCTTCAAGAGTTGCTGGTTTGTCGGTATAAACGCATGACTTAATATAGCTAAATTAATCCAGAGGCGTTAAATCGCACGAACGAGGGGGCCAGTTAACAGAACCACTTCTGGAAATCAAGTTGTCATCAAATTGATTTTGCAATAAATCGATTGTTAAGCGCGCTGTATGGCAAGTTGAGCCGTCTTGTTGGAACCAAATGTTGGCGATGTTTAGCTGATTAATTTTTGGAAACAAAAATTCAGTCAGCATGGCCGATTATGTTGACCGTAAAATGGACGAAGTGCTCTATGAACTTCGCGAACAGATTTATTTTTTTCAAAGTAAATTTCCACGATTTGGAAGCGTTGTTCTGACGTTAAACGATTCATGATGACTTACCGAACCTTACTGAATAGAAATGTCAACACAGTTTGACATTCTCAGCTGTCAAACCACAGTTATCGATATCGAAAGTTCTCATGCACCTAAAAAAAACACCCTATACATACAATATTCCTGACGTTGTGTTTTTTTTCTACTTTTCTATGATTACAAATAATTATATTCTACTATCAGCCCGTCGGGTGAATTCCCCTAGATGTTCCTTCCTCAAATACCTATCATCCTTCCCCCCTCATTTTCCACAACCTTTTATTTTTATGTTTGACCCCGTACCTATAATCCTTTCCTCAGCCCGCCGACCGAACGAATAGGAGTTCTCAAACCCATTTGTCGGCCCCAACCGAGCCTAATATTTGTGTTCGTCTAATGACTACATAGTCAACGGAAACATAGTGAAGGTTAGGTTAGGATAGGTGGGTGACCGCCGATGCGACCAATCACATAGACGTTGTGATCCCACATGTACGTGAAGAAGTACCCGTGTGCCCAAGACTACATCTTAGATAAACCACCCCGCCTGCCTGACAAACTGCAGCAGCTTGTCTAGCTTAATGTTTGCGAATTCACCCAAGTTCATGACGAAGCGCGTACCTTAAGTACGTTCCCGCCTCACAGCCAGACCAGGGCATTCGCAGAGCATGTGAAAAATACTTTCTTCGGCATCGGGTTTACTACAGCTGCGGTGCAGATCTGCACCGTCCGGAACACCCAGTCTTCCGCCATGCCGGCCGATCAGGCAATAATGGCCCGTCAGTACACCAATTAGAATACGAATAGTATTCCTATCTCCGAGTAGGATAAACTTTGTTCTACTCGCACTCAGGGTCGGTCAGAGCTGCCTGGCCACGAGACACAATGTGAGGCCCGATCACCTCGTGTTATTCTCCGACATGGCCACCACGTCGAAAGCTTGTTTAATGTCCTCAATTGTGCTAGTGCTAGTGCTTGATTCAGCGCCGAACCTCTCCTTGCGAGTTCATCCGCAGCCTCGGAATCCCGTTGTGACCCGGAACCCAACAAATTGTTTTGTTAAAATGAGTGCATAACGCACTAATCTTATCCCTGCATTGCGTCACGAGGCGGGGTTTGGTCAAGTGAGAGTCGAGCGCCTTAACCGCCGCCTGACTATCTCTTAGAATGACGACGGGTTTGTTAAGCATTGCACAAGCTTCTAAAAAAACATACTGCAGTCACGATCGGCTGCAAGCCAATCGTATAATACTCTAGATGAATACTGAACTCCGATTTATATTGTAGTTGGGGATAAAGTAGAATTACGTGTGTGCATGTTGTATGTCCTTTATTAAGGACTGCCATTAGATTGCTACTCAAACCTAAAAGACAATATTCAGTGTTTAATTTCATATCTTGAACTGGTTAAGTCATCGAAAAAAGTGTCCTTTTTGAAGGACTTTTACATGGAAGGTGCAAGAAGGACTCACTCGACATATTTATCCTTTTCCTTAGAACCATTTAAAAATGAACGTGTACAAAATTTCAAAATCGTAGCTTGAAGCGTTCAAAAGTTATCGGAAAATATTGTTGAACACGTGTCTTAAGGACAGTTTGTATGGCAGGTACCAGAAGGAGTAAAAGGATTTCGCTGATTATTAAACTCGAATTTTGTTTTTACTCAAAACTAATTTGTACAAAATTTCGAGTTCATAGCTAAAAGATTACTTGAGTTATAGTGAGTTCCGTAAATTAAGTGAAGACTTTTTGACAGGATATTTGTATGGCAGCTACACGAAGGACTAATAGGATTTTCTTCATAATCATACATTTAGCTCCAACTATTGGAAAAATAACACATACAAAATTTCAAAGACGTAGCTTAAACCCTTCTGAAGCTATCGGCAATATTCTTGAACACGTGTTTTAAGGACATTTTGTATGGCAGCTACCAGAAGGAGTAAAAGACTTTCACTGATTAGTTAACTCGAACTTCCTTTTCACTCAAAACTAACTTCTATAAAATTACGAATTCGTAGCTAAAAGATTACTTGAGTTATAGTGAGTTTCGTAAATTAAGTGAATACATTTTGACAGGATATTTGTATGGCAGCTACACGAAGGACTAACAGGATTTTCTTCATAAACGTATATTTAGCTCCAACTATTGGAAAAATAACACATACAAAATTTCAATGTCGTAGCTTAAACCCTTCTGAAGTTATCGACCAATATTCTTGAACACGTGTTTTAAGGACATTTTGTATGGCAGCTACCAGAAGGAAAAAAAGGATTTCGCTGATTAGTAAACGCAAACTGCCTTTTCACTCAAAACTAACTTGTTTAAAATTCCGAATTCGTAGCTAAAAGATTACTTGAGTTATAGTGAGTTTCGTAAAATAAGTGAATACATTTTGACAGGATATTTGTATGGCAGCTACACGAAGGACTAACAGGATTTTCTTCATAATCGTATATTTAGCTCCAACTATTGAAAAAATATCACGTACAAAATTTCAAAGTCGTAGCTTAAACCCTTCTTAAGTTATCGACCAATATTCTTGAACACCTGTTTCAAGGACATTTTGTATGGCAGCTACCCGAAGGAGTAGGACGATTTTGCCCGTTAACGAACTTAGCCTTACAAATTCAACCAAACATCCAGATTCAAAATTTCAAGATCCTAGGTGAAGGCGTTCTTGAGTTATCGTGTTCACGGACAGACGGACGGACGGACGGACGTCAGGCGGATTTGAGGTTTTTGGCCACAAATAAACAAAAAATAATATATAACTTTTTTTCGTCCGAGGCTCGGTTCTATGCGTTACAAACTTTTGGGCTGGATTAAACTTATAATACTCTATATGATTTCATCTAGAGTATAAACATAGTGAGAGTGATCCTTCATTTTGGTGAAGAAATGTCGACTTCTTCCGAGACATGGAGAGTGACTTTCAGTACGTCAGGTTTGCGCCCAAAATAAAGACAAAGGCCTAGTCTCCTGTACGTTCTAGCCGACAATATCGTTACAAAGATGTTTCACCACTTTCACCAATAAAATTTTCAATTTACTTGCTCGTAATGGAAGCTTTAGAATCCAAATATTTTATTTTTAGTTTATGCTCTTCAATTTTCCATTGTTAAAAAACGTAAAATCTTAGAAAATAAATTAAAAAATTTGACTGCACGGTCAACTGCTAAATTTTTAAATGTCAAACAGGACGATGTAATCGCTTTTCGAGATTTTGAAATCTAGTTGTTTAAATCTAACGGAATAAATGAGCTTATAAGAAATATTCGAATACAGGTTGATCTGTTTTAATTTTTATCGCATTTCTTATTTGTAGTATTTAAATGTTCTTTGCTTTATGAGTTTGTATTGTTATCGTAAATTTTCCATAAAAATAATAAATTCAATTGCAACACAATTTATTTTATTTATCAATAAAAAGAAACTAATTTACAAATTTGGAATAAAATTAATGAAAGGTCTTTGAATTTATTGTTTTTAGTTTATACACCTAGCTTCGCTTGGTGAGTACGAAACGAACTCGGTTAGCGAATTCGCTACGAGCTTATTTCGTGAACTTTTAAGTAAATAGGGTGATTCGCATTACGTTGCAATCTCAATACAACTTCAAAATATATATTCTTAGCTTAGCGAATTCGTTGCGATCTCACTTCATGAATTATTTATAAGTTCAATTTGAATCTAAAAAGCCACTGATCCTTCAGTTCTTATATGATGCAGGAGCATTGGCTAGTACCAGCGCTCTTCTGGGGTTCAAATATTTTATTGGTGAAAAGTCCATACATGACCAGGTCGGACGCGAATCTACGACCAGTTTTTGTAGACTAACACGGTTAGACACTGTGCCAACCAGACCTAAGGGTCCCGATAGCTTATCACTCACTGAAAATGAAAAAAAATTCGGAGAAGACTTAAGCAACTTTTAATTTAATTTTTGGGTTGAGATGCAGCAGTATGTTATACACCTTTCGAATGAACTCTGGTCGGTTTATTTGTTCTTTATTATTTTTTAATAATAAAGTATTGTGTTCAAAATGAAATTAAAAAAAAGTTTGTTTCCCGTAAATTTTGTATTTTGAAGGTTAGTGAGCAAAAGAAAGTTCGCTTGTTCGCCGTATGCCCCGCATATATGTACATCCCTTTGAAGGTTAATAGTTCACAAATCCTTTTAGCTACTCAGTTTAATTTTTTTCATTGTGTATATTGAGTGGACCTCTTAAGTTTTTATATATTGGTGATTTAAAATGGTCCACTTTAAGTGCTTATATTTTATTGGGTAGGGGTGTGAGGAAGGAGGTGATGGAGCATTTAAGACGAACAATTTGGTTTCTAAGTTATACATCTAATTATATATATATATCTTAAGAACCGTTTAAGGTAGGAAGTTGAAACTTGGAATTTATATAGAGCTATGAAAGTGGGGCTATTTTCAAAACGTCGGAATGGTTAAAGTGGTACGGGAGTGGGGAAAAACAATCGGTCTCGAAAGTTGGAATCAAAAACTCATATACACTGAATATCATTTGAATATGACTAATCGTGGAACCTAAAATCATTTGGCGGATTTTATAAAGTTTGCTACGTTACATAGCTTTCCCTTATAGGTAATCAAGGCATTATGAGCCGAAGTTCTGTCTTGGCCTGGCATCCAGAAGAGGATTGTGCTGCGTGGCAATAAAGTTAAGAATGCCACAACATCGTCTAACTAGATGGGATCGTGTATTTGAACTGAAGGCGTTATATGGCCACTTGGATAATTTTCTACCGAAACCTATTTCCGGTATAATATACTCCGTCTCCCTATTCAAATCACATTCCCAGAAATCATTGAGTATGCTACTGTGGCCAACCGATCTAGTTCCCCAGTGTCCTAACTCTTTGAGTCTAAGAGCGCATTTTGCAGCCATGCTTTTGATGTAGATGGAAAGTTGTTTTCAGTGCTCCAGTGGGTGTGGTCCTCAGGGCGCTAGTGACTCAAATGCATTCTAACTGCTGTATGGCAAGATGTGACGTGTGATGAAGAGGGTGGGGGGACGGAGGCGTTAATTTCCATATGTTAGAAAAAAGCTGTTTTTCATTTTAAACACTCAAAATGACGTTGAGACAAAAGTAACAGCTACACACACATATGAATATTGCAGTAGCTGCTTTCTTGCTTACAGTCCGAAGTAGTCCGGAGCTTACAGTCCAGAGTGCTATGAAAGCTGCTTTTTAAAAATCATGGACAAATCTAGAGTCATATAGCAAGTAGTCTTTCGGTTGCTTTGTACACACAAAATCACACAAAAGCAGCTAATGGCAGCTATAGCAGAAATCATGAACAGACCCTAGATTACAAAATCTCGAAAAGCGTTTACATCACCCTGAAGAGATTTGTTTGACATTTAACAATTTAACAGCTCACTACTGTTTCAAAATTTTGAATTTATTTTGTAAAATTTTAGGATTTTCAGTAATGGAAAATTGACCAGGGCTCTGTTCATGATTTCTGCTATAGCTGCTATAAGCTCCTTTTGTATGCTTTTGTGTGTCCAAAGCAACCAAAAATCTGCTTTCTCGTGCTTGCTATTGGACACTAGATCTGTCCAAGATTTTTAAAAAGCTGCTTACATAGCGGCTTTTTGTTGCTCATACTCCGGACTGTAGCAAGAAAGCAGCTATTGCACTATTCATGTGTGTGTGTAGCTATTAGTTTCGTCTCAACGTCACTTTGAATGTTAAAAAGGGAAAATGATGTTTTATTAACAATGGAAATAAGCTAAAAATTTAAGGACACAACTACTAGTGCTCATTTTCACTTTATTTAATTATAATATAGGTCATATACGCCAACTTGCATATGTATGTGTCGAACAGCTGTTGTAAGCTATACAAGCTGCTTTTGGCTGTCCAAGACGCGAAGAAGCTATTTCTTGCTATAGTTGAATTTGACAGTTGCTACAGTCTTGCTATGGTATGCTTTCGAAGCAGCTATAGCTGGCATCTTGAACAAACCCCTTTTTTTTAATTCCAAAGCTTGCCTTTGAAGCAAGTAATTACAAAATTTTATTTAAAGTTTTAAAAAAAACCAATAACCGTGAATACGTGGTTTAAGGACTATTGCATGGGAGATACCTGAAGGAGTGGAAGGATGTCACCCTTTAACGAACTTACCCGTTTTCATTTTACAGGTTGTGACAAAATTTCAACTTCCTAGGTCAACACGTTCTTGAGTTATCGTGCAAACGGACGGGCGGGCAGACAGATGGAGAGTTAGGGTTCTTGGCCACAATTGATCATAAAATAATTTATAGCTAGTTTTCGTCCAAAGCTCGGTTCTATACAAACTTTTCCGGTTGGATTAAACTATAATCTATAATTTCATCTATTAGAGTACGAAAATTAGAATCTTTTTTGTAATACTTCTCCCTTGTCTTCTCCTATTTTAAATCATAAAACTGTAATCGCTGAAGGGGGTAGATGCTTTTACTGTTTATAAAACTTAAAAATGGGGGGAGCAGCGCTTTTTAAAACTGCAGGTTGATCACAATTCTTTGTTAAAATTTATGAGATAAAAGATTTATGAGATAAAAGAAAATGCTGAACTCCCATTTAATTCACCTGAAAAACATGTTGAGATGTAACTCTCCAGTTCCAAAAAACTTACTTTCAGTAATATATTTTTTTTGGGAGTCTGCATATGACGAGAGAGAGTGCCAGAGGGGTTGGTTTTTAATATTATTCTTATTTTTACATTACCAGAAAAGAAATTTCGTAAGGATTTAAAGAATTTTTTGTAGCACATTCTTTAAATATTTGTAACGGATGCAAAGTGGGAAATTTTTCTTATCCAAGAGCGGCTCACGGCAGAGAGTTCAAACTGATTACGGAATTTTTTTTAGTTTTATGTCTTATGAACCGCTTATGCTAGGAAGTTGGAACTTAGAATTTACATAATGGAAAACCAACTTTTTGCAAAAAAATTGGTCGCTTTTAATATAAGGATACGGAAGTTGAAAAAACAATGTGTCCGAAATTGGTAACTCGATTGACCATACCAAGCTACTCTGGTCCAAATGAGAAAAGGTCTTTCTTGAATTTTAATGGGTTTTAAAAAATATTTTTTTTATTTTAGCTGGTGCGATTTATTTTTTGCGCGAAACAAACTTCACAACGCGTTTTATCTTTCTTCTCTTTCGCAAGAATAACAACTTCAATAAACACAGAATTTTTGATAATTGAAAATGTCTAAGATGTGCATGTGTATGCTTTGAACAAATTCAGCCATCCATGTGACGTTCGCATGCAGCTTCTTCTCTTTTCGAGGAAAAGTTAAATATAATTGGCCCTATTCGGACAATTTATTGTATGTATGACGTTAACCTGAATTTTTTTCACTAAAAGGTAAATAAATTCGTATCTATGGATGTACATACGAGTATACATAATAAAGAATGCTTCACACTGGATTATGCATTCTCTTTACTTTTGAAAAATAGAATTTAGTTTCTCCTTTAAAACTTAAATTTATACACATCAATTCAGCTTGGACCCACTATCAAAAAAGACGTATTCATGAAGTGTGTACCATATTCGCTTTGTTTAAAAAATAATATATTAATATACTAATAATGTATGTGAGTGTATAGATAAATGCATGATTCTATGCATGACTAATCTATAGAGCATTTCCTCCTAGCGGATAAAGCTGGTCAGGTGCAGAGAAGATGGAGGATTATCTCTTCCTCTTCCTCATCCAAATAGCTTCTACAGAAGTCGATTGAAAGGAGGCCGAGGCTTTTGGCATGGCGGGCTATAAGACAGTATACAGTTAGGACACCAACTGTGGTGATGATATTCGCCCTTTTGAGCGAAATCAACCTTTTTGAACGTTTCAGCTCCTGCTTGGGCTAGATCTGTCTGTGTGATATTGTATCGACTGTGGAGAGGTCCTGGCCGAACAATTTGAACCATCAGCCAGAACCGCTATGGATCGTTGCCAGATGAATGAGGATCACCGAGAGACAACACTTATTGCCGGCTGCTCAGGGGTAATCCCGGCACTCCTTCATTCGTAATAGGGTGCTGTCAAGACATTCAATAAGCCGTCTTCGAAACGTGGTTTGCAGGAGTATGGAGGAGAGAAAAAAAAGGCGCGGTACTTACCTGCTGAATCACCACGTCATCAGGGTTCGCGCTCCGTCATTTGTTCAGTTTGTCCCATGACAACGAGATACATGGAGAGAAGGAACGGAAAGAAACAAAAATACTTCTAGTTCACTTCACTTAAAAAAAAAAAAAATATTTTTATGCACGTCTACACTCGGCTATGACCCTCAAAGAACTCCCTAAAAAACCAAACCCAAAATCCGTCCAAAACTGGTTTTCCGGGCAGTCACTTCAGCGATTTCTCAATGCAGTTAAGCCTCAGTTATAATCGTTCCGATCCGATCCAGCAACGTCGGAGGGGAAAAATTTCTAGGCACAATGATTCCGTTCCAACATCCATCAAAGTGACACTAACGAGGTGTAATTTTGATTTTTAGTGAGGCGAAGCAGATGGTGAAATTCATTAATTCACCTCTTATCGTCGGAACGGATAGAAGTTGAAAGCCTCAGTTATAATGGTTCCGATCCGATCCGATCCGGAAAACGGGGAGTGTTGAGTTTCTCCATTCGACACACATCTAAAGTGAATTTCGGAACGCCTAGTCACAATCGTTCCGGTAATTAGCCGAGACACAAAACGGAGGGGTAAAGTTAACCAACTTTCAACTTCTATCCGTTCCGACGGTAAGAGGTAAATTATTGAATTTCACCACCTCCTTCGCCTCACTAAAAATCAAAATTACACCTCGACAGTGTCACTTTGATGGATGTCGGAACGGAATCATTGTGCCTAGAAATTTTTCCCCTCCGACGTTGCCGGATCGGATCGGAACCATTATAACTGAGGCTGAAAGTTGATTAACTTTACCCCTCCGTTTTGTGTCTCGGTTAATTAACGGAACGATTGTGACTAAGCGTTCCGAAATTCCCTTTAGATGTGTGTCGCATGGAGAAACTCAACACTCTCCGTTTTCCGGATCGGATCGGATCGGAACCATTATAGCTGAGGCTTTTAGGATTCTAACAAATTCCCGTAAAACCAGTTTGTTGACGATGCAATGTATTGACACCTTATCGCTTGTCATGTGCTTAAAGAACCCAACAAAAAAAAACTGAGGTGAATTTCGCCACAACATGTAATGAAGTTGTCCATCTTGAGTTGGTATTCTCAACTAATGCTGTTATGACATTGGTTATTTTTCAAGCTTAAAACAAGCGCAGGAAAAACCAATAGTGCGACAAGGCGAGCAACATTAAAAGAAAGAGATACCGCTCTTTCCGACGCTAGTTGCATCTAGTAAACGAAATTAATGGTTCTAGCTCGTTTCACAACATAACATGACACTTTCCATAATTTATACATAACGAAGTATCAAAAAAAGCGTATAGCGGCTGGAAAATCTAGCCCCCAGTCGATTTTTCTTGGCTGAACTGCGCGAATGTTGCGAAACACTGCTCGAATGCGCTATGTCGCGGCTTTTTTAGTTACCTGGAACCTCCCTGTGACCTGGCACCCAACACAGATGAATATTCAACTGTTCCACCATCTCCTAATGAGATGATCGATGATTGCATACACCATTTTTGCCAATCGCCTTTTTACAGGAGTAAAGCGCGACTGTTGCTTTCCATACTCGTTTTTAGATATTTGAATTCCAGTGTAGCTTCCTATCCAAAATAAGACCCAGGTCCTTTCCACTATCGGTAAAAGTTAGACTAGTACCATCCAGCGAGGGGGAAATTTATATTTTGTGGTGAAGAGAACTAATTCTGTTTTGCGTGGTTACATCCAACCCGTTTAGCTGCCCATTTAGAGAGTATAGAGGGATCATTCCGCAATATCTCACTTTGCGTGTTGAGGTGCTTTTCCGAGACAAAAAAATTTTGCAACATCGTCTGTATAAGCAATCACTCTATCTATCTTTCGAGCGTACCAGCGTCTCCTACTATGACCGACTTTAATAGCTTCTCAGGCTTTGTCCTTAAAACAATAAAGATGCGCCCTGACTTTAGGGCTGATTTTATTATTCAAACCGTCGAACGCATGTACTAGGTACCGTGGCGCTTTCTCCAATGACACTTTGTATAGAAAGTGTCAGTTTTCGTTCGACCTTGGTCATATTCTTGTGCGAAAAACTACAGGAACGGTGGACAAATGTGGGAGCAAGCGACATTTCGTAAAAAAAATTTCTAATTGCATATTGTAATACTATTCGAATACGTTTATTAGCTCATTATGTGAATTTTCTAAGCACAGTGCAGAAAACACTACTGTCCTTAAGACACGTCGTAGAAAGACTCGCTTGGACGAACGAATTGGAAGAACGTAATTTTTGCAGTCGAAGCTTTTTTTCTGTGCGATCTTGACACAACAAGACTCATCCAACGAACTTCTATATATTTGGTAATGCTGCACGTTTAGGACTCTTTTTCGGATCGGAGATTTGATACTTACTTGTACATTTTTACAGACAATTTGAATACTTCCAAAAAGATCGAAATACCAATGTCAAAGATGCACTGAACCAAAGAGGTACATCCAGCCAATGAAAATATACATCATCATAATGAAAAAATCATTGTTTTTGAGCCGATGCAAGTATTCGTTAATATTATGCAAAACCGTTCATCATTTTTCGGTCTGCTTTGGACACCCACACAATAACAGAAATTATGTAAAAATTTAATGTTACAATGAACGACTTCATAATATTGATGAAATCAATAATTCGTATTAAAGTACTGATTCATTATTACTTTAACTGTGTCACTCTCAGTATAAAACGAATTCATATTATTAATGAATAGAGTAATTACTATTACTAATGTTGTTTCTCATAAGTATAAATTCATGATTGCGATTAATCCTGTCACTGTAATCAATACCGCGTTCATAAAATTAATGCACATATTGATATCAATATTACGAATTTGAACATTAATATTATGAACGTGAGACTGGATAAAAACTTTTTGCCGCTGCTTCGACTGTTTCTCACCGGAAACAATTGACACCATTTGATTACGTGCCAACGATTATCTACTCGTGGGTGGGAACTTTAACAAAAAATAGCAGCCTACAGAGGATCCGAAACCTTGAGTTGTGCGATGGTCGTTTTCTTCAATATAATGAATATGTTCATTATTATAATACTATAATCAATATGTTTTATGAATACCAAGCAAAGATTCCTTATTTAAAAGAACTTTTTAATTAATATGATGAAGGCGTGCATCAAAATTCCTAGGTGTTGATTTCTAAGAGTGTATGTGCCCTTTCCGTATATACAAATTGATCAAAATATTTTTAATGAAATGAGATTGATAGTATTAATTTACGGTTCATATATCATGAAAAATATTTGATGATTTTCCACATTGTTGTAACGATTTTTTCATTAATTCGAAGAATTAGGTTTAATGAAAGGCATTCATTAATATTAAGAACAGAATTTTTTTCAGTATGATTTATTAGGAAACAATCAAATTGAATACTACAAGAGGACAACGATCCAAAACATTGAAGTCGTCTTTGTACTGCGTGGAAACAATCAAGAATTTTTGATACATCTATACTATCATTCACGGTTAATCTTTCAGTTAAACATATTCATGTATATTCATATACATGTGTGTGATTCTCCACCCCTTTCCTTTAATATTACCATCTTTTTCACTCCTTGTTACCGATACCCGATAGTTGACTACAAAATTACCTGAAATATTACCAGTTAATATACCCGTTATGACTACTAAATTAACCACGCTGCATACGTAGGAAAATCTTATGACGTAAAACACCAAATAAAACTTTTCCGAAGCTCGATGGCGCCTGTAGGGTGTATGATAGTGGATTACGATAGCGCGTTCTTGCAGTGACGGCAACGTACTGGATTGACCGTCACATTCATCAATGTACTTGATTTCAAGTACTTTACGCTGTATAAATCAATCATAAGAAAAGGCCAGATTAAATAGTTTCTCTTTTTCAGTTTCGTTATTAGGCACCTACTGCCGTTGCTATTTTTCTAGTCATACATTTTGTTGAACGAAACTTACCAAACACAATATTAAATGTAATTCGTTTTGAATTCCATTTGAAACACTACGAAATTTATCTGTAATCAATCTTAGGTCACGAGCTTATTTCTGCACAACTTGTATAAATATAACCAAAGGAAAGCCATTGCTTGGTTAATCGTGATGACGTGTTTCGTCCTGGGCATATTTAAAGTAAATTAGTATGTTTGTAACTACAGTCGTTCACAAAATTATCTTGATTATATACGAGTACATACGAATATGTACGTACGGCAACATTAACATTTTGCTCAGCTTGAAACTCATATTTTGGAATTCCATTTGCAAAATGAATATTATTCAAGTAATAATAAATCGTATGAAATGGGAGTTTTTCTATTAAAATCCTTTAGGAAAAATGTGCGTGCATGTGTTTTCTTAGAAAATGGGCAGCAGTTGAATACGTACAGTGTAAGTGTATACTCGTACATACATGATGAGTTTAGATTTGGTTTTGTTAATTTATGAAGTAAGACTGGCATAAAGGATTGTAATAATGAATGGCTTATTCAATAAAATACCCTTTGCCTAGTAACTGTTTATTTCGGATTATATTCGGATTTTCTTTGGGAATTCAGGTTAATTTTAAATATGTTGATGGAATATGTAATTGACCAAACGCGTTACCGGTGCTTATATATTTTGAATTATTTACCCATTTTTGAATTTCGGGAGGAGAAGGCATGCGGGAAATTCGTATGTTACACAGTTGTGTTTATTAAATTAAACAGAGCAATAAAGTTCTCAAGTTCTCTCGAAAACCGATAATTTTGGAAAGATGAAACTGGAGATTTACGTAGTGGTGACACGTTTTAAAAATATATTTTTTGATATTTTGTAGCACAGTATGAGGTTGGTAAGATGTTTCTCCTATCTCAGAAATAGTTTACGTGTAAGTGGGTATTTTAGTTATCCTTAAGTTCTTTGAAATTCAATCACGATTTTCTGAGTTGTACACGATTTAACGAATTCCGTCATATCTCTTGGGTTGGATAATTTATCACGGGCATTTATTTAATTTCTTAAAACTTATTTCATAATTTTTCAATAGGTTTGATGGGATCTCGTATTCGTATTTTACTTTCATAGGCTTTATATAATCTATCAAAAATTAATTTTAGGACTTTTTGATATTCAAACCTTAAGGCACTCGTCTGGTTTAGAATGTCAATAAAATCGTTTTTTTTCCTTTAGTCGATGGTTTAAATATTGGAGAATATGTTTTTAAACTTTTAGTAGCCAACTCGAAGTATTTTCGAAGATACAGAGAACAGGTAAGCTTCGAGCTGGTGTGTGAACCCTGGTAAGATACAGACAGGTATCTCGGTTCTTCGCTCGAATTATAAGGTTTAGAAAAGGTATAAAATGCACCAATATGAGTTTTTTTTTAAGAAGATGAAGGACTACTGTATGGATCAGGCATAGCTGATTAGCACTACATTCATGCAAGTTACCAATAATTAATATTAAAACTTAAATCGTGTTCTTCGAAATCCTATTTATGTAATTTTTCCAAACTTGCGGACGTGATTGCATAAAAACTATTTGACCTATCGACCCAAACCAAAGTTCATTCTCTAAAGTATTAAAAACTATCCTAAGTGAACTAAAAACATTGATAAAAATGTTATTTCATACTATTTTTAATGCACAGATAAAAAAAGTTGTAAAAATCGTCACTTTTTGGTTCACTATCGAAAATTTATAATATTTCACGGTATTTTCTGGGTTTTTTTTAGTTCATCGACAATGAAAATATATTTCAATTCTAAATAATTTTGGTTTTTACGTTTCTGATAAGAATTATGCATACTATCTTTGCCGCCAATTCGAGACATCAGCGGCGAGGCGCTTCAATGATCAGCTAATTACTCCGCCATTTTGCGACAATTTGAAAATAAATTTTTTTATTGTATTTTCAAATGTGCGTTAAAATACACTCAACATTTTAAGAATTTCCGTTGCTTATCTCTCTACAAAAGATCACCTTTTTTAGGCCTCTAAACCAGAAGACTGCCTTAAAGGGATGTATAAACTTTGTGGGTACTTAAAGAGTAAAGGGTTATTCAATAGGTACATAACAATTTTGTATTTTAATACAAACTCACACTTAAACTTTCTTGCAGCGTCAAAACGTCAGTCAAGGTTTACATTTTATCATGATAAAGTTCACGAACGAGCAACATTAAAAAATTATCTCAATTATGCTGCATTTTCATCAAATACAAAATTATTATGTCCCTATTGAATAACCCTAGGGTTATTGAATAGGGTTATGATTAAAAATGTAAACCTTGACTGACGTTTCGACATTGACTGACCAGCAAAAATGTTTAAGGGTGAGTTTATATTAAAATACAAAATTGTTATGTACTTATTGAATAACCCTTTATTTACGTTTTGGAAACGGCAAACGTTAAATAGTTAAAGCAATTTATTGAGAAATTTAAACAAGTAAAATAGCTACCAACGCAATTCCTGATAACCTAACTTATCAATGACATCGAAGTTTCCAGAAAAAACTTCAACCTTCTAATATCCAATTACAATCGCATAGAAATCTCCGCACACTTCTCAAATATTCCATACAGTTCTTGCCTTCTCCACACATACAACCGAATCTGCTGAAAATTTCTGACTCAAAACATGCAGTATATAAGCGCAGTAGGGGTTGAATCAATTTTTCTACTCCGAAATAGGGACGACGAAGGTTGAAGACTGTTGTGTAAAGTGATTTTTATTGATAACTGCGATAGTGTAGTGAATAAAATCGGAAAGAATTGTGTGATAATTGTATACGATTGAATAAATTATTTTTATTTTATTGATTTAATGGAATTGTGTGTTTATTACCAGTGAACCCCAAGCTCACAACAATATTTTAAAACTTGTTAAGATTCATCGATCTTAAGTTTGACACACTGAACAGCAATAACGTGGGAAAAAACATGTTATAGTATACATATTTTGAGTGACAAGTATCATAATTTTTCATTTTTTCAGACCCAACATACGATCAAATTTTTTTAACTCAGTAATCATTATTTGACATGTCTGAGTCATGAGAATCAGCTTCTCAATGGTTTTCTAGATGACAGAAAGGTTTTTTGTGTTGACGTTTTCAAAGGCTCTTGGTTTCGCTGCTATTCCGATTTTGAACAACTGCAATATTGAGACAATGCGAGACCGCTACCCCTGCCACTAAATATCTCGCTACAACCAGGGGCGGATTAACCACTAGGCAAATTTGGGGGCGGCAATTTTCCGGTTTTTTCCGGGGCGGCAAATTTTTTTTTGTTTCCTCATAGAGCAAGCTTTTCTTTCGTACAAAATTTTTTTTAGTCAAAAGTTTTTTCATTTACCTCGTTCACGTGGTCAACGACTTACCGCTACGTAGCACTTCGTAGTACCATGTGAACACACGAAATTTTGCTACGGAGCGGTTTTTCTACAACGTAGCAAAACCGCGTAGTGTAGTGTAGTGGATTTGCTAATCCTTCCCACGAGAACACTTGCCGTTGAGCTCCGTTTTACTTTTCGAGTGAATTGTCAAAAAACTGTGTTGACAGACAACTTTATTTGTTTGGATTTTCTCAACGATTCTAATACCAGTGCCTTTAATGACTCCATTTCGCTAAAAAATAAAAGAAGAAAGGTTATTTAAGAAATAAAACGACGAATGTCATTTTTTTAATGAAATAAATACCAGTTGTGACAGCTGTCAATTAATAATCAAGAGTGCGAAACGTCAATTCACTTCACGTGAACACTCATTTATCAACCGGATTTCACAATACGCTACACTTCACTACGCTACCACGTGAACGAGGTAATACTCAGAATCACGTGAAACGTCCAGAAAAATGGTTTAGAAAAAATGTGTGTGTGTGTGTGTGCGGATTTTCTTGTTAACATGGTAACATTCGCAAATTTTCAGATATCCGGTTCAAATTTGTAACAAAAGATAGACCATATGTGAATTCGGAGTCTGCAGTGTGTATAGACTGTGTCATGGTTGTTTTACGTTCTTTTGGATTTTCTTTTTTTGGGGTTCTTAAAAGTTCATTGATTTTTTCTAGGTTTTATTTAGATTCTTGGTACTTTTGAATTCTGTTAGGTTCTTTCACATTTTCAAATGAATTGCAACACGAACTTTCAATTTACGAAATGATTCGTCGGCAGAAAATTTTTGGGTGCGTTGGTTTTTCGAAGAATTGTTTTTATTATTATGGTTCGCGACTTCACGAAGTACATAAAATACGATTATCTCTTTATTTTTTTACCTCTTTTCATCCTCAATTAATAACGTCTCTAAATTATATACGATACTTATCGCATATATAAGTTCGCAGCCTGCGAACTAGAACCTTGCAAATTTCTTCCTCATTATTTGAAATCTTTTACAAAGCTACCTCTCTGAGAAGGTATATTGACTATTCTTCGTTTTTGTTTTTGAGAGGATGGAACAGCCTACGAGAATCTGAAGGGATCGCAATGGGCCCGTATGGCGCCTAGTGAGCGTGGTGGTTCTAGCACTGCACCCCTTCTTAAACCTAACCTAAACCTAATCTTCGCTTCCTCATAGAGAAATTTCTATGAGCTAAATACATTTTTGCGCGATAGCAATATTCGTTTTTGAGGACGCAAAACGAAAAATCGAAATTAGACAGGACAACGCTTATTTTTTTACCCAATTTCATCTATGACTAACAATTTTCGTTTTTATGTATAATAAAAAGCGGCTACCAGATGCCTCAGATTTCACACAATTCAGATAAATTCGATTTTAAAAAAATTTTAATTTTCATAATATTTGAACCATTCGGTTGATTCTTACAAAATTTCTTATTGATTACTGATCATTGTTACATATTAATTCACTTCTAAGTGAAATTTCAGCTTAATACCTCGAATGATTGCAAAGTTATAGCGTAAATCCACTTTCACAACAAAATTTTAAATGTAAATAATAAAATTTGAACCCTGTGGCCGATTCAATCCAAATTTAATCCCAAGCTGTGTCTAGGCACTACCAACATGTGTACCAAAATTTGCGATTGCTATCGTTCTAACTAGGAAATTGTCACACACATGCACAAACACATACACACACACACATTTTTCTAAACCACTTTTCTGGACGTTTCACGTGATTTTGGGTATAATGAAATTTCGCGATATTCGCAAAATCGAAATTTTAAAGATGGTACAATGATCGGATACTGTTCGAGATGGCAAATTTATGGCTTTCATGTGAACCGTATATGATATGAAGTAATTTCTTAAATAAAAATCTCTCTGTTACTTTTTCAAGTGAAAACCATCTATTGGCTGGGCTTTATTGCAACTAAAGTGTAAGATGTGGGTAATGTTCCACGTGGACCCTGGCAATCTGCACGACTCATCATCAGTTTCCAACAACAACAATAACCTGCCAATACCTAGAATAGCATAGAAATCTCTTGCCACTTCTTGCTTGCCATAGATTATTCTTCCAAGTTCCACGCTGGAATATGCTGGAAATGTCTCGACTCAACACATGTAGCATATAAGCGGCCCAGATTTTGTAGACAGTATCAGTTTTTCTACCATGAAAGCGAGACTACCGTCAGTTCTACGCGGAAGTGGTTGTAAAACGATTTTCATTTAGTAATAGCGATCGAGTAGTAAATGAAATCGAGAAGCGTTGCCGATAGTGTGATATTTGAATTTGAATTTCTATTGATTTTAATCGAATTGTGTTTTAATTGAAATCCCAGCGAACTCGTCCTTGATTTTACATTTCAGAAACATTCAACTTGATCCAGACTATTGACAGTTTTTTTTTCAATAATAGTTTCCAAAGTGGTAAAGCGTTTCGAACTAAACTAACTTCGGTTCAAATTTGGCTTCTATGCATAAGAGCTTCGAGTACTAAGTTCATAAAAAATCTCCAGATTAACATTTAAAGATTTCTCTTGCGTCCATTCCAGCGATACATCCATAGGTACGTGCAAGCAACTCCTTCCACAGTTTGATCTATAAAATGAAAATTGTCAAATAAAGTTTCAACAACAACTTTGAACAGAAGCTAATAAAAGCTGCTAAGTAGCTAAACTAAACCGGCATGGTTCTAGTTTTCAAGGACTAGGTATGCTGAATACGTTCGACTTGGTAGTGAACACTACCGAGAAAAAATGTTTGAACAAATATTTATTATGATTCCATGTCAGGCTGTTAGTATCAAAATTTAATGAATTATTTAAATTAGATAGATAGATAGATTTATTTAAATTCATTGGGTTGTATAATAACAAGTAAAAATAATTTAGTGATTAGATCTTAATCTTTACAGCTGCAATTGGAAATTTTGCATTCTGTTTGCAAAACTTACGTTAATCTGACACAGTAAAATGTTCATGGAAAAATTTTGAATTATTTAACTTATTAGTTTGATGGTCTTTCATATTAACCCACAAACATTTATCTTATTTTAAGGATGAACTTCTAAACTGAAGGTTGTGACTTGGAAGAATCAAGATACAATTTTTCTTTTTTGGGGTATACTAACCCTGGAAAGTGAAAATACAAAATTTAAGGGTACCAAATGCTATCCCAATACTTTGTTATTGCAAAATAATAAAGTGAAACTCTGTTGTATTGGTGTGGCTAAAACTTTTTGACTGCGGTGTAATAGTTACGAGAATGACAAATTCATAATATGCACATTTTTGCAATAAATCGATTTGTTGTCGCCAAATAGGCAACATATCAGATTCTTTTATCGCGTATACAATATTATTATAATGCTCGTCGAGTCGCGATAGTGGTTAAAGGCACCATTATTTAATGTCAGAAATTATAGAGTAGGAATTCTCGTTTCGAAACATGCCATGTATTTATTAGAAATTGTTTGTACGCGCGTGCTTTTACTATTGGTACTTCGAAGGGATCATGGTTATTAATTAAATGGGTCGTATATCAATGATATGGATTTAGTATAATATAAAGTCATATAGTGGTATATGCATATACTTAAAATGGTGGGACTGTAATTAAAATTATCCGTGGTTATATTAAATCCCGGAAGGTATTAAAGCCGATGGTTTAGGTTGATTGAGTGGTAAATATTTTAGTATAATATTTTCATTCGATGATACATTTGAAGAGTTATTATCCATTGAAATATATGTGAAAAGTGTTTGTTCTTTTATTAATCGCTTGAATTATTACTCTCGATTTCAACTTTGTAAGACTATTTAACGTATCGTTCATAGTTTTCGACACAATTACTTGATAGTACCTTGTATAAAAAAGATTAATTGATTCTAATTTTTGATTCATCATTTTGAAAAAATTTCACATAATTTATATATATTATTATATTTCATTAATAAGTATATAAATATACAATATTACTGCTTAAGTACTAGTAACTTAGACCATCGACTTAACCAATATAATGAATTTTTAATTTTGCAAAGAATTTTGAGGATGTAGCGCAAAAATGTCGAGAATTTAAAAAGAAAGATTTGAGTTCTTAAGCTTCATATTGTAAAACGCTCCATGTATTAGATTACCCAACATTACAACATTTACGTTTCTCCATCGATTGTAAAGATTGGCGCTGGTGCTTGTAAGCTTGACATTGAAAGTCGTTACTAGATGATACAAAATTAAAAGCATACTTAGTCAATACAAAAAAATCTACCAACAATCTTCTTATTCTTTAGAACAAAATCAGAGAAGCGGTTGAGTTGACGCGCGACAGAAGTGAAGGACGCAATCAAAGTTGAAATGTAGTAATGCTTGTTTCGAGACAAATAGGTTATTTAGAAATGTAAAAACTTACAATTTTCAACATTCATCAGTGGTTTTTCATACAAATAAAAGCCGGAAGAAAAACTTTTTCAATATCCAATCAAACCTAAGACATACGCCAAAATTCCTGAAAACGTATGCAACCTGTTTACTACTCCTTAAGGAATGAATATTGAATAATCCTTGATATTAAATTGATATTTAAGTAATTATAAAAACCAGTGAAACTCAAAACTCAAGAGACATGGATCCAGCCATGAAAACGTATACAACGTCTTTGAACTACTTAAGGGTCGAATATCTAAAAATACTGAAATTGATTTTTGGGGACTATACGAAAAGTAGTAAAATTCAATTCGATATCCAATAAAACCTAAAGGTGGCTCTTACACGAGTGATTAAAATTGCTCAATTTGGAGCAATATTCCTCAATTTTGACGTCACAAAAATATGAAGCAACACACAGCAACAATAACAACAGGCGATGTGGATCAATTCGTTGTTGAATTGTGATGAGCGGGATATGACGAAATTCGTTAAAACGTCTGCAATCATTTTACACCCTCTTAGGTTTTGACAAGCAAAGAATCCTGAAATCGGTTTTTAGGTGATTATAAGATATAAAAAAACCGCCGAAGAAAAAACTTATTTAATATCGAATCTGACCTCAGAAATATAACGGAAATTGTGAAAATGTATACAATTTCTTTTCACCACTTTACGGGTGGAATTAAAAAAAGTCTGAGAACAGTTTCTAGTTATTTACATTAAGAATCCGCAAATATTAAATTAATTTATATGAATAAATTCGTGAAAATATATTCACCCCTCTTCAGTGATAATTTTTTTTCCGTACCTCAGTGGGTATCTAAATTACTTTTCTGGTAAATTAAAGCCTTTTCAGAGATAGAAAAAACCCCTCATTTCCACGCCATACCATAGTACCTTATTTAAAATTATATTTTCAGAACGTACCTCCACTATATCTCTACCTAACTTCAAAATTTAAGGTGTCTATCATTACAGTTTCTCGAGATATAAAACTGTTTCTTTTTCTCCCTCCACCACCCTCACCTACACCCCTAAACCCACCACCCTTATAATTCCAAGACCCTATATTAAAGAATTATTGAGAGACGTGATTTTTTTAGAAAAATGATACATCAACCCCTCGCCTCCTCCGAATAATTTGAGATATCTTAATCTAAAGATCTTAGCCCCCCGCACGCCACTGCCCTCTCACTTAAAATTTTATTGCTAATCTTTTGTCGTACTATTTCAAGATTGTAGCCTAGACCGTTTAGGAAATATGTATTGTAGAATGTTTCAATCCCAGCCTTCGAAAGCATCGATTTTTCCCCTTCTCCTGTAATCAAGACGTTCTTAAGTTATCGTACGTTCGGATAGACGGACAGACAGCAATCAGATTTGGTTTTTTGCCATAACTGAACATAAAATAATACATAATTTTGTTTTCGTCCCAGGCTCGGTTCTATGCGTTACAGACTTTTGGGCTGAATTAAACTTTCAATACTCTTTCTTCAGAACGTTTCAAAATAGGAATTTGAAATTTTGTACACATTAATTTCTCAACGCACCAGTAGCCTCCATGTAAAAGTTTTTAAATAGTTTTTTGTTTGGTGATTTACCTAAAGTTCAAGGTTCGGAATTGAAAACGGGAATGTTGATCTTCCTCTTCGTGAAGCCAACAAACCATAGTCCTTAAAAACCTATAAAAAAATAGCTATATAATTTAAAATAATTGGAGTCCATGTTAGTTCGATTAAGTATAAGGACAGTCGCTATGCAGTAACAAACTATGATTTTATATAAAACGAAAAAAATTACATTCATATTCATAACAATGGACATAATGAACATTTTTATAGGGCGTTTTCGTGAGAATGAAATTCCAACTAATAAATTAGGTATTTTCGTTATTTATGCTTCTGCAGCGAATCCTTTCACTCCCATCCTTTTTTGTTCTATCACTAGCATCAGTCTTGCACCACCAAAAGCTAATTTTTTTCCTGTTGTATTTTCTCTTACACAAAAGCTTTGAAATGAATCCAACTTAGAACATAGCCAAGAAACTAGAGCCTCATTTCGCTTCGTGAGCATAGAACAGGGTTCACATAGCACACAGCCAGGATATTCTAGGCTAGGCCAGAAAAAGATAGGAAACTACTAAGAACTTAGGACCAAAAAGACTTCTCTATTCTACACCCAGAACTAACAGACTGGGATTATTTTTTCTTGGGCCGCTCCCAAACTATCCAACCAAGTGGTTCTGAACGTTTCAAGACTCATACTTGTAGGCGATCCTATAGCTATATAAGGATATTAGTCTGCCTAAAATTGAACGAATAAGAAGACGAACGACGGGATGTAGCTGTGGTCGGAATTCCCCATAGGAAAAGTTTTATTAAGTACGACAGGATTGGGTGCTATAGGGGCCAAAGTTTAGAGAGTTGGGGTCATAGTTCTCATTATCCTTGCAATCACATCATTTAATGTAGACCATCCTCCATCGAAAAAAAAATTGCCGAAGATGTCATGCTGAGTTAATGAAATGAGGGGACACAGAGCACAGACTATGCGAAAACTTTTGGGAATAATGCCCTAGTGTAATATAGAACGAATCAACCATGTGGAAATTGAAAGTGAATTATCAAAGTGGGATTATTAAATTCTAGGAGTGAGAGGTGTGCTACAACTCGGATAGCAAATTCATCGGTATTAATTCGATGACAAACGCAAGGTCAGCGAAACATGATGACGAATTGTCTTCGCAACAACTAATCTATCAAAGCAATCTTCTTCTTCCTAATGATATCTTCCAATCGATAAAAAGGAATCTTAGCTGATGCAGCCTTGTTGTTAGAATAAGCATTAGTCAGTCTGTAAGTTCCCAATTAGTGGATATTGGATGCAATTGGCTAGTAGTAGACGTAGCTGCCAATCATCTCAGAGAATATTCCCTTAATTATACTTTGAGGTTGTTTTTCAAAATCGATAACCTGCTCTGTACTGGGTAGGAGCGCAAAAGAACACGACTAATATTATTTCAATAAAGAAGTTAATATTGCCAATTCTATTGATATTTTAATTTCAATTTATTTCCCTCGTGAACCTTTTATATTCATTATTTTAATTCAAGACATATGTCTCTTGAATTGAAATAATTAAATTAGATTGATTAGATTAGATTAGATTGATTTTTATTATTCCATATTACATTTTTTATATTATAAGATATATTAAATAATGCGATGCTCAGACCCTGCGGCCTTTTCAATTCGTAATTATTGTTTAGTTTTCACAAGAAGTTAATGAGTTACAATTTGGTGATATGAATAATGCGAGGAAAATGGGAATTGAAAAAACCTCATGTATGTTACTTAAACTAAAACTTAAGGCTAGACTTAAAACCTAAGATTTAAAACTAACATTAAAATTAACTTAAATGAAGTAATTCAATAGCTTATCTAACTAAGGTATTGTTGACACTAGAGAGAATCAGCGGGTTCTCCGAGTTTCTGCATTTTGAGACAAACTTAGATGAAATATTAGAAATGATGTCGTCAACCGTAGGTAGAATTGCGATTTTATGTAATTCCCTAGTGGAAAAGTGCCACGGTTTGTCCAAGATTATTTTTAAACATTTATTTTGGACAATTTGAAGTTTTTTCTTAAATGTTTTTGCACAACTGATCCAAATGGGTGCTCCGTATAAGAGGATAGGTCGCATGACCGATTTGTATAACAGCAGTTTGTTTTCCGTCGACAACTCAGACTTTCTGTTGATAAGGGGATACAATATTCTGATGGATTTCTGCATTTTTGTACAGGTTTGATTGATTTGTTCGTGGAACGTGAGCTTTTTATCCAAGTATGTACCTAGGTACTTTATGTTATGGCTCCATTCTATACTTTCTCCCAGAATGTTTATGGTAGGATTAGGTAGGTACCTGGGTGCACGTCTTTTGGTGAAATACGTTGCCTGGGTTTTACTACTATTTATTTTTATTTTCCATTTATTGAGGAATAAAACTAATTCATCTAGCTGAGTTTGCAGATTGTTAATAATGATGTTAGGCTCCGAGGAGGAGGTAAATATAGCAGTGTCGTCGGCGAACGTAGCTAATTCACAACATTGTGTAATAGGGATATCGGAAGTGTAAATATTGTACAGTATTGGGCTCAATGGGGAACCCTGAGGAACACCAGCAGGAATGTCGCGAATATTTGAAAGGTCAGATTTAACTTTTACTCTAAACGATCGATCTGTTAAGTATGATTGAATAGTTTTGATTAGGTAAGGAGGAAAGGATAAGTTAATTAGTTTGTAAAGTAACCCATTATGCCAGACAGAGTCAAAGGCCTTTTGTATGTCCAGGGCGATTAAGCCAACTGACTGCTTTTGATTTAAGCTTTTCTTGATGAAGCTAGTAACTCTTAATAATTGGTGGTTAGTTGAGTAACCTTGGCGAAACCCGAATTGATGAACTGGCAGTATGTCGTTTGCCTCCATATGGTCTTTAATTCTGCCGAGTATAATTTTTTCAAATAGCTTACTGACTGATGGTAGTAGGCTTATTGGTCTATAATTATTGGGTAGAGTGTTATCTTTACCTGGTTTAGGTATGGGGAGTATTACTGCTTCTTTCCATCTATTCGGGAAGTAGCCAAGTTTTAGGCAGCTGTTGAATATAGCATTTAGATATACTATGCCTTTTTTAGGGAGGTTTTTAAGTAGCAGGTTAGGGATATTATCTATTCCTGGGCTTTTCTTGGTGTTAAGCTTTCTTAAGTGGAGTTTGATATCCTTAGGTCTACATAGATCTTTCGGTTCAAACGCAGTAAAACTACTGGAGAAGACACGGAGTTTTTCTTCGACGGTATGGTCTAGGCTTGTTCTCACAGAGCTAGATGGGGTTTGGTGGGAAACAAGAAATTTTTCGGCTATAAGCTCCGACTGCTTGAAGCTGTCGTAAATTTTGTTGTTGCCATCATTAATGTATGTTATGTTGCGTCCTTTCCTTCTGAATACTCTATTTAGTTTCCAGAGTTTATTGGATCCTTTGTCTAGACTTTTAAGCAATTCACTCCAGTTGCGATTTCGGATATGAGCCAATTCCAAGGAAATTCTTTTTTGAATTTGGCTTACTTGAGATTTTATTTCAGGGTTTTTTGTTCTTTGCCATAGTCTTCTTTATAAAATACACCAAAGATAGCTGATATTTTGGTGGGATCAGTGTAAATTGTAAAAAAAATCTATATTTAGGTAGAACAAATTTATTATTTTTATATTCGTTTATTTGATGCTTTCTTTCTCTAGTATTTTCTTATCGATTGCAGTTCATGTTTTCTTCGTTGTCTACCTTCAGAATACCTTCCTTAATTGACTTATTTCTATTTAATTGTCTTTTAAACTAATCAATGGAGGTATTTGTTTTTATTCTTCTTAGATATAATAAATAACTACAGTAAGCACTGATGTAAAGTTTTTTTTCGGCTGACTACGAAATTATCATTAATTGTAGTAGTTAGATAAGTTATAAACACCAAGACAATAAATGAAAAAAATGTGATGTAAACTTATAAATTTTACTTTATTATTTCTTAATAATAAAGTATTGTGATCGACTTGAAATTTAAAAAAAATTTGCTACCCTGAAATTTTGTATTTTCACGTTTTAGGACTAGTAAACACGAAAAAACGCCGTACACCGTCCGTCGAACGCCAAATCGTTTGAAGGCGCGTAGCTCCCAAACCCGTTGAGATATTAAGTTAAAATTTTGTATGGTGGGTAGATTGGGTGAACCCCTACGACTGGTATCTTTTAGGGAGGTGGGGTGTGAGGGGGATGAGGGGGGAGCGTTTTAGACTAAAAATTTTGGTTTCTAGATCTCAGGAACCACTTATGCTAGGAGACTGAAACATGGAACTTATGTAAAACTATGATAGTGGACCCATTTGCAAAAAAAAGGTCGATAAAGGTGGAGGGGTGTAGGAGTGGGGGGAAAAACAATGAGTCTAAAACGCTTGAAAGCCGGGATTGAAACATTGTAAAATCCATATCTCCTGAAAGATTGATGTCAGAAGGTTGAAACTTTGTCGTTGTCTTTAGAAATACTTCGAGATTAGACAAGGGCTAACATTTTTAAGGGGGGTTGTGGGGTGAAAAACTTTGGACCACAAAATCTTCCGAACCAATTACACCAGGAAGATATAATTTGGTTTCTGTATATGGGATCACAAGTGGAGTCTACTGAATGTAAACTTTTTGAGAGGGGAGGTGGAGCACGAAAGTGGGGGTAACAATTTCTAAAAAAAATTTATTTTTATATCTCAAAAACCGTATCAGATATGATCTTGAAAATGTTACAGGAGTTGGGGCCAGTAGATCTCTAGTAGGGAAAAAATGTTTGGTGGTGTGGGTGTTGGGGGTGATGGGGATGGTGAAAGGGGTAGAAAGAAAAACATTTTGATTTTTATTTCCCGAAAACCGTAATGAATAGAAAGCTAAAATTTACGATTAAATAGAGCCACTATAGAGACACCCTGGAAAAATAACATTTTTGATAGGGGTAGCAAGGTACGGGGGTGATGGGTGGTTTTTTATATCTCAGAAACAGAAAGTTGAAACTTAGTACGTGTATGCTACTAGAGTAATTAAAGCAAAAAAAAGTTCAGATTTTTATTGACGTTCAGAGGTTGAGTAAAAAAAATGTCCGTGAATCCACATTTTCACTTATTTCGTTAAAATCTTTAAACATGTCGAGCTTTCAAAGCAATTTTACTACTACGGGCTCTTTATATAAGCGCCTAGAAACCTTCTTCCAAATTTTTTGATATCCAACCCTTAACGGGGTGTAAAGTGGTTTCGTACATATTCACGAATTCCAATGTATTTCTTTGATCTATAAAGATTTGGAATTCACTTTCAGTTCTAAAAGCTTTAAACCCGATTTAAATATTTTTTAATATTAAACCACCTGGGCGACAGTCAGGCCGCTCTACAATCCCTAGATAATCCAATCGTCTTTTCGAAGATGGCACGTGAGTGTAAAGAACGGTTGAATTCTGTTGGCAGATTCAATGACTTAAAGCTCACATGGGTTCCAGGCCACTACACCCTGGCAATGAAATAGCTGATGCATTAGCAAAGGCTGGATCGGAGTCTGCCATGGTCGAACCAGAACCAGTTTTCGGTGTGCCGGTTGCCTCTGTTAGGGCTGCCATTGCTGAGTGGGTGAGTAAATCACACATTGAGAGATGGCGGCTTCTTCCGGGAATGCGGCAGACAGAAACCTTGTTGAGGGACCAAGTCGACGAACCGCTGCTTTTCTTCTCAAATTGAGCAGAAAAGAATGTGGTAGTATGGTTGGTGTCCTCACAGGGCATAACTCGTGTGGCCTACACCTGGTCAGATTGAGAATCATTGACGACCCCAAGTGAACATTTCCTTCTCGAGTGTCCAGCTTACTCTTTTGCGAGAATGCACGTATACGGCGTTGATGTTATAAGAATGGAAGAACTCTGTTCTTGCTCCCTACCTCAGTTCCTGAAATTTGTGAGGAGGACGAAAAAGTTCGGGTAGAGACTGGGGAATTCGAGTACAATGGGCCATGTTGGCCTGACTGCTCAAGATGCGTTGCTTTGCTGCGTGTCTTCCCGCACACCAAACAACAACAACAACAACAACAAACCCCTGGGAGTGTAAGGTATAGTTCAAGTTTTCACTGATTCCGAAAATTTCTTACATTTAATGTGGTCGAATTCGCTTTTACTTCTATGGAATCTTCTATTGATCTGCCAACAGTCTGGGCGCAACTTTATTATTTTTTGGGTAGAAGTCCGGAACGAGTTTAATGCTGAGAAGCGATGTAGGTTTCTATGCAACTGACAACCTAAAGAATAACCAGGAGGCTATTTGGAACGTTGTGTGACGGGGGGAGGAGGAGGAAGGAACCTTTTAGATGAAAAATTTTGGTTTCTAGATCTCAGGAACCGCTTATGCTAGGAGGCTGAAAGTTGGAACTTATATAGTACTATAATAGTGGACCTATTGGCAAAAAATGGTTGATAGGGGTCGAGAGGTGTGCGAGTGGGGAGAAAAACAATGCGTCCAAAAGTCTTGAAAGCTGGGATTGTATTATAACATTCTAAAATCCATATCTCCTGAACGATTGATGTCAAATCGCTGAAAGGGGGGTGGTGAGGTATGGAGGTTGGGGGTGAAAAACCTTGAATTACAATATCTTCCGTCTCAATTGTGCCAGGAAGATAAAATTTGGTTTCTGTGTAATGTAAACTTTTTGAAAGGGAAGGTGAAGCACGAAAGTGGGTGGACAGCCCGTATCAGATATGATCTTGAAAATGTTACAGGAGTTAGGACCGTTAGACCTCTAGTGGAGAAAAAATTTTGAGGATGTTGGTGTAGAGGGTGATGGTAGAAGGGGGTGGAAATGAAAAAAAATCTGATTTTAATTTCTCGAAAGCCGCAAAGGATAGAAAGCTAAAAATTGAAAACTGTATAGAGCTACTATGGAGACATCCCAGAAAAATAAATTTTTGATAGTGGTAGTAAGGTACGGGGGTGGGGGGTGGTTTTTCATATCTCAGAAACGGCTTATACTAGAAAGTTAAAACTTAGTACCTATATGTAGATGTGCTACTAGAGTAATTTTTTTTACAACAGTGTGAGCGTAACTTTATTATTTTATGGGTAGAAGTCCGAAACGTGTTTAATACTGAGATGCGGTGTAGGTTTCTATGGGACTGACAACCTATGCAATAACCAGCAGGCTATTTGGAACGTTATTTTTTAGGTTGTCAGTCGCATAGTAACCAACACCGCATCTCAGCATTAAACACGTTTCGGACTTCTATCCATAATATAATAAAGTTGCGCCCAGACGTTGGGCGATTTTTTTTGTCATCAAAACTATTCTTTAGATTCCTGAAAAATTGATTTTACTAATTTTAATTTAAACAACTTTTCAACTACTGAACAACAATAAATACAACTTTGGAACGAATCCAATTATTGTACTGAAAATACGATCTGATCGACAGATTTAGGATATTTTATCTTGTTTTGTTGTGAGCAAAAACTTTGAAATCCAGCCTCGCGGCAATCGGTTAAATTCGAGATAAATGAAAATTGAAATATGGAAAAACTGAAAAAAATTTCAAATCTGCAGAACGTTCGTAGCGTTTGCATCTGTCACACAATCTGTGAAGTGACCTTCAGTGTCTCATCTCAAATTATCTTCATCTGGAGTAAGGACGAAAAAAAATCAAATCCTTTGTGATGTTTGTCTGGCAAACTAGTCCCAGCCTGAACGCATAATAATGAATATTTCGCCCTTCTCATCCAAACTCCAAACTGAAATTCCGCTGTGCACTTAGACCCTCTAAAACACCCTCACTGTTCCATATCACACACGTGAAATCGCATTTATGGCGCCCCAACACCTTCTCCCATCGCCCCCCCAAAACAGGGAGATCCTATTTTTGTACTATACGTCACTCGGCGAAGCTGTTAAAATTTCATTTATCGATTGGTTCCAACAGACTTTGGGGATAGATGCTGATGCCGCCCTACCTCCCGTTCACTGGTTTCATAGGGGTAGTATTGGAGCAATGGAAAAAGCTCTGCGGTCGCTAAATTAAGTCCAATGTAATTGTGGAGCGTGGCGTGTATGGAGCACCCCTGTGCCTTGTGTAGGTACGAGTATGTTGCGCATTGTAGCACTCCAACTTTCACCCATTTCGAAGTCTCGATTGGAAAGGGGCTGCGTTGACCATATGGACTTATGACTAAATGTTTAATGTGTCATTCAAGCTTATAAATCTTCAGCCAGGGATTTGTTTGCTTCGGTAATTTTTTCGTTCAAATTATTTATACTGATTTTCAACTACAATTTTTCAAGTGTTCCTGTAAGCGATAACAAATGGTCACTGTGTGCTATAGCTCAGCGACCAAGTCCGGATTTTAACGACTAATTGAACGGATGTTTAGTTTCATGGCTACGTTATGCGGAAGCACCAACTAGTTGACACATGAAATTTTGATATGTTGTAATGGGTTATGACGAGTTCACGAGGTTAGGTAATTGTCGTGTATGTACGCAATATGCCCAAAAGGAGTGTAAAGTAAAATTAGTTTATACCGGTTAATCAAGGCTTGAAATAGACGCATTCATAGTTAATGATTGCATAAAATTTTAATTGTTCTCTGGCACTAGGTATGAACATTCAATTAGCTTTCGGTGTTATGTTTCTATTTAATCAACGGTGGTTTAACAAAGGTATTTATAGTATTGTACTTTAGATAAGCTTGTGTTACATCATAATTCATAGCTGTACCTATATTTGATTAAGGAGGATTTGTCACATACATACCTAGCTGTCGATTCGACCAATAATGTGAAATTCATACTGATTTGATTTTATTTTCACAATATGTACATGTGTTTAGCTTATAATCTAGTTTAAATTCAACAGCGATCAGACTATTTTATGGTCTTTAAAACTTCAATATTATTTTTTATTTTTAGCTTTTCAGTTTTTTATTGTCGTTTTATAATTTTTAATTCATACTGGTGACAGAGTTATTACAGTCCCACAAGGAACGAGGGTATATCTTACAGCACATTCACAGATTTATTTTTTAAATAATTAAGATTCGCAGATGACTCTCATTTCGGTATATTATTTATACTAAGAGCTCATAGAAGTAAGAACCAATTTGCTGCTTTATCAGACTTAAGAGATTTGACGAATTGTGAAAACGTATACAAACCCATCCACATCCACTTGGGGATTGAATATCGAAAAATTGTGAATTAGGTTTTTAGGCGATTACATAAAAAATATGTGGAAGTGAAAACCAATCTGATATCTTATCAAATCTAAGAAATATGCCAAAAGCTGTGAAAAGTATATATCCTCTTTACACCTCTTTTGGGTTGAATATTTAAGAATCTAGAAATGAACTTTTTCGCGATTATAGAGGAAGCCTAATGTAGCAAAAATGAACTCGATTTCTCTTCAGATTTAAGGGGGTCATCCCATGTGAAGGCTCTTTTTATACGCTTTTTTGAGAAATTTGTTTTGGAGAAGTAAATAAAGATACAACTGTGAAATTTTTACCACATATTTATGCACATTTTGAGCACCCTTTACAATTTCTTCAGCCCGAAATTGTAGCTCATCGCTGAGATATACGGCAACTTATACCCTGCACAGACTATGCATTTTAAATGCATTTAAGTAGGTAAATTTAACATGTTAAAAAAGTAGTGTTCAGACTAGGCAATTCGTTTTATTTTGATACATGATAGCTTGATGTGATTTGTTTTGACAAGTAGATATTCAGCTGTGTTTCATTAGCAAATTTATGCTTTCTAAATTGTTTGAAACCAATTAGTTTGTATAGCAGTAATGAAAAGGGAATTTATTAGCTAATGCAGTCGTAGCACAAGCACAAAATTGAGTTTTTGCAGCATTAAATAGTTTCTTCCAAAGTTTACTTCGATTTCCGCGAGGGTCGCAGTACATGTTTTCGGTTAAACGCGTAGTAGCTACGTGTTTTCGTAAACGCGTCCGGGAAGTGTTTTCAGCGCATTTAACTCGATTTAAACGCGTTAATCTCGTAGTCTGAACATAGTGTTAGCCACTCATTTTCAAAAAACCTTGTTTTCGGTAGACACGATTGCGGGCGTTCTGCGTATCTCAAATAAAAAAATCAAACTGCATTTTAATCTGTGAAGTTTGAACTAGTTTCGGAACTAGAATTATCAAAAAATATTGAACAGTTAATTTTTGGCAACTTGTTGAACTTTTTATAGTCAATTTTGGTGTTTTTTACGACTTCTTCAGGTCGACAAAAAAAACGGCTTGATGAATCACAATTATTTTAGTTTGCAAACTGTCTACAAGAGTACTGAATAAGTTCACCAAATTTCAAAGGAATTCCTTGGATAGATTTCGAGATATCGTGTCTACCGATTTGGAAAATACTGTTTTGAGAAAAACGCGTCTAAACTTACCATTCTATTCGAAACAACAAAGGAGTTTAGAGAATATAACGGCCTGTAACTTCCGAACGGCTTCGAATATTGGAATATCACTTCGTCCACATATTCTACACTATATTTAAATGCAATTTATGCAAAAAAATCCATTTTTTGAATAGATCACACGGGATGACCGAATTTGTGAAAACATATGACACCCCCTTAATACCCATTTGGGGGTTGAATATCCAAAAATCCTGAAAGGACTTTTAAATAAATTTTGAAGTAAATATCTCAAGATCGGGTGCAGTTACAATTTGAACTGTTACATCAAATGAAGGGTAATTTGATTCCCTAAAAACAAGCTATAATACTTTGAATTCTGATTATTAGTTTTCAAGATATAACGTTTTAAGTGAGTGGGGGTACAGGTCCGAAACACTTTTCTTGACCACCCTGTATCACCACGGATATTGAAAACTGACACTCCCTGTAGAACAATTTTTGTCTCAAAATATATCAAGGAATAACCCCTTACAAGGTTGTGCACGGAGTACCGGACACCCTGTATAATCGCTCGTAAATTGATATCAAGATTTTGAACATATGGTATATATAAATTTTAGTAATAATAAATCCTAATATGCTCAGTAACTACCTCAAAGTCTCAGCTTTGTGGTATAAATCGTTTAGGAGATATGCAGCTTTCAAGGTTTGACCACATTCTTTCCAAATATTTCAATTGGTTTAGATCTATATAGGTACTCGTAAGTTCCAAGTTTTAACTCACTATCTTAAGTGGTTTCTAAAATACAAAAACCAAAATTATTATTCTAAAACGCTTCTCCATTATCCCCCTAACATCCTCACCCTAAAAAAGGCATCACTTAAAGTAGTCTTGCCATTCTACTCATTAAAAAAATTAATTTTAAAACTCAACGGGCTTGTGACAGACGGACTAACATTCTTTTTTGCTATTTTGAGGCCTAGAACTATTAGCGAAAAAATATCAGAGTGGAATTCATTTTTAAAATCGAGAACAATACTGTATTATTGAAAAAATAAAGTAAAATTAAATTGATGTAAAAGTTATTAATAATAATTTCATCCGGAATATAACGAATCAATAAATGATTCACATAAGACATAATCTTCAGGAGGCCAGGGCCCGATTTGGGCTGTCGCGCCATTGATGATGATGATGAAGACATAATCTCAGTGTAAAAATTGTCCCATATATTTAAGAAAACTAAACATTTTGTCCCGACAATATCAATGCTAGCTATACAGAGTTACAAAACTCTTGATGAACACAACAGTTACTCGACTTTTAGTTGTCCAAAATGTTAAAAGAATATATAAACTAATTGGTTAAATTCTTAATTCTATTTAATATATTTTAATATATTTTTACAGACGATGTCATACGACGCACTGGGAGTGTCTGACGCCATGTTAGACTCCCTTAGTTTGCAGCTTCGCGAAGCAGAAGTACGACGCGCTGAAGCTGAACGTGCACATCAAGTAAATATTAAATATTTTCGTATTTAATAAATATAAAAAATAAAAAATAAATAGACTTCTTCCCAATTTTCACATAACTATCAATTATTATATTTTACAAAGTTTTATTTAATTAGTGTCATGCATCTTACTACAAACTCCTACTTAAAACTGAAGAATATCATTTCAATTGCATTATATTAGCTATCAGGAATTTCACATGATAATTGTTTTATTTAAATTTCTTCACATATAAATTAATGTTTTGATTTCAAACTTAGATGTGGTTAGAATATGAAATAAAATTTTATCCTAATTAAAAACTACTTATTGAAGAAAAACGTTTTACAAATATGAAATATTACCTACGTAGATAGTACCAATAAAATTAATGAAATATCTACTCTATACATTCAATAAATTGAAGTCAATGTGATTTAGAAAAAAACTATAATAATTACAAAGGTACCTTCTCTGACGAAAATTTCTGTACTAAATTTTTTTTATGAAAATAATAATCTGAAACTGAATGAAGAAAGGATTCTTGGCAAAATACCAAAAAATTTCACAACGAATAAGAAAAATTGTGATACCGACAAGAGCTTTCAACAATAAGTTCCATATTGTAAAACGGTATTTACTTGTCTCGAGCAGATTTTCAAATTTTGTTCCGCAAATATTATGTCTTGTAGCTTAGATAGAAAGTTTTATATGGTATAATATGGTACGAGTAGGTTTATGCTCCTACATGTATTATAAATTCTACTCGTATACGACGTGAATTTTTATACTCTAGATGAAATATAAGCTCAAAAAGTTTGTATCGCATAGAACGGAACCGACTACGAAAAGCAGTTTCCTATTATTTTTCGTTCAATGATGGCCAAAAACTCCAATTTCGCTTGTGTTTGTCTGTCCGAATGCAGAAAATGTATCAAACGATTGACACGAAATCGTAACAAATATTTCTTCCGAATTTGTTACGATTTCGTAACTTGTTTTCGTAAAGACCAGGTAAACTTAAGGAAATAGTAATTCGAGTCTTGGTACTTTTTTCAGAGCTCCGTAAAGAAATCTTAAAAAAAATTCTTTACGAAAAATGTCTATCTTATGTTTGTCGCGGTTTCGAAACATGTTTTCGGCAAGTTTACGTAAAAGTCCGATGAATTCTACAGTAAATTTCAAGCAGAATTCAAAAATATTAATACCTACTACTTTTGTATTCTTTAATTAAAACTTATAAATTTGTGAACATGAAGCCTCGAAAAGTAGTTATTTTTCCCTTGGAGTGACTGCATATACGTCTATCTATTTGACTGTATATTGCTTCCAGCAGAAATTGAGCGAGAACGCTACAATTTTATGAGTAAATATGAAAAGGACCCTATTTCCGTCTGTCCGTCTATCTGTCTGTCTATATCTATCTTTGTTTTAAAACACGTGTTCACAAATATTGGCCCAAACCTTCTGAACGCTTCAAGATAGGAAATTGAAATTTTGTGCAATTTAATTTTTCAATGGTTCCCTTTCTAAAAAATTTTGAAAAAAAAATTTTTTCCATAAGAGGATTTTCCTACAGTTCATGCAGTATGAAATTGAAAACAGGAGAAGAACCTTTAGAGCTACATGCATGAAATTTCATCACTTTTTTCTGATACTAGGAAGTGTGATATCAATAACCACTAATTAGTTAAGAATGCATCGTTGCTAAATAACAAAATGCAAGAACACTTACTTTTTTAGTGTAATATATTTAGGCATTTAAAAAGAGGCCATACTTGCAATTGAATTCATGTTGCTTTTTGTAATATACCTTTGTGACTAAACAATTAGTTATTAACTAACCAAATCTCATATAAAATGTAATAAAGGTATCTGTACCTTTATGTAAGGGTATTATAACAACTTAAAGAAAATATAAAATTTGATTTAATTTGTAGACTAACTACTAACTACCTACCTACCTACTCTTCTCTTCACGAAAAGTCGTCAAAACTTAATACAATTGCTCTTATTTAATGACCATATATGTTCAAGCGAAGAATAAAAGTTTTATAAGAAGCCGATTCATTTGCGATCAGAATGTCTGCAGGACAAAGATAACGATGACACGAATTTGTGTTGCTTCCTCGAATTGCGAGAGATTCTTAATTACGAAATGAATGCATTGCAATCTTTCAAGTCATTTTGGTATATGAAAACGATAAAATTGCAACTATTATCAGAGATTACGATAGGAAAACGATTCGTTTTTGAATCGTAATATTTATTTGTAGTTTTTTGCATGCAATAAAAGCCTTGGCGCTTCGATCTCATATATGTAAAAAAAACCATAATGATAATACTCGTTCGGTCGTAAGGTAACCATCTTACGTTTGTCCGTATGGAATATAGCAAAAACCTTATGGCTTCTTTTTATTTTCAATTCGAATACCCCATTCCCAACCTTTCTCCAAGGACTGATAAGTAGAGTAAATTTTGTTCTTTGTTATGATGCATACAAAAAAATCACATCAAAACGCTTCCAACCAATGAACTTTAAATTTGACTTAAGTTCATTTTCTTTAATGTGAAGAACCGGAACTGTAAAGACTTTTATAACTCAAAACCATACTGCTTATTTGTTTCGAGTTTAATATGTAAAGTTGGCGGATTTAATGGTTGAAACGTATTGTAAATTTAGGACGAAATCTATTAAATATATTTCCCCTCCCCCCGGACCTAAATTCTTGGACACGGCCTTATTAAGCCACTTAATTACACTTATTGCACTATTAAAAGAGAAACCGGAAAGCAAGGAATTGAAGTTGTTTTCTATATTCTAATATTTCACTACTTGAATGTACGTGAATAAGAAAAGGTAAAGTCAACTACTCTGTCAGTACCTACCACACAATGTTCCTTAAAATTGGTTGTTATAATCGTGCAAAGTTTTGAAAAAAGTGGGCAAAAATTTTCCGTAGGGTCATTTCATCAAGAATCGCCAAAAATGACGAAATTTGTGACCTTACCATCTCCGATTCTTTTGAAAATTTTGCACTTAAAGAACTAGTGAAAAAAAAAATTGAAATTCAATTTTTTGTTTCTATCTCTTTTTTTTTGTTAGTTAAAGTATGTTAAAGATTCCGTAAAAATTGTGTTCGAGTCCTCTTTGTAAATTCATATCTCTGATAATTTTTATCCTAGAATAATAAAGTATGGTTTATTTTAAAGAAGAAGATTGTCGCAATATAAAAAAAATACAAATAAAAATTATTCTTGAAATTTTTTTCAAGGATAACGATTTTGTCCTTAATCTTTAAATATCTCAAAATGCGTATCTTTAATTTTTTTATTTTTTGTATTTTGTAGGTTATATTGTTTTTTAAAACATACCAAAAAATTAACTTGGGATCTCAATCGGGGTCAAAAAAATCGAAGAACATTATAGTGGTTCTCAATTATTTTTTAGAAAAAGGGTCATTCCATCAAGAATCACCAAAAGTATATCTTTAATTTTTTTATTTTTTTATATTTTGTATATTATACTGTTTTTCAAAACATATCAAAAAATTAACTTGTGATCTCAAGGGGATCGGGATCAAAAAAATCGAATTAAGTTATTAGAGAACTAAACTAGCCTTAATTGAGAACCACTGATGTTCTACGATTTTTTTTGACCCCGATCCCCTAGAGACCCCAAGTTAAGTTTTTGATATGTTTTGAAAAGCAGCATAATATACAATAAATAAAAAATTTAAAAAAATTTTAATATGCATTTTCAGATATTCAAGTATAAACGACAAAACCGTTATCCTTGAAAAAAACTTTCAAGGTTATTTTTTATTCGTATTTTTTTTTATATTGCGACAATTTTTAAACAACAGTCTTTAAAATAAGCCCTACTTTATTATTCTAGAATAAAAATTACCAGAGATATGAATTTTCAAAGACGACTCGGACACCCTTTTTGCGAAATCTTTAACATACTATAACTAACGAAAAAAATGAGGAAGAAACAAAAAATTGAATTCAAATTATTTTTTCTACTAGTTTTTCAAGTACAAAATTTTTTAAAAGAATCGGAGATGGTAAGGTCACACCTTTGGCGATTCTTGATGGAATTAATAACCCCGTAATTAAGTGTGCGTAAATTTGGACTATTTTCTAAATGTTTCAGTTATAGAATTGAATGAAGAAATTGATGGGAGCAATTGACCTTTTCCATCCTTTGAGTAGACATCATAAAATGGTCCCTGAAAAGGATTACACTATATCGTGACAGTATTAGGTTTTTATCCACAAAATGTAATTGGTAAAATAATAAATCACACATTTGAAAAAAAGGTACAGATAGCATAATCAAAACATCGGTGTGTTAACTTGAGAGCTCCATAAGCTGAATCTGAAATATTATTTACATCATAAACAGGTTTACTCTAAAAAATTAAGGCTAGTTTTGTTGATGGTTAATATTAATTACCAAGGCACGAACAAATACCAACGGAATTTACATCTCCCATTAAATAATTAAAAATGAATAGCATTTAATGATTTCTGCTGACTTTAGCTATTACTTTAATTGATGGCTATTTTAATAGTAACTCATAAATTATAAGGATTTAATATTATTCATTTTTGTAAAACGTTGTTCTTCTTATTATAAAAGTAATCGAAATAAGTAGTTAGATTTATGTTTGAAATCCATTTTTATGTAACAATAAAATTTCAGTAAAAACAAATTGCATTCCGCCTTTCGAGATTAGTAAAGTTTTTTTACTCAATGTTTTAACATATCATAAAAAATACCTACGTATATTTTAATTTTTTTTAACTTGAAGAAACCACTTACTAAACCAATTTTAAGTATGTAATTTAAACAAACGTGGGAGCGTTCCGATATTAAACAACAGATTCCTGTGAAATATTAAAACTTGATATAAACCACTAATAAAAATTATGAAAAAAAGCAACAAAACAATGAAAAAGAAATATATATAAAAGGGCTGGCATGGTGTGTTTTTCAGGAAGCTCTCGCCCAGCTTAGAGGAATGTCATCGAGTGTTGGAAGGGCCTGTAGTGAGCCAATTGAAACTCTACAGTCTAGGGCGCGTGAATTGGAGAAAAAGGTGTGTTACCACAAAAATTAGTGTTCCTTAAAATTAACTTCTTTCTCACCTTATGTTTTATTATCTTTATTTTAAATCATATTTAATTTTTTCTTGAGCCTGAAACAAAGGTTTAATATTAATAACATTTTCTTACAAATTTTTAAGTTCATTCGTTTATCTCTTACTACCCAATAATTTTGTTTTTTTTTTATATAAATATCTTAAATCTATTTAATGTTACTATTGTAATGTATGTCATATATGTTGTGCTTTAATTTGTTTCGTTGTTTTTTATATATTTATTATTTTTATTCTATTTTTTTCACGTTTTTTACACTTGACACGTAAACAATCGTTGTTTGGTATTTTGATGAGGCTTTAGCTTATTGTGTATTCAGTGTACAGTAAAATAATAAAAAGTAAATAAATTGAAAAAAAAACTTCTTCTGTAAATCAAAACTAATTATAGGTAGAAACTAATAAATGAAAATCGTGAAAGGTAAACAGAGAATACATTCGTCTCGCGAAGCGTGTTATATTTTTGTGATTGGCTTTCAGCTCGATGTTTTTATTAATTTATTTTTTTTTAATTCTTTATTCAATTTCAACAATATGCGATATTTTTATGGGATATTCTTAAGACCATATTTGATTTTACATTATTTTATACTTGGTGCTTCTCAGAGTACTTCCTTTCCGGGATTACTTTTAACTGAAAATATTTTTGAAATAAATAATAAATAATAATAATAAATAAAAATAATAAAAAATTGAAACAACTAAGCAGAAATGTTCTTCTGCCATTAAATTGTTATTTCTATTCGCTTTCCACTTGAAAAAGACATACAGAACTTTTGGTATGATCTATTTATTTGATTTTACTTATTTGTTTTGTTTGATCCCTAGTAATAATTCTAATGCTTCTTGCACCACGACATAAATGGTCTTTTACACCTGGTTCTTAACGCTTTCTGGACCATATCTAGCTCATTAACGTAGATAATGATTTTACACTAGGGAAACTTATAGGTGAATGTAAATGTGCCGACAATATGCTTTCTTGATCTGGCTCACAATCACAACGAATGTGATTTTACAGAATCAACATGCATAAATGATAAAGCGATAATTGGGTCAATATTGTCCTTAGAAATATTTCCGTATAATCTACTCTGCCATTATACCTGTTGAGAGAAAGGAATTCTGATACCATATTCCTGGAGAAAGCCAGAAATTTCTGAGAACGAGTTTCTATAGCCTTCCACCTGAAGATCAGCCCACTTCGAAATTCATTCCGTAATGACGCCTTTAGATACTCCACAAACTGTTACCAGGGCAATCATCGATGAGTTGGCTCCACGGTTACCGAGCTCGTCGGTTGATTCGTTTCCTGGAATAACCTCATGTCGTAGCACCCACATCAGGGTTATTATTATTATTATTTGTTGGTTTGAGCCTAAATGTAGAAGCTTCACTGCTTCTCGAACTTCTTTTGTCTTTTGTTCCTGGGTCCTTACCACTCCCTAGGCGATTTCTTTTCCCTTAAGAAAGGAGATGATTTTACTTAGGGGAGTCTGCGACAGATGAGAGTAAATCCACCGAAAATCCGCCTTCCATATCTGGCAAGTGCGTCACAATCACACAGAATGTGTGCAGTAGGTTGAGATGTTATTTCACAGAATTGGATCTAGTGATACTTTGCCGATGATTTTAAGGTGATAGTTGAAGAAATAGAGTCATATCCCATTATAACCCTGTTTAAGGAAAGCAATTCTTACGCTCTCTTACTAGAGAAAGTTAGAAATTTCTTGTCTGTCTAAGTCCTGAAAGTGAGTTTCATTGATCTCAAATGCATACATCTTTTGAATTATCAATAAATCTCATTTCGTCCTTAGAGGTTTCTTTATCGGTACCATAGTAACTGCTCCCATGATCTAGCTACCTTGATTACTCCACAGTCCACATATAAAGGAATATCACTTCAATTGTGAGATTACAATAAATTATAATGCTTGATATTTAATTAGAATCATTGCAAAATTGTTTATTCATAGGACGTAACCTTTGAGGTCTAACACTAATCAAAGAAAAAAATCTATTTGTAGGTGATAAAGTCTACCTTAATTATTTCTGTCACACATCTCTCAGTACTCAGTAACACCACGCCATAAGACAATAATTGCTGTATATTTTCTTAGGTAAATGATTGCATTCCGGCAAAATAGTAGCGAAGCTAAATACGGTATTGATTCATTCAGAATTTCAGAATAGATGTGTACCTACCGACACGAAATAAAGCCATGCAGAACTTTTATAGAACCAGATAGCTTTATTGATTAGTACAGTTTTTTTTAGAGTGCTCTACAATCTGTGCTAGTTTCAACAGATTGAATCTAAAATAGGCCTATATTTAGCTGACAGCTTTCCTGATATCCCATGGCTTTTCCTAAAATTAAATCATAAATGGAAAAGTTTGTGCTACCATTAACTCTGTTTATAAATCGTATGTGTATATGACTATTATAAATCTTAAGACTTGTTCCAATAGTAAGTTTCGTCTACGTCTATATTGACCTCACGTAAACGCATTGGTTTTATACAAATTTAAAGAAACCTTAGCTAACCCGTCGAAATGGTCAAGATCTTACTTCATGATTCAGACGTATACGTTAGATTGGGAATATTATAAGGCACATCCTCCAGAAACCATTTTTCGTCATGTTTAAAGCAGAAAAATTTAATTTTTTTTAATTACAATTATTAAAAGTTGTAAGCCTACTCTATTGTTGGCTTCGTCAGCTGTCACAAAATAGGTCAGGTTAAGCGAAGACACCAACCAAAATTTAATTATGACGAAAATTTCCCAATCGTGACGTCCTAAACTGTTTTGTGTAACTAGACGTACCCAAACGTGATCAAAGATGACTACAGAAACAGGTCCTCTTCGATAATTTTTCTTCAATACAATTTGGGAGATGACGGTCATGAGTTCATTCTCTCGAAGCTCTTCAACATAGTTATTTTTTATTAGCATAGGTTTCTTTTCGCCTACCAGCCTTAGGAGTAGGCGGTAGTGAAACATAAGTAGTTCGATTTTTGCAAATTTTGCTGTATAGTAAGAAAAACTGAGCCTTATCAGGACCATATCATATTTGGAATTCAAATCCACGACTTTTCAATCTGATCCACCTTTAGCCAGAACTGTTAGGTGCGCACCTTAAGGAAGATATTGTTGAGAACTGTAATTAGAGGCATGGATTTCAGCCAAACATTAAATTTTCGAAATTTTATACTTTAGCCGATACGTATATATGTGTACAACTATATCAATAAAAAGCATAGTTCGAAGAGAACGAGAGCTTCAAGTAACACATTTCAAATATATTGGGGTTTCGTTCTGTATTATGCAGAAAAATTCGGAAATGTCCCGGATTCGCAATATTACTGTTGTGTTCGTTTCCAAATTGATTTATATTGTTCCGAGTTTCAAGTAAAACTCAATTTGATTATTTTTCGATTTCGTTTTTACTTTATTTTTTTTTAATAATAAAGTATTTTTATTCGCATTCAAATATCGCACAATTGGCAACATTTTCCGATTACATTTACTACTCGTTTTATTCGCACTCAAATATCGCACTATTGCAACACTTCCCGATTTCATTTACTATAATGAAAATTGCTTTACAAAGATTTTCGCGTAGAACTTACGGTGGTCTCGCTTCACAGCAGTTCCGTGTGCAAACTCTGCTGCACTTATATACCGCATGTATTGAGACGAGAGTTTTTTTTTATCATATTCGGTGCTGTGTGTGGTATATTTGAATAGTGTGAAGAACAACCGAGAGGGGAAAAAAGTGTTCGAAAAAAGTGTTATTATTGCAAAGTTGTTGTTTTTCGCTGGTGTCATTGATTAGGAATTTGGAGTAGTCAGGGTAGCATGGAACATTATTATAGTTAGTTGAGATTACCTTCTTCTACTGGCTTTCAATTTAAATACTTTATTATTAAAATAATAAAGTAAAATAACCAAAATCTCACATTTGAGAAGAAATACTTTATTATTAAAAAATAATAAAGTAAAATTAGTTTTATTCATCCAGTTATAAATCTTTAAGTTAAAAAATTAACGACTACTCTGTGAAAGTATATTGTTATGGCATCACTGGAACAGAAGACATGTCTATTTGCATTGACAGCCAAGCAACCATTAATGCCCTTAGCTCGAACACAACACGATCAAAACTAGTTAGACAATGTCGTGGTATTCTTAACACTATCGGCACACGGCACAAAATTACCCTCTGCTGGGTGCCAGGCCACTGTGGAATCCAGGGGAATGAGTAAGCTGATGAACTCGCTCGAGCAGGTTCCAGCCTAAGCTCACTAGTGGAGGACCAGCACATTGCTATTCCCATCGGATCCATAAAACAGTCTATCGACTGACTATGCATGCAGTGGGCAGGCAATAGATGGTTAAACCCAACTATATGCTCAATATCAAGAACTCTTTGGCCTGAATATGATCACGGGAAAAGCAAGTATATCCTGAGCCTGAGCAGAAAAGATGCTAGCACACTAATCGGAGTGCTTACAGGGCACTGCCTGATCGGTAGACACGCTAGACGACTGGGAATCGAGGCAAATGATCTCTGTCGTAGATGCGGTGACCAAGAAGTGTCCGGCCCTATCGGGAACGAGAAGACGGAACATCGACGCTTATTTCCTCGATGACTTCGGTGATATCGATAAGGGAAAGCTATGTAACATAGCAAACTTTATAAAATCTATTAAATAGTTTTAGGTTCCAAGAGTTTTCATACTCAAACGGGGAGCACAATGGACAAACAATAACGTCTAAGTGAAGGAGGATGATGGCATCACCACCCCATATACCATACCATACCATATGGCATCACTGATCGCCGTACGACGTAACTGCCACGTGATATCGAAAGAAACGCAGCCTAGGTAAAGTGGTCCATTCCAAATTGGTCACCCTTGTTTTGTGCAATATAATCACGACCAATTTCTGTTTTTCGCCATGTTAGTCTTCTGTGATGCGACTTGAAGGAATTAACTAAATATGAAGATTTGTTATTTATACAAATTTATTTAAATTTATTCTGTACAATCTAACTGGGAAGTGTTAACCATCAATGCAAATTTTTCTCTGAGGAAATCTGCAATCTACGAGTATGATCAACCCCCAACCGAATATCTCTCTACAGAACTGACCTTCCGCATTAAAAGGCACCTAAAAGACATTATGCTGGCTTGGCCTGCGGATAAAACTAGTCACTCTAAAACCTACCGAAATGGTGCATGCTACAATATTGAATATTTGACCATAATTATATATATAAGCGCAGTTTACTAATACTCGTATATATCTATGTTATTTCCTCCACCTCTTATCTCCCAAAATATAGATAGATAGATTTCGGATTGGGGTTAATTTGATTTCCTCTGTCACTGAAGCCTCAATTGGGCCTATTATGTTGTCCCCTGAATTATCGATAATTCCTCTGCAATCCCTGCGCTTTCATTGACATTTTTTCCTAAGTATGCAGAGAATAAGAATTTTAGAACCATTTTTAGCGTCAGGTGTGAAAAACACCACACGAACTTCCCGACTGGGTTCAATCGCTACTCTGGCTCTTGTTATTTTATGACATTTAACTGTCATTGACAAACTTTCACTGGAAGGGCCAATATGAAAACTCGTATAGTATGCAAAGATATTGGAGTATTGAATATCAACGTTGATTATAATATTAGTGATGATGATTTCGTTATTCCTCAATTTTTCGAGTATTAAGAACGTATGCGAATAGTTTGCTTCGTCTACGTTGATGTCTATATTGATGTCATAGATATAGCATTGCTATTATAACAGTATAGAAAAAGCTAAGCTAAACCGTCAAAATAGCTTATTTGACAAAAATTGATTAAATCAAAAATTAAAACTTTAGATTCAATAGAAAAACTTAAATCTTTTTCCGACATATCGAAAAACGTTATAGGCTATGTGCGTTTCTACGAAATTTTTTAAAGCTAGTACACTGTGTTCCATGCTATCAAATATTTCACTAAAAAAATTTTACGATTAGTTCTGTCAAATTATTTGCGAATTATGGCGATTAAAAATTTGGCGATTACACTATCTGTCGCCATTTGCCAGGGAAAATAGTAAAATATTGGACAGCGTGGCATATAGTGTAATACTAGCTTAAGGGGTAACAGCACTGTAACGGCCTAAAAAAAGCTCATTTTCGACAATTTTTTTTAATGGACGGAAAGGAAATAGACTAATAATATTTAGGGAAGTTAATAACCATGTATTTAAGTATACAATAAAAAAAAAATTGTGAAAAAATTTTACAAAATGGCGCCACAAAAGCCATTCTCACGAGCCTTATTAAATTTTAGGCGCTCTGCGACACGCAGTTTAGGTTACGTAAATTTGAACCTAGCACAAAGAAAAAAAAACCACTGAATCTTCATGAGTATAGCTAAAAAAACACATAGGGGAATTTAGAAATGTTGAGTTTTGTGTGATTGGCGAGAACTTCAATAATTTTGTTCAATTTTCGACCAAAAACAGGACAGTTATTTGCTAATAACTATTTTTTAAATCAACGTATCGAAAATCCCGTACGTGTTTCTCTTCAAATATTATTTTGAAGATATGGTGAAAAATTCGAATGAAAAGAATGAAACTTGTTCGAGTTAGGCTGCGTGCCGATTTCGAAAATCGTATTTCGAGAAAAACGCGTTCAAAGTTTTGAAATGTGTTACAGACATGAACAAATAAATAATTCTACTTTTAAAATTTTTTACCATTAATTTGCAACTCCAGAACCATAAAGCTGTCCTTCTAAGTTGGGATATTCCTGTTCAATATCTGTCTTCGACGATTTAATGGTGGAGCGCGCCTCTTTTGCCGCATCTGTCAATGAACGCTCAGCGTACTGGTTCGCTTAGCCTCAGATTCGACACAAAAATTGTAGCATTGGACGCCAATATCCACATCCAGAACCTTTATAATCCGTAGTATGTTAGTCAGTCCATCATTAAAATTACATACAGCGATATCCGTTGCTATATTTAGGATTTTCTTGCCACTTGAATAAAATTTTGAGCTTTTGACATGCACTGACGCTACACTAACGTAATTCTATGTGAAAATCCAATGGAACACAAAAAATTTCTAGCGATATCTATTAGTGTATTCGAGAAGTTAGAAACCAACAGGTAAATCGTTAGGCAGTATCTTCTCAGATGGATACCTGATCCGACGCAGGTAGTCGTTTCGAAGCAGCCTGACGCGCTCGGTAAAGAGCTTGAAACTCCAGGAAAAAATTGATTTTCATGTTTTAAACTTTTTTTCCCATATTCTCCAAGGTTCAAATAATTTTTTTAACAAAAAAAATCGTTTTTTTGAAAATTTTATAGTGGTGTTACCCCTTAAGATTAACTGATAGCTTAGCTGTCCTAAAATTAGTTAAGACAAACCAAGAATTAAATCACAATTTTGCGAAGTCTGACGTTATAAACTGTTATAGCTAGACGTAGACGAAGCCAACTATTCGTATACGTCCTTAATTACTTTACATGTTAATACTTTTTGAATATGGTATTTGTTCCATTCTACTTTTACTATTTGGAGATATACGAGTAAGTGACCTATTACCTTAACTTAACTAATAGATAGATCTCAAAGGGCTACCAACAGAGCGCTGCTATCCGCATAATCTCAGCAATTAATTAACAAATATAAAGATAATTAATTATAAATTAAAATTCTAAGGACTAGAGCTCTCTGTAATAATGCAATGTGCCGTTCTGAGCCCATCCAACATCAAAGCGTATATTTTCTTTTTACACTGCTGTTTTTCTTTCTTTCACTTTTTTATCGCATTGTCAATGTGCAGATTGCATGATGAAAGCACTTAAAACCTGAATGTGGAAATTTTTTCCAAGGAGTATGTTTAATATGTATTTGATGTTTTGTTGTTTTACATTATTACCATTAAGTTAAGTTCTATATATATTCGTCAGCTTGGACGCTGCGTAATAACCCAAATAAATAAAATTCTTGATTGTCTTATTGAGTTAAATATTTTTTTTAAAAACATAACAGAAAGTAAATTTGCAGGCGAATGTATTCACTTACAACAAAAAAATGCACTATAGAAAAAGTTACAGTTTCTTTCACATGAAGTTTAATCTTAAATTTTAAGGAAATAGTTAAAAAATATAAAATTCTTCTGAAAAATATAAAATTTATTAATTTAACAATTGCATTTAATATTTTAAAAAAAAATCAACTAAACGAACGAATTAAATAAACAAAATAAAATGGTTAAATATACGGTGAACTTGATGGCACTTGAAATTGTACTAGGCTGCACTGGAAACAGTAAGATGTGAGGAATTACAACTGGAATTATCAGCGGCGATTAAAACCAGGCCGGCTCGATCGACAGCACCGACATCTTGTGTTAGTTCGACGGTAACCTGGGCTCCAACCACCACACAAGGATCCGAAATCGATAAGATCATGGCGAAGATTGAACAGGCACGTTTATCCATTGCTAACGTATGTGTATTAGATTCGTTAGAGTTAATAATTATTGAAAATTAACTTTATACTTTTTACATAATTAGAAGTTTTGTTGTTTTTGATTTCTGTAAATAATACACATAGATAAATTATTCTGTAAATTAATTGAAAAGTGATGTTAGGGAATAGTTAAAAAGTGGACAAGTGATACGATTTCTACGACATCTTGATTGAATGAATTCCATTTTATAAAAAAAACTATTTTTTCGGCTAAAAGAACTCTTGTGTTCATTTAGTGCTACGTTTCGCACTCGACTGACTCCTTTATCAAACTTTACCAACTTTTGTTTAGTTTTACTTACCGTTGAAACCAATAAGACATTACGTCAAATTAAATTTATTCTTTTATTATATTTATAAACGACTGATTAGTTAACTGAATATATTTTACAATATGTGAAATACAGTTAAAATATAAGAACTTAAAACTCAAAATATATGAACATTGAACATTATACAAACAATAGAAATTGTATAAAACATTATTTAGTCCATAAACCACAATTGAGATGGGGTGTACAGCGCAAAGCTTAGAGCAGATGGCAGCACCGCTGCATGTGTTGAGTCGAGAAAGAGATTTCCAGCATATTCGTCGAGAAAGAGATTTCCAGCATATTCATTGTTGTACGTGGAACATGGGTGAAGTGTACAGAACATGTGAGAAGTATATACAGCTTTCTACGCTATTCTAATTGGATATTGGAAGGTTGCAGTTTTCTCTGAAAGCTCCGATGTCATTAATAAGTGGTTCGGGTTGTCAGGCTCTAAAATTTTTTTTAAATTTAAAATTCCACAAATTGGTATTGTTGCGAGTTAGGGATTCGCCGGGATTTTAAGTTAAACACAATTCGTTTAAAATCAATAGAAATAATAACGTTTTATTATCCGCATTCAATAATTGCGCTAATAATCACACTACTGACAACACTGCCCGATTATATATTCAATTTGATCACTGAATCGTTTCGCACCAACTTTCGCGTTGAACTCGCTGATCGTCGTCTTTCTTAGTACCATAGTACAAACGGTAGCAGTATTTCGTCTCGCTATCCCGTAGTGCAATACTGTGTTCAGGTACAAACTCTGTCTGCTTATATACTGCGTGGCTGGAGTCGAGAGCTTTCGCGAATATTCGGCGGTGTGTAGAATGTTCGAGAGGGCTGGAAAAAGAGTGAGAAGAAGAGTGTCCGAAACGTTTGCAGACTTTTTCACGCCCCTCCCACTGAGTACTACAAGGAGGACATTCAGAAGTCTTTCTCCGGCTCCTAGCTAGACATTGGGGGAGTATGTCTTCATTAACTTTCAAATTAAATTGAAAGATTTTTGCGCCTGTTCACTGTTTCACTAGAAACTGATCGAGTTTCTCGGGTTGCCAGCGTAGCATGTAACAGTATTGGTTACAGTAAAATATGAAAAGGAATTTTGTCCGCCTTTACTTTTAAAATGGCAAAACAATTAATTGAGAAAATTAAGTTAATTAGCACTATTCCAGTATTAGCAGTATATGAACGAGTTAACAACTATAATAAAGAAAATTTATTTTCTTACAGTTTTAGATTAGTGATTTTTTATGTTGGACTAGCCATTGATTTATTTTTGAAAGAAATATGGGGTTGTAAAATCTGACGACAACAATTAAAAAAAGAAACATATGTACAAACAATTAGTGATATATACAAAAATCCTATCTCGGGACTAATGGCTATAATGTGTAAAAAAGCTCAATTTATAGAAATAGTTGGTTTTAATCGCCATTTTAAAGATGGCGCAGTATACTTTTTGCGGTCGCAAAATTCTCTCCAAGTAAACGAAATTGTAAAATAAATTTTTATCCTTGACTTTTTGCTAGCTAAACTATTTTTGTTGTCTTTATTGTCTGGGCTAATTAGTTGGGCACATTATTTATGAAATGTGGCAACAAATCCATTCAATATCGATTTTTCAGATTGCCATTCATTTTTTTTTCTTAATAGATACTGATGTTGGTTTAATGTCGAAAACTCTTTTGCTAGCATTTGATATTGGTTATCGATTTAGCTGTACCCTGAAAAAAGGCAAATGCTAGAAATAATAAGCAGCAAAATGCTCGAACAGAATATCATTCACTGAATACCAAATGTGAGTTCGGAATAGAATAAGAAATTTTCGTCTATCTAACATCACTTTACTTAAGTGCGTTATATACGAGTACTGAATACCTATGGCATACTCGTATACATGGTGTTATCATCATGTAGAAAGTTAATGATTTCTTAATTGATTTTTGATATTAAATGATAATTTTATTTCTTTGTGGTGTATGTTCTAGATAGATCTATGTCATTTATTTAGGGCTAAATTATAGATTCGGAACTATCTAAATGTGTAACATATATGGTATATAGTATTCTTAACTACTTACTAGAAAGATTTTAATCATCTTTTGTAGATTTTTAATATTTCTGGTAGTAATAGAATAAAGGATGGTACAATGTTTGATTCTTTTATTATATGTGAACTTTATTCATTACAAAAATATAATTTTTTAATCCATTACGAAAAAATTTATTCATAAACAATTCAAAAGTATTTCATAATACTTTTTAGCACAAATAATATAATTATATTCGGTATGTGCATTAACTTATCTAGTGCCGTTATTCTTATTTCTTAAATTTTTTTGTAAATTGTAGATTTTTGAAATTTAAATAATTTTATGAATTATTAAATAAAAATATTGAAATCACTATAAGTAAACTCTACGGCTCTTGAAATTTCTAGGCGTATTCAAAAATTATTGAATAGCACTTTCCATTAATTTGCCACAATACCTATTGTAATCGTTTTTGAGTTTGAAAAAGGGACAAAGTATGGTATATAAAAACATGAAGAAATTCCTGTACCTTTTTCGAACCTTTCTGATTATAGTTTTAGTTTTTTTTATTTCTAAATCTGGAAGGTACTAGTTTCCACGATTCTAAATAATTTTCGAGTTATTCTGAAATAACATCAAATATTTATGCAATTTCATCACACAAAAAATTAAACAATTGTTTTTTTTTCATAAGTACTTTTCCAATTGATTTTAAAAAAATGGTAACCTGAATTTTTTGTCGCCTTTTATGACTAGTAGACTTCAAAATCGAGACATTCTAAAACTCATACACCCTGAACAGTTTATACTACAAGGTTGAAACTTGGTGGTTGTTTGTAGCTATAATGAATATATGGTTTTGAAAGTTGGGCGATGCTTACTGCAGCGCGGAAGTGTTGGATTGGAAAAAGTTGAAAGGTTTTGTAGAAAATCATGATGCGATTTGAGATAGGATCTTGGCATTTATACGGTAGGTAGGCCCAATAGATCCCTGTCATGACATGGATCTATTGGGCAAGGCCGTAACCAGTGGAGGGTTTGACTGGGTTCGGATCCCCCTCCGCCTCGAAATTCCCAAAGAATTCAAAGTACTCAAAATCAACCTTCTTTATTGAAATAGAAACACCCACGCGTAAGGGTTCGTATTGTTTATAGCGCCTCCTATACATATATATATATTTTTTTTCAGCTCCAGACTCATTTAAAAAATTTAAGAGGGATAATATTTTCTTATGCCCGAACCTTCTACCCCTCCGAAATTTTTTTCTGACTACGGCCTTGGTCATAAGTGAAGATTGTTAAGTTAAAAGCAAACCATTTTGATTTTTATATATCTAGGCCTGTTAGGGATAGAATGCTAGAAATTGATATTTATATAGGGGCCAAGGAGTAGCAACTGCTAAAAATATAATTTTTGATAGGAGTAGCACCATACGGAGATGAAGCGGGTTTTTTCTATCGGCTTATTCCAGAAAGTTAAAACTTAGTAGATATATGAAAATTTAGTAGAAAAATAATTAAAGCAAAACGGTTACAGATTTGCATTGGCGTAGAAGTGGGTGCCTATATTTACACGAACTTCTTCTCTTAGATTTTGTGAGAAACATAACTACAAAGGCTCTTCATATAAACGGCTGGAACATTTTTAGGCATTCGATTGCTCCAAATTTAGACATCCTGTCCTATAGTCAACCAACCCTGATCACTTCTTCTGTGGTTCTACCAGCAAATATATGCTTATGTTTAGTATTACAGCTCCAGTGGGAACATAATGTCGTCATTTCGCACCCGGCTGCGGTTAAATATGAGCTAACAATAGTGGGTGGCTCTTATCGCTTCCCATAATCAGATTTATGTCCATATTATTATTCATCTAGTAAGGCAATATAGGAAAGCAATTGCAGCAGTGCTTTATAATTGCAATTCAGTAAGTCATTAATGTTCCAGTTTTCCATTTTTGATTTGGTAACATTCCTTAAAAATTCCTCTCAATTTTTTAAGCAAGTTCAAGATTTGTATGTACGGATGGGTAGAAACTCATTGTACTGAGCTAAAGAAGAGTGACCTATTGCTAACTTTCTCAAGACAAGCTGAAATCGTAGGGTTGTATCGAATATGTTCTTAGGTGATCAAAGAATTTCATTGTTACTATAATAAAAAATAAGAAGGAAACATGGGGCAGACCCAAAATAACCTCGAATTATAGAACAATCTTATCATTCCATCATCAATGGCGCGACAGCCCAAATCGGGCCCTGCCTCCTGAATCTTATCATTGGTTTAGTAAAAAACGACTCCTTTATGTCTTTCTTTGTGATAAAGAAGAAATTAGGCCAAACAGCGATTTTAAGAAAATTAGAGACAACGAATCCTTCAGAAAAGTTCTTTACTCCTAACAAGACATATCCAAGTACGGTGGGAGTTTGCGCGGGAATACAATAACTATCTAGGTGACGACGGCATTAAAAAATTAAGAAATATCCTTTAGTGCGATGAAAAGAAAAAAAAATTTAATCAGATAGGTGTCTGATACTAATATTTGACGAATTATATAAAGAGCATAATTCTCGATACCCAAGGAGAAGAGAACCAGTCTGGGCATGGGCTGGAATATTATCATATAATATTAGGTTGTTTTGAAATCTGTATACAAACCTTGGTGCTGGATTAAATTAATAATTTTAATTCAGGACAAAAGTTTGTAACGCATAGATCTCGAACGAATAAAAGTTGTACATTATTTTTATTCATTGATGGCATAAAAACCTGAAAATCCGATTTGTATCCGTCTGTCTTTTTGTCTGTCCGAACACAGAGTAACTTAAGAACGTCTTGATCAAGAGTGCAGAAATTTGGCCACCATTCCTTAAACAGTATTTGTAAGGCTAAGTTTTGACTCCTCAAATTTGGCTACCACCTCCGCTAAACTCGTCAATCAGTGTCGAGCCAATTTAGACAGTCAGCTCAAAGTAACCGTGCTTTGAGTTTCCGACCACAGCAAGATAGAGGGCAACGAGCGGGCAGACGAATTAACTAGGCAAGGTTCTGCTCTTCAGGGGTCTCTCGCAGAATTTGTTCATGTCCCGCTAGGGACTGAAAAGTTCCGGTTTCCGGCTTTAGCCAGAGAAAGACTTCGTGCATTAGGTAAACCTTTCTTTGATAACCTGGAGGAGATCTCGAAAAATAAGACTGGAAAACTGATTCTCTTTTTAAACAGCTCCTTATGGATATCATGATAAATTCCAGCTCCTCGTCTTTGTAGAACTCCGTATTTACTTTATCCGCTCTCAACGACCAGGTTAAGCAAGTTGTGGCAAGTTTCAGCGCTAATTAAGCCCTGTTCAACTGACGCGGCACGACGTCAACAAAACAACCAACTCCTCATGAATAGTTGAACTAGAAAGTCAAAATATTACAGGAAATAGTTTTGAGTTAAAAGTAAGATCAAGCTTGCTGTTGAGGGAAATTCCTTCACTTCTTGGAGTAACTCCAATACAAAAGTCTTTAGTGCAAGTGTCCACGAGTATTGGCCAATAATTACAAAACGCTTCGAACTAGGAATTTGAAATACACGTAATGGGCTAAATGTGCTGAAAATCTTGTTAGTCCTTTCTGCAGACCCCATGTTAAAGTCGTTGATAATAAGAGAAAAAAGCGAATACTATTATCCGACCTCATTATTTTAACCAGCACTATTTATCTCAAGAACGGCTTATCTTATTTCGGACGTATAAACTCGAAGCTAACAAATCAAGGACTCAGTGACGCAGTGGTTAAGTGCAGAAGGATTACGATTTTTTGGTGTAATTTTGCGTTTAAACTGTATACCAATTTAAACCAAAAATTATATTTATTAAGATTTTTATTATTCATCAATTTTCGGTATTTGACACCAAATATTATTCTGCCCAAACATTTATTTCTTTTTGGTTTCAACAGATTAATACATTCAACGTGGATGGCATTGCAGGCAGGGACGGAATAATTTCTTGATGTGCCCCTAAGCACTCAAAATGATGGAGTCTCTCCTATTTATCACCTTCGGTTTTAATTCTGCTGCTGTTCCTGCGTCGTTTTTAGCGCACAAATTTCAACACAGCAGTTTTAACGGCATTAGACGTTATACGATGGCTTAGCGGTCTTTTAGCACATCAATAACGATAGTGTAGCCACATTCATTTTAGAAATTTCATGTTGCAAATTTGAAGTTTTAAATGAATTAAACCAAAGATATTAGAATCTCTTTATATAAGATGTACCAACCAATATAAAATCAATCAATAAAGCTTTACGATTGGCGACCAAACTCTGGTGGCTATTAGAACTTTTTATCCTAATATTTGTAGTCCACTGAATCCGAAAGCTCTGTTTTATATTGTTTGGAAAGTCAACGTCACCGATTCCGAAATCGGTAAATTTAAAAAAAACAGGATCCTTACATTTATTTGTCACTAGCCGCGTACCGCGGCTACGCTCGCTTCGCTCACGTTATTCCATCGCTCCTGTTACTCCCGTTGATCCCGTTGCTCCCGTTGATCCATTGGTCCTGTTTCTCCCGATACTCCTGTTACTATCGTTGCTCCCGTTACTCCGGTTGCTCCCATTTCTCCCGTTGCTCCCGTTACTCCATCCACCATCCTCCATCCACCATCCTCCATCCACCATCATCCCCTATCCAGCATCCTCCATCCGCCATCCCCCATTTCTCCCGTCGCTCCCGTTACTCTATCCTCTATCCACCATGCTTCATCCACCATCCTCCATCCTCTACCCACCATCCTCCATCCACCATCCTCCATCCTCCATCCACATTCCTCCATCCTCTATCCACCATCTTCTATCCACCGTCCTCCATCCACCATCCTCCATCTTCCCTCCGCTATCCACCATCCCCCATCCTCCATCCTCCGTCCTCTATCCACCATCCTCCATCCATCATCATCCATCTTCCATCTTCCATCCTCTATCCACCATCATCCATCCACTATCCTCCATCCACCATTCCCTATCCACCATCCCCCATCCACCATTCCCTATCCACCATCCCCCATCCCCCATTTCTCCCGTCGCGCCGTTGCTCCCGTTACTCTATCCTCTATCTACCATACTCCATCCCCCATCCACCATCCCCCATCCCCCATCCACCATTCTCCATCCTCTACCCACCATCCTCCATCCACCATCCTCCATCTTCCATCCTCCATCCTATATCCACCATCCTCCATCCACCATCCCCAATCCCCTCATCCTCCATCCACTATCCACCATCCTCTATCCACCGTCCTCCATCCACCATCCTCCATCTTCCATTCGCTATCCACCATCCCCCATCCACCATCCTCCGTCCTCTATCCACCATCCTCCATCCACCATCCACCATCCTCCATCTTCCATCCTCTATCCACCATCCTCCACTATCCCCTATTTAACACCCATTGTCCAACTTTACCATGTAGTAATAGGAACGCATAGCTAATACACCGAAATCGAACGAACTACCGCTAAACTATATGAAATACACTCAAATGTTGAAATAACTCGCGTACCACCAACTGTTAAATAATTTTGTTAACACAGAAACCATCGAGGGCGTACCCTCAACAAATCACCAAAGTTTCATCGCAATTGGATGAGTGGTTTAGGAGCCTATGCAGGACAAACAGACAAACAGACAAACGGACAGACAAACATTCATTTTTATATATAGAGATTATTAACTAGTTATGGAAGGCGAAAAACTGCAAGAAATAATTGAAAAAAATTTAAGTTTAATACCTATTTAACATCGGGTTAAATATTCGTGCTCTCATTTGCGATCAGGGTTCTAATAAGATAAAGTGTGTTACGTCTTTTTTTTCCTTTCACTCCCGGTTGAGCTGCAGAGACGGGCGTAGCGAAGGTATTGGGTACCAACAAAACTAAATGTCACAGGACAACAGTACTTGGGCTCGATTTTGCGGAAAATTTCGACAACCTGTCGCAATCGGCGTCGGATCAGTCAGCCTCACTCCTCGACAGTCCAGTGGCAAAAAGAGGCTTCGGTTCCATTTCGAGAAAACCTCGTTTCCTGCAAACGCTCACTCGTTCTCCATACCAACGTTGCAGTATTTGGTCCAATTGGCCTAATGTTGGTACTGATTTTCTTGGATAAAGTTCAATGGCCCTCTACTTAATGGCATGCGCCAACGCTGCTCCTTACTCAGGTTTTCGGGCTGAATTCTGCGCGGGTCGGTTCTCAGGTGTTGGTAACGTTACCGTGTCTTTAAACGCGGACTTTCATCCGCTCAAGTTCGCGTGCCAATTCTTCCTCTCAGCAAAAGAAACACTTCAAAATGAAAAAAAAAATCATTTATTGAGCCAAACGGAAAGCAAATTACCTTAGCAGCCGTCCGCACGCGAAACCCATCTTCCCGGGTACCATATTCGAGCCTTGCGGGCCTTCGCTATTCTAAAAGTAACAAGTGTTTTAAACTAATGAAGATTTCTAAAGAAACCCTTTTTTTAATGTTTGTTATGCCATGACCATCGGCGCGAAGTCTTAGATCTTATGTTGTTGGTTCTTCTGCGCAAGAATTGTTCATGGAAAACAAAAGAGTCAACAAATTTAAAAAGAAATTCTAGACTGAGAATATTACATCAGTAATAACAATATTTTGATATACTGTCATATAGAAGTTCTTCAAACACGTGTGTAGATATCTTCAGTATGCTTTAGCCAGGAACTTAAAGTCTTTGAAAAACGAAAGTTTTATAGGTATTCAGCGATTTGCCTACAGTTCTACCTACAGTTTCAGAAATACTGTCATGTTTAGCTATCGTTTGATGGCTACTTGAAGGAGAAGGTCATTATTCGCATTTTTAATTTAGTACGTAGATATTTTGGTATATCACTGATTGTATTTTTTGATTGAATAGGAATTTTGTATGGCAGCTAACTAAAGGAGTAAACCGATTTGGCCATTAAACCTAGCCCTGCAAATTCGAGCAAATATTCAGATTCTAAATTCGTATGTTCCGAAAAGAAGATTTGGGGTATTTTGCTACAATTGAGCAAAACTACTATAAACACCAAATTTTCATAGGCCGAGCAGAACAATTCATTCTTGTAATTTATCTAATGAATTAAATGATCATAGAAACGCTGGTTCCATTCGGACGTAGACTTTTTAGAACATTCCAGGAAATGAACAAAAATATCGCGAAATTTAACGATTATCATGTTGAACTAGCACTATGAATATTACCGCCATACGCCTCATATTCACATATGTATATAGCTAAAAATGATGTCCCATTGACAATCTGATACAAAAAACCTGCCTTTGATTGATTATTTATTGTTAGTTGGCGAGCTTTCACTCCAACATACAGTGGGTTACAACATAAATTCTAAAACTTTGCAATAGCCACCGGGGTTGGGTCCCCAATCGTAAAGCTTTTCAAATTGACATTGACATGCTTGGGACTACTGTCTTTAATTAAACTGATACCGACATTTCTAAAATAAATTGTTGAAACGATAACAATTTTTAGTGTGCTAAAAAAGTCGCTAGAAAATACGAATGAAGAGAGACAGTAAGTTTAACGCACAATTTAGAGATGGGTGGGGGAGAGAGTCCAAATTCTCCAACTAGCTTAAATCCACCAAATGGTAAAAAATTCGCAACATAGCACATTCATACAAAGTTGCGCAGATTGCAGATGTTGGAAAACGGTCTAAATCCCGAATCATTGCGGTCTCAGTGGGCCTAGACTCAGTGGGCCTATTATGATTAATCTCCGTAATCTATAGCTCACTCAGTACGGTTATACCTATCAATAAATTTTAATACACTCTTGGGTGAGTTCGACATCAGTTCCAATTAGATATTGGCTCTTCACGAGTGAACTACTCTAAAAGAACACTTCATTGAAGTAAGGTAAATCAGTCATATTGATGAACTGAAGTTCAATTCGAAAGCTAAATAAAAAAAAATTAAAACGAATGAAGGGAGAAAGAAGACTAATAGAGTGAACTGTAGGAACAGGTGAGAAGGTAGACAGCAAACCAACTAATCTTCTCACACACAGCGAAGACACAACTTAATCCGGCTCTTCTTCTAAACTAGACCAAATTTAAACTTTTTAATGAAATTCTTTATAAATTAATTACAATTCAATTTATAAACTTTTGCTGAAGGTATCTAAATTAGTGCACTAATTAAAGTCGCTAATCAATTTTACGTTAGAATTCAGAAACTTATATTGATATCTTGAAATCGTATCCTTGTCAACAAGAAAACTATTTTTGAAAAATATGTAATCGAAATTTGTTTGTCATAATTTTTATTTCAAAAGAATTAAAACAGAATGTTAACTAGCGAGAGGAGCTAAAACTGAGTGTAAATCTGACTTTGTGTTCATGGAATATTTTTAGGACAATCGAATTTTAGCCGAACTAGAACATCCAAGAACGACCGGTCCAACGATGCCATCGAGTTCGATTATGACGTCAGGCATAACCGGTATGACATCATCGATGGGGCTAATGCCATCCAGTAATATAATGACGTCGATGACGGCCGGAACACTGTCCGGATTAACAGGAACGAGTGGCCTGACCGGTTACAGTTGTATGCCAGGCGGTTTAACCGGTGGCACAGGAATGACCGGTACCGGCTGCGGTATAACTGGCATATCCGGTATTGGTAACAATTCGATGGGCATAACATCAAGTATAAGTAGTCATGCAATAACGTCAATCGATACATCAGGATTCGGCGGTACAACAACGGCTGCCGATAAAGTATTAACTGGAACCAGTGGTGTACATGTTTCTCCCTTGCCGGGGAGGGCGCATCCTATGACAACCATGCCACCCTTAAGTCAGGTGTGATATATTGAATAATAACAAAATTCTGTTCGTTTCCTGCATTATGATTTCTAATTTCGTTTACGTTATTGACTTAGTAATATTTTACACAATTAAATCGAGAAAATAAGAAGGAAGAGAAATAATAGCAATATTTATCTAAAAAATTTCATTCATCAATTAAAAAAAAATAATATACTTTTTGAAGAGACACTAGAAGGAAGCATGTATTTATTATAAACTCGGCACACGCATATCGCATATTATATTATAATATTCGCCTACGGATCATAAATAAAACATTTTCCGGGTTTCACGTGGTAACAAACACCTTAAATATTAACAATACAAAAACGATAGCCTATTCAATTTAATTCGAACCTGGTTTAGTTTTACTTATTTATATTATATTAGACCACGTTGCGTTTTGTATATTGTGTTTTATTATTAACATATTTGATTTAATTACTTAATTTCCTACTAGTAGTGGCTCTTAGTTATGTTGTTATATTATCAACTCTATAGTCTGTAGACATCACCTTGATATTTATTAATATTTACCATAGGTAGATAACTATTGTGAACACCGTATTTATTTAATATTATTCTCTAGTGTAATTAAATTTTAATTCAAAACAATAGAAGTTTTTACATGCAACTAAATAACATGGTATTTAACACAACTGAAAACTGATTGACCACTTTTTTAAACTTAACAATAAACGTCTTTTGATAATCAAATATTAAAAGACGTCAGTCTTTTTAAAAGTCGCTGGTTTTGGAATACCTGTGTTTTCTTGGTGAAAATAGGAGTAATAAAAATTTATAGTGCATAAGTGATGGTATAAATTTGAATTAATAACATTTCGCAGAATTCTATTACGTCTTAAATTTTTAAATAGACTATTAGCAGAGATTAATGAAAGTATGCAACCATTTGTGAAACGTTTACACTTCGGCCAATTAGGAGTTCCCTCTTGGATGTGAAACTTAAAGTCGGTCCAGCACTCTCTCTAAGCCGGTTAGTAATCTTAACGAAATTGACATCTTACGAAGGTACATGTCTATGAGTCCTTCACTTTTGAAGTAATTCCCTTTTTCCAAACCAGTTCGACTAACCAATGATAACAGTACGTAGGCAAATCACGAGGATAATTGTACCAGCCTATTCCAAACAGCGACTGGAAAAAATGAGCCTCACCAGTTCCCATTGGAATTTCGAATTTAAGTAAATAACCGCACGAACTCGTAGTTGTAATCAATGTCAATTTTAAGATCGAACAATAGTGAACGCGTATAGCGATGCGACGCGATGACAGCTGATTTAAATTCATGTTATTGAGTGTAGATTAGATTAGATTTGAAATAGGGGTTGCAGGGACGTCATTTCAGTTTTTTCTAGGGGAGGGCAAGATGTTATGTATGTATATGTTTTTACATATATGCATACATATATACATACATACATACATATATTATATATAATATATAACATAAATAATTCAGGGGGGGGGGGGCAAATGAAGAAAACTGAAGTAATACGTTCGCAGGCTGCAAATAAAATATTTTGGCATTTGTAAATACCATTTGACAGTTGTGACAACCGTTTCAACGCTCTTACTATGCCTGGTTTCGCGAATGTGGCATTTAACGCGATTTTGTCAACGCTCGAGTCGCGCGCAGCGGCCTGACTATAATTCTACTGTTACAAAAAAATATTGCATATACTCGAATATTATAACTACGTTAAATTCAGTTTTCATGTTCATTCTCATGTGAGCTTAACCTGTTCTGAAAGATGCGAGCTCCAACTGCCCTTTTCTGTTGAAAAGGTTAAAGACTTTGCTACACTTCCTCAAAACTGGTTTGATTTCTTTCGAAATTCGAACCTTCACTGTGTCCTAGCTTAGAAGTAGTAGTAGCTTCTCCCTTTTAAAAATTAGAAACTAAGATTTACGGAGCTCTTTCACCAGAGTAGTCATCTGCTCTGAGGGTGACCTCTTAATTTTTGGTAGAAAAGGTGCGCTCATGCATCTTAAGAATAATGACGCATTCGCTTCTTGTGAACGAAACGTGTAATTTTTGAAGGAGGCCTTTTAATTTCTTCAAGCGTTGGCTTTATAGTGACAGGTATCTAAATAGTATAACTTCCATATGGAGCGATTAAGAAGGAGGACACATTAGGAGAAAAAAAAATGCGTTTCAGACTTACCAAATAAAAAAGGGAAAGCAAATCTTTATTGAGCATTATTTTTGTTCCCAGTTCGTAAAATTCATCAAAATACGTTCCCTGAACCTGCAAAAACCAGTTGTCTGAAATTTTGACACCAAATCATATCAGGAAGTTAGTGACGAATTTGTTAATTGTTAAGTTCAGTATTTTATTGATCGATCGATATATTTGATTTCGTACAGCATGGTACGATCAGATCAGCAAGGTAGATCAGATCACTATTACAATCAATTAGTATCACTACAAAAAATGATGCACTTCCCACAGCTTGTCTTGCTCTTCAAAAGCCAGCCGTGCTACAAAGTCCTATACAAAATGGATCAAGCTTTTACACGAAATTTCATTCAAATCAAGAACTCTTATCACTCTGATGGATTCAAGATTTGTACAAGAACCGCGCATCATTGAAATTTGAACGAAAAAAACGAAATTAGTCAATGTAGAGATTTGCAGTGGCGGTCGAAAGCAGATCGACTGTAGGAATGAAGACTCGATCTGAGAAAAGTAGCCAATACTGGGAACAATTTTATGAATTAATAATGAGAATTGTACAACCAGAGGGATTTACATTGGGGTGGAGCTACCAATTGTCTTACAATTAATAAAAGCTCATACAGTGTTACGGTGCTGTATCAACTAAAACTATGTGTTTGTATCGTTCATAATTTCAGTGCCAAGCTCATATTCTGCGCATACGAAAAAGGCACCCGATTTCTATGACAAAATATTCTAGACGAGCATGTTCGGGATGTACAGAAGCTTTTGGCACTTCACTGAATGCAAGGTAGGATGTGCCTCGTTAATTTAAGCTGTAAAGGGATTATTATAAGAACTTGTGATTTTTATATCTTTAAAACGGTTTATGCTACAATCTTTAAATTAAGTATAAACTTATTTCCCTCAACTGGAGTTTTTGTGTCAGTTTAATCGGTATTTAATAAAGAAGAGATATGTAGGTCATACTACGTTACTAAAAAATCACGACGGCTTAGAGGGTTTTAACTGTTTAAGACCTGATCCGATGGATTAGAAACCAAGCCAATTAGTAAATTATATAAGTATAACGATACGGCTTCATGCATATAACAAAAGAACAATACTGTTGTCACTATAATTCAAGTGCCCTGCGATTGCAATAAGTAACTAAACATCTCTACAGCATCACGCAATTTTAAATCAGATCGATAATTGAATTAACAAGAAATAAGCAAATTTTATGAAAAGAAAATTGTTACTGGTACGCATTAAAAAAATAAATGTTGTGTTGTTATCAAGAAAAACTGAAAAGTAAAAATACAGTTTGAAAGCAGAACAATCAGTAACATACAACAAGATTTACACATATTAGTCAATAATTTTACTTTAAGTTATACTATCCGTCATAAAAAGCATTAAAAGTTTCACAAAATAATTAAAAATTAGATATAATATCTGATTAATGAATATTTCTAAATTTTATCGGGTTAAACAACTACACAAACATTAAAAAATACATTTTCTTGATTTTACGTTACTTTATTAATTATTCAATATTATTTTAAAGCCACGGATTTCAGTTGTGTGCCATTGTCGAAAACTTTGAATAAATTCAAACCTTAAAAGTATAGTTATTCATTGTAGAAATAAAATTAATAAACAGCATGCTTCCTATAGTGTACACCTTACCTTTAAAAGTAAGCAAGTAGGATCATAGTCTCGCTATTTTCATTAAAAATAAATTCACGATCACTACCCCGAAGTGAACTCACAGCTTATTGTGCATTACCAGAAAAAAACACCCCCAACAAGATAACCTGTCTATATTTTTTCTTTTTTGAAAGAAATATTGAAAACATGCAACAACTCATATACAACACATACACACATTTAAAAACAAAAAATACAAATTTCAGAGCACAACAATGCCCGTCCTGTCACTTCACAATTCATATAATCTGCCATCGGGATCAGCCAGTTACTCTTTAGGTCTAAGCGTGGCACCTGTCGCACCATCCTATACGCATCCATCGATCAGTGGCGTCATTGGTGGTGGGGTCGGTTCCGTCTTAGGAACAGGACTCGGTGTATCATCAGCAGGTGCTTCAATGTTTCCAATGGGAACGCTACCATCGAGCGTCTTAACAAGCGCACTGCCGCCATCTTATGGTGTCGGATCGACATCGTATACGACATATACAAATCCTATACTAACCTCAAAACTGAAACCACTCGACGAACTTGAAATGGCGGTCGGACGCTATGGAAATCGTGCCAGTTCGCCATGCTCACCGATACCGCCAAGTAATTGGGGCCTGGACGGTTACAGTGACGGCGTGAATTCTAGCTACATGCATACACAACGATCGCTCGGCCTTGGAGCATTGGATCTAGAAAGTGAGTACAACATCATTTCATTTCACTAAGCAACTAAGTTTTTTTCTGCAATAGCTACGTTACTCCGCATAAAAAATAACGAATATTTAGAAAGCCAATAGTAGAAATGATTCTTATTCCAGCAACAACCGCAGAATTAATCTATAGGCTCTCAAAATATTTTCCTATTATTATGCAGTGTACAACTATAAAATTAAAATTAAGAGCCACATGGATTTGAACAAAAGAAGACTGAGAATTCACGTAAGGCGACTGTATATATATTTACCGCCTTTTCTCAACAAGAAACAAACTTACAAACTTATTTCAATAGAGAAACTTCGTAACTCACGATTGTTGTTTTTAACTTAGATACTGTAGCCATAATTGAAATCACGAATATTGCGACTTTTTTGGAAATTTTTCCTGTTTTGGATAGTGAAAACTGCTAACAATATCGTATAATCTGCTAAAGATTTGAATTTCTGATAAAATCGAATAATATACATTGTGTTTTCGAACCCCTACTATTACACGCAGAAGTTACATTGAAATATAATCACCCTTATTCTTGAACCCGCCGGCGGGATAGTGAACTGCGATTTACCCGATTTTAAATTATTGAAAAGGCGTGATTGATTCACTTTCCCAAAAATTTCACAGTTGAAATCCGCAATGAAATAGTCGCGTTTTTAAGGTTTTCCAGAAAGCAATTGACATTAAATAAAAATAAATTTTTTACCTATCACATTTACAGCATTATAATTTTGGACATTATTCTGCCTAAAAATATGGTTTCAAACACCCGGAAAACACATCTTTAAAGAATTTCGATAAAACAGTTTCCGAACGTTTTCAATGATCGCATGTGCCGTGAATGGGTATCGAAAGTGATGTGAACCGCATAGTCGACGGGAATAGAAAATGCGCCGTTTTCCAGAATAAGCGATTATTGATTATTTAATATTTAAGAGTCCTGGACGTTTAGCATTGCCGAGTGACGTTTAATATTGAATTTATTATAAATTATAAATAAATACATGGCAACTAAGTAGTGCCTGATTCAAAGTTTGGGCTATAACCACAAATGAAGTTTCAAATATTTAACTTTATTGTTTTTCAATAAAAACAAATAGCGAACATATTGAAATTATGCTAGAGGGCTGAAGCAAGAAATTGATATACAGCCATGAAAATAGAGCGTTTGAAAAAAAAAATTATGGATGGAGAGGTGGGAGAGTGTGGGGAAAAACAGCCCGAAACGCTCGAAGAATGACATTTAAAATCCATATCTCATGAACGGCTTACGCCAAAAGGTTTAACATTTGTGATTGTTCGTAGTAGCGTTTTGGAGGTGAGCGTGAAAAACACTATTGGGACTAACACTACTTCATCCGAAAAACTGATCTGCAAATCTAGATTTACTATCTCACGTAGATCAAGTTTTCAGAGTAGACAATTTTAATTTCCCTTTTGTTCGAGAAAAAGAAAAAATGCATTCAAATCCCATGTAATATAATATTTTTCGAAAACATTCGGTTCTCTATTAACATTTAAGCACAATAAGCACGTGTATAGGAGGACTGACCAACTGCGTCGTATCTAGGAAGATATGGGCATCCTACTCCCGGAGCAGAACAGACGAACCCCTGAGCAGGAGCCGTGTGGACATCTCCAGAGTCAGGGCAGTCAGCACGGGTCACTGGCCGATCGGCGACCACGCGGCCAGACTGGGTATTCCCTTTAACGTCAATTGCTGCAGTTGTGGGGATGCAAATAAGAGGGAAACTGTTATTCACCTTCTTTGCGAGTGTCCCGCCCTAGCTAGAGCCAGACTTCGCGCACTAGGCAAATCCTTCTTCAATAACCTCGATAAGATCTCGAAAAACAAGATAGGAGAACTGATTACCTTCTTGAACAGCTCTGGATGGATATGATAATCCATTCAAGCCCCAGGTCTCTATAAAACTATATATATACTTCATCAGCCCTCAACGACCAGGTTAAACGAGTTGTGGTATCAAAACGGCGCTTCCTGTGCTAATTGGGCCCTGTTTTCGGCAGACACCACGTAAACCAACCTACCAGTACCTGTATATGTCATCAAGGAAAAAGGACCGCCACAAAAATTATGTTATTATATTTAATTTCGTACGTACACGTAATAGATTAATAATTGAACAAAATTTCTCCACCTATTAAGGTGCTCTTACTGGAGCGATTAAAATTGGTCGATTTGCAGCAATATTCGTCAATTTTGACGTCACGAAAATATGAAGCAATATGCGATAAACTTTTCATCAACTCGTGATATGGACCAATATCTACCATAGCAATTTGGCAATAAGGGTTTACACGACAAATTCAGTAGAGGGATAAGTCATCCTTTTTCGTTGCTCCAAGCCATGATAACACGAAAGCTAGCTTGACAAACAAATCTAAAACTTCAAAGAAAACTTGATAATCGAATCAAACACGAAAAAACCCACGACCGACTAATTGTTTTCACCGGGCGAAGACTTCTGCTCGAAATTTTCCGAATTCAGTGGAATATACAGTAACTAAAGGGCGAACAATGCCAGCAATCTGTTAAAACATTGCCACATTGCCGAAATTTTGCCGCAACTATTATGATATTAGTCTGTATTGCTCCACTAATCGCTTCACTAGTTTTGACAATAGTCGGCGGGCAATCAATTCCTCTAAAAATTGCTCATGTAAAGGTGCTCTTACACGATCGATTAAAACTCCTCAATTTGCAGCAATATTCCTCAATTTTGACGTCACGAAAATATGAAGCAACACACAGCAACAGGCAATGTGGATCAACTTTTCAACAACTCAAGAAACACGGAAAAATATTTGATAGAACAATACCGTGGCCAATTGGGATCAGTTTGTTCTTGAAAATTAGCCAAAAAACAGCCATCAGCCGTAGACGCCGTGCCGTGGTGCAGTGGGATCACAACGGACCCATCTAGCGGTCTATGTGTTAGCTATCTCTGTATAGCTACAATAGCTACCCACCTAACCTAACCTAACCTTTCAACAACTCTTTGCTGAATTGTGATGAGCGATATTGACCAATATCTAGCAATTCGGCAACAAGGGCTTACAAGACCAATTCAGTCTATGAACAACACGAAAGCAAATTTGACAAACAAATCTAAAACTTAAAATAAAACAAGTAAAATATTTATTTGAATTTCAAGCCATTATAACACGAAAATTGAGAAATAAATGCAAAATTCAAAACAAAACTTGACAATTGAATCACCGAACGAGGACAATTGCTCGGAATTTTCCAAGTCAGTGGAAATACAGCAACTATAGGGCGAACAATACCAGCAATCTGTGAAAACATTGCCACATTGCCGAAATGTTGGCGCAACTAGCATGATATTGCCTTGTATTGCTCCATTAATCGCTCCACTAGTTTTGGCAATAGTAGTCGGGCAATTAATTGCTTGAAAAATTGTTCGTGTACGAGCAATTTAAGAGCACGTTTAGGGTAACTCTACTGTAAAAGTCCTTAAAACAATTGTTACACTTATTCAACGATTAACTCGAAATTTAAAATTAAGGAACGAAAATTAACACCACTTTTACTGAGAATATTATTCCTTCTAGTAACTACCATACAACAGTCATTCAACAATTTGATCTTCAGTCAATGTGGGATGATAAAAAAGGGAACCAATTTTTCCCCCATTCATACGATTAACACTGTTTTAGTTCTAAAATTTAAAGTAAATATAAATACCTTATTTTGACGGAAATAAATTCAATGAACTTTCCAGACGAAACGATGCGAATGATTTCAACGAAAATATATCCTTATTTTGGCCCGGTATATTTTATATTAGTCGGTTTCATTGAAGTTTCAAATTTAATTCTCAAAGAACCAAACTTCACAGTGAGGGACGGAGAGGTCATAAATTAAACAAAGATTTGATACGGTTCTTCGATTTGCAGTGTTACAATTTTGAACATTATTCTTTCCGAAAATAAGGTTTCAAACACCAGGAAAGGATGTTTTTAAGTACTCGTAAATCAATAGAACGGTTTGCAAACGATCATATGCGCCGGAAATGGGAGTCGAATATGAGTCGAATACGAGTCGAATATGAGTCGAATATGATTCGAATATGAATCGCATGTCGGCGAAAATAAACATTGTGCCGTTTTCTATAAATAAGATATATATTTTTACTTTATTATTTTTTATTAATAAAGTGTTTCCATATTTGGCAATACTCGGTTTATATGTTTTCAACACACAAAGTATGTTATGCACCTTGAACATGTCAAGAATATGTACATAAATGCCCCAAAATTCTTATAGCAATATTTGTGAATTCAACGTTAGCTTCCCCAGAACTTTTAAAAAATAGATAATTTAAATATCATAAAGTAGTTAAAATTATTATATTGGTAAAATTATGTAGTGCGTAGGTGGTGGTAGTGATAATTGAAACGTGTGAATATTAAAACAAAACATCAACAATTTAATAAAATGTGGGGGCGCACAGATTTTAAATTTATAATCTGTTAAAAATTACTTGTAGTAGTTAGTTGCGTTCTTGATTAAATTGCATTTTCTTTGATGTTTTCTTACTTGAAATCGGTGTATAAAAAATAATCATTTCGATGTTTTCCGTATTATTAAAAAGACGTAACTAATTTATTCGCATGGCATATTAACGTGATAAATGTTTTAATTAAATCTGTTTAATGTTTTAATAAAAGCCTATCTTGAGTTTAAATATGTTTTTATGTTTATTAATAAGCAGTGAATCAAGTTTTAACTTAAATGTTTATGATAATTATGATGAGAAAATTGCTCAGGCATTTTATTATAGTTTCACATGATGATGATAGAGGCACTTAAATTACACACCTCACTTAATTGGTGACCCCGACGATAGTATGTTGCGATTTGTTGTCAACTTACTAGTTTAGTCGGGCAGTTAAGTATGTGCGCAGCTCGATACGATTCAAAAGTTACCAACTGCTTAGTATCCAGTGTAAAATATTTAATTACCGCTGGTCAAATTTTTAAATATTTCTCTAAAGTAACTGACATTTTCCTGATGCAAAAACTTACAAAAATAAAGCATACAAATTCGACTAATACTCGTATATTACGTAACACAAAAATTTTGAGTGGCTCCATGCAGCAACGTTTACTGCAATGTATTGATTGGAGCATGCAAATCTCATGGCAAGAAAGCTACTGCACGCAGAGCCGAATTTTTTGGATCAAGGGCTCAAAGCCGGGAGGGTACGTTTTCTCAGAGTTAGGGAGCTCAAATACAAAAAAATAAATGTATTCAAAATACGCAATTAAATTGGCATCGCACATTGCAGTTTGCTTAATAGTCTTTTTTTTCCACGTTTATTAAGCCACTCTAAAAGACTTGGTCTGATCATTATCCCATAACATAAAAAATATTATTTACTTCCAAATTCAGGAAGGGTTTTCCATTCGATTCGAAACTTTTTTCCCGCATCTTCCCGAAGTGGAAATTTAATTGACTTGATAAAATATACAACAAGGTGAATTTGAGGAGGTGGCTTGTAAAATTTTAAAAAAGGATGGTTGTAATGTGAAATTTCATACAAATGCAATTCGAAAATAGAATAGATACTTACTCTTATGTGATAACATCACAGTCGTCTATTGGCCTTAGAGTAAAGTACGAAATTTTGATCCTTAACTTACGATATAAAATTTCAGTAGCTAAATGAAACATAATTTAGCCCAAAAGGATACGCGATCAGGTTGGGTATTACACCAACCAACCATACCATCTCACCAAACTGAAGTTAAGCTCTACGACTCAAGATTCATAAGATAATCTTAATCTGATATCTTAAGTTAGGTTTAAGGTTTGAATCATTAGGCTTTTGAGAGTTTTTTCCCTAAAAATAAATTAACTAGTTTTAAGGCATTTGTGAAGTACTTGTAAACTAAGCAAATTTTACTCAACATCGAAGTTGTAAAGACAGTTCTAGTCTAATCACTTGATTTAAATTCTAAACAGCAACTAAGCTATGTAATACCTAACAGTTTAATAAAGATATGTATGTATGTATGTATGTATGATAAGGTACTTTAAGGTACGATCAAAAATTATTTATGTACATAGATACACTTTTGAGAACGGAATTTTTTCATGGTGACGCTACCGTAGAAGCTAATTTTTTAAGAAATTTTTGGTTGTTTTTCGGCGCCAGAGGAGTTTCCGGTGCGAAATACCAACACGAGATCGATCGCTGTCCTGGCTACTGCCTACTACCTTTACTGGAGAGGCCAGTTTAAAACTATGTTGGACTAGGTCCGAAGGAGCTGTTTTGTCATCAGATGGCATTGACTCATCAGAGAGTGTATAATGCCTACTATCCGAAACACCCTTACAGCTGCTGGTATTGCTAAGGATTTCTCCATATATGTGCGATATAGAACCGAAATTCATTTCTACGAATTATAATTTAGTGAAATTTTCCATAGCACTATATGATGAATTATCAGGATTTTTTGCTATTCAATCACTGCGTAAAGTTGCTACGTTTTCACGAATTTCGACATAGCTTTAAGATCTATGAATGATATATAAAACGTTCATGCTTTTTGAGCTTTATATAAAATCGCCTAAAACACAATTTAAAAAGTTTTCGATTTTGAACCCTCAAGGCGTTTTCATGAATTAAAACAAATAATGTAGGTCTGATATTATATCGAATTGGTTTTTACTTTAATGGTCTTTCTTTTTATTAATCGTCTAAAAATCAGTTCCAGGATTTGATATTCAACCCCTAAGGAGCTGTAAAACGATTATATACGTTTTTACGATTTCCCTCATACTCTTGTGTTCGATTTTTGCATGATTGTATTGAAATATGCATGTTTCGAGCTCAGCTGGGAGAGTCTTTAAACAAATTTAAAGTTTACCATATAATGGGATAATTGAGGTCACAATATTTAAAAAAATAACCTTGAAATTTTCTTCGGGTTGGACAACATTCCCAAGTTATAATTTCAGAATAATAATGTTGTGCAGATATTTTTATGCGAAAAAATTTACATCCTCTTCTGACTTTCTCGAGCTCCAAAAATTTGGAAGGGAGCGCGTTGAAAATTATATTCAGAAAATTACATTTTCAAATCTATGTAGATATTTTGGAGGACTTGGCAGTATAGTATATAGCTTGAATAAAATATTCAATTTAAGCTTCATTATTTAGAACCAGACAGTTTTAAGGTGCTTTAATTGATTTATGTAGCTAATTACGAGTATATAGGTACGTGCAGTTACGAAGTTTTCACATACACAAGTTGTTTTAAGACCGAGTACGTCCACTAACTACTGTCGCCTATCGTTTCACACAATACTACACCAATAAATTAGTACCTTTCAGTAATGTCCTTCAACCAAAATACTAAACATTTATATTTCCATAGCGCGCACACATGGCTATGCCTTGAATGGAACTGGTGAACCACAAGTAGATATGCTAGACATACCTGGAAAAGGAAGATGTTGTGTCTTCATAGCTCGATTTTCCTACGATCCACCAGAGTATGAAATAAAATTAATTAAATTTGAAATAAACGCTATTTGGACGATTCGTAAATAAAAACACAAAAACAAAACACAAAATTTTCAAAATATTTTCAGAGAGTCTGAAGGAGAATTATCTTTATGTGCCGGGGATTACTTATTAGTTTGGGGTAATGGTGAACCCCAAGGTGGATACGTCGATGCAGAATTGTTAGACGGACGAAGAGGGTTGGTTCCAGCTTCATTTGTTCAAAGACTAATCGGTAGATCATTGCTTTATGCGGTTCATTGAAATCATCATAATTTTAATAATTACAATGAAATGTTTGTTTTTAGGCGATGACTTATTAGAATTTCATCAGGCTGTGCTATCAACGTTACGAGATGCGGATGATTTACCTATACCATTAGATCCAGCACCCTTACCACCGTTACCACCTAACAATCCCTTATTAACTCACACGTCTGAAGACATGGCCCGTTTAAGCGAAACCCATACCGATCTGGGACCAGATCAGAATGAAGATGATGCCGATACCGGTAAGTTATCGAGTTTATTATTGGATATACATTTTGTATTTGATGTGATTGCTTGCCAGTTAAACCGAATCCTTTTTATAAAATGTCGTGCTTATGTGCATATGTGTCACAGGTAAATTTAATCAAAATATTGTAAATTATAAAAAAAATTTATCTTTGACTTTTTTATCCTATCACTTACATTTATTTATTTGTTAATACGATTTCTAAGAAGTGCATGAGATCGCTCTCTTGGGTCAGTTGAGAGCTCGGTATATCTTATATCACGACGAAGTAGGAAGCAACCCATATTGCAAATTCACAAAAAAGGACAATTATCTCGTCCGGATTCTACGTTCATGGTGTCCAGTTTTCAGCAATCTTGTCTATACATTTGACAACACAATTAAATAAAAATAGATGCTGCTTGCGCATCTAAGCCATTAAAACATTGCAAAAACCGTAGACAAAGTCTGCATATTCCTCATTGGAAAACTCTGCCATTTCAATAAATATTTGTAAAATTCGATAAGTACCTACACAGTAAAAAAAAATCCATTGAATTTTACATCTTTTGGATAGTAGGCAAACATGCTTCACCTTTTCAAGTAAATTTTCAAGTAAATTTACAAATTGGTCAATTTGAATGTAATTTTCAATTTTCGGTCAGTAAATTTCAACTTCGAAAGCAGCAAATTCACACTTGAGTTTACACTTTAAAAAAGTGTATAATTAGCACTCTTTAAGATACACTTATTTGCACTTCTAAAATGATTTCTTACTTACTTACTCTTAATAAAACACTTGGCTGTAGGTAAGAATCGAACCTGCGATTAATTCCGGTTTTGCTGCGTAGGTTTGGCGCGCGTAGCCACTGCGCCACTGAAGGCGTTTCATTTTATTTTCAGTAGAAAACAAAATCGAGCGAAGCGTCCAACTTCGTGGTTCACATGAAAAAAAAACGTAATTTTCAATTCATATATAAATATAGTTAATTTTACCTGAAATGTTGCGTAATTTTGTAAGACTTTTCATGTAAATTGTACGGTTCAGTTGAAAAGTACATAAATAATTTACTAATACCAGTAATTTCGTCTAAAAGTGCTTGAAATGAGTACTTTTACTTGTAATTTCGTATAAAAGCGCTTGAAATGAGTATTTTTACTTAAAAAAATGAAATATACTGTAAGTTTCAAGTAAAAATTGGATTGAATTGGTGTACGTATTTTGTGATATTCAACAACATGATTTTCCTAAATATTTAACAAAATTTTTTTTTTTATTTTGATGAAGACAATCTCAAAACTTAAAAAAACCTTGTGCATATATACAGTAAAACCTGTCTAAAACGGAAACCTGCCATAACGGAAAAAAAAAGTGGGAACGGAGCATTTTCCAATGCAAAACACCCTGTATAAACCGGAAACCTGTCTAACGCGGAAACGGAACGTGATTCGCGGAACGAAAAACGAAAAACAGCTGAAATATGAAATGAATGGATATGATGTATGATGTATATATGAGTATGACTGACTGCAAGTGAAAGACGGAAAAATGCTTTTAATTTATTATGGAACTAAAGAGTGTTACAAAAACTCGTAAAATAATTTTTGACATCTGTTTTGAAATTTTGGTAGTTCAGTCTTTGGCAAATTATTGGTCAGGTGCAAAAAGAAAAAGCAAAAGCAAAACCAAGTTTCCAAATGAATTTGCGACCAAAACTCATTTTCTGATGATGCTTATTTCCATCTCAGTGAATACGTCAACAAGTAGAGTTGCAGAATATGGGCTGATGAAAATCCAGGGGCACTCTTTGAAAAGCAAATGCATACAGAAAATCTCACTGTATGGTATGCATTTTGCGCTGGTGGAGTGATTGGTCCGTTTTTCTTGGAAAATGCAGCTGGCAACTCTGTCAGAGTGAACGGGGAACGGTACCGTGCCATGACCACCAACTTCTTGTGGCCAATATTGTATGATTATGGCATCGACAACATGTGGTTCCAGCAAGATGGTTCGATGAGCCACACAGCTGAAGTTCGCCGGGCGAATAATCTTCCGACACAGCGAAATCAATTGGCCACCGAGATCGTGCGATTTGACTCCGTTGCACTTCTTTCTTTGGGATTACCTCAAAAGCCAAGTTTACCCAATAGACTTAACACCATTCAACAAATGAAGGATCTATTGGTCTTATTAAGGAGCAATTATGCCGTGATGTCATCAAAATTTTGGACAAACGGGTCGAGGTGTGCCGTAGGAGCCATGGCGGGCATTTGAGTGATATTCTTTTTCATACTTAATTGCCATGAACGAAATAATATTTTTTAATAAAATTTTCATTAACTCCATCATCCACTTGTTTTCAATTTTGATTTAACTTCGGAACGCGTTATTGTAACACCCTTTATTTGAACTGTATATTGTTTTATTTGTTTTATTTTATTTTTAAACATATTGTATATGTACTGAATTTTCAAATCAAGAATTTTGCTGAACAAAACTGTATAAAACGGAAGCATGCTATAACGGAACAAAAAGTTGGGTACCACAGCATTCCATTTAGACAGGTTTTACTGTACTTATAAAATTTGTTTCTGCGTCGATTTAATGTTTGTTTGTAGGTCAATCATTGAGTTTATTTTTCAAAACATCCTGTATCTCAGTGAATGCTGAAAAGAGACGCCTCTCCAAAACGTTTTTTCTTGTTCATGAAATGAACCAAGCAATCACCCCTTAAAAATTGGTAAGATTAAAACAGACCACCCGTATAATTGTTTATCAACTTCCCAAATCATCCATCTTGAAATTATATTTCTAAGTACTTGCAGTACTTAGTTAGTAATGTATTTTATATCCATGTATAAGTCGTGCAGCAATTTTGTTGACTACTCAACCAGCTTTGCCGAAACTGTCTATCTTTGTTAAATGTCTGATATTCCACACACGCGTAGTTCTTCTTCGTTCAAACGTTATATCAAAGAATAGAATTAAAAATATTAATTTAAAATGGACAGCTAGAGCTTAAAGCAAGATTCATATAAAACAATATGGTTAAGTCGCAGCCAATATACGAGGTTATGCACACTCGTCCGCAGATGTTTGAACATTTGAAACAAATAGGCCATCCAATTTTTAATCCCGAGTGCAATATGTGAACTTAATTGCATATTTTATTAGAAAATGCAATCATTTTGAAGACGAATAATTTCATATTTAGTCTGTCTGCCTTCAGCAAACAAATGCTGCACTGGAATCATACGAATTAAATCATTTCGGTGTTATGATGGAAAACAGATTATGAAAAGTTTTTGTTAAAGTTTTCCCAGATATTATTATTGTACGATTACGTTGTGAAAAGACGAAAAAGGATATGATTAAATACTAATTGCCAGACAACATAAAAGGTTCAAAGAAATTTACGTATTAATTAAGGTCACAGTTTTATAATTAACAGTACGGAGAAACGATTTAATATTGTTGTTGGCAAGTGTATGAATATATTTGAAACACTATACCACTCTTACATCCGTCCCAAGAGAGGTATTGTCTATATTATCTTAATAATATTAATGTTGATACTGTGGGGGTACAACCTGTAGGGAGTGTCTTTATTTTTGTGGGTGTGTACCATAGGTGGGTGGGTTGATTATTGAAAATAAGAAATATGCTGAATAAATATTTTCGTTTAGTTGCTATTCGAAGGAGACGGACAATATTTTACATTTCAATTCTGTATTTAAAACTTCAGGTAAATCAAAAGGTGGGAAATTTTAAGTTTTTCAAGGACCTTTGAATGTGCTGCAGGCAGAACTTACTCGATTTTAAGCATTTTTATCCCTTTTTGAAAAGGAATGCGTAAAAAATTTCAATCTACAAGCTTGTAGCGCTCTGAAGTCATCGGTCAATACTGTTTTAAAGACCTTTTTTGAGCTTCCGAAAGGAGTAAAAGCATTTCGCTCGACATCAAAGTTGACCTTCCTCTTAATTCAAAACTTATCTATCGAGTTATAATGGGTTTCGAAAGATGAATGCGCACATTTATTAAGATACTTTCTATGACAGTTACACGAAGGACTTACTCCATTTTTCTTCTTTTCTTCTTGATATCTGCAACCATTGAAAGATTAAATTGGACAAAAATTTTAAATTTCTTGATTCACGTGCTGAAGTTATTAATCAATATTGGTGAGTTAACACGTTTTTTGATGACATTTAAATGGGAGGTAGGAGTGGGACTATTTCGCCCGAATTCCAAATTTAAACACTCTTGGTCAACGCGTTCTTGAGCTACCGTGCGATTGATCAAACGGGCCGGCTTCAGACTAATGGACAAAAATGGGCAAAATGTTCATATCTCCAACAGTCCTGAAGTTGGTGATTTATATTAAAACGTGAAAAAAAACGTGTATTAAGGATTTCGCTCGAAAAGAAAGCAAGAAGAAGACACATGGAAGCAATTTGTAAGTTGCATCTATGAGCACTTGTTTCTTTCCGTAGTAAGCCCACTGTGACGTCATGAAAAAATACACGAACACGGGAGGTTCGAAGCAATGAAGAATTTGCTTCCACGGGTAGTAGAGCAGACTTGGAAGCGAGATCTGATAAGAGTTACCAGAGTAGGATAGGAATTGAATTCTGAACAAAGTTTGGAATTGAATTGATATGTTATGGGTATGTGGGGTAAATAGTTGATTATATTTAATTTGGTTTTTAGATCTCAGGAACCACTTACGCTCGGAAGCGGAAACTTGGAATTTATTTTAGAACTATGATGATTGGCGAGAACAACTAAGGGGTGCGGGAGTGGAGGGGAAAGCAATGTGTCCGAAGCGCTTGAAAACTGGGGTTGAAACATTCTAAAATACATATCTCCTGAACGGTTCTTGTCAGAAAATTGAAACTCTGTAGTTATCTTAAGGGATAATAGGAGATTACACAAAGGCTACAATTTTTGAATCGAGTACTGGGTTGTAAGGGTGGGGGTAAGAACATATGGATTAGAATATCTGCCGAACCAATTATACCAGGAAGATAAAATTTGATTAGCTAATGGGAGCGGTTCAATTAATACGCACTAAATTTGTAGAAAGCACAATAATAGTAAATTTTTGATATTTACCAATTACTTCACCTTGTTGATTTATCACGCCACGCCACTGTTGTATAGAACTCCGTCTTCGTGGATCAACGATTTCTTCAATTATAATAAGTTCGAAAGTTCAGTGAAGACATTGCAAAAATTTCGAAAATTAGAATGAGTAGTTTCGTCGAAACGAACGTAACAATTCTGTGGGGATTAGAGGGACAATCATATTGTTTTTCGTTGCAGGACACGATCGCTGGATAAAAATAATTCAGGACTATTCATTCTGCAGGTCGCGAACCGATATTTTCAGTATCCTTATCAAAACTGAGCTTTTAATTAACTGACCCGTATTGAAGTCATAACTCTTATCTTAGCTATAATATCCTTTGACCTTAACTCTAAGCTACGAATATGTACTTAAAATTGTTGATTAAAATTTGTTGATAAAATCAAACTTCACTGCAAATTGCATGCATTAATGTATCCAATTAATGTTTCACCTAAACTAAGTGTATTGCGAGGTTACGCTCTATGTAAATATTTTGTGGCACATGTACTCATTTGCAAAACTTGCAAGCATCATAAATTATAATCCGCCCCACAGTTGACCTAATGTTCTCCGTGTTAGTTCCTGCACCAAAGCATTTAACCCTGGAAAGACAACTGAACAAAAGCGTCCTTATTGGCTGGTCACCGGCCGAACCGCCAGGATTCAACAATATCGAAAGTTATCACGTATACGTCGATGGAGTCCTTAAGGTAACCGTGAAAGCGAACGAACGTACTAGAGCGTTAGTAGAAGGAGTCGATTCGAATAGAGTAAGTACCTTGACGAAATTTCCTTTGTACCTTTCAAATTATAAACGATTTATATTTTAGCCACATAGAATAAGTGTTAGAAGCGTAACACAAAATCGTAGAACATCCCGTGACGCTGCGTGCACAATGATAATCGGGCGGGATACAGCACATTTAGGACCATCCGCTGTTAGAGCAGCCAACATAACGTGTTCATCAGCTGTAATATCATGGCTTCCAGCCAATTCTAATCATCAGCACGTAGTTTGTGTAAATAATGTAGAAGTTCGTACTGTTAAGCCAGGTGTATATCGTCACGCAATCACCGGATTAGCACCGAGCACACAATACCGTGTAACGGTTAGAGCGAAACACTTACGTGCACCTGGACAAGCTCCTCCGCCCGGTCCACCACCCGAGGAAGCGCCAGGTGCATATGCTGATTTCCGTACATTAGCTAAAGGACTGCCAGATCCACCGCAAGTAAATCATAACCTAGTGTACGCATACTATGATGAAATTTATGGCAATTATGGCAATTAATTTATGATAGAAGCAATAATAATTTCGGGGGTGCTGTAGTCGTGTAGTTCTGCTCTTTCCTTATATCAGTTCAGTTCTTTTTTAGCAATATAATGTTGTACTATTCAATAAATTAAAACTGTAATCATGTAGTATGCTCGGTTAGACTGCAACGGACGTCACGGGAAATATTGAGCGAAATTGAAATTTTACGTACCTTCACAACGGAGTCGCAATCAAAGAAGTTATCCACTACCCAGAGTAGCTGCCAGAGTAGTCTTGCAAATGACAGTAAATAGACAGTTTACTGTCATCTGCAAGACTATGAATCGATTTGAGATCTAAGGTCTGATCGTTTGGTTCTACCTGACAAATAAATCGTTCAGTTCGAGATTATCCATCCACAAACGGAAAATCGATCTGAAAGTTTAATCACAGTTCACAAAATCGTTGACAGAACAGCATCGTATCCAAATCGATGTTCGCCCTTCGAAAATCCCTTCGAACTGTGATTTCTATTGCCGACACTCTACAAACTTCAGTTCTAAATACTTCAGTGAGATCGATCGCAAATCTCTTGTCGTAAAAAATTATCTACAGTTCAAGTTTGCATTCATTTCTGCAGTTAAATCCCTTAGTTTGATTTTTGACTCACGAACGATCTAACTGTACAGACCAAAATTTGCAGATTGATCGGCTAATCGAACGGTCGCCCGTGCGGCCTTTAATGACAGATACTTAGATCCTAAAACCCATCACAACGAGGACTAGTGCAATGAAATTGAATGAAAGCCGACGACCGATACAGTGTCGACCGGTATGGCATAATTCGTGAGTAACTCAGTCATTAACCTCATCGATGACCGGTAAGCTGTATTTCATAATCTCTTCATAAATACCTGAGTGAAGTGAATGTATTTTGTCTAGTTTTTGCTCATTTCAATTGAATGCATTGATGAGTACGGATGAGTTGATCGGATTCATTTCAGTACGAGACATACGAATACCTCACACGTATTCACTGACAGCAAGTACATCGATGAATTTGTTCCCAAGTGATAATCTTTTTTCAACGACACTTTTCGAAAGTGTTCAACTGATTCAACGATGTTTGGTTTAGGTATGAGCCCCTCTTAAGATATACAAATTCGCCATTTTTCCTACTATACCATTCATTTTATTGCTAGCAGCAATACACTTTTATTTGTGCGTTAATCAATAAATATAAACAGTAATTTTGAATGATTGGTGAAAAAGCAACAATTCCTTAAGGCGCTTACTGCGCGGGACTAATAGTGCGGTTTGCACCTTTTCTATAGATATAAAATCATACCATACGTTCTGTGTATCGCCCACTGTACACTGTAATGTAGTGTATCAATTGCATTACTCTCGTGATGGCAATCGGTATTTTTATATAAGATATTCTAGATGTAGTTTGAAGAACCCGGTTCAGGCCCGTGCGCACTCCCCCTCCCCCCATTGGTATATTTGAAAAAAATGTATTTCATATTCTCGAAGAGTACAATCATGCGCAACTTTTAGTCTAACTCTCTTACTTTCTGAAAACCGGTAGCTGTTTGTTAGATTCAAACGCATGTAGGTAACGTGACTCTTTTCCAATGACGCTTTGTATAGAGTGTCAGTTTTCGTTCGACCTTCATCCATTGGGGTCTTCTGCGAATACTACGAAAGTGGAGGACAAAAGTGGTGGGCAAACGATATTTCGCAAAAAAGGTCTAATTGTGTCTTGTAATACTATTCGAATACGTGAAATTCATGATGTGAAATTTCAAAGCACAGTGCAGAAACCACTTCTGTTCATAAGACATGTCTTAAATGACTCGCTTGGACGAACGAATTGGAAGAAAGTAATTTTTTAAGTCGTACCAAGACAAAAAAACTCATTCAGCTCTTTTTCATAACGGAGATTTGACTTACTTATACATTTTTAAAAACAATTTGAACGCTTCCAAAATGGTCAAAATACACAAAAAGAGTCGAAGATGGCTTATAAGGAAAAATTCAAATTGGATACTACAAGAAGACAACGATTCAAAACATCGAAGTCGTCTTTATACTGCGTGGAACCTATCAAAAATTTTTTGTAGGTCTGTAGTATCATTCACGGTTAATCTTTCTGTTAGAAGATATTCACTTCGAGACAAGATCCACTTTTATACTTCGTATCGGTGTACATGCGTGTGATTCTCCACCTCTTTCCTTCAATATTGCAGTATTTTTCACTCCTCGTTACCGATATCCGATAGTTGACTACTAAATTACCTGTAATACTACTAAATTAACCACGCTGCATACCTATGGGAAAATCGTATGATGCAGAACACTACCTAAAAATTTTCCGAAGCTGGATGGGTGTAAGATAGTAAATTAAGGTAGCGCTTTCTTACAGGGACGATGACATACTGGATTGACCATCACATTCATCAGATTCAAATCTCGTAGAAAATGGTTGTTGTTGAAGATCAAACTTCGACATATTCGAACCACCCCCCTTGACAAAATCCTGTGTACGGGCCTGACCCGGTTAAATATATTTTCGCTTTGGATTTTGCATCGAATATCTTTGCTCTATTTACTTAAAATCGACAGAGGTTCGTTGATATTAAGTAAATTATTATCGAAATTTTTGTAGCTCCTTCTAACTTACCAAATGTGTATCTACCTAAGTCCATCTTGATATTACCGTATGATTTTGTTTTTCGAAATATTTTCGTGTTCGCTAGATAAATTTTTGCCCATTTTTTGTTCCAAGTTTGGGTCAACTACTAACTACTTCAGCATTAAAAATACAAATCCAACTTTGAACCTATATCCTTTATTATTAAATTTGCCAATAAATACATCATAGATGAGTAAGTAACTTATGTTCTCTTCCTTTTCTGAAATAAAATTATTTTTATACAATTTACTGTACTTTTCTTGTATCTTTCAAGGATATCCAAGTTGAGGCTGGACCTCAAGACGGTACACTGTTAGTAACGTGGCAACCTGTAAATAGACCTCCATCATCCGGACCAGTTACTGGCTATGCTGTCTACGCTGATGGCAAAAAAGTAACTGATGTTGATTCACCGACTGGTGATCATGCCCTTATAGATATAGGTAAATTAATTGGACTAAATCCAAGAGCTGTGACTGTTAGAACAAAATCGCGAGATTCACAATCAAGTGATAGTGCGCCGACACCAATACCAAGTAATTATTAAATTTATCTTCAGACTTGATTTTCTCTATGTAATGTTGTTTTCATTTTATAAAAGCATTGGTAACTTTGTAGATAGTTCTAATTTTTAAGTTTTTATTATTCATGATTTCTTTTTAATTTTAATATTTTTCTTTATCGTGGGTGCGGCTATCTTCACTTTTCACCTAACTCTTTCAATTCTTTGATTATAGTACCATTCTCAAGTAAAATTAACACACGATACAGCTGTTGTACCAATTATTGGCCCGACTTGTCGCTATAGGAAAAGATTGTATTGTGTTTCTGCTTATGATCGAAGGTTGGACCGATATCGCACGGTTGTACACTTCCAATGGACTCTTGTTCGAAGAAAATTGTAAATTGTTGTTCATACAACCAGCGACATAAGACGGTACAACTGTTGTAACGTGTATTTATCGCTTCAGGGAGATAAAACTTGAAATTGCACTCAAAAAAAATCATAACATTTTCTTTTAAATACTCAATCCAATTAAGTACGGAAAATAATTTAGGTCATATGAACTTTACGCAGTAGCGTACATGCAACATGTTCAAGTCTTCTAATGATGGCGATAAATCCATTAAATTCAAATAGACCAAATAAGCGTAGCATTCTAAAATGGTCAAACATTAATGAACACAAATATCTAAAAATCGCAGAAAAGTATTTTCAAGCATGATCGCAACCAGTGTAGTCAAAATTCTATTGATCCTTTTGGAAAACCCTTTATAAATATGTGAAAAGTATTTAGTACCGAATTTGTATACATTCATTTGAAAATATTTTGATATCTTTTGATAACTCTTTCTCTACTGTACACTCTCCCAGCAACCTTCTTCGAATTCAATTAATTTTTTAGGTTTACTTATTTTCTCTTCCTCTCTCATTTTCTTTTTCTTGTTATATGTCCTTTTCTTTAATTATTTCATTAATATGGATAGTTTCTCATTGAGTGGAAAGCATTGTAGTTTCCGATTACTCCCTTCTACCAACATCGGAGTCAAATAAAGTATTTTGCTGCTTTTCTTGCCACGTAAAGTTTTTAAAAACAGGACTTTAAAATTCACATCCACTGATCTGAGTTTTCACAGTCAATAGCCTAGTGGCTAGTACGCTAGCCTATGAACACTTAAGTTATGGATTCGAGTCTCACCTAATTATTTGCTCCTCAGCTATGGTCAAAGATTCGCAAATAAATTATAAGAAGTAAAACCCTTTAAAGGAACGTGGATATTGTCCAACGCTCCAGAATTGGTCATATAAGAGATACAAAGAAGGAGAAGAAACTGGAGAAAATCTGACTGGTTCTTCGTAGTCAGTCGAAGTCGACCTCGCTGTTTCATTTTATACTGTACACATTAATAACCCTTTTTTTTCTTTAAGGTATCCTCTGCTTCCTGTTCACACATTTTAATTATGTATATAAGGGGGGTTCCAAAAGTAGTGTAGCTAGAAAGTTTAGACGTCATCCTTAAATATTTTATACAAATCCCATATTGTTTTCATCATATCCTGTGTGGACTCTGATATCGGGAACATATGGGACAAAAACAATCCGAAACAACAACTATTTTCGAGATCGTGGCTGTTGGTTTGGAGTTGAATATATGAGCTCTGGATTACTATTTATTGTACACATCGATATTTAATAATTACAAAATTCTGAGTTACGCAGACTTCAAGAAAATGATATGGCCCCCATGAAGAAAGCCTACCTGTCTTCTGGGAAAACAAGGAGATCGAATTGAAATAAATCAGGCGATAAACCCGAACCTTCAGTCACACTGAGTCGATTGAGAAGAAGTGCGAATTTATTAGGCAGATTATTTGGTAATAAAACTACCTTTTCTTCGCATTAGTTTTGAACAGAATAGCATATATTGTATATCGGAGATAATGTAACAGATTTAAACCATCAGGTAGTTCACTATTTAGCAATTGAGAGTAATTTCCATTTCCAAAGCGAGCACGGACGTAATTGGTGCAAGGATTAACCATGTCAACTTCAATGCTTAGAAACCGGAGAGTAATTTTATTTTTAAATCTATAAAAAGATGAAACCGCCTCCCACAAGACCATTCGATACACCCTTGGTATTAACCCTTATCGGTACAGAGAAATTGGCAGAAAGTTATTTATTTAAATATGCTATTTGTTATTCGCTACCAGAAGGATGTCTCTGTGGGATGGTATATTACGAGTATCTGTACCACTATCTGGTACCTACTTCAGTGTGGTACACGGACAAATCAAAGACAGGTTGTGCTACATGAACTAGTGTCCAATGTAAAATGTGGAGCCTTTTTGGGGAGTATTTGAATTCACGTTCTTAGACAACCAAAGAAATTTTCGACATTGCTCACAAAAAGGGTAAAAATTTATCTCATAAGTCACGTCTCAAATATCAAGAACTACTTGATGTAACCACCAGAAAGTAGACCTGAAAGCTTCATCAACATCTGAAATTATAGTGGTGGTGCGGGGTGAAGATATGGGAGATGGAAAAACAAATAATTTTTATTGTTATTACATCTCCAGAGATTTAATTTTTGATTAGAATAATATTCTAATTCTACAATATTTCGGGAACGGCATTCGAACTTGGTACATATACGTAGCTTTGCTTTTACTTCACTAAATTAAAGGCTGACTCTCTAAGTTCAGTTTGGTATCCCGAAAAAGAAACTTAGTGATAAATATAATACTTTTTCTCAGCTCCAACAAGCTTGGATATGAATATCAAGAATAAGATACACCGAATCCGCAGCCACCTACGGATTACATTATTTTTCCCTGTACCGATGCTTCTGTCGGTATCGCACCTGGCTGTTTGTTGCCCATTATTCAATTAGGTGTGTGGCATGAGAAATTTTGTTTCCGTAGGCTGACAAGTATATTAACTTTCTTTTTCTTTTGTTATTATAAGCCCCTTTTTTCGATTTTGTAATAAAAGCGCACTTCTGAAGTACTCTTACCGAATATCATTTTTTTCTTAGATAACGTGTGACAAGCCCAGAAATAGGTTAGGTGAGATTTGTTTAGTTCTATTTACTTAATGAATTTCCATACAGTGTATGACCAATTTGGATAATATAGTTTATAGGGTGAGTCCGGCTGGCACTTGACTTTCAACAGAAGGTCCCTATTCATGAAGTTACACCACTGGTGTAGGAAGTTGGCTTTCGAACCTTTTTTTCTTTCTTTACTTACCAAACGTCTACTAAACATCTTTGATCAGGGCGAGGAGGGGTATAGATTAAATAATTTAGAAAGTAGAAGAAATACGTCACATATTTAACGTCTTCCGATTTAAAACACTTGCAGTATAGGTAGGTCTCTCAACAACCTTATTTCATTGTAAACAGTAAAAATTTATGCGGTCTTTGAACTATACAGAACTCTAAGTAATGTGTAGGACTACACACAATCCTTGGGTCAAACTATTTATTGTAATACTATTTGTCTCTCTAGTTCATAATTTCTTCATATTTTTTAAGATTTCCGGCTTATTAACTACATCTGAAGCATGATGGTAATATAAAAATAATTAAAGTACTGCTATCGATGTCTTTCTTCTTCTCGATGTTGTTCATTCGTAACGAAAAGTAAACTCTTATCTCGATGTTATAATGGTAAAATTTAAAAATAAAATAAAATGGCAACGAACCATACAACTCACCGCTGCAAAATTAGATAACACGATTTTTTACACTTTACTTTGCATTTTTTCTTTTCTTTTTTTTTTCTTTGAAATAAAAAAAATTTGAAAACAATTGGCTATGGATATCCTGAACATAATATTGAAAATGGATTACCTTATGCACAAGATGTTGTCCGGAATGCAGCAAGGAGTCGACACAATATAGCGCACAGTGGATTACCGCCGCATATGCGAAATCAGCGTGGACAACAACCCGGCCAAATAGCACCAAATCAAATGCAAGGACAAATGCAGAATCAGATGCAAGGTCCGATGCAAAATCAAATGCAAGGTCAAATGCAAAATCAAATGCAAAATCAAATGCAGAATCAAATGCAAGGTCAGCAACAAATTCCAGGCCAGATGCAAGGTCAAATGCAAGGTCAAATGCCAGGTCAAATGCAAGGTCAAATGCCAGGTCAAATGCAAGGTCAAATGCCAGGTCAAATGCAAGGTCAAATGCCAGGTCAAATGCAAGGACAAATGCAAGGACAAATGCCGGGACAAATGGCAGGACAAATGGGTAATCAAATGCCCATGAATCCGCAACAGCAGCAGATTATTGAGCACGAGGAAAATCTCAGTGATAAAGAAGTTTTCCCGAATCAAATGCATCAACAACAAATGGTGAGTGAATTTACAATATTATCGTAAACTAAGTTAATTAATTCCGTTTTATCAATTATCTTAAATTATGTTTTTATTATAAAAAAAACCCTGTTTTTAAATCGAAATCGCCACCGCAATCATATGGGTGTTAGCTATATAGGGGCACAAGACAGCACCAACAATCTTAGTCCAACAATTTCTCTCTTTAAAGTGCACTAGCCACTCAGTTTTATATTAAACACACTAACAAATAAGACAATCATTCATTGTATTACTCAATAACATCAACATCAATATAACAACAGGTTAACAATCAGCCACGTAACGGCAGTGTTGGAAGTATACCTGCAATTGAAATAACTAAAGACGGTGGCGGTCCTGCCGAAGAATGCCAGTACGTTGGCGACGAAATCGACTTCAATAATTCGAATAGACGTCGAAACGCGCCACCGAATTCTTCGCAACACCAACAACAACATCAACAACAGGTCAGAGTGCAAGATCTGTATCTGCATAATAACATAAATATATCGTTATGTGTCGGTGAAACTGGTTATGAACATGTTAAATGTCCTGTTCTACTTTGTTAATCTTAACAATCTCTATTACAATCCTAAGTATCTGGAAATCTTTTTAACATATATAATGCACACTGTACTACTATCAACTACTCGTACTATACTCAAAATTACTTTCATTTATCTGTTTATGTGTAGTGTTTTCTATACGAAATTTTATCATTTCAACACGTCACCCTTGATTTATTTTTATCTTTTTTTGCAATCCATCTATCCTATAAAATATTTCTTCATGATTGTTTGCAATGCTTTATGAATGTAATATTACACAACTATATTATACATATATGTCATATGCAATCCGAGTAATGAAAGAACAATATATTTCATTGTGATATCAAATTAAAACTGAGACTTCCTTCATATGTTTGAAAAAATCAAATATTAATTTTAATTTATAGACTCAATCAAAAAAAAACAAAAATCAATTTTTAATTTTAATTTATAGACTCAATGATACATTTTGATAATCTTAGGTTCTAATCTGTTAAAACCTACATTTGTTTACTTCCCTTTTTTCATACTTACTTTCTTATTAAGAAATTGATGATGATAAAAATCAGTTGATATTTTATTTTTGAAATCCTTTGTGAATCCACTGTACGATAATGTACCTGCAAATCAATTTTCATTCGATCAATTGAACTATTGAACATATCGAACGCACGAAAGGTCGCAGCCAATCGTGTGATACCCAAGATGGAATACCGAATTCCTGTTAAAGTTGTATTTGGAAGTAAAGTTGGATTGTCATTGTCGTCGCAATTCTGCGTCAGAGCGTCGCACGCAACAATTAACCAATCATGATGCATCACAAGTCGATCATTCTGTCAAGGTAGTTGGTCAACTGTAGAGAAATACGTTTTAAAATTGTTCCTTACTGATAGTGCGGCATTTGCTGAATTGTTGGAACTTATTCTGCCAACATCTAGGAGAGCCCTGCACGCCGCCATTGTCCCGCATGTACATATTTGACCACAACTGTTTTCCACATCGACGTATCCAAAAAATGATTAAGTATCTTCAGACCCATTGCCGTTTATGAACCTAAGGTATAGTTAGTTTCCGATTCATTGCTTACTGCCTAGTGTGAAAATACTAGCAATATTAGAGCCCTGAAATTACTGGAATTACTGGACGACAATGGAAGTACACCTTTACAATACGCAGTCACGAGAAGTCGCAGCCAATCGTATGATACTCCAGATAAAATACTGAATTCCGGGGATATGACAAAAGAATGAGAAGTGACATAATCGTATAGTTTGCCCTTCTTTTTAACCCATAGTCGTCACACCTCTGAATTCAATCTCGGTTGTCACACTGGGTCGATTCTACCCAGTCAAAAAGTTCAAAACGGTACTGTGATCAAACTATCTATCCAAAGTTGTTAAAAAAAATTACGGAATATGCTATGAACGTTCTAGATGATGTATGAATTTTTATTTTTTATTTTTAAGAAATAAAATGGTGACATGTTAAACAAATTTCATGAAGAGGTGAAAACGTAAAAAAGATACTTTTTCGCAAAAAAAAATTATAGCTTCGTCAATGTTTAAAATATTAAATATAAGATTTTCCCGTTTCACTTCTTAGATATGCTACTTCTGGAAAAAATAGTAGCATAGTGCGCGTTCCAAAAAAGGTATTTATTCCGACATATGAAGAGAATCCAAGTTTGTCGTCGGGTCGATTCTACCCCGTGTGACCACGAAGGGTTAAAATAAAGACTATTTATTATATAGTGGCAACTTGATGACTAAATGTAATCTTATTTCGAACTTATCCTGCACAGCGCTTTACCAAGTTTTTTTAGAACGAAAACCCAGTCTTGGGGTGGGCCAAAATCGCGTCGCAAACGTTCGGTATAAATACATCATTATAGGTAGGTACGCGCGGCTGCCTGCAGTAAGTACAGGTACACTTGATCTAAAAGATCTGGTGTTTTATCACAGGTTCATAGAATCCGGTCTTACTTGGAAGCTTAAGATGGTTCACTTAAGCTTCCAACGAGCCGTTCGATTCTTGTAACCTCTGTTACAGTCACAGAAACTGTTGATGAAGTAGGTTCCTAGCTTAGCTTTCCTCCTAGCGGATAGAATTGGACAGATAGACAGAAGATAGAAGACTATATCCTCCTCCTCCTCATCCAAGCAGCTTCTGACATGTATTGCCCATGGCAATCATGAATTGTTTTTCTCAGTTAAGTAGTTTTTTTTCAAACATATTGTGGTTACGCGATTTTCTTCATATTCAGTATTTTAGCTGAACCTATTGATAAATTAACGTATACCAAATTTAAAATTCCTAACTTGAAGTTGTGCTTCAAATTATAAGTTTAATCCAGCTCGAAAAGTTTGTAACGAATGGAAGCCTCGGACAAAAAAAAGGTTTAAATTATTTTATGTTCAGTTGAGGCCAAAAACCTCAAATCCGTTTGCTATCTGTCCGTCCGTCCGCTATAACTCAAGAACGCGTTGACATAGTGTTGAAATCAGATATGAAGATACTTAATATTGTATTAATTGTTGTGATCATACCTTCGATCTTATATTTTCCATATCCAATGGATTGGAAATATTATCATATAAAAACTGAGTGTAACTATTTGTTGATGCTTATTAAAACAAAAATATTTTTTTTTGGTAAAATTTATAAGCATTCAATATTGGTTAGATATAATAGTTTTTTTTTATTATTTTTATTTATGATATTACTTATTAATTCCGTTTATTTTTATGTTGATTTATATAATTATTATTATTACGCAGAAAGATTTTTTATATCTGACTCTTTTTTTTTGCATTTTATTTTTTTCTCAAAAATACAAGAGTCCTTCAAAAACACATGCCAGTTACAGAAGCCACTATAACTCAAAAAGGCGTTAAAGCAGGAATTTTTTTTAAGCCATTAATAAGACTGAGTTCATTAATTAGTACCATCCGTGAATCCCTTCGGGTAGCTATCCTACAAAAGTACTTAAAACACGTAAGCTACGACTTTGAAATTTTTTAAACGTTGATGTTATAATAGTTGCAACTAAAAATATGAATATATAAAAAGTCCCATAAGTCCTTCATGTAGCAGCTATCATACAAAAGCCCTGTAAAAATGTACGGCACTCACTATAACACAAGAAATCGTTTGGCCACGAAATCCAAATTTTGTACAAATTAGTTTTAAGTTAAAATCAAGTTCGAGCTTACTTGTCAGCAAAATCCTTCTACTTCTTTTAGTAGCTCTCATAAAAAATGTTCTTAAGACAAGTATTCAATAATATTATCGGATAACTTTTGAACGCTTCAGGTTAAGAATTTGAAATTTCGTACACATTAGTCCGACATCATATGGTGGGCATGGTCCAGTTGAAATATTCTTTAATATTTTTTTTCTGCCGGTATCATCATAGTAAAAACTATTGCAAATTATATGCGGGCTTTTGGAATCACACTTGACTAGTATTTGAAACTTTAATCGGTTTAAGCGACGAATCGGCTCCGCATTCTGTTCCGGACTTTAATATGGTCTTCGAATTCAGATCTTATTTTTGGCGAAAATAGTTTTGTTGTGACTCCTTAGGACGGAATGGTCAGATGGGAGTGGTGTAAGCATTATGCAGATGCAACAGTAACTTTAAGTCGGTACCACACATTCGTATTTCGGCGAGACGAGTTTGTTGTAGTTATTGCGAGTATACTGCAGCTCTAAAGAAATAAAAGATTTTTTTTATTCTTATGGCCCCAAAGTCACAGCAATTTTACTACGCAATTAAGACCAATAATAAAATTCATTATATATTTATTTTTTGCTTTACAGTTGCTCTGTAACCATGAGATTTGAGATCTTGTCTACTCCAAGGTGCGGCTTAATTTCGGTTTTACTTTTAATGCTTCGTGTATTTTTTATTACATTCAGAATTCTCTTCATTTTCGCTCTAGTGCTATATTCAGGATTCTGCACTGACTGAATGTCAATAAATCCACTGATTCGAATATTTTTTCCCCCATTTTCCTTACTCTAGGCTTCTCCCATGAAAATCCAGGTTTCTTGCTTAAGTCTTTCGTTTTCGTCTACTTAAATTTGAGAGATTTATTGAGCACATATTTGAACAATAGACATGAAGTTCATCTAACAATATCAAAAATATTTCTGCACATTATTCTACTAAAAGAACATAACAAGAATGTTTTTAAATTGATGTTTCATAACTGGTATGTATGTGTACTTTAGCGATCTTATCGAGACCAGAGTAGATTGATGGTGTACCAAAATACACTGTAAATAGCAAGAAGTTCTGTTTTAAGTACTTTTTTGTGGGAACTACCTGAAGAAATAAAGAAGGTTTCATTAACAAACTCGAATTTATTTTTAAATCGAAAAAGATATTCGTGCAAAATATCTACTTCGTGGCTCATCAATTTTTTTTACTTATTGTGTGTTCCTGAAGCAAATGTTTAAGCACCTTTGTATCGCACTCGATTATTTTTATATTTATCCTTTTAACTGAAATTATTAACTGAAATTGTAGGGTTCTGTCTCGAAACGTTCTGAAGTAATCGATCAATATTGTGAAAACGTGTTTTAATGACTTCTATGGGTGCTATCCGAAAAACAATGATGATTTTACCAGTTAACTAAGCCGTTAAGCCTTAGAAATTCATCCAAACATCCAAATTTCAAAATTATGCTTTAGATCGACATACAGCTTTAGATCGACGGTACAGCTAGCGGATTTGAGGTTTTTGGCTACAACTGAACAACTATTACATGTGTATCGGTATAGATTTGTTGTCCGAAACTTCTTTCTCTCCAAACTTTTTGGTTGGACTAAACTAAAACTTAACAAAACTTAACTTGTCCATTAAAAATTTAAGTAAGATCATGAAGATATCATAGAAACGGATACAATAATTATGACAGTTAAATATAGTAACAATTTTCTATCGGAAATAAATTCGAGGTGATGAAAACACCACCAAGATCGCTGCATGTCTACAACATTCGACATTGATTTACACTCGATTTTTATCATATACATTATTTTAGTGATTTACAATTTGACGTTATTATTGACATTGTCATACCAAATCATCACAACGACCCTTGATCACTAAACGTGAACCACTAACGAAGTGCATTGAGTTTCCAGACTTGCATATACCACCATGTATCAAATCTAGATGTTTCTTTATTACAATCCTAGTCTACTCTGCTGGAAGGTGCAAAATACACCGATAAATTTTAATATAATATTAAATATATTGCTACATACCCTGGCAACCCGAACCACTTATCAATCGCTTCAAAGTTTCCTGTGAAAACTCCAACCTTCCAATGCCCCCTTAAAATAGCATAGAAAAGTCTACACACTTCTCGCATGTTCTACACATTTCCTGCATGTTCCACATATACAACCGAATATGCTGCAAATCTCACAACTCAATACATGCATTATAATGCATTGTACACATTATTCAATAGCGAAAAAGCGAAACTATAGAATGTAGGACGTAATTTTGAGATTTCATGAAATCCAGTGCGATGTTAATTACCTAAAAAATTTATATTTTATTACCTATTATAGGATGCCATAAATTATGAGAAATCTGTCTCATTCACGCACGCCTCATATATACGTGATCAACCGTTCATTCATTCATTTCGATAACTATTTACTACATAGTACTTAACTATTTGCCTAGCTTACTATTTTCAAAGACTTTAATTTGTTTTGAGTAGTTATCTAGATTTCCACACAATCTGTAGTCACAGAATGAGATTGCAAAATCTTCGGAATATATTTAAAATATTCTAAATCTTAATTCTGCAATTTTTCGATTTTTCAAATAATTGCAATTAATACTAAAGCTATTATTAGACTAGATATGTCACTCTGTCAAATATTTGATTAATTCCCTGGCAGATAGTGTAATCGTTAAATTTTTGTTTGCCACATTATTTTATTTGATCTGCACGAAGTATACTTTGACGGAAAAAATTTTAGAGAATTTTTCGTCAAATTTTTTTTAGTCAAACATTTGACAGCATAGCATACAGTGTAATACAAATAACTTAAAATAGTTTGCTTTCTTATTTTTATTTATTTGAATTGGTATAATATTTTTCATAATTATTTAGTTTCACTGTCTACCATAAAATATGCACGAGGATGAAGCTATACCCATAACACCAGTAAATATTAAATGTACATCAAGCGCACTTTAAGAGAGTTTTTCTGTAACATACTTTACTTTTTTTAAACTACACTTTTAATAAAAAAATTGACTTCCGATAAAATTAAAATATAATAGCAAAACTTGTCTCAATTTGCGCGATTTTCCCAAATTGATTGTATTCTTTCTTTGGAAATAGGTTCTTCCCTACATATTGCTGTAATATATCTGAACATACACATATCGTCAGGGCAATGTTGGTACTCTTGTGTAATGATTGCAATCTTTATTTTACTGTACCCCTATAAAATAATTCTTTTATCTTCTAACTATCCTAAAGTGTTATTTGTTATCAGGTGATAATAGATTCCGGAGAAAAATAGGTGTGCGAGGAAGAGTCATGTAGCCAACGTTGGACGTTATGGTCTTAAAATGTTCTTTTATAGGATTCATTTTGTACGAAAACATTTTACAAAATATCAGTTTTATGAAAATTCAAATTAACACCAGAACAACGGACGTGTGTTAGACCATTTACACGGTTATGGTCTCAGGGAATTAAATTTCACTGTATGACTGAAAAGAAGATCATATTTCATCCAGATAAAAAAATTAAATTTGCATTATACTCAGTAACAACTTGTATCCTTAAGCCTAAATTAAAAACTGTACATATCAATCTGCCCCTTTGAAAGCAAAATATAAAAAATGTGGGTACTACCTAGAGCAGCTAACAAGTAAATGTCCTTAGAAAATTAGTACGATGATCCATGAAGCTATAATTTTACTTCATGATGGAGATCAGTGTATTAATGAAAAAACTGCCTACATTCTGAAAGAAGAGTCCTTAAAACACGTGGAACACTTTGTAGACATTTTATATTTTCCACACGTTTACTTTTCACCATTTGAAAGTACGATAATAATCGTAAAAGGGTGCTATCATTCTCGGAATATGCGGAATACAGTCTCCACCTCCACTTGTGTTACACCCATGCTCAGTTTTAATTCATAAAGAGTATCGTACGATTGGCTGCATTTTGGATTTCGTTCCTGACGTATGCTTCTGGGAAGGATACAAAAAATACTTAACGACAAAATCCAATATTTCTTATATCGAACGCTAAAAGATTTGGTTCATCCAGAAGTATTGGTCTAAATTAAGATTTCATTTATTCAAATATAAGTTTTCCGGGCGAAAATGCTGTTATGCTATCAAGGGAAGCAATGCAGTCCGAAAAGTCACACTTTTGTAACAACAGCAGTTTCAAACGAAAAACGCGTGTTTCAATAAAAAAAAAATTTATTAATTTGTTTACATTTACCAAAATATTTATATAATATTCTTGAAGATCAGTTCAAATATAAAAATATAAAAAACTTTGGACATTTTCAAAAGTTATTTAATTGCCTGGCAGTTCTATAGAAGATCTTTAAGCCACGAATTTCGAATATCTGTCCGTTACTTTGTGTAAAACTGTTTAAAAAATTAATTATTATTAGGATATGTACGAATAAGATAAGTATTTATAGTAATATAAGCACGGTCACATCAAAATCGATATCATATCATGTACTTGCTGTGTTAATCAAACAAACATTTACGAAAATATAAAAGCAGATAAGGTTTAGGTATAGTTTATAAACACTTAACTTTTCTACACTTACATTATAACTACATATTATTCTACCTTTTATTCGTAAATAATTGATTTTTGCTCATTGTTTTTCGGATATTTTAGGGCTATCAGCCTAATGCTGGACCTAGGAATATTAATGACCGAAATCGGCAAACAAATCCGTCGAATCCGAATCAGCCGTACTATGGACCAGGTGGACCACAGCAACAAATTAGAAACGCGAATCAGCGTGGACCTCTGCAACAGCGAGGACCTTTAACGCAACAGCAGCAACAACAGAAAAAGGCGAGATTTTTCGTTGCAATGTTCGACTACGATCCAAGTACGATGAGCCCAAATCCAGACGGTTGCGAAGAAGAACTCCCCTTTCAAGAGGGTGACACAATAAAGGTATCGACTTTCCAATCATGCTACGAAATTGACCACTAATTAAATTCGATTACTTAGGTATTCGGTGATAAAGATCCAGACGGTTTCTATTGGGGTGAACTACGTGGTCGACGAGGCTATGTTCCGCATAATATGGTTACTGAAATCGATGAAAGTCAAGCTGGTGCTCAGGGTGGTCCAGGACCATCCACAACCCAAAGTGTTCGAGGAGTTAGTAGGGATCGCTGGGGTGACATATACGCCAATATGCCAGTAAAACGAATGATCGCACTTTACGACTACGACCCGCAAGAACTAAGTCCAAACGTTGATGCCGAAGTGAGTCCCTAAATATGTCTTGAAATTAACAAAAGAAAAACTAAAATCATACACAAATTAAAAAAATTTCTTATTTCTCGTACAAGTTACTCTACCCGAATTTCTGTTTTTTTTTTCAAAACCAACTGCAGGTGGAATTGAGTTTCAAAACCGGCGAAGTAATCCTTGTCTACGGTGATATGGACGAAGACGGTTTTTATATGGGCGAATTGGATGGTGTAAGAGGTCTTGTACCATCCAATTTTCTCTCCGAAGCTACAGAACAATACAATAATCAAATGGGACCAGGTGGACCGACAGCAGCTCAACGTAATCTTAATAATCGCGGAAGGCCACCAGGTCCAGGAGCGCGAGGACCTCCACCACCGCCGCGTGATAATATGGTACCTGGTGGAATGAATCAACGTGGACAACCCAGAAAAGGTATGTTAAAAAATTTATAATAAATTTCTTTATATTTTTCGGTTTTTCTTTTTCGGAATTTTTCAAAGAGTATTAGGTTATTAGATGTGCGTCTGCAGATATTAAATAATATTATCTAATATATTTATTCGTATAATAACGAAAATATAAAAAACTTAAACTGTGATGTGTATTAGTAATGCATTTTTGATTAATTTAAATAAGTAAAAAAAATCGATATTTAAAGAAAACGAAAATACAACAGACCTATATAAATTACCAATTTGCAAACAAAACAAAATTTATTTACGTACAAAAAAATGTCTGCAGAACAAACATGTAAATAAAATATTTTTTTTTATATATAAAAACAAAGAAATATGCGCAAGTATTCCATGGTCAAAATATTAGTTAGAATTTTGTTAAATTTAATATTATCTAAACAACTTCAATGTGCTTACTTATTAAATTCAGGCCAAATGATATCAGGATTAACTTCTCCTCGTTCAAACCGAAATTTCTTGCCAATTTGACAACAGTTGTATTGTGATTTGAACTCGATTTTTCTCATATTAATCCCTTTACCGAAAACCTTTAAAAACTTAATGTCCCCAAAATTTTAAATTTCTGGATTGAAGCCCTCTGTAGTTATCGCCAAATATTCATAGGTGCGTAGTTTAAAGGAATTTTTTTTGGGAGCTACCCGAAATAGTGAAGGAATATCGCTCAACGTTAAATTTGAACTATTAACTCAAAACTACTTCGTGCAAAAATTCGACTTTCTGGAGGAATTATTGAGTTATAGTGAGTACTAAAAGATGACTGCACAAATTGTTTAGAAGAAACTTTCTATGACAGATACACAAAGGATTCAGCATTACAAATTTAACCAAACATCCGGCTTCCACATATTAACGTCCGAGATCACAGCATTCTTCAGTTTTCGAGCGTTTGGACAAACGAGTATATTAAATAGATGGAATCCGTTTTACCTGAAAATACTTACAAATTGCCGTAGACCTACAAACCAGCGCCAACATTTTACAATGTTTTTTTTTGTTGTAAATATTACAAATAATTTTTCATACGGGATTTCCATGCAAACTTGGAGGAAATTTACCAAAATCTAGGTAAAATTTGCGCTATTACGTTCCCACGTGGACATCAGAATCGTAAAGTTGGAAGCTCACTATTTGGACAGGCTAGTTTAGCTTTTTCTAAACTAGTATAGTGCGTCTACGTAGCGCCAACATATTAGACATGCACTGTCTATGTCTATTTCAATACGTCCTTAACATTTGGCATATGGTTTGGGTTACACCTTGGAGATCAATATATGTCAACTTCCCTGGCTTTAAAACTATGAATTTGGTGCTATCTAGCACGGTATGCTAACACCATTTATCGGCTTCAATCTTTTAAATATAATAGCTAGTGAGGCTTTGGCTTAAAATCGAATGTAACATCAAAGACACTAATGACATGATATCAAAAAGCGAATTGTTACAGAGAGAAAAGTTGAAGGACAACGGACTCAGTTGAAGTGAGTAACACATCTGGAAGAATCTACCTATATTAAGTTGCAGACTATAAGGCATACAGCAAACACTTAAGGGCTAAGATCCAATTGAATGATGACAGTCATATATAGAATAGATCACACGACCAATTTGTAAATCATCCGCATATAGAAGAGTTTGAAGGCGATCATTTATAAACAATAAGAAAAATAAAGGCCCAGAAATTGAACCCTGTGGAACATTAGAATAGGGGAAAACCTTATGTCCTTGATGTCCTTAAAAAATTACGTCCAAGATAACATCTCTCAGATACATGGCACACTAGGTCATGGAAGAATTCACAATACTATAATATAATTATATTGTATTAATATAAGATATATTATTAATATTTAAATAAGTAATTTAGATAATGGCAAGATATGATCAGCAGTGTTAATCAAATGTACATTTTTGCGAATATCAAGTGCCTTAGAAACAAAATTTCTGAAGTAAAAGAGGTTTGTCAAATGGCTCAGTCTGATATTTTAATACTAGAGAAATATCCCCTTTTTTATGAATTGAAATATTCATGGGCGCCCATACAACATTTCGTAGGGAGGGGCAGAACTATGGCTTATAAAGGAGTTTTCGGGAGCTACATCTTGTGACGAATAGAATAAATGTGAAATTTTTTTTAACTAAATATTGCAGGAACTGACAATATTGCGGTACTCTTTCAATTAGCTACCATACAAAAGTTTTTAATAAAAATGGTTCCTATTTTTTCGCGCAGGAGCGATAACTACGGAACGGAACGTATTAGGCATAAAACCTTTTTTTGTGATTAAGTTAAGACAAAATTCTCGGGGAGTTACACTTATTTTGAAAGAATCAAAACTGGAAAACCGAGTGAAAAGAAGATACTATTTCAGGCTGCCATACAAAAGTCTTTAAACAAATTAGTGCTTTCTGGTGAGTCAACTTGAAGACTTGGAATTAGTTGTAACTATGTTCAAGCTGTTGTAAATGCTAAAGAGAAGCGGAGTTAGCAGGGTAAATTTATCGCTCTAGTTCAAAAACTTTCGAAATTATTCACATTTAATTTGAACCATTTCGTAATTGAGCAATTCTTTTTTTTTTAATAAAGTGCAACAAAAAAGTGATAGCCGTGGTTTAACAAAACGTTACGTACTAATCTTACTAACATCCTTTAATCAACATGCCTTAAAATTTTGCATATTTGAAAACACCCCCTTTCCAAGTACAAAGTCGGAAGGATGTATAAAAAAACGCTATATGAGCAGATGGGTACTTTATCCCAGGAATCCCAACCCAAAGGGGTTTTCCTGTATTTTTCATATGTCATACCAAACTTCTATGAAGAAAAAATTCTGGGTGTGAAATTCAATTACGTCTTCCAATAAAATAATGTCCTTACCGTATTAATCTTAATTTTATTTGTCTACTTAAATTTGAATTACAATCCAATTTTTCTGAAGTAAGTAAGAAAACCTTAATTTTTAACAAGTGGAATTTCCTTAAATACAAATAAAAAGATATTTTGAAAACAGTAAACGGTATTGATTTAGTAACTATATGTTAGTAGTTTAACAAATTATGTGTAACAGAACAATTATAAGGCCTTAATTACACTACATTTAAAGTACTGGAAGGTAGAATAAAGGTAGGGGCAAGTGCCCCCTCTTGCCACCCTCTATGGGCGCCCTTGGAAATATTATAGTAAACGCTTGGTTCCAGATAGAAGAGAAGAAGAATTTCACTGAAGTTAGAGTACACTTTTCGCTGGAATCGATTTAATCCATCACCATAGTTTTGTTTGCTGTTTTCTGCATAAGGTGAAATTAGTCGGATTTTCTTTGAAAAACTACTTAGGTACTACTGCTGCTATCTCTAATTAGAGTATTTTTGTTAAAAAAAAAACTACCGGTCACTCTGTACGACGTACCGACGAAGAACTAGAAGAAAAACAACTTCTGTATATAACAAACTATCGCAATTGATGTGAATAGCTAGAATATAGTTAGACAATTCCGTATATCTTTTGTGCAATATATATGAACTTTGTGCCAGTTTCAGACGTCAATAAATTGTCAAAGTTGAAATAGTATTTTTATGTCATAATATGTGAGGAAATGTGATATATTTTGTATGGCCTGACTGCTAATCAAGTGAAGAGGCTATCTGAATTTAAAAAATATTGCTGCAAAAATTACGTTCCGTATCATAAACCAAGCTCATATTTGTATCTAGCACCCTTAAATCGGAGCAGTCCTTAGTGCGAGCACAATCAAAAGGCCTGTAAGAACGGAACAGAAAAAATTAAAAGTAAATACGTTGCGCTGCTGTCGTATTTGACACTTTTATGCATTCATGTGCGACCATTTCGAGTTTTACCAACTTGGTTTTCAAAGAAAAATTGAAATCCAAAACTGACTAGCTCGCGTTAAAGGAACGTAAGGCAAAGAAATACTCCTAGCGAACGTCCATATTCAATATTGATGCGATCATAGAACAATAACCTGTAAAGAAAGAACAGAAAAATTGGAATTAACACTCATAGACAAAAGTAACCACATTCATGAACAATTTCTCTTCTATGTAGCAAAGCAAGACGTTTTAAACTTTCATATGTGCCCTTGTAAAAGCCAAAACTTTTAATGCATTCAACTCTTTACTTATGCCAGAATAGCTGCCATACAAATGTCTCTAAAAAGGAGAAAATTCTTAATAAAATTTGGAATACTGCCAAAATATCAAGTAAACAAAGGATTAAAATTATAGATCTCTTTAAGTACATTTTACCCTCTAAAAATTTTGCTTTGGACTTGAAAATTACTGTAGCTAGGTATACGAACATTTTTAAAAAAAAAATCTGTACTTGGTTCATGTAAATTTATCTAAATCCCGTACTCATGATAGAGTAACCATTCTAACTTGATTCCAATGAGAATGTTGCGCATATTATCTTTAATTAAATCGACAAAAAATACACAATATATTTTTATTTATTTATTTAATGTGGAAAAACTAAATAATTTAAAAAAAAACTTCACAATAAAACGTCCTAAATTAAAAAGTTCGAAATTAATTTTTAAAACATACCTACTATAAAATTTATTTATAAATTAAGAAACACAAAAAGAAAAAATCCAAGAAAAGCTGGAAATATTTTTATTTGCTTCGAATAATATACATATACTTATAAAAAAGTCATATATACGATACGCTATATCTGCAATTGTATTATAATAAAAACATACAAAAATTCAAGTGCAACAAAAAACATTTATAAGCAAACAATATTACCTACTATAATAATCTATCACGCAATCAATGAACAAACATTTTAATTTCAATTTAATTTTTTTTTCTGTCTGTTTTTTCCAAGCGGAGTAGAATTGCTTAATACCTTATTCTCAATATTATGTTCAGTGCACTTCAAAACAAATTTTTTATATTCATAGAAAAATGAAATTATCTCTCAATTAAAAAAAAATTATCATATTTAAATTATATAATTGTCTCTTTACATACAATTAACAAATAAAATATAAATTAAATTTTCTTTCCATTTTGAAGCAAATGGAAAATTCCCCTTTTCTTGTTTTCTTTCATTTTCATTATTTTAAATTGGTGATTTTTATTATTTCTCTAATTTCAATATTTTACTTTAATATTTCATTTTTTTTTAATTATGAAAACTTAAGAAAGAAAACTTACAGATCATTATATTATTATGTATAAAAATACATGAAAAAATCTTTTTAAAGTAAATAAGAAGGCCGGACGCTTTAAGTGTTAAGTGTGCGCACCACTCAAAAAGCTCTTTCTATCTTGTCTTTTGTATACTCACTTTTAACGTAAAAGAGAAAAACGAGCGCGATGGCAAGAAGGACTGTAGCGCCAACTGCTAAACAATAATAGATAAAAATTTATTTCTTGATATCACACAATTAAAAAAATTTTTAGTAGCCCTTAAATAAACGGTTCGCAATTTAGCGAGCACCAATTCGTGCAAAGCGTACATTTGGCTTTATTGTCCAAATTGCTTGCCGAACGCCCGTTTTTTATTTTACGTAATTTGCTCTGCTGTGGTAAATGTCAAGTCTTCATGTTGTTTGTTGCTAGATGCTCGCCCTACTTCCCCTACACTGTTAGACAACACGGGCCACCCTGCCCCCGATCACCAAACGCAGGTAACTAACTTAACTATCGCAACATTTTCGCATTTCAACGGAAAATTTGTTTTAAATCGTCCAAAATCAAAAAATTATCAAATCATTTTAATAATTAATTTTCGTAAAGAAATTTAAATTAAACATGAAATTTAAAAATTATTTGAATATTTTTTTACAAACTAAATAGTATCGTGTCATCACATTATTTATGATATAATGGAATAAATTAAAAGAAAATGATTGAATAAAATTCATTTTACTTGTAATTTTTTATCGAAATAACACACCCACCTGCCCACTTTTTCTTGTGTTAGCACATTATCTACTTAAAATTAAATAGATACAAATCGAAAGTTATTTAAAAAAAAAATAAATAAAAACAAAATAGATAAAAACGTCTACAGCAATCAATAGTATGACAAAACATGTATAATTCAAATCTTTCGTTAAATAAAAACTTCAGTTTATTTTTTTTAGTACATATTTAGAACATTCCTTTCGTATTAATATGTTTTTATTAATTTAATTTATGAATTATTCATTTCCTTTAAAATCATAAAAAAACATTCCACATATCCAAATCCTTATACATAAATTTATCTTTCGTAGTGAAATTACCGACTGATTTATTAAAAGAAATTATCTTTTTGGAAATATTATAAAATTAAATAACCCACTTAAAACGATGAAAATAGAAAACAGACAATTCAAATAAGTCAGAGATTACGAAATTTTGAGATGTATAATTAATTTTCCCGCAGCAGAAATTAATTAAAATATATCCACTAGGGATGGTTTTACAGAAAATTACCAAATCATTGTTTTTTGAACACCCGCATAAAATAATGCTACAAAGTACCGATTTATTCTTTGGCTGCTTTTAATATCAACACTCGTAGACTGAGAAATTATCGCAGAGCGTTTAAGGTTTATTTTATTATAATTTTCTTTCTTAAATGTAATATATTTTTTTTTATATATATATAGTAAAAATTTCGTAATGATACCATTACTTGGAAAAATTCTACTATTGCGTATTTCTAAAATTGAGAGGACGGATATAAAAAAATCTGGTAACGTTGCAACTTTGTTATTTTTTAGTACAAGGGCGAAACGCGTTTAATATTGAGATACGCTGCAAATAGCCTCTTGGTTATTCTTGAGGTTGTCATTCGCATCTGCAATATGCTCGTTCCGGTCTTCTGCCCTAAAACTAATAAAGTTGAACCCAGACTGTTGGCGTTTGCGCTTGGGGGTTGAATATCAAAACAACAATATTTTATTGGATTATCGTTTTCAATTTTAATACAACAATTTTAACCACCTTAGAGGATCTTACCCTCTCCACGATAAAAACCTCTAAGAAGGTGTAAAATGATTGTGCACATTTTTCTTACATTCCCTGAATTGAATATCGAAAAATTCTGAAATCAGTTTTTACACGATTATATAAAAAGGACATAGAAGTCAACACAAATTCCATATCTCATTAGGCCTAAAAGATATGACGGAATTCGTGAAAATATGCACAGCTATTTACACCCCTTTAGTGGTTTTCCAACCTCTCCTTTACATCCAACTCCTCAAAGTTTGTTGTCTACTAGGACACCTGTCTAAATTCGAATATTCTTTTTGAAATAATTCGTGAGGTACAAGACTTGATTTTTTTGAAAATTTCTAACACCCCATTTTTATACCCCACTGCCCTCAATAAATTTACATTCATCGAAATATATAAAGAAATATAATCTTTGTAGCATAATTAGTTCTCATGCCACCACTTCCCCTCAAATTATTTTTAATATGCAGCAAAGATTCGACCATGTGGCATAATCGTTCAGTTTCGGAACACATAGTTTGACGTCACCACTTCACCCCTCCACCCAAGTCGACCACCCTTTTTTATAAATGGTTCCACTATCATACCATCTTTAAACGAATTACAAGTTTCAACTTTCTACCAGAAACGATTCATGAGATATAGATATCAAAATTGTTTGTCTTAAATGCTCCACCCACCTTTCCACTCACACCTACCCTCTCTAAGTCGACACTGGCGTTAACCCAAACTATCCATCAAAAAAAATTAATTTATATGTCAACGGGTTTGTAAACTACGAACCTTCAAATGCATTTGCGTACGAAGCGTATACGGCGGACAAGCGGACTTGCATTTTTTGAGTCTAGCCCTAAAACTTGAAAATATGAAATTTGTATGTAGGAAACTTGTTTGATATTTCAGATCGATTACAATACTTTATTATTAAAAAATAATACAGAACAACTATTTTCAATGTATTTATAATAGTCAGTACTTCATATTTGTACACTTATTTCAATAATATGTTACACAATTGAAGCGAGAGAAGAATTTATATTTTCAAGTACCAGCTCCCATGTACTTTTACTATTTTAGTAATTGTGTGTTGACTTCATTGAGTATAGGGCGATGACAAAGATCCTGAAATGATTTGGTATAGACTTTTGATGACTGAATTTCCATGATTATTTGAAATACTTAGATGCTACCGTCATTTTAACTGGAATAGCCAATATCTAAAAATTTGCCAGATATCATAGAACCTTTTCAGAAGGATCTTTACAAACAGTACTCCGGACAGGATTTTCGAATCTATATGTGAACTAACAACTTACTAACTGTAGGAGTTAAAAAAGCTCATGGATCTGCTTAAAATCGTTCGTTCCCATGTCTTACGCGGTCAAAAACTTCTTTTTTTGGTATTCTACTCTATGTTGTTCTGAAGGATCTTCCTTCTCCGTCTCTAAGTCGCATGGTATATCAAGTCATTATTTACTTTTTGTCGTTAAAACAAAATAGATACTTCTTTCGGACAGTCTGCAATGCCGTATTGTAAAAGGAAGTTGATAATATGTACATATGTACCTCAAAGACACTCACTGAAAAACTTGGAACATTTTTTCGGTATTCAATTTGGACTTACTCGGCATGTGTATACATGAACTGGAAATACAGAAAAAGTGGTCATAGCGCGTCCTCCAAAAAATCAACTTTCGAAAAACTATTGTCACATCTTCACATTCAAAAAGTAGGCAGCACTCACCCAGCCTAACTACTGTGAAACATGATATGAAATACGGTGATAACAACTGAGCGGATCCATATTATAGTATTCGTGGTTTTGGTGGAACCCAGTAAAGATTCGTGGACACTAGCAAGTAAAACATGCCAAAGTCACTTTCAGACATTTATTGCTCTATGTGTACACGGTTCCGAGAGCGCGTTTGCCCAAGTTTTAACTCTAGCCAGAAAATGCTTGCCTTTTCAAAATTCAAACAAGTATACACGTATACTTGCGAGAGTTGAAATCGCGCAAAAAAAAAGTTCGGAATGGTTCCGACATTTTTCTGCTCAAATCAGATACATTGGAAGTACCACGCGACATTTTTGTATTGAGAGTAGGCACACGAGAAAGGTATGTACACGGATAAGCAAATTGTGTTTGCAATATTTTTGTCGAGCTACTTGCTAGAGTAAAATTGCTGCAATTTGGCAATTAGTGTAAACATGACAGCAAATAACTCTATGAAGAATTGTCTCAATTGTACAAGTGTATACGAGCCTTTAGTTGCATAGAACCACTATCTCCAAAACTTTTGATAGAGTATGGCATACTGCTCTTTTAGCCAAATTAAGAACATTTGGGCTGTTTGATTCCCTTAGTTCATGGATTGGATGTATTTTATATAACCGTGTAATATGAGCAATATTAAATGATGTTACTTCATGATAAGTTTACGTCTATAATTGAAGCGCCTCGAAGTTCTTTGCCACATTTTGGTCAAAACATGATAGACATATTGAACTCAGATACCGTATAAATTCTGGACTGGTAGAATAATGTAGAATCCTTAACGTCTTTTAACTCTCAAAAACGCTATTTTTTCTCTGTCCCAGAGAAAATGAAGACATTCGTAAGGTACATGAAGCTATACCAGTAGAAAAAAATATGACAATAGTGGCGCAGCAAAGTTATAGGTCGGAAGGCATAAATGTTTAAAAACATTACTATGTTGCATTATGATATTTCGTTATTTTTATATTTTGTTTTTTTTTTGTTAATACAGATTAGTGACGAATTAAAACATTTGGGCATACTTTCTTTATAAGAACTATATATCTGTTTTAATTCAAAACAGACAAAACCTTGGACAAATATTGTGAAAGAATAGGCGAAACCAGAAAGAATAATGACAATTTTCTTATTTCTTCTCAACAATCAAGCATTGGATCAATGTCAGATTAAATTTATTACTTCGTAGACGCTCTGTGATATTTCCCACACATGCGCTTTAGTTCCAATACATATTTTAAATGTTAATAATCAAGAAAAGCCGCACAACAAAAATATGAGTAGTATTTTTAAAAATAAATATACCTGATTATTGAAAAAATAGAAATATATGAAGATTTTATGATAGTTAAACAAAATTCTACAATAAATAATCATACAAGTTGTGTATGCGAAAATTCGACCGCAACAATTTAAAAAAAATAACTTTTGAATGACTTTCAAGCTCTCTGGGTAAAAGGTAAAATTCGTTGATATTTTTATTCGTACATATTAAATCTATATATAAACCTCAATCAGAATGAAACATTATTTTACTCATCAATATTAAAAATGAAATCAATAGTTTGATAAGCGAACGAATTATTTTTGCATTTACCAGACCGAGCAGGATTTTTCAAAAAACATTTTATTAACATTATTGGACTTTAGAGTGTTATGAAATAATAGAGATCAACTCAAGAAACCTTGTAAGTTAAAATTTCGAACAGGTAGTTTTCTGTGTAAATAGTAAGGTGGCTTTATCAAACTGAGTGCTTTACAGTGATTTACAAGATTTAAAAATCCGGCTTCCACATTTCTTTCTCGAGTAAGAACATGAAAATCAATTTTATAAATTTCATACTTACAAGGTTTTAAAAGAAACCAGACAATATTTTAACTAATTTTAATTCCAAAGTCTCGAACAAAATATTCCACAAATGTCAGGCTCAGTAAAAGCAAAATTCAATTCATTTTCAAATTACTAATCTTCTTATAACCAATGATATAAAATAGTTGAAACTTCCGCGTATTTAAATAAAAAAAACATAATTATCTTCATATATTTCTACAATGTTACAAACGAAACGGTAAAATCTTATTTGTGTGTAACACGCTCTGCTAAAATAATTAACTGCTCATTAAGACCTTTTAGCTTACATCACTACTTAGTTACCTTACCAGTAAATTTATTACCCAAATCCTTTTAAGATCAATACAAAAAAATCACAGAATACACTCTGCAAAATTTTAATATTTTACATTTTTGTATTATGTTTTTCTAATTTTTGTTCAATTAAATATTGAGAAAAAAAAATTGTTTTTTGAAAATTACTAACAAAAACGTTTAAGTTAACCGCCTAATAAATGACTAGATTTTGGGCAGGGATGTAGTTCAATGTATTACTCAATTAATTTTCGTCATAGACAAAAAAATTTTTGGATTAAAATTATTTAATAAAAAATTACATTTTCTAATAATAAAAAATTATTTTTAAACCACGAACAATAAACTAAATTTTGGCTATGACTAAATTATTTCTGGTTATCAAAACCATTTGTCAGTAGAGTTTGCATTTGATACCCGAGTTATCGTAGAGTGGCATTAAAAAAAATTATGTTAAAATATTTTTCAATATACACAAAAGAATCAAATATAATTTAAACGATATAAAAATCATATTTGTGTATAAATAAAAATTTTTAACAAAAAATACGTGCTTGCATGTCTATGAATGAGTCTGTTTGTTTCTATACACTTGTCTGTTCTGTAAAAACTATTTCAAAGTATTTGATTTTTTTCTATTAATTGTTATGTTTTTTTATTTCCTACTTCCTATCTCTAGTTAGTTTAGCTACAAAATTATCTGTTTGATTTATAAAGTATTAAAAAAAAATTAATGAAAACCGACCTATACGAGTATATACATAAATTTTCAAAACAATAATTTAAAATGAATTGAGTTTTCATTAATCTTTTAAAAAGAAAAAAATTAAAAAATATATATCTTTTCATACGCTTGCCTTAGTAAACATTCGTAATTCAAAAAATAAGACTTAAAACAACAATCACTTTTTACTAAATTTCAAATTTAAGAAATTAATAACAAAATTAAACCCCCAAGACTTGAATGTTATTAATTTTGAAGGCAATCTGAAAATCATATTAGTCATTCATAATTTAATTGCATTCAAGGCACACACTATAATCGGCATTTAAATTTAATAAAACAGAGAGGAAAATCTGAATAATTTTTTTAAAGTTACCAATATTTTATATATTTTGTTTTTATTTTATGTTTTTCCAAACAATTCAGTCGGTTGTTCTTATAGATAACCATTTTCCATTGTTTTGAAATCACATCACGAGATTGAATATGCAAATATTGATATAAACATTTTGTTTTATTTCGTAAACTGTAAAGCTGGAAAAAAATTTAATTAAAAGTTGCGTATTGAATCTTAAAATTAAAAATGCCTGCAGTGGGTTGGTGGGTTATTCGGACTAACATACCGCTGTGCGATTTCTAGGGGATGCAGGGGAAAGGCGGGATGATCGGTCGCGCGATCGGGATAGGTGGTAATATGGGAATGCAGCAACAACAACAGCAACCAGGAATGATGCAACCGGGCATGATGCAGCAGGGAATGATGCAACCAGGAATGATGCAACAAGGAAATATGATGCAACAAGGAAATATGATGCCACAAGGTGTGCAACAAGGCATGCAACAAGGCATACAACAAGGTATGCAACAAGGGATGCAACCAGGTATGCAGCAGCAACAACAACAACAACCACCACCACCAACAACAACACAATCATCCGGAGGACTTCTTTCCGGTGCCACTAGTCTATTCTCCGGTGCAACACAAGCAGCTACCGGTGGACTTTTTGGTAATAAACAACCGCCAAAAGGACCGCCGGTAGTACCTCAACCAGGCATGCAACCAATGAATCAACAACAACAACAACCAATGATGGGCGGAATTTTCGGAGGCGGGCAACAACAACAGCAACAGCCAGGACAACAACAGCCAGGACAACAACAACCAGGACAACAACCACCCCAAGGACCTAACTTAATGCAAAAAATTAATGAAATAACAGCACCTGGTGGCGACATACTATCAAAAGGCAAAGAACTAATTTTTATGAAATTCGGCCTAGGTGGCAAATAACCCTGGCCACGTAGCCCACCAATAAAATTATTATTAAATATTACAATAACTATAACTATCAACAAATCTTTTAATAATTTATTATATTATTATAATAATGATAAAGCTAAAAACAATAATAAGATAATTATTATGAATATTGTAAATGATGTCGTTAATTTATTTTTGTTACGCACATATTTTCTGCTGTTGGCGTTGCCCAGTTCCAATAAAAATTCCTCGTATTTATATTTAAATATAATAACGAAATTATATACGCATCTCTAGCACAAGGAACCACTCCCTCGTTCAAATAAAATAAATATAATATTAATAAAAGAAAACATAAAATACATAAGAAATTTAATTGAAAATAAATAAAATTACCCAAAAGAAAACAATAACAAAACTCTTTAAGAAAACTAAATTCAAAATAATTTAAAACAAATTATAAATATATAAAATATGTTATTAAAGTATTAACAAAACAAACAAACATACAGAACAAAATGCATATATATACATATTAAAATTAAATTTAATAAAAGAGATAAACAAAAATTATCATTACGCAATTGTTGAAAGTTATTAAATATACATATATTACAAATTAAACAAAATGAAAAACTTGCTACAATAAAGCATTAAATTATACAAAAAAATACTTGAAGAACACAAAATGTATATTTTACATAAGTCAAGTTGATTTAAACAATAAACACATAATCAAAAATATTAAAACAAATTAAGACAGAGTTTAAAAACCAACAAATTTCTTTCTTTCTTTCTTTAACTTTTTAAAAGCTCTTAATTTATTTTATTTTTAGTATAATGTAAAATTTTCATTAGTTAAATCCAAAAGAATTTATTGAATTTAAGTACTAACATACACAAAAAGCAAAGAAAAAACAATTTGTAAATATCTGTAGGTTATAACTAATTGTTATTAAATAAAATAAAACGAATAAATTGAATAAAAGGAAAAATGCGAACACTAATGAAATAAAAATTTGTATAAAGTCTCTATGCAATAATGAATATAATCTTCTTTGATTCTTCTTATTGTTTGTAGTGTGTAGTAACTATTCTCCTCTTAATTTTTTTGGTTAACAGCAGTTTATTTATAATGGGACCCGGCAAAATAAAAATAAGTGTTAAGATTACTTTCTTTAGAGTAATGTTATTAAATTTTATACTTTCGATCACTATCGTACAAATCAACATATCCATCAATTTAAAAATACAAAAATAAAATATTATTAGATTATTGGCTTCTTGTTGCAAAACTTATATCAGTATCAACAAATTGCAACGACAATCATAAAAATGAAATTCTACTACAATTATTACATGTATTTTACATAAGAGGATGCTTTTATTTGGGTCTACAGGTCCTTAGAGCAAGTTTTTCAGATTGAAAAAATCGTAATATTAATTTTACGATCCATCGAAGATTATTTAAGTATAAATTGGTGACCCTAAAAAATTTTAATCGGTTCCGTTAATGTTTTCGACAGTTTCCTTTAATTTACTAAACTACTTACTTATCTAATAATATTCCATTATTATGAAGAAAACATAAACATGTAGCTCGGCGTGATATTTGGATGTCTTATCACCACAGCGATAAACTACTATAATTAGAAATATAAATATCTACTAAATTAAATAAACATACTTTATATATTGAAAACATACCTAGTTCACGGTGTTTTAATTTGAAACAGCAACTTTTCGCGTTAACAAAACAGTGTCGTTAATTAACTGAACAATTGTAGAATAAGTTGATTTTTTTAAAATACGAATTCAACGTGCCGTAAACAAAGAAGAAATGTCATATAAATGTCAATGTAAATTAGGTTTCGTTCACCTATTCATGCGGCTCCTCTTAAATTATATTTAGAAACAAAACGAAATCATATCGAGCTATTTAAAAGCAAACTGTATTCTGTAACAACGCAAGCAAATTAATTTATATGAGGATTCACAAAAATCGATACTTTCGAGAAAGACAATTGCACAACCAAAGATGAACGATAAACCGTGAAACGATTCCTGCAAGCAGTAAGTAGTTCATTAAAGAATCATTTTCTGATTTTTAGCCTGATAAATTGTTCGTAAAAATGATACATTAACGATTTATTTATGAATCAATTTGGTTGCGAATAGTCGCGTTCCTTTGCGCTCCAGTAAAAAGAGTGATTTTAAAATCATACGAAGCTACTAGACATGTTTTAATTTTAAGATGTAGATGGCGTTGAGTCGAGTCCCGAAATTGTACATATTTTTCTAAAAGTTCAGCTTTCGGATTATAAAAAATTATTATGATTTCAATTACCCAAAAAACTTTAATCCCATGAATTCGTATTTGCCACAATTCTCTTCACTCCCTTCTCATGGAGCAGTATCTAAAAGCCCATTCTATGAGCTGCACCATACTAAACCCATTGATTTTAGGGCGTAAAAGAACACGTCTAATGTTTATACCTAACTCTTATGTTCAAATTTGAACAGCGAAATTATTATGAACTGTGCCATTTAGCCAAAAATTATACAATTGGATTTCGGCTAAATAATTAATTTGGATTGGAAATTTGAAAATAAATGCCCCGAAACGTACAATAGGTTATCAATTACATTAATTATAATTGTGTCTTACGATGAATCTGAAAAGAAGGCGAATGAGATATGCACTTATAGCATGAGTAGCCGATCGGTTTTGTTGGCTAATCACTTAATAACCAATTTTCAAGAAAAACTCTGAAATGACACATCTTCCTTTCGGTCATTAGTAGAAGCGACGTACAATGGAAACTTTTTAATTTAAAATTTAAGTTAAATTGAAAATTAGTAAATTATCAATTTAGGTGGCAGTATGTCTGTGGTATGACAAATATTTCTAAGTATGTACCTACAACCAGATTGCATCTTTTGAATATTTTATTTTTAATATGTGATGTCTGCCAAACTGGTGTTTCCCAATTGATCCTATTTGTTATTCCATCATCAACCTAGACACCGTCCAGGTTCCTTTTAAATAAAAGTTTACGTGAACAAAGTGACAAATGTGCAGGATCATATTATGGATGATACATAGCCAAGACCCCAAGCTACACAAGTACGCTCACACCTGGCTACCGAGGGACAACATTTCTAAAAATTTGAAATTTACCGATTAATTGTATTGTCTTCAACATTGCCAAACTTTTTCTCAAAAACTGTATGTGAAAGAACTCTTTTATACTTTTAGATTCGTCCGATTCTTACAAAAACTTTAAGTGTAATAGGTACATTAAAAGAAAAACAAAAAATGTTGTCAATCTTTATTTTATAAAGAATTAATTCATATTCAATTCTTCGTCTGTGGTGCTGTAGCACAATTTTCAATTAGCTCATTCCATATTGGCAGATAGTGTAAAATACTTACATGTATAAACCTCTATTCAAGATCATAGCATTGCAACATTTTTTAATAATATTACACTGTAGCCTGAAAAATTGCACTAATATGACCTAGCCATCTGGGTGTAGTAAATACACTCCGTTAAAATAAAGCATTGTCCTGGTCCAATTAGAGCAAGCTTTTTAAAAAAAACATTGATATGTAGATAGATAACAGAAAGTAGAGGAAATGATGTTATGGTCCTAGTACCATTTGAGATTTTAGGAAACATCGGAACACAGACAATTAAAAAAAAATAGTTAATTTAATCAAACAGATACTGAAGGAGAAAGGTTGGTGGGGTTTATCGAAAGCGAAAGAAGTAAGAATATAAGAACACTAGGATATAGCGTTGAAATACAAACAACAACAAATTTAAGGAACTTATCTTTCCATTTATCCTCGGCTCGCCTTTCTAGTTACCGCGGATCCAAGTCGTAACCCTTTTTAGCACTTTATTTTGACGATATTATTTAGTATGGTTGGTTGGTTGGTTTAAGTGCCAGCTCTGTCCTCTGGACGGAGCTCAATTAGCTCAATGGCCGTTTTGAAACCACAAACTCGTGTTAAACCCGGATGTTAGGGGTTGTTGTGACTGGGGAATTTAAACGATGAGTGCGAGGAAAACTGGTCAGTTATATCCATCCTGTACTGTACAGGAAGAGTAATAACTCTCCAATTTTCTTAACCGAAATCTCCCTCAGGTCCCCGTAGAAAGGTTTGCCTAGTGCTTGCTCTCGGGCTCTAGCTAAAGCCGACAGCTACCCTATGCTGACGACATCAAGTCGAGATCTTTTAATGACGCCGAGGAAATACTCCTCAGCTAGACGAAGAGGCCAAAGAAGTTGGACTAAAAATCAATGTAGAGAAAACGAAAATAATGATCCAAACTAGACAGAGGACGTTGATAAGACAAAATAATAACCATGGGGACTAGAATATAGATAAAGTGAACAGCTTCGCATACTTAGGTGCTGTCTTACGTCCTATCTTAAGTGAAGAAGACGAAATCTAAAGATGGATTCAATCAGCCAATAGGACATACTATTCGATACTCCACGCAATTAATGCTAGATGCTTGCACAGGAAAACGAAGCTCCGTATTTACAAGATAATTGTCAGACCTGTGCTATGCTAAGGTGATGAAGCTAGGACGTTGGTGAATGCGTCAGAAAAATTCTTAAATACTTCTGAAAAGAAAATACTACGGAGAATCCTCGGACCTATACGGAAAGAAAACGGATGGCGAAGTAAGGAACCATGAGTTGTATAATCTATACGACGAGCCGGAAGTCTCTACAGTATTTCCAGCGAATGACGAACAACAGGATACCCAGCCGCGTATTCAAAGGACAAGCAAACGGAGCTAAGCCAATTGGAAAACCACGAACGCGATGGGAGTATTTCATTGACGCGGACAGCCAATTACTTCTGGGGATATCAAACTGGAGGACTGAACCATCGTATTAAGGAGGACAAGGCTCGATGTGGGCTGTAGCGCCAAGAAGATGGCGATGATTAATATTGCAAAAATTTGGCAGTCAAGCAACTTTTAAATATCATTACAAAGAAACTGTATTCAGAACTTATGGCATGTCTGGAGTTTTAGCTAGCTATTGAGTAGTTTGAGAGTCACTACCTGATATTGATGACCTACCCATTTAATATTTTACATTCTTGTGAATTAACTATGAATACGTGTTACCTATATACAGCATTAAATGTATGAAGTATCAACAACAAATTTTCTATTCTCATTCAACTTACTGGCTTATCATGCCACAACAAAATGGAATAGGCTCGGATCTCAGGAAGCATAGGTGGTAATTGTTCTGTGTAAAAAAAAAATTGACAATAATAAATTAAATGTAGTGGGTATCCTAATGTGACCAAGATATTAACAGAATTGTAGCCGAAAAGGCATGCATAGTTAGATTATTCAAAATTTATACGTCAGTTACTCTGTACAAGTGTAACATAGATTATGTATGAACTTTGAGATTTGAGTTAAAGGGTTTTTTTTCTTCTTCCCTTTTTATAAATATGTACAATCAGATTTTAAATCAGACCTACCCGTCACTAGGGAAATTTAAGGCATCAAATTTGTAATGAAATGAATTAATCTTATAACTGATTTGAAAGATTTCGAACTGGATTTTGCGATTTCTTGAAATTTTGGCAAAACTCTTATCGAAATTTATTAGATTTCTAAACTATAATATTCACTGTCATATATGTATATAGTTTATATAAAAATTTTAAATTATATTCTCGGAATGCAACGTATAGAATTTAATAATTTTATTTTTGGATTCCTGCCAATGTAGGAATTCCATTGCAGAAAAGCTTAAAATCATTCAAAAAAAATTCAAAATTTTGACACAACAGTCTCCTGCTAAATTCTTAAATGTCAAACAAATTTCGTCAAGATGGATGGATAATACGAAACAAAGCGTAGTCGTTTTTAGTTATTATCCATTTAGTTACTGTGTGCCATGTGAAAATTTGACATATTAGTCTTTAAATTTCAAATAAATTAGGCATTAAGACCTAAAATTCACATTTCACGGAAAATTTTAACACGTAACGTAAACAAGAAGACATAAAAATTTTTTATTTCGAAACTTTCTTCTTCATCATTTGTAGAAGGACCGTGTTTAAGCAACTTTATATAGGAAAATACAAGTCTAATAGGAAATTATTGAATTGCCAATTTAGGTGACCGTGTGTTTAGGATTTTGGAGATTTTGAAATCTAGTTGCTGAAATCTCGCTATGTTAATTGACTGTTACGTATATTATAAAAATTGGGATTTTATTTTAGAAAAAGAAAACCAAAAAATTACGTAAAATGTAACCTAACCTGAACGATAATCGATATTATATAATAATTTATATTATAAAAAATGTGAAAGAATTTTTGTCCTTAAGAACAGATCTTTTCTTTCACTGCATGAAATTTAGTAGCATAATGGAATCGGTATAAATTGAAATGCATACAGTACTCAATGTGAAAAAATAAGATAAGTGTTTATTTTCAACGATACCAAAAAAAAGAAATCTTAACACTAAAAAGAATGTCACGATATTTTCTTTTATTTATTTTTCTTTACAAAATATCATTTTAAATTTCTCTTTTCACTATGTTGTATTTTCTACTTCATTTCCATTTGAATTATAATTGTTCTATCCTAATTCCAACCAAATTAACAAAAGGAGATAAGTCATCTGCCAAGATTTACGTAATTTACAAAAAGATTAAAAAATATATCGCATTTGACCAAGAACGCTTCATCAAAGTATAGAAAATAGAACACTTTGGAAACAATAAGGATTAGATACCGAAAATGTCTAAGAAAATATGAAAAAATAAGAAAAACAAACAAAAATATTTAAGAATGAGTTTAGCATGGGTAATTATTTATATACATAATTTGTAAGGAATGGTTCTGAGATAATATATACATAATATAATCTAGAGGAGAAATACAAAAAAAAAACAAATTGATAATATTAAATTTGAATATCTAAATTTAAAACGCGGACATATCATACTTACCCCGCGTTAACAAATTAATTTAGTTCTCTTTTGTAAATTATAATAAAAAAAATGAATCTAGTTAAATCTTTATAAAAACAAAATAACAAATTATATTTATCAGGATAACAAAAAAATTTATGCTACCGCGACTTTAATAGACACGAAAAGAAAATATATTGAAACACTGTTCGTTAACATAACGCAAAGAACGCGCTATTTTCTCCTTAGCTTATCTCTATAATATCTGCGAAAAGAAAGCTTTAACTTAATCTAAATTTAAACACGTAACCAACAAACATCCGAAATAAAATATTAACGAATCTTACAAGCAAAAATAAAATCAAACATCTGAAAATCTTCATTTTGTATATTCGATAATATTCGCTTATTAACAAAATTAAAAATATTTTCCAACAGTATCAACAATAACAAAAGCAAAATCTGTTAAAAAGTTTCTATATAGTTTCATTTATCTCTGGTCTTTCACTTTAATACTTTCTACATAATGCAAAAACAACCAACTTAGTAAGCAATGGAAAAACTTTCTGAAATTATACAATATCATGAATTAAAAACGTGTAAACAAACAATGTTTGTTGTAATATTATAAGATAATCATTTTAGGTAACTGAGAAGAAAAAAATTGAAAAAAACCAAACAAATTTTATCAAAAAATATTATAATTGTTTTTCTTTTCATTTTCAATTATATTCGCTATTTCTGTAAATATGGCGAGTTAAAAAGCTTTGTTAAGTAAATCTTGAAAAGTCTGAAAAATTTCTTCATATACCATTGGTTTAACACAAAAAATTAATTATAAACATTTTCAAAATTAAATGAAACACACATACAAAAATAACGTAACGAAGACAAAACAAAAATAAAAACTGTACATTTAAAGATTTTGTTATTTATATATTCCGGTTGAAACTGATCTAATAAAAAAAAAACGTCAACAAAATGTATTATTATACGAGCATAGAAATGTAACATGTGCAAATATATACGAAAAACAAAATAAAAACAAAAAATTCCAACAAAAGGTCCAAAGTTCTTAAATCGCATTCAAAACAAGCCAACAACACGACACTATTTTTATAAATTACTACACTTTTCTCGATATCTACTCTTTCTCTATATAAACATACCACGTATCTTTCAATAATACTTATTTTAAATAATTTTCTTTCATTGCCGTCGCTTCCAGTGTAAATCAAATCGCTTAACTTCCAATTATTATATACTCGTATTAACTTACATGAATTTATTATTATTACATTTGAAAATAATTTATGCGCGTCACTGTAGATTAATGCAAAAATAAATTTGAAAAAAAAATTACATCACGATTGACTAAATATGTACTAATTTTTCTGTAAAGAATGCGATTAAGGAAATTATGTGATTGTTATTTAATGTACAGCACCCAAAGAAAAAAAATTAACAAGAACTAAACATTGATAAAACAAAAATATTGCTATTAATTATTACAAAAAAAAAATACAGATGTAAACTATGAATAAAAAGGAATATTTCTCTCTCAAATATGACGATTAAGTTTTTAATCTTTTTAACCTTTTCCTTTAACAACGTTTCTGTTATTTTATGAAATATTTTTAGTTCTTATAGGAGAAGGTAAGAATGATTCAAAAATAACCTGTAATTTGCTTCTCATTTCAAATAATATTTACTAGGTTCGTTTGCAGTTTTTAGATGTGTCTGTATCTGTCGAAAGAGAGTTAGCGAGCTGCTCTTTCGTTGGTGAATCCTTATTATTCGAAAGCACTCTCGCCAAGGTGTTGTATCGATGTTTGTAAAGATTCTTTTAGATATTATCGGACAATCCCGAAAGGCTTTAGAACAAAAATCAATTAGATATCTTTTGGCGCCTAAAATAATTATAGAAATTCGTCAAAACATTCTGAACCCCCTTTACTCCGTAGAAGGTTTACTACTGATAAGACCGGAAATATCTTTTTAAACGTTTAGTTTAACAAGCCGGTAGAAGGAAAATCAATTGGATACCTCATCCGGACTGAGATTGAGGTGCCCGTGAACAAATACTTAACCCCTTTTTACCACACTTCGGGTTGAATATCAAAGTATATTTAAATCAAATCATTAATCAAATTTGCTTCTATGGTAGCTTACCATGAAAAAATTCCATTCTTATATTTAAATCACTTTATAGGTGTTTATATTAGGCTTATGTAGTTCGCGAACGAACTAGTTCAGAAGAACGTTCCCATAACTGAAATGAACGAACTAGCTCGCAGTCAGTCCCGGTCCTAGTTCGTTACTATACTAGATCTTGTCTCTTTTTTTTTCTCATCATGTCCTACTAGATCTACTGAACTTTTTTTTCTCATCATGTCCTACTAGATCTACTGAACTTTTTTTTTGCTCGTGTTCTACTAGATCTACTGACCTTTTTTTTTCTTGCTCATCATCTTCTACTAGATCTACTGTCTTCGAACTACGACTACTCACTGAACTCCCCTGAAGTAATGAACTATGAACTAAAAGAACGAACTAATCGTCTAATCGGGACTATGTGATTTTGTGGAATTCGTTAAAATAAAATTCATTTTACCGCTTCGAGTGGTTAAATATCGATAAATTCCGTAATTACATTTTAGGTGTTTATATGAATAACCTGTGAAAGTGACAAAAGAACGATATCTCATTGCTTCTAAAAAAAATAATGATCAATTCGTAACAAAATATTTACAAACGGTTTAGTTCAATGGTACGATTAGTATACAAAATTTTTTTTCAGAATCAATATTTGAAAATATTTTAGAGTTAAGTTAATACAACTTTAATAATTAAAGCATCTTTAAAGGTATCTACTTTCATCTGATTTGGTGTCCATATTTTGAAGAATTTCACAAAACACAGTATAGAATTTAAAACAGCTGTAAAAAAAATCTGACAATAATCTGGCTGTAACTTTATTATTTTGTTTGGTGAAACTTCTACCTAACAAATAATAAAGTTGTGCCCAGACTTTTGGCAAGTTTGTTCTTTCAACTTCAATAAAAACATAGGTCGTGAAATTTCAATATAGCTGATTTTCAGGAGTTTGTATAAAGAGACCCGTAAATGTAAAGAGTTCGTGTGGGATGAAGATAAAAACAATTAAATTGGTTTTTAAACAATCATATTAAGAGAGAAAGTAAAAATCGAATCAGTATCCCATCGGACCTAAGTGATATGAGCTGGGTCCCTTTAGTTCAAACCATTTTTATACTCTAGATGAAATCATATAGAGTATTATAAGTTTAATCCAGCCCAAAAGTTTGTAACGCATAGAACCAAGCCTCGGACGAAAAAAAGTTAGATATTATTTTTTGTTTATTTGTGGCCAAAAACCTCAAATCCGCTTGACGTCCGTCCGTCCGTCTGTCCGTTAGCACGATAACTCAAGAACGCCTTCACCTAGGATCATGAAATTTTGAATCTGGATGTTTGGTTAAATTTGTAAGGCTAAGTTCGTTAACGGGCAAAATCATCCTACTCCTTCGGGTAGCTGCCATACAAAATGTCCTTAAAACACGTGTTCAAGAATATTGGTCGATAACTTAAGAAGGGTTTAAGGTACGACATTGAAATTTTGTATGTGTTATTTGTCCAATAGTTGGAGCTAAATATATGATTATGAAGAAAATCCTGTTAGTCCTTCATGTAGCTGCCATACAAATATCCTGTCAAAATGTATTCACTTAATTTACGAAACTCACTATAACTCAAGTAATCTTTTAGCTACGAATTCAAAATTTTGTACAAATTAGTTTTGAGTGAAAAGGAAGTTCGACTTTACTAGTCAGCGAAATCCTTTTACTCCTTCTGGTAGCTGCCATACAAAATGTCCTTAAAACACGTGTTTAAGAATATTGGCCGATAACTTCAGAAGGGTTTAAGCTACGTCTTTGAAATTTTGTATGTGTTATTTTTCCAATAGTTGGAGCTAAATATATGATTATGAAGAAAATCCTATTAGTCCTTCGTGTAGCTGCCATACAAATATCCTGTCAAAACGTCTTCACTTAATTTACGGAACTTAATATAACTCAAGTAATCTTGTAGCTATGAATTGGAAATTTTGTACAAATTTGTTTTAAGTAAAAACAAAGTTCGAGTTTACTAATCAGCAAAATCCGTTTACTCCTTCTGGTAGCTGCCATACAAAATGTCCTTAAGACACGTGTTCAACAATATTTTTCGATAACTTTTGAACGCTTCAAGCTACGAATTTGAAATTTTGTACAAGTTCATTTTTGAATGGTTCCAAGAAAAAGGATAAATATGTAAAAAATCGAGTGAGTCCTTCCTGCACCTCCCATGCGAAAGTCCTTCAAAAAGGAAATTTTTTTTCGATGACTTACCCAGTTCAAGATATGAAATTAAACACTGAATATTGTCTTTTAGGTTTGAGTAGCAATCTAACGGCAGTCCTTAATAAAGGACATACAACATGCACATACGTAATTCTACTTTATCCCCAACTACAATATAAATCGGAGTTCAGTATTCATCTAGTTTCTTCTAAGGTGCAACAGCTCAAATCAAGCCTCGACCACTTCGATAATATTTCTCCGATAGAACATTACAGTCGTTCCATAGTACGATCTGAGTTCTCTTCCTAAGCCTTCTTAAAGTGTTTTTTTTCGGAAATAGATTGTTAGCCTATCGCCCAACCCTGGTGGGAGAGAGGAACATGAATAGGAAAGGATAATTAAAAATAGTTTTTTGTAAGAACGGATATTATTGAAAGTAATGACAACTTCGTAAAGGAAAAGCGTAAGATTCTAATCACCGACCTGGGTTGACAGCCTACACCATATAGAATTTGAATATATAAAAATCCCGAAAACGATTTTAAGGTGTACCAAGAGCCCGCACAAACAAAAACTAATAGAATATCTGAATTCGTAAAAAGGTGTACAACCCATTACTAAGAGTTGAATATCAACAAATTTTGAAATTGATTTTAGCGATTATGGAATGGTAAAAACAATTCGATATCTCATCAGAGTGTATATAATATCGCAAAATCCTAAAAACACTTTTAGACGGTTATATAAAGAGTACGCAGAAGTAATCGATATCTCAACAGACCTAGGAGATATGACGAAATTCGTGAAAATGTATACCCACCACTTCACTGACTTTACTTTATTATTTTTGAATGATAAAGTATTGCGATCGACCTGAAATTTCAAAATAAATTTGTTACCCTGAAATTTTGTATTTTCACGTTTTAGGACTAGTAAACCGCAAAAAAGCAAAAAAAATTAACCGTGTGTCCGTCGTAGACGCCATACGCTGTCCACCGTAGACCGTACACCATCTGCAGTACACAAAAGCGTTTGAAGGCACGTATGTAGCTCTCAATCCTGTGGAGATATTAAGTTGAAATTTTTTTCGTGGGTAGAATAAGTGAACCCCTAAAAATGGTATCTTTTTTGGAGTGGGTGTAGTCTCAGGTACCGTTTACGGTAGAAGGCCGAAACTAAGAACTTTTGGTGAATTAATTATAGTAGTGGACCCATTTGCAAAAATATGGTCGAAATGCATTGAAGTGTGTGGGATTGGGGGGAAAATAATGCGTTCGAAACACTCGAAAGCTGGGTTTGAAACATTCTAAAGTCCATATCTCCTGAACGATTGATGTCAGAAGGTTGAAACTTTGCCTAGACAAAGACTAAACTTTTGAAGGGTGAGGTGGAGTGGTGGGTGGTGAGTGGTGGTAAAAAATGTTGACTTACAATATTTTCCGAACCAATTATACCAAGAATATAAAATTTGGTTTCTGTATATACAATTACAATTAGAGTGTATTGAATGTAAATTTTTTGAGCACGTAAATGGGGGATAACCATTTTTCAATAATTTAAAATTTTATATCTCAAAAACCGTAACAGACATTATCTTAACAATTTTAAAAGAGTTAGGCCAAGTAGAGCTCTAGCAGAGAAAAATTTTGTGGTGCGGGTGTAGAAAGTGATGATTCTGAATTTTATTTCTCGGAAACCATAATGGATAGGAAGCGAAAAATTTACAACTATATAGAGCCACTATTGGGGCATACTAGAAAAATTGTTGATAGAGTAGCAAGGTGTTGGTTTTTTATATCTCAGAAACGGCTTATGCTATAAACTTGAAATTTATTACGTATATGTAGATGTACTACAGGGGTAATTGAAGCGAAAGGAAGTTCAGATTTCATTAGCGTACAAAGGAAGAGTAAAAAATAACCATGAAATAAGTTCTTTCCACATTTTCACAAATTTCGTTATATATTTTAGGCATGTTGAGTTATCAAATTGATTTTACTTCTGCGAGCTCTTTATATAAGCGCCAAAAAATATTTTTTTAAATTTTTCGATATCCAACCCCTACAGGGGTGTAATGTGAACCTTTTCACTAATGCTGATATATTTCTTACGTTTAATGAAATATCGAATTCGGTTTCACTTCTAAAGACTTTAAATTTAATCGAAGAATAACCCGATTTAAGCATTTTTGGCATTAAACACTATGGGTATGTAAAGTATTGTTCAAGTTTTCACGAATTCCGACAAATATTTTAGGGTTAATGAGATCGAATTTGCTTTAAGTTCTATGAGCTTTATGTCAGAGAAATCCTCCACACGAAGCCCCCGACATATACCGCTCGCTGCTTTGACAAATATTTTCTTGTAATTTTAACCTTTAGTCATGGATGGTACAGCAGAAAGGATATTATACAGAGAGCTCTGGAAGTATTAATAAAACTTCATTTCTTAAACAGTTAGATAAGAAATAAATTTGATTCAAAGTATGTTCCAATTCGTAATATATATTTATCTCTCAACAATAAACAAATTCTTTCCTACATCATTTGGTATGATTAAATAATTTCAGCTTTACGACACTTCGTTATACATATTGTGATAGCTATGTTTGATCTTACATTATGTGTTTTATTAAAATAAATTTTTCTTGTACCCAAAATTGAATTGAACCGTAGGCATACATAGAACTATGTATGCCTACGGGAGTTATATTTTAAAATACCATTTTCTCCGGTGGGCTCAGGGCTCCATGTATCAAATAGTCTTTCCTGCGTTCCTCACATAAATTATTGAAAAATAATTTGTTCGTAATAAGGCCAATGATGGAGCATTTGACAAATAGATTCCAAAGTCTTAATTCTTCTGTGTTCAGTTTCTCTACATTTAAACTTACCAAATCGGGGCTAAAACGGAGGAATAAATATAAATCAAAAGGACTTGCCGGAGAGTCACACCATTGCCTTCTTTAATTGGCTGATATCCTTAAAGCTTCCTTTGTGTATTCTATTATATTATACTTCATCCTGTAACACACTAAATTTAAAGTTTTCGAACTCATTCCAACATTGCGCTTCGTCCCTTTCATTTGGAACAACGACACACTACAGTATTACATTACACTATTAATATTACACTATTTTGGATAAAATTTAAAGTTCTTTTGAATAAAGAGATGATACACTCCAGTTTGGTATAAAAAGTATACCATTTTTTGAAAATGGATAAATAATTTTATAACTGACAAAATATAAATAATTTTATCTTTTGTCCGAAAATGTATGTAAATAAGCGTATAGAAAGCAAATTTGTAACTTCGATGTTTCTCTAAAATTATTTTGAAATATAGTTTCATAATATTCCAAAGTTCTTATGAAACATTTCAAAAGAGAAGTAATTAATGATCGTAGTCAGGTAATAAACGATTAAACAATAAAAACGATGTGCTCTGAATCCAATTCAACATTAAAGAAGACAGTTAACTATTTCGTCATATCTCTTGATAATGTACGAGTACATACCATCGTATTAAAGTCGTAGTATAGTAGTACATAGGTGGATTGATACACAGAACGTAAGGCTTGATTTAACATCATTTGTCAAAAGTAAAATTGAAGTGAGTTCGGTTACATATTACTGTTAGACGTCAATAAACAACGATGTTTGCTTTAAAGAAAAAATCTTAAATTTTCTTTAAGATCGCTGTTCATATTTATTCTTAACCATCTTGCCCGCTTCTGAGTTGCAAGACTAGGATCTGGCATTTACAAAAAAACCTAATTTAGTTACTCAAGTACCCACAGGCTGTTAATGACGCTGCTAGCAGTAAAGTAAGGATACTAAAAATATTGAAAAAATTCCCGAAGTTGAATGCTATGAAAGAAGTTTAGTACTAGGACGATACCAGTGAGATCAACTCGTATATGCATATGATATTGGGTAGTTTACTGCTAGTAGTATTGACGATACTGTGATATAAATACCAGTGCACCTAATATTCTAAAAACTATTACATTATCCACTAGCATCCTTTTCTAGCGGAAATAATGTGAATTAACTAACTTCATCAATAAAATGTGTTATCACAGGCGCCAATAGTGAACAGACTGCTCTTAATTTAAGTCAATTTTCCAACTGGCTGAATTCTTTGTGCCTCAGATGCGTTATCGCTGTAGGAACACATTGATCGTTAATGTAATAGAAAACCAATTTTTCAATAAACACGAGGAACTGAAGCGCATGGGTATAAAATATTTCATGAGATTTAAGGAAAGCCATTTCCTCTGCGGTAGTCAGTTTGCAGAACACCATTACCAAGACTGCATCTAAAATGGATAAATTCAAAAAAATCGAGTACCTAAACTTAGAATTTGAGAAATTTTTTAAATTGTGTCAATCGCAAGCATTTTCGCAAAAAGAAATGAAAGAGATTTGTGGATCATTAGAAAATCGATTTAAAATTAAACAGTTTAAACGTATTGTTGCTTTAAGCGTGATTTGTATTTTTATTTGGACTATTATAAATGTGAATTGCGTTAACGATATTGCTTCAGCAATTGGCCGAATTGTTATGATTAAGCTGATTCCATTTTGGAATTGGCCCGCTCTTCATAACGCCAAGTGTTTGATTTCATATAAAAATGAAAATTTGCAGGAAAACAACGGATACTTCAATGATGCAGATAGCAGAAATTGTGCGTTATGTGAGCATTTCGGTACAGTTACAAATTTATTTTTGTTCTATTTTCCAAATACTAATCAAATCGTTAATATTGTAGTACGTGTGAAAACTATTGCCGATGCAAAATTCTATCAAATCCAAGAACGCTACTTAGAGAAAGGCCATCCGATAATTATCAATAATTCTCACAGTCCTCAAGACTTTCTGGAATTCAGTGAAAAAATCTCAAGCTTGGAAGACTACATAAACACTGATCCGTGCGATGTAGAATCGAGTTTTCTTCTAAGTCGATTCGTGAGCATCGAGGATCTCCTACACAGAGCAAGATCAGGGAATGTAGATAATAATTCTTGGTTTTTTCACCTAAGGAATTGCCAATTTAAAGCTGTTAAGGCATCACGAAAGTTCACACCACGTCCAAAGTATCATCCAACACATCTTGCCCCATTCTATTCCAGCTGGTTGTTGATGTCGTCCCGAATTGTTACTTCCGAGAAGCAATTATACGTAGACGGGGTCGTTATTGTACTGCAAATCGTTGGAGAAATAGATATTACACTAACTGCTAAAGAACCATGTAAGGAGTTATGCGAACAACATAACATCATTCTTAACGAAGGAGAGGCACTAGTCTTCTTGACCGATCTTTGGAAATTTTCTTATGTTCTGGACAATTTTGGATTATCAGCAACTGTTATAACTGAAACACGATGGGAATAAAAACTTAAAACAAATGTAAACTTTACCCACTCTACTGTGTAATTCAATAAGTTCAAGATAGGTCAAAAGCTGGAAAACAAAACAAGGTTTCATAAATACTAATAAATTGTAAAATTCATCGCTTTCCCACCTGCATTTAGATTGTTTCTTTTTGTGTGGTGTGATGCATCCAACCTCCCTATTTATCGTTAGCATAATAGTATAGTTTTTAATGATCAGTATACTGACTGTACAAAAGATCTGCCAACAGTCTAGCTACAACTTTATTATTTTTCGGGACGAATTCCGGGAAGCGGTTAAAGTCGCGTTCTTCCATTTTCATTTGTTCGGATGGACAGACAGCAACCGGATTTGGATTTTTTTGCCTAGCAAGGGACAAAGAAGATAATAAAAACATATTTTTCATAAACCAGTAGTCCGGATTAAACTCGTAAAACGGACCCTTTTTCATAACAGGTAATTTGCAATTCTGTTCACCCAGGTAGGAGTACTGGAGGTAACGCATATCATCCCAGCAGGCAAAGCTTCGTATACTATATACGAAAAACAGACCGGATAAAAGCCTTAGAATTCTGGGGTACGATGTCTGCGGTCACCATAGAACTACTGGAGACGAGAAGCCACTGGTTTTGTATAAAGCGCTTTGAAGCCAAAACACGATTAAAAGTGAGACAAAACAGGGTCGTTGTTGTTTTAGCGTGAGAGTGAGTGAGACAAAACAGGTTCGTTATGTCAATTGTTGTTGTTTTGCGTGCAAGTGCAAATGCGACGACGTCCGCCTTCAACTCAATCGCTGCTTGTCATCTCCAGTATATATATCTATATGGCGGTTACCGTTTATGTCTATATAGATCGGAAAAGCACAAGTCGTCGAATATTTACGGCGATTCTACGTATAATATTTTAGGTGCTTATACGAAACATACGTACGTTCTTTGTACGTAAAAAATGCACCCCATATTTACGAGTGGTTCAACGTATTTGTTTGCACATTTTATTCATTTCCGCTATTTACATAGAAAAATGAAGGATTTGAAATTCCTGACGCTGTAAAAAAACAAAACCTAAATAGAGCTTCTCAATCTTTGCAATATCCTGAAACTTCCTAAAACAAAACGGTGATTTCCCTTCCTTACATATTGCGGTAGAGGTATCATGAAGATTATCTATCAATAAGGACGTTGTCTTCAGTCAAACAGCTATAAACCCACGGAACACAAAAGACAATACATTCGAAATTATTACCGGCGGTATAAAATCGGCAAATTTTTTTGTGTTATTTTTAGATTCGGCGCACTGCAATTTTTCGATTCTTCGTAACTTTTGTTATGGCACAACGAAAATTGTTGGCAACCGTTGCGGTTTTTATTTTAACTTCTACATTCCGAAAATGTTAGATTCAAACCCCAACAGCCGAAAAATGCCTAATTTTTCTATTGACAAATATACTGTGTGCTCTGGTGGTAAATTTCGGAAACTTCCAAGATAGACTGAAACTGGCAGTTGCTTGTTATTCTCATACAAAATTGAGATTGAGCTCGAATAAAAGTGTTTTACTTCAAAATATCGCTTGAAGTGAATTTAAATAAACCTCATAATTAAATGAGAAGGGCAGGCGTATCATAACATATCAAAGACAAAATTCATTTTTTTAAGAAACCAATTTCAAGCACCAAAATGAAAGAATAATGTAAAAAAAATGGTTTATGTTCGTCTTAAATAATTTAATAATTATTCCATATTTCTTTTTCCCGGAATATTAAACATTTGTGAAGTTATTTCGAAGTTTATACCGCTCATTCATAGAGCCAAATTGTTCATTATCTGACTTAGTTGTGCGTGTTTGAGCCTAACATTTTCGGAATGTAGAACCGGAAATGAATACCTTAATTTCAACTGCACCGATCGTCATAAATTTTTATTATGTCTTTCATAATGAAATAAGGAAAGAATCGAAAACTTGTCGAGCTCCGAATCGTAAAGTTACACACGAACCGCCATACAACAATCAGCTGTCGAAAATTTGTCTATCTTGGAGGGTTGTTTCTATTTCCACCAGGTGGCGATTTCCAACTTTACCATTCGTCAATTGACGAATATACCATGTGCTCTGGTGGAGAATTTCGGAACCTTCTAAGATAGACAGAAACTGGCAGTTGCATGTGATTTTCATACAAAATTGAGATTGAGCTCGAATAAAAGTGTTTTACTCCAAAATATCGCTTAAAGTGAATTTAAATGAACCTCCTAACTAAATAAGAAGGACAAACGTATCATAACATATCAAAAACAAAATTTATTTTTTTCAGAAACCAATTTCAAGCACTAAAATGAAAGAAAAATGTACCGAAAAAACGGTTTATGTTCCTTTTAAATAATTAAAAAATTATTCCATATTTCTTTTTTCCGGAATACTAAACATTTATGAAGTTATTTGGAAGTTTATACCGCCCGTTCATAAAGAAAACTTGTTCATTTTCTGACTTCGTTGTGCGGGTTTGAGTCTAACATTTTCGGAATGTAGAACCGGAAATGAATACCTTATTATCAACCTCACCGATCGTCATCAATTTTTATTATGTCTTTCATAATGAAATTAAGAAAGAATCGAAAACTTCCGGAACTCCAAATCACAAAATTACACACGAACCGCCATATAACAGTCAGCTCACAAAAATTTGTCTATCTTAAAGGGTTATTTTTTTTGGCCACCAGGTGGAGATTTTCAACTTTACCACTCGTCAATTGCCAATTGACCAACCCAGTTGGTCGCGAGTCTCTTTGGAGACATAATCTCGATGGTTTAAGCCTTAGGAATCATATTGCTTATCTTTCTTCATCACTAGATAGAAAGAAATGGCAATAAGAACATGTGCTCCCACCACGATCTATTTGAAGTGCAGAAAACAGTCGCATTACGCCGAACGCTACAAATGTCCAAATGTTCCGCCACTTAGACGATGAAAATGAACTACGCGAGAAGTTACCTTCTCAAGTGCGGGTGCAATAAAAACGGCACAAGTGTGATTTGAAGTGATTGGAAATAATGGGATGTGTCACTCATTATTTGATTTTTTCAATATTTATTATATTGCAGGAAATTAACTTCGCCCGTGCCTGCACGTTTCATTTGATAACCCCCTTTCTTACTTCCAGCCGATGTCAATCTACGCGAAATATTTTTCATCGACTTGAAGGAGTACAAGCTTTTAATCAGAAATAAATAAATACAAATTTTTTGAATGTCGGTCTTGGTGTGTATGTAATAAACAGTACATTAAATATTATTTTTGTTTGTTTTATTTTGAAGTACGTATAACCACAAAGCCAAATCCACAACAAGCTATAATGAAACAGATAGTGCTCACCAAACATAAATTTGCTATCCCCTCATTCGCAGACATGTCTTCGAGATTTCGGGGAGCATTTGTCTCGATACCGTGTATTTTTCCTATAAGGCGTCTCGAAGAATCTCGCAGACAGACCGACATGTCGCCGAGAAATCTGCGAGATTCTTGCAGACGCGACCAACTGGGTAAAGTTGAAAATCGCCACCTGGTGGAAATAAATACAATCCTCCAAAATAGACAAATTTTCGACAGCTGACTGTTGTAAGGCGGTTCTGTGTAATTTTGTGATTTAGAGCTCGGGAAGTTTTCGATTCTTTCTAAATTTCATTTTGAAACCAATAATAAAAATTTATCACAGTCGGTGCTCTCTACATTCCGAAAATATTACGGTGTGAGCACCAGAGTTAAGTCACAAAATGGATAATTTTTCTCAATGAATGAGCGGTATAAACTTCGAAATAACTTCACAAATGTTTAATATTCCGAGAAAAATAAATACGACAAAATTATGAACCATTTTTCCCTTACATTATTCTTTCATTTTGGTGCTTGAAATTAGTGTCTTAAAGAAATAAATTTTCTTTATGAAATGTTATGATACGCTTGTCATTCTTATTTAATTATGAGATTCATTTAAATTCACCTCAAGCGATATTTTGGAGAAAAACACTTTTATGCAAGTTTTTGTATGAAAATAACATGCAACTGCCAGTTTCTGTCTAGGTTCCAAAATTTGCCACCAGAGCACACGGTATAAGGCATAGAGCTACTGGAGACGACAAGCCACCGGTTTTGTATAAAGCGCTTTGAAGCCAAAAATACGATGAGAAGTGAGACAAAACAGGGACGTTATTGTTGTTTTAGCGTGAGAGTGAGTGAGACAGAACAGGTTCCTTATGTCAATTATTGTTGTTTTTGCGTGCAAGTGAATGCGACGACGTCCGCCTTCAACTCAATCGCTGCTTGTCATCTCCAGTATATATCTCTATGGTATAAGGTCTGTTCTTATTGGCTACACCTTCTACACTTTTCTACATTAACTGTTGAGCGGGTGCAGAGAGGTGAAGAGGATGAATGAAAAAAGAACAAACCTATTAGGTTTGTTCTTTTTTCATTCACCCTCTTCACCTCTCTGCACTCACTCAAAAGTTAGCGTAGAAAAGTGTAGAAGGTGTAGCCAAAAAGAACAGACTTATAATTAGGTTTGTTCTTTTTGCTAGGTTAAGTTAACACATTAGTGTAGCCTACACTTTCAGTGTAATACACCTTACACTGAAAGTGTAGGGTGTAGATCGCGCAAAAAGAACGGGTTAGTGTAGAAACGTGACAGCTGAAATTCCGAACTTTTTTATTTGCTTTATTCTTTCACTTCTATCTATACAAATTTATTGCCATTCAATATTCTTGCATATGTTCATTCAAAACAGTATTTTCATAAATGCACAAAGTCAATTTTATCTGCATACAGCCATCAATTTTGACAGATGGTAAAGAAGAAGAACTTACACCTGCTCCCGACCCAGTGTTGAAAAGTGTACACTGAGTACACTACAGTCGACTAAAATAACAGCCACCTCCGACGTCAAACCGACAAAAAGAACAGCATTAGGGTAGAAAGTGTAACCTAGTGTAGAAAGTGTATGCAAAAAGAACAGACCTATTGTCAATTGACATCATGCTGTTATGACACTGGCTTTAAAGCGGCTAGAAAATCCAAATGGAGAGGGATAGAGACTTTTACACATAATTTAGACATTGGTGTGAGGGAGACAGTCCGAACAGCAAAACTATGAGTAACTGTCAAAAAACAATCCATACCTGTCAAAGAAAAGGTGCAAAAAAGCGCATTCGAGCAGTTTTTCTCAACATTCTAGCAGTTAATCCATCAAAAATCCACTGGCGACTAGATTTTCCAGCCGCTACAGACTTGTTTTTGACAGTTCGGTACGTATAAATTATGGAAAGTGCCATGTTACGTTATGAAACGCGCCAGAACCGGTATTTTTCTTAACAAACCAGTTGTTAATTTCGTTTCCTAGACGCCGCCAGCGTCGGAAAGAGCGGTATCTCTTTCTTTTAATGTTGTTCGCCTTGTCGCACCATTGCTATTATTGCACTTTCTTCTAGCGAGAAAAATAGCCAGTGCCATAACAGCATCAGTAGGCAATTTCCAACTAAACCATTTGCCAATTCTGCCTAAAAATATCTGGCGCTCAATCAGAACAGTGTAGTTAACCCACTCACAATTAAATTTATTAAATGCAATGTGAATCGGAACGCAGCCATATTGGGTACAATTTTAAAATTTTCCCGCTTTTCATGCATACCGAACGCATCTGAAGTTCCATAAAACTGCGGGAAATATTTACCGAAAATGGCCGACGATGCAACGACGTCTGATCGACCTGCCATCTGCATTCATTCATTTCGGGTCTCCCAGTCCCGAAACTTGTGTGGATTATTTTTTTTGATCACTCTCAAAAAGTGTCTTCAATTTAATATAAAAACAAGTGTTAAACCGTCAACAGTTAGTGCTTCAGATATACGCGCAGTAATTTAAGCGAGTAGCAGCGTAAAAACCGTGAGAAGAAAACAGCGAGAAAGTCCGTTTTCGTTATCCATTGTGATAAAAAGCGGCCAAAAATTGAAAAATAATAAAAAGAAAGCAGTAGCAGCACAGCAAAAAGTATTGCATTCGCGCTATTCAAACACAGACAAACGGCTACGTACACACACGCGATCTCGGTTTTCGAAAATTAAAATAAAAATCAGTGCGACAAGAGAAAAAGTACGGCAAGAAAAAGAGAACTTTTGTTGTAGTGGTGAATTTTTGTGTACGATTGAAAGTGAAATTTCGAAAAACCGTACAAACAGGCGCATTTTTTCTCTACATATGCGAGGCTTATCATCGTCGTGTCGTTGATCAGCAGCAGCGAAACAAAAAAATTCAGCGCCGTGTTGACATTTTAGAGTGCGACGTCACTGGACACAGCCGCGCCAAGACTACCCTGTTCCGATCGCCAGCCAGGGCTAATATTTTTTTTGGCATACGAAAATCAGTATCCGCCAGCCAACAAATAGTATTGAAGCCACCCCAAATCAGCACCGAGGTCTGCAAGTTTTCCTGAAAAACTACGCGCAAAAAGAAGTTGGCGACGTCTTTCAGTCGAGGAAAATCAGTCAAAATTCCGGTCCCGACGATTTCGTTCAGGGAAGGCTCCTACACGCCGAGCCCCTTGGCACACGCCTCAGCAGCACCCGTCAGCTCCGCTCCAGACATGAATAACAAACGAAAGAACCGTCCGGCCGCCACACGAGGAGGGTAAGTGCTGTTTTTTTTTTGTGTTTCATTGATACAATCCGCGAATATGTCAGGCGAAGCATTCGCGCTCGCTAAAAAGTGCGGAAATTGAAATGTCAGTGACTTCTGGGTAATTTCGGCCGCCATTATCGCGGTGCTGTCAAACGCTTCGACGATTTCGAAACTCCCGTTCGTCCTTTCGTGATGGCATTTCGCGTCTTTCGCTTTTGCTACGCGAAATTCGTTTAGCGTCCGCACTAATGCTCTAGTTCCGGTCACTTCAATAAAAATTCGCATACATATTTATTCGAAATTCCTTTACATAACATAAACGTGGAACGGTCAGCGAACAGTTCTAGCTGTCAAACGATTGGCATTTCGTTTCGAATTCCAAGTTCGCGAGGAAGACGATTTTCGCTGCATTTCGTGCAGTTTTTTTTGTTGTTGCATTTCGCAAACTCTCCGGTTGATTTTATGGCGAATTGAACACCCCGCTAACGTTTCGCATCCCCTCTGACGACTTACCTGCTATCATCGCCTCGGCCACGGTCGGCATAATGCACCTCTTCACCTTGCCAGCCGACGACTGTCACACGACGTTTTCGTAGTTTTTGACACACGGGAGAAAAAGAGGAGAATGCAGTCGGCCATCGCGCGACCGCTGTGAAAAAGTGCAGCACTGGCACTCGTAATTAATTTGTTTACAAGTGCTGGCGATTTAATTGCGAGAATTCTTTGTTTGGCGTTAAATTTCACTGACTGCCTGAGCTAGAAAATCCGACAGATAAGTCAGCAACCCTAGGGCGAAAACGGCCAATTGAACGGCATCCGAGAGTGAAGAAAAAAAAAACTCCCCAACTTGAAAAGGTTTGAAAATTAATTTCCCGATTTTTCTTTCTTTTAACTTGAAAATGAAGAAAGAAGTGTCGACTTTGTACTCGGAACGCGGAAGAAATTTTACAAATTTTCGTTTTCTCTGTGACTATCCTTGCGGTCGATTTTAAGGCCTTCGGTGGCAGTCGCGATTTGTGAAGTTTCCGAAAAAGGTGTAGCATGATTTTTTTTTTACGTTCAAGCAACAATTAAAGTTCGCATTGCAGTGGTCTAATTGTTCGTCGCTCGTAGAGTGCCGTCGCTATTTGAAATATATAGGAAAAAAAAAATTACACACTTTGGGTACGGCCTGGCCTCATCATCAGCACAACACAACCCCCGGCCACCCCGGTATCGATTTTGTCTTGGATTTTTAGGTCAGCCGTCATTCGTGTCAGAAGTTTTTTCTGGCTTTTAATTTTTAAGTTTTTGTTTTCATAAGAGGACAAACCTGGGGTGAGTTTCTTAAAAAAAAACCATTAAAAATTCTGTTAGTAAAAAATGGGGATCTATTCGAGTTATGGACCATCCGGACGGTGTCGATCAAAAGTTCTCGCTCGAATCAAAATAATTTGCCTACATTAAGCTATAAGCTGTGCCCCAGTCCTAAATTAGATTACGCTTTTACGTTCGGTGGCATTGCAAGTTTTCGTTGTAAATTATTACTCGGTGTTTTGTCTTATGCATTTTTTTTTATCGTATGCAACGGCTCACACTCTTGCAAAAATGATTTGGTTTGCGGCCGGTTGATTCGAATAATTTCAAGTTGACCAAATGTTTTATTCATGCTTTCGTCAAATGATTGATTGATAATCGTGGCTGTAATATTTTTCTATGGGCTCTGCGGCAATGCCTGGGCTGTAATTCTGTTGTCTAGTGATAAATCGTTCTCCTAATATGATAACGTTTGTCTGTAGTTGTGAAATTTAATTTTTCTAATCTAATATGCAAGCAGTGGTCATTTAATTTCACATGCTATGCTAACAAAGTTCCTGGTTTTCCAGTTTTCTATGTATTATTAATTTATTTATTTATCTGGTAGAACCTATAGAAGCCTCACTACTTCTCGAACTACGACCTAAGAGGTCTTTTGTTCCTGGCTCTTAACCACTCCCTAGGCCATATCGATTCCTTTGAGAAAGGAGATGATTTTACTCAGGGGAGTCTTGGACAGGTCTCTATAGGTGAGAGTAAATCCACCGAGCATCTGCCTTCTTGATCTGGCCACTGCATCACAATCACACAGAATGTGTGCCGTGGTTTCAGATGTGGTATCCCAGAATCGACATGTATCTAGTGATACTTTATCGATGAACTTAAAGTGATAATTAAGGAAATAATGTCCGGAAAAATATCCCACTATAATCCGTGCGTTATACCTGCTTAAGGAAAGGAATTCCGACGCTCTCCTACTTGAGAAAGTCAGTAATTTCTTTGACTGTCTAAGTCCTGAAAGTGAGTTTCAATAATCTTCCACCTGAAGATTTACCCACTTTAAAATACCATCCTTAATGAAGCCTTTCCCTACTCCACAGAATGGTTCCGGGCCGATCATTGGTGAGTTGGCTCCCCGCTTAGCTAGCTGGTCAGCCGATTCATTACCCGGAATACCCTCATGCTAGCAGTGCCGCTTGGCTGTCAGATAAGATAATAACTGTAGCGCCTTTTGGTTTATTCAGTAGAAGTTTACCTGCGCACAGCTCTATGGCATGGACCTCAGCCTGAAACACAGTGGCTGTTTGTCCCATTGCCGTCCATATTTTACAGTTGGGTTCAAATACGCCCGCTCCAGGTCCACTATAGGTCTTAGAGCCGTCCATGTACCAGACTGAAGCACCTTCCCCAAAATCTGGTAGACCAGATTGCCATGATACACGATCTCCCAGAGTCACCATATATGGTTTCTCAAAATTCCTTTGGCATGTTATAGTTTACTGAGTCGGTTAGGTCCTTCTGATTAAATTCCTGTAGAATTTTAAGGTGACCGGCAAGGTCTCCTGCCTTGAATTTATTGTACTGTTATAGCCTTATGGCCTCTCTCAGAGCCTCCTTTATCTCTAAGTGTAATGGGGCCAAGTCTATCATGGCTTCCATTGCAGCAGTGGGACATGATTTAAGTCCCCCAGTAATGCTAAGAACAGCACGCCTCTGAATTTTTCGCAGGGCCTTCTGTGCTGTGATTTGTTCAACCTTTGGCCACCACACCAAAGCGGCAGTAATATAATATACTTGTAGGTCCAGTATACCATATTTGGTCTGAGACCCCAAGTGGTACCACAGAGCCTTCGACACGCCATAAAAGACAATGTTACTCGTGTGGAGATGTTTTTAAGATATAAATTCCAAGTCAGACACTTGTCCAAGGTAATTCCCAAATATTTGACATCGGACGAGAATTCAATTGTAGTTCCTCTCACAATCGGGGGCCTTAAGTTTACCTTCAGTCTTCTAGTGAATGGCACTATAATTGTTTTACTTGGATTTATACTTAATCCCTGTTGGATGCACCAGTGATCTACTATCTCTAGGGCCTCTTGCATGCGGTCCGAAATGATACAGTCATGTTTACCTCTTACAGTGATCACCAGGTCATCAGCGTATGCTTGAGTCTCAAAACCCTTGATGCTCAGATCCTTAAGGAGATCATCTACAACAATGCACCACAGTAGTGGGAAGAGTACGCCTCCCTAAGGGCATCTCTTCACCGCTCGTACAGTGAGACCTTTACCTCCGATCTGAGCCGAAATTCTACGAGAGTCAAGCATCGCTACTATCCATCTCGTTACCGTTTCTTCTACTCCTATTTTACGAGTAAGTAATTCAATGGATTTGTAGGAAGTGTTGTCAAAAGCACCTTCAACGTCAAGAAAAGAGCACAACGCTATTTTCTTGGCTGTCAACGTCTTCTCAATTTCTTGCACTAAATTGTGAAGAGCGCTAACAGTCGATTTACCAGCTTGATAAGCGAATTGGTATTTGTTGAGCCGGCTGAAAGCAGCTGAGCTCCTTATGTATCTGTCTAATACCTTTTCCATAGATTTAAGTAAGAAAGAGGTTAGACTGATTTGGCAATATGACTTTGCGTGAGTCCAACATCTATTCTCCACTTTTAGAATAAAAGTCACATTTACGTCTCTCCATGCCAGTGGTACGTAAGCGTATTCAAAACTGGCTTTAAATAATTTGACCAGTATGGAAAGAAGCACATCGAATCCTTGTTGCAGTAATGCAGGAACGATGCCATCAGCTCCTGGGGATTTAAATGGGAAGAATGACATTACCGCCCATTCTATTGTATTAGGAGTAAAGATTCTGCCAGATAAAGCCCTAGTTCTGTTATTGGCATAATCCCATAGGGCCTAATTTCATCCGTATGACACCCTATCTCCTCTGAGCCAGGAAAATGTGTTTGCACAGTTTCCTCGATACTAACGGTGTTACTTCCATCTTGCTTTTGCAAGAGTCCAATACCGTTATTGTGAACTCAAGAGAGTATCTTTTGCATTCTGGCAGCTTCTGGTAGGCTATCAATACCCTCGCACAAGTTGCGCCAGGTGCGTCTCTTTGAGTCCCTAATTTCTTTATTATATACTGTTAGAGCCCTTTTATACCCAGTCCAATTATTGGACCTTTTAGCTCTATTGAACAGTTTCCTAACTCTTGTACGGAGTTTTTGGAAGTTCTCCATTCCACCATGGCACATCTCTTTTGGCCTTGGTCTTCTTGAGTGGAGAACTAGCTTCATAGCTATCAAGTATTACTTTTTGTACAGTAGAGGCTACTCTATCAGCTTCCCATTCATTCCTGATAGGGCCATAAAGACTGACATTTGGGAGCAATTCCTCCAGGGTTGCTTTATACACAGATCAATTGGTACATTTTGGAATGCGTCTTTCGACCTCCCACGATTGTCTGATTTTGATGTTAAAGCAGATATGCGCATGGTCTGACATAGATGGTTCGTCGGAGACATGCTAATCGTAGATGTTTTAAGCGGTTAAAGGATCACTGAGAGTCATATCTAAGACTTCTTCCCTAATAACATTTCTAAAGGTTGGCTTATTACCTTCATTAATTATCTCTAGATTGGTAGAAGATAAGTAATCAAGTAGCAACCCCAGGGCTCATGGTGCGCATTCACGACAACGCCGAGGATGAGCCGCTTGTTGTTACTTGAGCAATAGTTCACTAGATGTAATTCTATGTAATTCAGTCGGGCATAAGGTAGACCTTCAATATTAGGTGCGTTTTATTGCTCTCTAGAGTAGGATAGGATAGCATAGAAAATTTATATACAAAATAACAACAACATTGCTGTTTTTACGATTCTTTATTACTTTTTTCCATAGATAGTAGGCTAGAATATAGATTTTAACCGGAATAGTTCCCCCAGTGAGCTCACTGGGGGAACTATGCGCGATAAATTCTCTAATGTAGCCTACTATCTATGGAAAAAAGTTATAAAGAATCGTAAAAACAGCAATGTTTTTGTTATTTTGTATATAAATTTTTTATGCTATCCTATCCTACTGTGGAGAGCATTAAAACGCACCTATTATTGTTCCAATGCAGCGCTCTTTAGTTACCGTCAATTTACTGGGCTTCTTATTCGACTCATTACTTTTATACTCTCCGCGTTGTTCCTAGTCTACCAGATCAGAGGTCGTGCTTGTGGATCCGATTCTGACCCGTGGATTACGGAAAAAAATGAAACAGCAACAGTGCTTCGCTGTTACTGCTCTAAGACATAGGTCTTAGGGGTAGTTTCATTGGTGGCTAGTCGCTGCGATTGACTGTAACTGTAGTAAAATTTACGACCAATAACTACAAATTCGAATTAACTTCGCTATTATTTGCGAAGAACTAAGTGCGATCGAACTAAATCAAATCAGCCGAGTCGTAATGCATTTTCGCACCGGGCCTACTTTGACTAGCCGCACCTTAACTGAAACTCGTGTCAGGTCGTATCCTTTTGGTCAAGTGAGGTGCACACAAACATAACAAAAGCAATTTGATGGTCTTTTTGTTTGACTCATGAGCTGAATTTCGATCTTGGAATAGTTCAGACGAAAGTAACAAAATTCTTCGTCCGCACGGCACCAGTTTATACTGGGTGAGTCCTACTCAAAACTCTGCTGCTATTTGGAGCATAGTGTCTGGTTGATCGCAACTCCATATCAAGTTTCGAAAAACTTTGCCTGATTGGGAATAAAGGTGTGACTACTGGTCCTCACCATCGCTAGAGGATTGTACATAGTAACCTATCATCGGCACCCTTAACCTCGTGGTGACCACGGTTTGAAATGGCGGATTTTTTTTTTCCAAGGTTTTTATATTTCACTATGGTGTTGTTAATTACACGAGGACTCATGAAGCAATTGAGTTCAAAATTAGAAGTTCAGAATTGATTTTCAAAATTTTGTCCTCGAACAATTTACTGGTTTTTGAAAAATCCATCCTTAAATGGTGGTTGGTATTAAACTCGTCTTATTTCTAAGTTTGAGAGAAGTTCTGTTAAATAAATAGACTATTTTTGTCATGACGAAAATAATGGGAAAGGTGTAGCTTTGTTTCTTGTCTTTCAAATCGGAGCAGTTGTATCAGGACCATATACAGGACTTCAATTCGAGGAGAGCCTAGAGCCACAGTTCGAGCTATAGCGCCATTCTTATCCATAAATAGTCAATGATTATCAAGCCTACAATCACGTCGCCCCAGCTTAAATTCTAGTCGCCAGTTCGGACGTAAGACAGCTCACTCTCCCTTTCTCGCATGACCTTTTTCTTTTCTTTTGGTTATATGAAAACCTTGACAGCTAGGTAATCATATAATTATTTGAATCTGCTTTTATGAGGACACTCAAAAATAGTATAAAAATTTATAAGAAGGTTCGGTACCGCCCCTTTCTACGGGTTGATCCCGATATTGCCGAGAATTTCTTTCACCCTTTCAATTAATCTTATGTTATGAAACGCTTCTGAAATTTTTAATTAAGTACATTTTTTCATGGGTTTCTCAAATGTGTCCAAGCAGATAAAATCCACTAGGTGTTATTGGGCTAGTGGTACCCGTTATTCTTAGGTGTATCTTAAGCATTCTTCCCAAAAACTACTCTTTTACAGCTTCATGCATACTTGAGATAAGTCGCTCAACTTGAGTATGTGTGACCGTCATCTTACTTTAAGTAATTACTCTGGAATCGACAGAGATGATTGAGGACTAGGAAAAAATGGGACAATTCTGCCTACGTCCGAACTGGCGGCTGAATTGTGACCTCGAGCTTGTTGGCTTCCGAGCTAATCGCTGCTTTGAAGGTGTACGCTGTTCACATTCCAGACCAAATACTCTGTTCCAGTAGTCAAACTAGACTACATTTTATAATAGTTTAGAAACCCACCCAAAAATCTTTTCACTTCATGTTTGCATAGAAAGTTCAACGATTCAATTTGTTCACCACATTACTAGATTAGTTTTTCCTTTTTCCATGCCCATAAAACGTTATAAAGACTACTCTTTCCTTGACTTTCTCAGCTTTCATAAAACTAAGCAATCTAAGACACTGAATTTAATTGGAATAGAAATTTCTTGCATTTGATGCCATAAACTCTTATAACTAGACGTAGATCAAGTTGACTATTGGAACAGGTCCCTAGACCACTTCATTTCTCCGCCGTACTACTCTTTTCTCCTACGACGTACAAATACCCGTCATCCCTATCACGGACACCAAGGACGTGAGCTGATTATGATCGAACAATAATGTCCCAACACACTCTTGTCCTCAGCAGTATCGAAATATGTCCTTAGTCCTGAGAGCGTCTCTAACTAAATAACTGGACCTACTCTGGAGTAGATCAGAAAGAATTTCTGGAGTTAATTTATTTTTCTAGACCCAAATCCATCAATTTTTATTCGGATTTCGGTACCGTTAGTCGTTCTAAAAATTCTGTCATTACTTGAATGGGTGCCTATAGCATTTTCATTACTCCTCAGGTATGTGTGTATAAATAGAGTCTTAAGTACTGGACTGCTGTAGCGTATTTCAGGCAGAGATGATGGGAATCGTTCAGGCTTGCAATCTGCTAGAGGCTTGTGCGATGCAGAACAAATCCGTCGTCATCCTAACAGATAGTCAGGCGGCGATCAAGGCGCTTGACTCACACTTGATCAAATCCCGCCTCGTGAGGCTATGCAGGGATAAGATTAGTGCTCTATGCACCCTTTGGAACGTTACAATTTGTTGGGTTCCGGGTCACAGCGGGATTCCGGGTAACGAGGCTGCGGACGAACTCGCAAGGAGAGGTTCGGCGCTGAATCAAGCGCTAGCTCTTCCAGTGATGAGGCCCATAGAGGACATTAAACATGCTATCGACGTGACGGCCATATTAGAGGCTAACACAAGATGGTCAGGACTCACATCGTGTCTCGTGGCCAGGCAGCTCTGGCCGACCCTAAATGCGAGCAGGACAAAGTTTATCCTACTCGGAGATAGGAATACTCTTCGTATCCTAATTGGTGTACTGACGGGCCATTGCCTGATCGGCCGGCACGCCAGAAGACTAGGTGTTGTGGACGTTACAGATCTGTGCCGCAGCTGTGGTAAACCTGACGCTGAGGAAAGTATCTTCCACTTGCTTTGCGAATGCCCGGGTCTGGCCTGGAGGCGCGAGCGTACTTTAGGTACGCGCTTCGCCATAGACTTGGGCGAATTCGCAAGCATCAAGCTGAACAAGCTGCTGCAGTTTGTCAGGCTGGCGGGGTGGTTTACTTAAAATGTTGTCTTGGGCACACGGGTACCTTTTTCCCGTGCATGTGGGATCACAACGGACCCATTGGCGGTCTATGTGCTTGGTCGAAAAGCGACCACCCACCTTACCTAAACCTAAACCTAAACTATTTGGTTCCGTGAATAAAGTCTTAGTTTATGAGTGACACAACTTCTGGCCGCACTGAGTACAAAATGGATGAAACCTGCCTGTATCCAATCTTTTTTAATAACTCCCGTATTTGGATGGAGAAACTTGATTCTGTCATTATTGTTTCCAAAGTCAGATCCTGATTTTTTTTTAATTCGTCGGTTGTTACCTTACACTCCTATTTTCTGCCCCTCATAACATGCAACTTCTGTGTTTTACGTCTATAACAGAGTTGAAAGTCTGAGTTCAATTGCAGATTTCACGACTGCTCTTGCAATCATTTCTCCAATGAAGTGGTTCCACACCTACCTTTTTTGTGTGCAAATATAAGTTCATGCTGCACTTCGAAACACATCCACTTTAGTTCTACTTCTGCTGCTTATAGATGCGGAATTTGATCATTATTATATTCCTTCTCGGCCATGGTTACAGTAACAGACTCCTTAACAATCTGGAGACGTATTGCGTCGACAATATCGTGAAAATGGCCGTCGTGAATTTTTCCATACAACCTTTCCGGATTTCAAATCCGAGCCAGCATTCAATCTGATTACCGACAAGAATTCACGCTCACCTGTGTCTGTTTGAAACAACGAGCTCCCATCAGACTTCCCTATTCCTTTCGAGATTAAAGCCCATTATGCAATCACTACGACACTGTATGCATTGCTGCATTGAAAGTCAGTGAATTTGCGCTGTTTGCAATAAATTTGCTCTAACAAATGCCTTGCATTCGAAATTTGGTGCGAGATTTCCATTTCAATCTTAAAAACGAGGTTCTGACTTGTAGATAAATATGAAAACCGATCGGAGCTTTTTTCGAGTCTCCAGTTCTATGCGTAAATGCGTACATTTACCACTTATCCGAAAATACAAGTACTTCCTAACGAAAGCTGAAATTTGGACAAACGTGTACACATATTCTGCAGTAATTATCACAGTTCCACTGTTGCAAGTTCTACTTTCTAGTGTAAACGAGTCCTAACAGATCCTTCTGGTCCCAAGGAAAGAAACTCATACTGATGCAGTCCACATGTTTGGGATTTAAACTCCTTACTCATTTATCTTTATGTTGATTGTATACAATTCTAGCAAGAAAACAGTACACCTATTTTCGAATGCTAAATTCTGTATTGCGAATTTGGCCTAACTTCTATCCGTAAATCATATTATTAAAATTCAGTTACTTGAAGTATAATCAATTAACGTAAAATCAATCGAAAGATTTTTACATGACAGGTCACAAAGAGGACGAACTGTTGTACCTGCCCAAGGAATATACAATAATTCACTTTTCATGCACGCAGCCACCTCGGTCGTTGGTAATTTGGCACAGGTGCAAACACACTCTGGAAGTGTTTTCGAGGGCGTTTACAGAACATTCTCGCCAAACTTTGATGTAAGTAGAATCGTAATTTTCGAAAATATAAGCGTAAAATTTACAAGTTTTTTCTGTATCCAGGTTGCTTTAGAACTAGCGCAATGTGTGACAAACAGTCATAATTCGAACTCTGATGGATCAGCGATAGCAAATTATATGATATTTGAACCGAATCAAATTGTCAGTATTGCTGCGAAAAATGTTGATTTAGATCTTGCCGCCGGAGGAGCCTTTCAGACAGACAGCGCTATATCATCGAGATGTAATGGTATTTATTTAATTTAAAGAATATGTTTTTTAAATTTACAATTTTTATTTCTTAATGAAGGTTCGCGATCCGAAGAAAAGGAATTAGAACCGTGGGATGCATCAGGAAGTCTTAATGGAGATATCGCTCTTGAATTAGACAGTAATGCAAATGGCTGGGACGTAAATGATATGTTTAATAAAAATGAAAAATTATATGGTGTTCAATCGACATTCGATCAATCATTAGCTGGCTATACAGTTCAAATAGAAAAACAAGATACACTAGATTACAAGGAAGCCGAAGAGAAGGCCGAAAAAATAGCACAAGAAATCGAAAATCAAGCCAACTATCAAGAGCGAATCGATTTAGAAAACGGTGACGAAGAATCACGATTTGCTGCTGTCGAACGGCCATCTGATCAAAGTCCCGATATATCACCAAACGCGAATATAAATCCAAATAATACGATGTCGAAAGGTACGAGTAGCGTGGAAAAATATGTTGTTCCGCCAAAACGTAAGAATTTACAAGGTAGTAAAATTGTTCGGAGCGCACCGCCTCCAAATAATAATAACGGACCACTATCGCAACATAATACACATAATTCCAAGAACAATAACTATCAACCTATTCAAATGCAAGGTCCACCCCAATATATGCTCAATCCAAATTATTCTCATAATATGCATGGGTAAGTTAAGATTTAATCATTGATCGGATTAAATAATTTCAATTGATTGCTTTTCTATTTATTCTCATGTAGACATCCCCAAAATATGTCACAAGCTAAGATGAACGGAGACGGCAGTTTAAGTAACTCCAATAATAAACCATTGCCTCAACGAGGTATTAGACAATATCCTTCTCAGGCCACGACGCCTGTAAATTATTCAGAAAACCAATCTATCGGCGGTCAGGTAAGGACCTAGAATAATTTAAATAAGCCAAAATCCTTTTTAATATTTTTTGTTTTCAATTCAGATGTCCATCGGAAAACAACCGATGCATATGTCACAGAATCACAGTCATATGGGTGGTCAACATATGACTAGTAATTTGCAAGAAACACCACCACCGAGTCATGTTGTTGTACATGCTAATATGGTACCAAATCCGGTGGCAAATGTTCCGCCACAACAAAATCAGCCACCACCACAACCGCAGCGACAACCTCGAGCACGTGAAGAACAATTGCAGGACTTGCGAAAATTCCAACAAGATTTCAACCTGTCTACTTCAAACCAACAACAATCACAAATGAGCCAAGTGAAAACTCCAAGCGTCTCGCCACATCAACCGCAACCGTCACTCTCTCCTCCACAGCAGCAACAGCAACAACAATTGTCGCCTATGCAACCTCCTCCTCCTCCTCCTGTACAACACCAACAACACCATTCGCAACCGCCTCCACAACAACATCCTCCACTGCTGCAGCAACAGCAGCAACAACATCCTCCACAACAACATCAAAATCAACAGCATTCACAACAGCCGGAGCCTGTAACCATAGTTACAACTCCGAAACCGTCACAGCATGTTCAACCACAGATCCAACATCAACAAGAACAACAAAATTACACAAGTCAACTGCCACCTCCCCAACAGCAGCAACCACCAGCTATTATTCAAACGACAAGTCCCGGTATCAATACCTCGTCATTACCATCATCAACAACACCACCTCAACAGCAGCAGCAGCAACAACAAATAATGAATAATAGCATTAGTAGTAATGAACCATCACCTACAGAAAAGCCAGCGAATCCGATCGTAAAGAAAGCGCACGTATTAAATCCATCGGCGAAACCATTTACTCCGCGCAGTCCGAGTACTCCGAATCCATCTCGACCACACACACCGCAAACGCCTGGACCAGCAATGACTCCAAACATTTATACACCGCATATGTCCGGCCAAGGACAGATTGCGTACGTGATGCCTCCACAAGGATCTTTTCAAACACCTCCCCATGGACACGGTGGACCACAAGGACGAGTTCGAAGACGTAAGTAGATTTTTGTTTTTATAAATTTAGTTTAGTTTAGTATGTAAAGACTTTTCAATAGTGAAAGCGATGTGATCGCCATATCGCGACACCAGTTAAGGTACGCGTCCACTAGAGGCGGGCCGCATCGCAACGGTACGGGACGGATTTTTGTTTCTGCGTCCACTTGGGACGGATCACGGGAGACGGAAAATGCCGACCCCATCTGTTTCGCTGTGTCCACTGTGATGGCACAAGGTGAGACGAGCCGGGGCACCATTCTGCTCGAGCAGAAATTCGCTCGCAAAGCGATCCTCCAGCAAAATCCGTAGCGCACCGATGCGGCCCGCCTTCAGTGGACGCACTTCCATAACAATGTATGGCAGGCGGATTTTTGCGATGCGGTCCGGCCCGTCCGCTCTAGTGGACGCGTACCTTTACATTGAGCGCGTTGAATCGCTTCTCACAACTGCCAAGCACTTTGTTCCTTATTTATTTAGGCGTATCTATTTTTCGATATTTATTAATACGAAACACATCATACGCCAGTGTCGAAGCCATCGCGTAACGCACGCAACGAAATTAGAAAATTGGCTATCGAAGCGACGCAAGCGAAGGAATGGGAGATCACACCTCACGCGTGTAATATCGTGACACCGCTGAAATGTTTCCCGCATCTGCCAAATGTTATTAAATACTAAAATATTTTAATCTCAGCCTGCAAACGTGTTGCCTGTTTTTTTTATAACTTTTTTATTTTCCGATATTAGCCGTTTGCCGTCTATTGTAAAAAATTCGAAATACAAACGACGCAAGTGTCAAAATCGCACGATGTTACAATCGCGTCAAATATTATTTACAAATACCAAAATATTTTGTTCATATCCCACAAACGTTTAACTTCGGTTTTTTTTATTGTATAGACAGTCATTCACAATATTTAGTAACCGGCCATCGTATATTGTTGTTAAAAAAAAATACGAATAGAACCCTATGTAAGTGTAATAATCGCTTTACCCACGCGACCAAATTAGAAAATTGTCAACCGAATTAACGTGCGGGAAGCGATGCGATATCACTATAACTGTGTACATGCATTCTAGTCAAATGTAATTGCGTCTCATCGATCATGCGCGCACATCGCGTTCGTTATAATTCCACCTGTATCTTTTAAAAAATAAAATTCATATAATTATGACGATAAAAGCAGTGTTATAGGAAAGCTAAACAAATCTTAATTTAAATTGAAATGCAGATCGAAAAAAACAATGGGATCAGGTTGAATGCAAGAGAACTGACGTGATTTTACCGTTTACCTCATTCGTAAATCATTCAAGATTATTATATAATCCTTTCACCGCTAACATCACGTGGCTACAACAAATTCTTTCTTAGTTACATTACCGAATAACACTTTAGCCTTAAGTTTCCATATCTGTAGATAGAGTTCCTTTGAATTATTTTGATTAATTTAGCATTTCAATAAAATCAGACAGTAGAATGAAATAAAATAAAATGAATTGAATTACAGCGTAAGCGGGTAAGTCTGAAAAAGTCAGTGGATTATGGGAGATTGCGTTTACTTTCGATCTCTGTGCGTGTGCAAAATTCTAAAATTTATAGCTTTACGAGTTCTCTCATAATTGTGAAAAAATGTATTCCAGGAACTTTGCGATTGGGGGTATTATACTAGTGAACTCGAGCTTATATTTATTTGTCAAGATGCCAAAGTTCGAATATTTTAATTAATTTATGGAAAACAAGAACTACAAGAAAAAAAATTAATACGGCTGAAGCAGTTAGAAGATTAGTAGCAATTTCGAAAATTTGTAATAATTAAATGCAGTACTTTCGGCATTATTGTCTTTTCCACTTTTTTACCTATTTCTGCATTTTGTATGATCTTCTCTCTCAGGGAAGGTGTTTCATTAAAAAATATACGAAATATATTCTCATTACTCTGTGTTTCCAGCGTACTTTAGATTATAGTTTATAGTCGGCTAAATCTAATCCCAGCCCAAAAAACAACACATGCTACAAAATCATGTAAAAAACACTATTTTGTGTTGTAGAACTCTCTTTGGTTGATGATGTAGTGTGCATAAATTTGAAAATCGCTCTCTATTCCGATTTGCCTTGATGATTCATATACGCAATAAAAAAAAAAAATTGATTGTCCTTTAAAATCTGTTTACCTACTAAACTCCCAAGTTAAGCCAAGGGCCAGATTTTCACGCAGATGTAGGAACTCATTTGCATGGTAACATGTTCCCTTTCACAGGTATATTTTCCTTTTTTACCTAGAAAGATCTGCGGCATCTTTCATTTTCGTGTTTCGGGTCTTTTCGAACCACTCCTCTGGATCGTAATAAAACACAGCTGCAATAATATGGAAATTTTTCGAAACCCATTGTTTTATTGCGGTAGTTAAGTATAAAAATTTAGGAAAATGCTATCCTTGTACACGTTTGCCAAGGAAATTTGCCTGCAAAATTATTCAAGAGTTTTTTTTTTGGTTTGTAACAGATAATAAACACTGACATATAATACATTTCAGTTTCGCAGTACAGTTGCTTAAGTAGGTAAGAAAGGGGCTAGTTTAGGTCCCTTCTAAAATTCAGAAATGTCTATAGGATAACGGATTTGTAGTTTGCATCTATTTTATGTTCCATATATTGTAACAGCATTTTTTAATTATATCGGTTGAACTTAAAAACAGCGATGACTTCATACCCAATTGATTTATGAATCGCTCAGTATACCGTTAAGCCATTATTTATTTAGAATTCATCAGATTATTGACTTAATCTCATATTAAAATATAAAATTTATGTAAACACAAGAACAAACCTACGAAACAGTAAACGCACAGAATGAGTTAATTAATTATTAGTAGTGTCGACATTGAGACAGAAATCAAATATTTCTTGAATGGAACTAGGGTCCCGAGAAATTGAACCTTTGGGCTCATGAAAGCTATAGTAATTTATGTGAAGACATAATGAACATTAAATTAGTCTAAAGCAATCACTAAATGAACGATTACACGAAAACTGTTGGTAGAGGTAAGTGACATCGAGTTAAACATAGCATGAAAATTACCAGATTTAGATGGCTTCTTTGAGGGACACCCAAAATATTAATCATAGGCAAGGATAGCTCCACGAAAAGATGCTTGCTGAAAACGATCAACAAGGTTAGATCCTATCTATTCAATAGAAGTGGAAGGAAAGTCATACATGCGAAGCTTCATGATGGAAGGTTAGGTTAGGTTGAGAAGGGTGGACTGAAGCATTGTGCCACAGTCCATCACGAGATATCACTGCGGATCGATTGTGGTCCCCTCGTATAAAACCGGGCTCTAGACTACTGATTCCAAATATTGCTCTTCCTTATGAAGAGAGTAGTTCTTCATAGAGGAATCATCGCAAGTTCTGATAGATCGGTCAAGGAGAATTTCCCCAAGTACCGATACCTGGTACGTGCCAGGCTTTCACATTCACACACTAGATACTCCAGTGTCGGTTCAACATTCTCATCACCACAGCGACACAGATCAGCCATGGGTATTCTCAGTCTTTCTTCATGTCTCCCAAAGGGACAGTGTCCCGTTAGGACCCCTATAAGTTGTCTGCAAATGTCCCTGCCCAGAGATAAAAGGAAGCTAGAATTCCTCCTATCAAGTTTCGGATAGCAGATTCTTGCTTGCCGGCAACCAGAGAGATTCACCCAGGCCCCCTCCATCTGTCAGAGCGCTTCAATATCAATCATTCTCTTTACATTTGCATTCTTCCACAAGTCTGGATGTAGTAATGTGCGCCTCAATAGCCTTGATGGCAGCTTGGCTGTCAACATAAATAGTTATTGTACCATTCGAGCACTGTTTTCGCACAATTATTTCAGCTGCTTTTGTCACTGCAAAAATCTCGGCCTGAAATACGCTCGAGCTATTACTGTAAGTAGTAATATTCGGTAAAAGTCGGTAATTTTTTAGTGTTACTCCGTTTTTTGACGAATAGTCTTCAAACTTCGTGTTTTCTTATGGAATCATTTTATTTCATCACACGATGTACTTTTTTTGAATGGGGCATATCGATATCTATTGGGCACAGTTTTTCTTGGAAATACCGAATAATACGTTTTATTTGCTAGCATAACCCGTCGTTTGATTTCGTCCGTTTCGTTGCCGTCTTTTGCTAGATTAGCCCCAAGATATATAAAGTTGTCCACACTCTCCAAATTATACTCCGCAATTGTTACATTCTGTCTGAATGGCGTTATTCGGTACTTCCAATAATGAAATCGAAGAAAGTGCACAGGAACAATAAGCTGCGAATATATAAAACTATTATACGATCTGTGCTCTGTTATGGTAGCGACACGTGGACATTGACACGAACTTGCGAAAAATCAGTTAACATATTCGAAAGAAAGGTCCTCCAAAAAATGTTTGAACCCGTAAAGGAAGGAACGGACTGGCAAATGAGATACAACCACGAGCTGTATCAACTCTTCAAGGAGCCAGAAGCTACAACGTTCATCAAACTACGTAAGCTGCAGTGGGCTGGCCATGTAGAGCGGATGGAAGACAGAAGAATCCCCAAGCGTGCTCTTAAAGGCAAAGCGAGTGGTAACAGGCCAGTAGGCAAACCACGCAAGCGATGGGAAGACTCGGTTGATGAAGACAGCAAAGCCATCTTAAAAATTAACTGCTGGAGGACGCGGTCTTTGGATCGAGACGATTGAAGGCGACGACTTCAGGAGGCCAGGGCCCGACTTGGGCTGTCGCGCCATTGATGAATGAACAGTTTTTCTTGCATCTTAAAACCGGACAAAGAAAACCGAGGTACGACACTGTTGCCACTGAAAGTCAAACGATGTATTTTCAATGGCTCAAAAGCGACATGAAAAATATTATATTATTGAAGAAAGGTAGAAGTCCGAAACGTGTTTAATGATGAGATGCGGTGTGGGTTACTATGCGACTGACAACCTAAAAAATAACATTCCAAATAGCCTCCTAGTTATTTAATATCTCAACGGGTTTGGGAGCTACGCGCCTTAAAACGATTTTGCGTACGGCGGACAGACGGACATTTTTTTTTTTTGCCTTTTTGGGGTTTACTAGTCATAAAACCTGAAAATACAAAATTTCAGGGTAGCAAATTTTTTTGAAATTTCAGGTCGATCACAATACTTTATTATTAAAAAATAATAAAGTAAAAAACCTAAAGTTATCCGCAATGAAACAGCCGAAAGTAAATCCAACACTGTTTCAACAGGCTTGAAAGTGAATTTTTTCACCTAGTTTTACTTCCAGTCGCTAAGTTTCGCGCTTTGACACTAGCCGAGTATAGAGTTCTCCAGTCGAGGATTATGATGTCTTGATTTATTACTCTCGCACTGAAAAGCACGAAGGGAAATCCTTTAGTTAGTCTTTATGAATAAATACATTCTCCTTACCAGTCAAGAATAATTATATTTTCATACTATTATAAACTAATTATTAAATTATATAGACGCATTTGTATAAATATCCAACAATAAGAAATTCATTCTTATTAGTAGCTTATTAACTTAAATAGCGTAGGGGACAACCAATCCTATTGTTGTATTGTGTTAAAGTGTATTGTAGGATTATCTAGAATTCTTTCGAATCAATTTTATCGTAAATTCAAAAATATAATTTGGTTATTAATTTTTTCTTCTATGTTACAGCACAAGTTGTTGGTACATCACAGCTGCAGGTAACGGCTGCCACTGGACAACCACTTCTTACAACTGGTCCAATGCCCGGTCCATTTCTACATTATCAACAACAGCCCCATCCATCACATTATCCATCACAGCCTTATCAACATATGGTAATAAAAATTTATTACTTTCAAAAGAGTGACATTTAAATCAATTGTTGGAATTTTTTATAGGTAAGAATGTATTCGGAACCACCACCACAACCGCTTCAATTCTTGGCACAAACACCGCCATCAACTACACCATCGCCGGGTCAACCACATCAACAATTTCATCCTGGACAACAACCCTCACCGGCTGGTGGCGGACCACCAACATTTGGAGCAGCGCCACAACCTCACTTCCCCGTGATGTGTCTAACCGGTCATCCACAATTGGTTCAAAATTATTATCAAGGTGCGCAAACACCGCATCACGGGCAACAGTTTCAACTCATAATGCCCCATCAGCCCCATCAAACGCAGTAGAAAATTCTCCAAGAAAAAAAATTATTTAAAAAAAAAATGTTATGCATATAAAAGAAAAGAACGAGCGAAAGTTTGTGGTGAGAGTTAGGACAGGCGATGATTATTAAGAGCGAAAAGAAGGCGTTGTTCAGAACAACTGTGCGATTATTACAATTTTTTATTTGTTTTAGAAAGGACATTAATACACATCAACACAACAACAAATTACCGATATCGAATATCAAAAAACTGTTTTCACATTGTGGATATTTTTTGCTGTAATTTAAAGTATTTTTTCATCGTTTCATCAACTACAGTGTGAAAATATCTTTCTTTTTTTAACAAAAAAACTACTTCATTACATTTTTCAAAAATTAAAAAATTAAACTTGCTCCCTTTCAAAGTAACCATAAAGTTGCAAATGGTCCTTTGAACATGTATTTTGTTAGCAACTTTCATAAAAATTCAATTATGTTAACGGAAATTCGAATTACATTATAATTTGATCATCATAAACGAAAACATTAAAAACAAACACAAAAAAACTAGCAAAAATACATAAAGTACGGCAAATTACATTCCCTTGCGAAATATACTTTCAATTACAGCGAACTATTTTCAGTTTTATTTTAACTACTAACTACCTCCAAGTGTAGTTATGCCCGCTAACGTTGTCAGCAACGAAAAGAGCCGCAATCCCAGGATTGAATTATTATATTTAGAAAAACGGTCAATTATTTCATGTTCTAATTTCATTCAGAAATTTTGCGCGTTACGCTTAAGTTTCATTTATAACGCGAACGATTTTTGCTAAAATCATCAACTTTTCTATTGTTTTCAGGCATTATAAACCCTGAATACTTGTTTTATCTTTCAAATTATTTGTATAACGACTGGGACTTGGAACAATTATTCCCGTTTTTGCCATTATCCTTGAACATCTATATTTAAGAAGCAATTGGCAGGAAACGCATACGTGACTATTTTATTACATTTTGCCAACAGAGCTTAAATCGACCATTATATACCATAGAACTTATCGCAATAAAGGGTGATCCCTAAATATAAGTTGTATCGAAATATAGTTTAATCCGTTGCATTCCCGAAAAAAGTAGAACCTTGGGAGTGCATTTCCTAAAGGTTAGTTTTCTTTTATCGGACAAGATTATTTAATTAGCACTAAAGTAACTTAAATAACATTAAATTTTTATGTTCAGCACTTCTGAAATTTTTTTGTAAAAGCCGCATGGTATGCATTGGAAAATATTCATTTTATGCACAAAACAAGACACTTGTGCCGACGTACTTTATCGTGCAGACACACTGCACTGAGGAAGATAATAGAATAGCAATGTTATGCGGTTGGCTATGGTAGTTCGCTAGCATAATTAAAACTATTATTCAGAGGTATTGGCTGATGTGTTCCACAGGAAGTTGCTTAATAACTCTTCACTACTAGGGGTCCTTTTATGATTCGATTCCGAAGTTGGAATTTTATACGGTATCGTATTATGACTGTTTGGACAAGAATACCCAAATGTGCTGCTTTTGCGAAAAAAAAAGTTTCAAATACGACAGATGGCTTGTAGTCGAATTTTTTCAGTTATGTGTTTAATTGTTTTCGTTCGACTGGACAATATAAATAACAAATTGATAATTACGTATTTTCGTATTAGGAAATAATCGAAAATATTGTTTTTGTGAACACTTAATTTGTATTTCTGTGCAACGAGGTGTATTTCTGCTGACTCACTAACGCCGGCTAAATCCTCAAAGTTATAATAATAGTTTAATGTTTGCGCTCTTTTTAAATTGCGATCCGTATTTTCACATTTGCTTGGAAATATTTTGTAAACCTTGAATCGATCGAATGAAGTTGGTAACAGTTCAAAAGAAGAATTAAATTACGATTTCGGATTGATTCATAATAAAAAATACCGATCGGAGGCGAATCGGAAAATTACGAACTCCGATATCGGAATTTTATATATAATAAGCCCCTTACTGGGTGATATTGTTTTTTTTTTGTCAATATTCATTAAAGCCGAAAAGAAGCAGAAAAATTAGTGGGACGAATATTGAGTGTTAATTATTGAAGATTTTCAGTTTTTGTCATATTTTTATGGATGCATTAGGCGAAAGGGTATAGTTGTGAAATCACATTTAGTTTCATTAAATATATTTCTGAAAGAATTATACGCTTAATTTGTTTTGTGCTTGGAACTAACTTAACAGCCGGTATTAATAAAGACTTATGTTCAAACTTCATATATTGAAATTCAATCCGCAAAGTAACGTTATTATCATGAAACTATTTCCGTCTGCGGAAAAATCCGACGTACACACGTGAATCGGCTGGCATTTACAAAAAACAATATCAAGCAAATTCTTTCGCTTTCTTCCGCCGTTTGTGCGTAAGAAAGATCTCGAGTTTGTTGCTCATAATTTTTCCAATATCACGCAGTATGCTATTATTTTTAGGGACTGTTTTTGTTATGATTTACGTTAAATAATTTTTGTTGCTGCCTTCATGCATAAAATAAACGCTCTGTAATTAAAATTAAAAACTTTAGTGTAGTATCATTTCACCGATATCTTCACGAAAATCACATGATTCAAGCTGTTTCGGTCATTCTTGAGCCGAACTATTGTTCACTCGCGGTGGCGAGAAATGTTAAAAATTGCGAAAAGCGATCCCTGTCGGAAAAAAAATCACATTATAAAGACGAAGCCATCAGTTGAAAAAAATACAATAAAATTCAATTCATACTTTACAATAATCTCACACAATACACAACTTTTAGTTATTGGCTGGCGTTGGCTGAATATTAAAAATTAAAAAGGATGTAATTCGCTCGTTTAAATCTGCTAGCTAACTTTATTTTATTTTCTCATTGAAGTTTGGTGTAGAGTAAAAAAAATGGCTTTATTGGGTTGTTCGCGTACTGGAAACAAGATCTTGTCTTGATTTTTATTTTATTTTTATAAATTCTCACGATAAAATTAGAGCCGGCAGTTGTCACCAGTCAGAAATAGAAACTCATTTTGTTAATATCTTATTTTTTTTTTTTTTGTTGAATTTATTTAAATTTTTGTTAATGGTTATTATATAGCATTTTTTTTAGAAAGTATACAAATCAAGAGGAAGCGACAACCTTCGGTGTGTTAAAGCAATTTTATGACCATACTAAAAAAAAAATTGATCCTGTTGAATCAAAACTACAATTTCATTTTCCGTTAAGTTTTATTTTATAAAAAGAATTAATAATGTTTTGTTTCATCTTTCAAAGGCAATATTTTTTTCCTTTGGCTAATTATATTCGTCGAATTTTTACAGCTATTTGTTTAAAACGAAAAAATAAACAAATATTTAAAAAAAAAAGAATAAAATTAAACGAAACAGCAATAAAAAAAATTGTAGGGAAAAAATACAAAATTGTTAAAAGTATGGCCAAATATGTTCCTTTATGAAAACAAATCAACAAACATTTAACAAAACGAATATAATTACATAATTGGCCACTTTTTTATTGAACATCAAATACAAAATAAAGAAAAAGTATATAAAACGCCAAAACATTTGTTTTTGCTTACTAACCCGGTTTGAAATGTAATGTTTTCAATGCATTTTATTTAACTAACATAATTTAATGTGTCTTTAGCATGAATAATACTTTTCTTCGATAATTAAATCGAATTTGGGACATTTAGGTAGTCTGTTCCGAGTTTTTCTCGAAGTTCAACACAGTTGTATTTTTTCCAACAATAAGTTAGCCACCCAGCAATGTCTCTCATGGAGCTCAACATTTGTGAAGAATGGTAAAGCGTTCAGGACAGTTGGAATTTTCCTTGTATCTTACGCAAGATTGTGAAGAAAAAAATATTCCAAGCGATTCTTTTTAATATTTGTCTTTTTTTTTATTAATGTTTTTTTTCCCACTATTTTTAGTTTCTTCAGCAAAGAATCGTCAAAAGATCGGAACAGAAACTTACTGAAAATACTGTCTGGGGACCATAAGTACACGAATATACTACAATGGATGCAACGGAATGGTGCGCCATTTATAATACCGAAATACTGAGGTCGGAGACTCGGTGGCGCATCACTTTCGAGTCACCATGAATATACTGTGAAAACCTTGTAATAGTGCCCTGAAGTAGTGCATATGAAATGTGAATAAAATATGAACGATCGATTCTGACGCTGACGTTACAAATTTGAACAGGCACAAGAACGCAATCATCAAAACCAACTAGAGATCGACCAATGGCACTATACGTGTCATACTTCAAGCTTGATTGCAGGCCTAGCGTGCATTTGGCGAATGCACAGACCATTTTTCGTCTTCGTTATTCTGTCGAGTTTACATTAACAATCAGTTTTTTTTTCGTTCCATGTCTAATATCTAGGTCTGGAATTTCGGGGAGCGGAGTTCTACTACCCCGCCTACGACTTTGACCCGTTTGATTTATTGTCGGGTGTATACACTGTACAAAAAGGTTGATTCATTTGAACGCGGTAGTGAATCCAGCTTTCAATATCCAACTTAAGTGATCCGAGGCGCAGGCGCTGAAGAATACTCATCCATCGGAATCGCTTATCACTTACGTGAACCAATAGCGCACGGTCAACGAAGCCACGTAAGGAACATGTACGTTCGCACCAATACAATCGGCAACATGGTGTATGAGGTATGGATTGGCAAAAATAACCAGTTATTAAATTAACCATTTCTTTCTTTGGTTAACCGCTCAATTAACCGATAACCGGACAAAAGGTTAATACATGATCTTTCAAGGCTCAAAACAATCTTATTTACTTGATCATATTTATATAATTCGAGTTAATAGAATTGGACATGAGTCGACTTCCTGAATCGCAATCGTATAAAGCTGCGATAATATGAATACAGGTCAATTTTCAAGTACTCAATATGCGCGGTTCGTGATTCGATCATATCAACTCATCGGGGAATCACCGATTCGCAGTATCGCAAAGGAAAAATGAACATCTCATCGCAGATTCCAATGTGCGCGTGTTTCGTAAATCGGTAGTATTCAGGATAATTATCTACCTAGTCCTGTTGTCGTGGACTCGCTTGCTTCCGAGTTCAATCAGGCACTGGAGGCGATCTCAAAATAATTTGGAATAGATTTGAATTGACTGCAGAGCCGATATAACTACGTTTATGTGATTGGTAGAGTGAAGGTTTAATATTTGGGCGAACTCTATAGACTAGTTATGTACCAGGTTATGGACCACTGCCTTGGAGTGTGGTTTTTGTCGCCCAGTCTTCCTTTCAGGTCGGATAACTTTGATTATCGTTTCCATTGTTTTCTAGAGGAATGACGTTAAGCTAATAGTACGATACGACGATTGTTGGTCGTACGGCACCCTGTTTTTGGTATATATTTAACGTTATGCCAGGATATTATGGTATTTATCCCTTTCTAGGTTGCTCTGAATATGAATATGGCACTTCAGTCCGTTTAAATCTACTCCAAACTTATTTGGAATTGCCTCCAATGCCTGATTGAACTCAGAAATAAGAGGAGAGTTAACCTTATTTGGATTCCGGGACACAGCGGCTATGAAGGTAATGAAATGGCCGTCTTAATGGCTAGGAAAGGTTTAGAAGCTGACTTCATAGGACCCTATCCATTCTGTGGGATACCATTAAGCACAGCCAGAATGAACATCCGAATGTGGCAAAAATCGCAAAGTGCCATTCACTGGGACTTTGCACCGGGCAACATTCACTCAAAGCTTTTTATGCCAAAGCATTCGGAAAAAAGAACATCTGATTATGTAAAATTAAGCAGATATCAGACCCGAACCCTAGTGGGAGCTCTGACTGGACATTGTCGCATGAGGAAGCATCTCAATAGGATTGGTCACTCGGAGACTAAAATTTGCAGAATATACAATAACGAAGACGAAACACCAGAGCATATCCTCTGTGAATGTGAGGGTTTAGCTCACAAAAGACTTCGTCACTTCGGTCAGGGTGTCATGGACCCATCGCAATTCCTGACCATTCCTCTTCGCAAAATACTAAGCTTCATTGAAAGCGCGAGGATTGAAGAGGAATCATAGTCAATCCGGGGGACGTCACAATAAGCCCAACTGTCGCTGCAGTGACAGAGGTTAACCATTCCAACCCTTATTTCTAATCTATCTATTGGTAGAAAAGCTGGTATATTCATTTTCGAAGTAATGCAGGATATAGCCTGTCTTCCCTAGGTGATAAAACTCTGGAAAGACTATTTAACTTTGTTGGCAGTGAAGATCTTGGATAAAACTCTGTAAAGACCATTTAACTTTGTTGGCAGTGAAGATCTTTGCTGAGATTTTCGAATGGAGTCGGATCTATTCATCTTAAGAACGGTATTACATTCTTCACTGCCTGGTTCTATGGTTGAGGATCCTGGGAAATGAGTTTGAGCTAAAAATTCCAACGTATGTTTCCCATTTTCGGGGATTGAACCATCGGGTTTCTCCAATAGGCACATCTTATTAGAGTGTACTTTGGAGAGTATTTTGTGTAATCTTGCACTGGTCATTTATATTTGGTCATTTATACCCTGACAGAACAGTTTCCATGATTTCTCCTTGCATATCTAATTTCGTGGTTATACTTTGTTAAGTTACCTTTGTACGATTCCCACTCACCATTTTTTTTTTGTCCTATTTAAGAGGTTATCAAACTTAGTTCGTGCTGAGTTTCCCCAAACTACTTTCCTATTACTTGCCGATGGCATTGCGTATTTATTCTGATGCTATTTCTTTTATGTTACGCACGGTTCTGAGCATGCATTCCGACAATTTCTAGTTATTGATTGTGATTTCCTGTACGTTTCATACAAAATAGTTTACGGAGGTGGGTGGAACAGTGGCGGCTCGCACCTTTCAGAGCAGATGTGGCTCACACGATAAATACGGATTCGACGAGGTTAAAATAGTTTAGCATAGGCAATATCTTATGTGATTGATATCAATTAAAATTAGAACTCACTAGTCCCATATGACGAGCCGCTACTGAGGATGAAAGAATTCCTGTATGCCCTAGATAGGCCATAGGCAGTCCTCCTCCTCCTCAAGTCGTCATTCTTACAGCGCAATCCGAAAGAAATGTGGAATTACGTTTAACGTAAAGCATGCCGATAATAAAATACAAACTAGTTTAATTTAATGTGGTTTATATAAATTTTATAATATAAGCTTATAATTATTTTATTTTCTTTAAACATTCAAACACAAACATACTACAGATATATTAAAAGCCTTAATATTCCTCTTCTTCACCTACATCATCAAGAGTATCACCCGAAATTTCCTCGAAATCTCTTTCAAGTGTTGCTAAATCTTCTCGAGCTTCCGTGAATTCTCCTTCCTCCATACCTTCACCAACGTACCAATGAACAAACGCTCTCTTTTTATACATAACATCGAATTTCTCATCCAATCGGGAAAATGCTTCAGCAATAGCAGTTGTATTAGAAAGCATACAAACAGCACGCGGCATCTTGGCCAGATCGCCTCCCGGTACGACTGTTGGCTGCTGGTAGTTTATTCCAAGCTTAAACCCGGTTGGACACCAGTCAACGAATTGAATGTGCCGATTAGACTTGATTGCAGCAATGGCACCATTGATGTCCTTCGGCACTACATCGCCTCGATATAGCATACAACATGCCATGTATTTCCCACGTCGAGGATCACATTTCACCATCATACTACCCGGTTCAAAGCAACCGTTAGTTATCGACGAAATTGAGTTTTGTTCATGTAGAGCCTTCGTATTGGACGCTAACGGTGAGAATGCTGTTAACGGAAAATGAATTCTTGGATACGGGACCAAATTCGTTTGGAATTCGTTCAAATCCACATTCATCGAACCATCGAAACGTAACGATGCCGTCGTAGATGACACTATTTGCGCTACCAATCTGTTTAGATTGGTGTTATCGGGCCGATCAACGGACAATTTCTTCTGACAAATCTCGTATATTGCTTCGTTGTCCATGATGAAAACACAGTCGGAATGTTCTAGCGTTGAGTGTGTGGTCAGAACGGCATTGTATGGCTCCACGACTGCTGTCGAAATTTTCGGTGCTGGATACACGGCAAACTCTAACTTGCATTTTTTCGTATATTCCGTACTTATTCGTTCCATCAAAAGTGAAGTGAATCCGGAGCCCGTACCACCACCCAACGAATGGAAAATCAAAAATCCTTGAAGTCCTTCGCATTGCTCGGCCATTTTTTGCGTTCTGGACATAACATTCTCGATCACTTCCTTTCCGATTGTATAGTGCCCGCGTGCGTAGTTATTCGCAGCATCTTCTTTCCCGGAAATCATTTGTTCCGGATGATAGAGACTCTTGTGTTTTCCAATTCGAATATCGTCAATTACCGACGGTTCAAGATCGATGAAAATTGATCGTGGCGATAATTTTTCGGTTCCGGTACGCGAGAAAAATGTCGATACATTGTCGTCATGAATTAATGTTGGATCGTTTACGCTTCCATCTCGACCTATGCCATGTTCGAGCAAATACAATTCCCAGCAACAATCACCGATTTGTACTCCAGCTTGGCCAATTTGAAGCGAGATCACCTCGCGCTAATCGGAAGAAAGTTGCTTTAAATTTAATTTCTTCAATAAATAATTTTTCCATTACCATTTTATAAGAATTTATTTAGAAGAAGTATCTTCGTCGGGGAACACGCAGGAACTAAAATTAGAAATTATTTTCCAATCAAAAAATTTTGGTATTACAGTTGCACGATTAACGGATATTAGTCCGTGCTCAAATGGCTTATGGTCATAACTTACTTGTATTTTAGAACTAATACCTATATGAGTGCGTTCAATAACACGTTAACTTTAGTATAAGAAACTTTAGTTCCCATACTTATTAATAAATTTTTCACGTTGCGGAGAACAATGCTTCAAAAAATAAGGAGACTAATTGTGAAAAAATATTGATATACTTGATATTTTGTATTTTTATAACATTTAGTTAGACCTTGAAAATGCAAAAAAAAATTACACCTACACCTTAATTGGTGACTAAAATGTTTCTACTTTGTAACGTATTAAGAATTTCATAGTGAAAGAATGCGACAGAAAATTTTGCAGCCTTTTAAATTTTATTATTTTAATATGGAGAAATTATAGAATGTTTTCAAGCTGAAACATATCTGAAAAAGTGATTAAAAAATAATATGTTATAATATAATATATAATATGTTACGACATGGTGACATACTATTTACACATCATATTACGTACTAAATTCCAAAATGACCCATAAATGTTACGTTTAGTAGTTTATACTCTAGATTCTAAAATGAGTCCAAACTGTTACCTATTTCATACCAAAATCACACAGAAACCTTTTTGTAACATTTTATGCTCACTGTTCTATAACGACAATAAAATGTTACATTTTTCATAAAAACATTTCAAATTACATTTTAAGTCTTAAATGTTTCCTATTTGATACATAAATCACACAGAACCCTTTTGAAACATTTTACACTCACGATTCCAAAACGTGTCTAATATCCCAGCAAACCACAGAGCGGAATGTTCTGATGTCCTCGGAAAGTTCCGAGCTATTTCTGATATAGGGAAATGGGAGGCAGAAGTTTCTGGTGGATTTCAGTCGGAAAATTTAGAGATAATTCCATGAGGAAAAGCAATAAGAATTTCATGGAATTATCAGGCAGAATTCCAAAAGAACTTTCCGACATCCGAATATATCGTGGAAAACTCTGTGTAAATTCCATTTCAATCGACTTTTGTTTTTTAAATTCTGTTAATTTTTCCGTCAAATTTAGTTCAATTTCAGTTCAAAACAAAACTACGAAATGATAAAGAAATGCATTCACAGCTTGTAAGTGAAACGGTTTTGTATATCTCATCACTATTTATACTCTAGATGAAGTTTAATCCAGCCCAAAAGTTCGTAACGCATAGAACCGAGCCTCGGAATTTCATATATTATTTTGTGTTTATTTGTGGCCAAAAACTCCAAATCCGCTTGACGTCCATCCGTCCGTCCGTCTGTCTGTCCGTTAGCACGATAACTCAACAACGCCTTGACCTAGGATCTTGAAATTTTGAATCTGGGTGTTTGGTAGAATTTGTAAGGCTAAGTTCGTTAACGGGCAAAATCGTCCTACTCCTTTGGGTAGCTGCCATACAAAATGTCCTTAAATCACGTGTTCAAGAATATTGACCAATAACTTCAGAAGGGTAAGCTACGACTTTGAAATTTTGTATGTGTTAATTTTCTAATAGTTGGAGCTAAATGTACGATTATGAAAAAAATCCTATTAGTCCTTCGTGTAGCTGCCAAACAAATATCCTATCAAAATGTCTTCACTTAATTTACGGAACTCACTATAAATCAAGTAATCGTTTAGCAACGAATTCGGAATTTTGTACAAATTAGTTTTGAATGAAAACAAAGTTCGAGTTTACTATTCTGGTGCCTTCCATACAAAAAATCCTTAAGACATGTGTTCAACAATATTTTCCGATAACTTTGAACGCGTCAAGCTATGAATTTGAAATTTTGTACACATTAATTTTTGAATAGTTTCAAGGAAAAGTATAAATATGTAAGAAATCGAGTGAGTCCTTCCTGCACCTCCCATGTGAAAGTCCTTCAAAAAGAAAATTTTTTTTTCGGTGACTTACCCAGTTCAAGATATGAAATTAAACACTGAATATTGTCTTTTAGTTTTGAGTAGCAATCTAATGGCATAAAGGACATACAACATGCAGACACGTAATTCTACTTTATCCCCAACTACAATATAAATCGGAGTTCAGTATTCATCTAGAGTATTATACGATTGGCTTGCAGCCGATCGTGACTGCAGTAGGTTTTTAAAAATGTGTTTAATTTTCAGATAGATAAATTTATAAAAACTAATAATGATGACGTCAGTAAATTCATTAAGGGCAATTTAAAGATCTTGGAAAATGACCTGTTGCAAGTAAATTTTCATGGACGGACGCAAAAGAAAATATTTCCATTAAGAATTTCACTATTATTCAAAACCTGAGAGGTACGAGTAAGACCACATGTCGTCTTAGAAGATAATTGGGTTATATACTCTCTTATTTTGTCCTTTGTAGATGCATGTCTCGTAAATTTGCCTTTATCGAAAGTGAGGAAAATCGAAGAAATAATTAAAAGTTGTTTAACTTGTGCCAAGGATAGGTACAAGAAGCGGTGCTGCCTAGTGTGCGCGGTGGATCGAGCGCTTCGCCCCTTCTTAAAACTAAAACTAAAACTAGGTACAAGAAGGCAACAAAATGAACAAATTTAAAAAAAACGCAGCAAAACAACCCTCAGAAATGGTAGACAATAATACGAATCCAGATGATACTGAAATAATGTTTGATTATATAGTAATTAATTTTAGTTCAGATTCTTAGTATGTTCTTGTTTTATGTTATTGAACTTTTTGTGAACTTTATTTGTTTTCTTTACAAACATGGGTGCTATACTCGAAAATGAATTTTGAATTAAATGAACACAGATTTTTTGAGATATTCTGTTTTTTTAAATTTTCTAGTTACAAAAGAATTCATAAGAACTGCTCTTAGTATTATCTACTTAACGTATAATACATTACAAGAATAAAAAACCCTTGTGCTGAGAAGTATACCATATAATTAAAAATTCTTCTGAAATGAAAAGTAATTCGCTGTCTTGTCCAGTCTGACACAAAAAATGCAGGATTAGTAGAATTTTCCCACAATTGGTTATGATTGCATAAAATTCTACAGACTATATGTTTCTTTGCGCCAAACCTGATAAAAATTATCAAAGTTAAATTTTAGTAAGCTTTCGAAAGAGGAAAAAAGCTAAGAAAGAAAAATCCCACGGAACAGCGTCAACCTCGCCATATCGAAATCTGTCGGAAATTGGATTTCTAGCCCGGAATTCCGACTATATAAAGAACTTTACAACGGAATTTTGTGTTTTTTTGGTCTGCTGGTGTGTTACTTATTTAATACAAATATCACACAGTAGCATATTTTAACATTAGAACTGCAACCGAGCACGTTCTTCTCTTGAGCGAACGTACAACGTATAACGTATTTTTATTAAAGTTGAGCCCAATAACTAGGAGAAAGGTGAATTGTTATATTGGAAGCCTCCAGTAGTAAATGCAGAGCGCTTACGACCCGATATTCCACACATAATTCTTGGTCAAGCCAGACATAAATTCTTGGTCAAGCCGACCATGTAAAGTGAAATTATTGGATATCCAGTCCATGAAAACAGTTACTCGAGTTAGAACAAAAATTCAATTTTTAAAAGTATATTTAAAATGAATCAATCTAAGAGGATGACTACAATACGTAAGAGAACTACTACACTTTTTTGATTTTAACTAGGACCATCGACTAGAACGTTTAAAAAATTCTCATTCTCGAGTTTATAGAGTCCCAGAATCTAGTTGTCTTAGGGCCGTTCCTACAATTTTCAATTACGTTCTAACTGGAACTTTAACTGACAGATTTTCATACAGAACTTCCGGTTAAAGTTTCAGTTAGAGTTTAACTGACGATCGTAATAATGGAATGGCACTTATTATATTATAAAAATAGAAATAAATAAATACATGAATCATGGTGGTGTCCTGTCTTGAAAGGATATCTACATAACAAAAATAAGTAAGTTCAAAATTTGAATTCTGGCCAAAAAATTTCGGATTTGCATTATAAAAAGAACATATTTTCAACATTATGACAAAAAAATATTTTATTTATACCAATAAACTCGTATATAACATTATATAATATTCGAAAACCGTACTGAACAACCATTTAGTTAACATTGTGGATTGTGGAAGCTCAAAATTAATTGAATTTCCATCCTATAAATTCTTGAGCGCTGCATATACACGAGCACTGAGTCTGCTCTCAAAATCATAATTCTTATACAACCGCTGAATGTTGAGCAATAGATTTTTAGCTTCAAATTTATCTTGGTACCTAATAAGGAGCATGGCCAATTCATAGTTGGCAAAGGCAGACAAATGGGTATCCTCGGAAATGCTATCACGCTTTTGAATACATTCGCGAAATTCCTCAATTGCTATTTCTGGCTGTTGAAGTTGAACTCGACAACAGCCCAATATAAGTTTTGCCAATCCAACAGATGGTTCGTTTAATTGGTCGTTCGGTTGTGAGCAATCTGCAATATAATTATGTATGTGTATTGTTACAATATCTATTCATAGTTTTATGTGTATGTTTTCATTCAATTATTCGTACCAGAAATAATAGCATTAATAATATCCAATGGACAAGCTGATAGCGTATTCCATAAAAAGAGCATTTCATATATGAAAAATTTCCAATAGTGAACATCGAACATTTCGCGTTCACTTTCAAACGATGGCATTTTATTAATTCGTCGCAAAATAAACTTCTCAATTTGAGTTTCCTAGTGTTATAAGTCAAAAATTGAGACAGTAGTAATGTAATCAAAAAGAAATACTTACTTTATTACTAGTTTTTCCAATCAAGCTTAGTACTTCTTCTTTCAAGCGAATCAAATTATCGAATCGTCCGAAGGCACCTTGACATATTATCGTCATATAAGTATAGAAACTTTTAGAGAAGTTACTGGCTAATTTCAATTCGTGAAAATGTAACATAGCATTTCCGTAATCCAAGTTTATAAGTCGACACCATCCGACTTCGTGCAGGCACAATAATTTTAATTCTCGTTGAGCGGACATTCGGTATGCTGCATCGTAAAGATCAATAGCAGCATTTGCTTTACACTAGAATTGAAAAAAATATAATAGTATCAATGAATATCAGTCCCATTTTCTATTTTAAGAGTTATTTGGTGGTAAGATATACCTACCTGTAATCTTTTCAATCTTCCACTAAAAAATAAAAATATTGCTGACGTTGCGTATTCAGTTTGGGAATCCTTAAGTATTTGTCGCGCCGCTAGAATTTCATTTTCCATATGTCCACCTTCGGCATGAAATAGTTGTGCACCTATGGTATAATACCATAAAAGTGTCAATCTGGAAGTAATGCAAAATTACTGAATATGCATTCAATTTGATAAAGAAATAATTCAGCTTACGTAGCCAATGGTGCTCTCATATCTTCTGTACTTTTCGCATACATTAGACATGAGATTCCCAAATCTTTGTTACCCTCAAATCCAAGAAAGCTTATTAACCTAAGGAGACTGGGTGGTAATAGGGATACACTAAGTTGAAATATTCCAAAACCAAAACTAACTGCTCCCATCAATCGCGTTACCGTTCGTTGATCTATATCACTGGAATGAAAAATATATAGTCAATATTTAGCTAGGAAATTGTGTATGCAATTTTCACCTAACTACGAAAGGCAACCCTCTCGTTAATGGGCTTGGTATTGGTTCTGGACAGGATAATGGCACTTGGCGAATGAATCCATTGTTCTGGTTCGACGGTAAATTTAAATAAAGACTACTTTTGGACGGATGATTCTCTGGTACGTTGGATGCTGTGGACGTATTAATTGTTAGGCGAGTGCCTGATTTGTTTTTAGGCGGTGCATTATTTTGTGGTATCGTACATTCTTCGGCATGAATAGTCTTCAATAATTTTCGATTTTGATGTAGAGTGCTATTCGAGTTTTTGAGATTTTGTAAAGGTCTGGAATTAATGGATACTTGGTGAGATGTTTGACTGCGAACCATTGATGACACATTTCTAGAAAGAAAAGGATTGTATGAGGGAATTATTTTTTTAGATATGCTTAAGAACCATGAAGTTGAAGTGATTATTCAATTACATTGTGTATCCTACGCAACAATCTAAAGCTCATGAATACAAATCTTACCAGGATCTGATGTAAATCTTGCGAGAAAAAATAATTTTGCATGTATATATTTTTGGTAATAGGGAGGGAGGATAACCCCAGAAACAAAACCTCTTCGGTTTTGAGACCCTGATAACCCAAGACAGATAATTGAGTCCCGGAGGTTCCGCAAAAAATTAACAATTTCAGAAACCGATAACAGTCCTAAATTGCTGTACCAGAAAATTTCCTTGTGATTGAATGGTTTTTTACGAATCATTAATGTATCGTTAATGAATTATTATCGAGTCGTTGCTAATGTATCATTAATGATACATAACTACTGTAATGAGCAGATAAATTAATTTATATGCATATAAATTTGTATAAGTTTGAACGTTATTTTATTTAGGTTACTCTTAAAAAGTCGCGCATTATATGTGTTTCCGTTGAAATTTTTATATAACATAAGCATTACATAACATAAATATAACATTATTTATATAAGAAATTTTTGTTGATTTTCGGCGTCAGAGGAGTTTCTGGTCTGAAATACCAACACAAAATCCCGACTGGGATTAATCGCTGTCCTGGGTACTACCATTGAGGACATGACAGTTGAAAAACCTTCACTGGAGAAGCCAGTTTTTTAAAATTGTGTTGGACTAGATCCGAAGGGGCTGTTTCATCATCGGATCTCATGGACACATCAGAGGGTGTATCATGCCTAATATCTGAAACACACTTACAGCTGTTGGTATTGCTGATCATTTTCCATATATGCGATATAGAACCGAAATTTATTTCCGCCCCATGGGATAGCCTCAAAAACTAACATGGGTGTACAATGTAAACTATGTGTACAGTGTAGCACACCCATGAGATTTGTTCGCCCGAACAGGGTATCAACCATCACGCATTTTATGGATATTTGTAAAAAAGAGTATCTTGAGTTTCTGTGCTTGTACCGTTTTGAAATTTTTGGATAAGAAAGTCATCCGAAAGAATGGAGAATTAAAGAACTTATTTTGTCCCAATAAGAAATCTTATAAAAATGCCAGTTGTCGTATTTTTCTTAAAGGAGCACTGACAAAGGTGCAGTGAGCAGACCAATGTAAGACAGGCTGTATATTATCACCAGTTATGTTTCTGGTAATAATTAACGGCACCCAAACGTAGCAATTGAAAGTGGAGAGAGTCCTTTAGAGTCTAAATCTAAATGTAAGGACCAGTGAGTGATGTATATTTGCTATAATTGTAGTAGATCTACTACTTTTTGTCAAATTTACTACTCTACTACGCAGCAAACACGATCTGCTACATTTTTTAAAAATTTTACTAGATTCTTGCGCTCCTCTTTCTGTCATATTTATGGTCAACCCAATTTTACAATATACTATTATAGTTTCCAAGTAGACTGAAATTGGCAATACGAAGTTGTTTATAGACTGGCCATACAAATTATGAAAAAGAAAATGTTAAACAGTGACAGCCTTACTGAAAACCCGTTTTTTTAAAGTGATAAGCAACAAAGGAAATGGGTGACTTAAGCAAAAAATACATAACTCAAAGTTTACGTTCCAGAATGGATGTGGAATATATATACTAATTATGTATCCTTAGTACCAACAGAGTCCTCTTGCACTGGGTGCCCGGTCATGAGGGCATAGAGGGCAACGAAATAGCAGACCAACTTGCAAGAGACGGAGCAGCGGTCCGCCCCACTGGACCAGAGCCGTTCTGTGGAATCTCAACCTGCTCCATTAAGAGGAACATAAGGTTATGGGAGGAACACAAGAAATGCCAACACTGGGCCACACTGCCCAGACTTAGATAGGCCAAAAGATTCATACCGAACCACTCAACTAAAAGAAGCAAACAGCTTCTATAGTTTGATAGAAACAAAGTACGGGTAATAACCGGAATACTCACGGGTCATTCGTGCTTGAAAGATCATCTTAAAAGAATAGGAATCATAATCGATAACCTTTGCAGGTTCTGCCAACTGCAGGCAGAAACCTCTGAACATATTCTGTGCTGCTGTGGCAGTCGCAACTCAGCGCCGAAAATGTTTCGGAGAAAACTTTGTGGACCATTGTACCATTGCAAAAATAGACCTACACCAACTAGATAAATTCCTAAGAGAAATAAAGCTGAGTGAGGACCTCTAGGTTGAAACTGGAGAAAGATCTATGAGGTATAGCACAATAGACCACTGGTCGCGGTGCTTGGAGGAATCCCTTCGCCACCGATAAAATCTAATCTAATCTAATATACTAAATTGCAAGCTCCTATCCAAAAGAGAACGTTCTTCAGTTTTCAGATAACAATCGGGATTACAGGTTTTGGACATCATGGACCAAATATAGTATAACAACAATACAAATTTATATGCTTAATACTAATTTAAAAAAAATACTCTTGAATGAACCTCAGAATAGTACCAGTGGTGTAAGTAAAAGACCTACAACTACCGCATTGTGAGTGGTCTCAACCTCATAGTGACCATCGTTGCGGGGACACCCAATGTCTGAGTTACACAACTGAATATTACTATACTTACTGTCCAGTATTTAAAGCTACAGGAGTGACTGGTTCATGAACACTAGGTTTTCCATCTGACGAATGAGGTTCAACTGAAAAGGTAAATTATTATTTAATTTACTGTTCACCTATTACAATTATTATAATTTTTTACCGGTTTCATTAGATACAGATTTATAAAGGTGATAAATTTGGCCATATAATTGCTCGTATATTTTCCATGCTTTCCGTAATAACCAGCTTCCTTTCATAAGTCTGTAAACGAAGAATAAACCTAATAATATGCCGCTACAAAGGCTACCAAGTACATTACCCGCCCATATCTTGCGTTAAAAATGTGAGTATAGCTGAACAAATTAAAGCATCAGCAATAATAATTTTCTCCTCGAGCAAATCATCACTTGGTCTGGTATCTGATTCAAATCCGAAAATACGTGTCCTTAGTGACTGGATCCATCCAGTTGTTGTAGAGCATCGTCTCTCAAGTTCCCTTAGCATTTCCTGTGCTAGTTCTATTTTATCCGTCTCATATGATATCACTGCATTCTAGAATAAAATAAATATCATCTTTAATATTTTTTTTTATAATCCAGGTGAATAAATATGAAGTAGGTATGGAAATTTCCTTACCATAACAGTCGTAAAAGCGAAACTAGCATATACTTTTGTTCTATCCGCCCTGACTTTAAAGTGCTGTTCAGCTTTCGCAGGATCATTATTCAACCAGAATATTATGCCTTGTTTGGCATATTCCCAATCGGAAATTTCGCCGTCGGTATTAGTCATGATGGAATGTAATTAATAATTTACATAACAAACGTTTATACAAGATTGACCACGCGAACTTGTAACTGAAATTAATACAAAATCACACAAAAACTAGTCGTAAAAGTAATCGTGTAGGATGAGCGCGAGTATCTCTCACAAGGAGACCGGAATTAATAATAAACATTTTTTGTTCAAACTAGAAATTTTCAGCAAACTAAAGAGCTCTATTAAAACTATAACCAACAGAGGCGAATGAATGAAAGTCAAAGTTTATAGTGTGGTAAAAGCATATCGATTTTCCACACATGACAAACTGATTTACTCTCAAGGATATGGAAAAGGGTTCCTCGCCAAGGATATTGAGGGTGTGAGTCTGGCATTCGTTGTGGAATAATTTTTTAGGTCGTAGGACACGTGTGATTATAACTCATGAGCTAGTCAGATAATTTTTTACTCGATATCATAAACCACACATGTATGATAGTGTGTGCATGCTCGGTAAATGTAGATTCCAAACGTTTCAATCGAAGGCGTACATAAATTACAAACTCAATTATACCCTTGCTCGAGTAGGTTGTTTTACATATTTCATGCTCCAATTACCAATCAATTTTTAATTTCCTTGATGTAATAGAATGTTATGTAATTTTGTCTATTTTCCAGGAAGAAGATTAAAAAAAAAACAAGTAATAAAAACCATAGAAAGAATCATTGTAATATTTCCAAGTACCTCTGAAATAAAGTACAGGTGTTACTAAATGCAGTCATCTCGGTCCTTTACTTTTTCCTTTTTTTTAAAATAATAAAGTACGTCAACTGTAGATTGTTTGGTTGAATTTGTAAGGCTAAGTTCGGTAACGGGCTAAACTGTCGTTCCCCTTCGGGTAACTGCCATACAAAAGTCCAAGTATTCAAGAATATTATCCGATAACTTAAGAACGCTTTAAGCTACGACTTTGATGCACCAATAGTTGCAGTTTAAGATATTAATATGGAGAAAATTCCATGGGCTACCATAAACAAATACTGTAAAAATATCTTTACTTAATTTAAATCCACTATATCTCAAGAAATCGTTTAACAACATAACAACAAAGATGAAATTTTGTGCAGATTAGTTTTGGGTCAAAATGAAATTACAGCGAAATTACTCTGTACCCATACAAAATGTCATTAAAACAAATGTTCAAAAATATTGGCCAATAACTTCAGAACGCTAGAAATTTGAATTTTGGCCAATTTAATATTTGCATATAGAGCAATTAGTATGAAAAAAATCGAGTGAACAGGCCCGTGCGCACGGGGTGGGTTTTGGGGGTTCAAACAACCCCCCCCCCTCCGATTGGTATACTTGAAAAAAAAAATTATTGCATATTCTAATCATGCGCAACTTTTGGTCTAACTCTCTCTGAAAACCGATAGATGTTAGATTCAAACGCATTAGGTAACGCGACTCTTTTCCAATGACTCTTTAAATAGAAAGTGTCAGGTTTCATTCGACCTTCATCCATCCTGGTCTTGTGCGAAATACTAGCGGAGGACAAAAGTGGAGAGCAAACGATATTTCATTCGTGTCGTTAAAGATCAAGCTTCGACAAATTTAAATCCCCCCACTTGACAAAATCCTGCGCACTGGCCTGCTAGTGAGTCTTTAGTATAGCTGAAGATCCTTGGAAGATATGTGTATTAAAAACCCACTATAACTGGAGAAATTATTGAGCTTAAAAGTTGAAATTTTATAGGAATTAGTTTTGAATTAACAGTAGGATCGGGTTTGCTATTGAGCAAAATTCCCTCACTTCTTCAGGTAGCTCCCATACAAAAGTACTTATAACAGGTGTCTACGAATCCATGAATGCTCACATTTTTCACTATTCCTTATCTGTCTCCGGAAAAATCTCAAAAAGTTTATCCATTATTAAAAATAGGGATGGGAAGGGGGGGGGGGGGGCCCTTTTGGCAACCTTTAATTCCAACGCTAATAAATATGGCTTACGATCTACATAGAATCGGACCTGTTATGTACTCAGTATCAAAGACTTTCGGAACCCCCCAAAACAAAATTCTACTACTGCTTCTAATATAATTTCTTCAAGACGACAGACGACTAGGTGAAACGCGAACCCATGACCTCAGTGTTAGTTGTCTAGCGTACTGGCAACTGGATTACCGATTAATTATCCTTTGCATAGCAAGTTTAGAATTAATAGTTTTAAAGCAGCTGTTGCCTGTAGTAGTCTTACGACTTCATAATATTCGGCATGAGGAAGTAGCTCTTACGAATAAAAGAAATTCTCAGTATTATCCTGTGTTTATTTACTACCTCGTAATATCCTAAAACTACAATTAAAAATTTGATCTAAATTATGGATTAGCACTTTGAACAGTTAAAACACGACCATCAAGTTGATGATTTGTTTTATTCGAAGCACCATTGTAACCGTCTCGAGTACTAAATGTAACAAATCCGTAACCACGCGACATACCGTTTACTTTATCAAAAATCACTGCAGCCGACTGTACATGACCGAATTTCGAAAAATACAATTTTAACTCGTGTTGTCCGATAGTCCAGGGCAGATTACCAATGAAGAGTTTCTGTGCATTTCTCAGTACGTTCGACATGATTTGGGGTGTCGTTTTTTTTATAACTATCGAGTTATTTCTAAAAGATGAATCGTATGTCCGCCCATAAAATCGTGAATATTCACTCCCGATACTTTTCCAATATTTTCAGTGTTAATTTTAATACAGCGTAGATCCCACTTTTTTAGCAACGCTTCAATAGACCAATCGGCACTGCGTTCCTGATACGAAAATATGAATTTAGCACCGGGATTTTGATCTAAGAGAAACGAAATGGTAACAAGAATATCTTCGAAAACACACGGGTCGTAGAAACAATCGGCAGCTATGATAATGTCTATTGGCCCTAAATTAAATACGCTATTCAGCAGTAGGCCCCAACTGATACCAATCACATCAATGTCTTGACCAGGAATTAAGTTGTTAGCTCGGCAACAGCGTTCAATGTGGGCAAGTGATTTAGGAAGAATACAACTGTCACTTAGAGTTACTTGCGCCCCACATTTAGCTGCGAGAATTCCAGGTAATGAGGTGCCGGATCCAATCTCTAGTATACGTTTGTCCACCAGATCGTGTCGTCGCTCCCACAGAAACCACCCAAGAACTGGAGCACAAGGCCAAGTGTAGAATGAATAGCCGGCTTGTAAGAGCTGAAATGAAATAAAAATTGTGTTAGTGTTTTTGTGTTACAGTTTATTTTTTATTACGTATATTAATGTGTTCACAATTTTCAAGTGTCGTGCCTCCATCAAGTTCTTATAAAGGCGAGAAAAAGGACATCGAATCACAAAGGGCATAGAAGCCGTGTAGGGAGACCATAACCCTGTCATAATATATACAAGTATAGCAGAAAGATTAAGAATTTCAGACGAAGACGACTAGATTAAAATGTGGTTACATCATCCATAGTGCATAAATTGGAAAATAACCGTTTGAGGTAGAAGAAGGAACTTTAAGCTGTATCAAAAATTATTTTACACAAGAAACTCAATGCAAGGATAGTATCGAGAATAGTTACGTCGCCATATGAACTAAAATGAGTTGCATCACCCATTGGATACATAGTTCACGGTGGTTACAATAACTGTAGGCAGGTAGGTATGCGTGGCTGCCTGTAAGAATACTAGACACACTTAGACCTTAGTTCGTTGTGTTACCACAGGATCATTGAATCCTGCGCTACGCTAAACCATTTAGAGCTTACAAAGAAACGTTGGATTCTCGTAACCTCCGTTGCGGCAAGGTCGCTGAGCCTGTTGAAGAAGAAGGCTTCTAGGTGAGATTTCCTTATAGTGGATAGAGCTGGGGCCCCTATCATAGAACACGAAACAAAATTTCAATCAGCAATTTTCGTATAGTAGGCATCACAGAACTCGAAACATTTGAAATTTCGGTCCGTTTTTTCGTATATTTTCTCGTTAACATTTCAATTTTCGAATTCAAATAGTGGGTGTAAATTTTGTAAGCTTTGCGATGTAAGTAGTCTTTATTTGTAAAAAAAATAGAAAATTACGTGAAAAACAAGAAATTTAATTAAGGAATACATAGATAATTATACTTTCAGGGTGAAGCTGATAAATACGAACCAGTACAAAATGTTGGTAGAATTTGTGGTGGAGCATCCGGATTTATATGAAGGATACACCATCAACAACGATGCAAGGTCCAAAACAATAAGTTTGTGGGACTTCCTTCCTCGTTAGAAAAATAAAGCAATACTGTTAATCTTACTTTATTTATTTACGCGACTTAAAGCCGGTGGTTCTAAAGAAGTGAGACTTGGAAGCTCTCTTTTCCACCTAACTCATTTCGCACTTTATCCAATGTGCACATAATTTTTTCTCCATTATGTCTAAAACCTGGTTCAAAACTGTAGATCTTAAATTATTAGGATACTAGCCGGGTCCCGCGGCTACGCTCACGTTTCTATGGTGTTATACTATCGAAACTGCAAAGCCAGCGATTTCCAATCTTGCTCCTGTTTCTCACTTTTCTCCCGTTGCTTCCGTTGTTCCCGTTGCTTCTGTTGCTCCCGTTTCTCCGTTGCTCCCGTTTCTCCGTTGCTTCCGTTTCTCCCGTTTCTTCCGTTGCTCCCGTTACGCCCGTTGCTTACGTTACTCCCGTTGTTCGATTTTGTCAGACGTGCACACCGAAAACACATGAACTTTCGCTAAACTATATGAAACACAAGGTTTGTTCTTTTTGGCTACACTTTCTACACTTTTCTGCACTCGATCAAGAGTTAGTGCAGAAAAGTGTAGAAAGTGTAGCCAAAAAGAACCAACCTACAGTCATTTGCTTGTGTCGCTCGCCACCTATTGTAGATTAGTTTTACTCATACAGAAAGCTTCGCTGGCATGTGCTTAACATATCAACAAAGTTTCATCGCAATCAGATGAAGGGTATAGGAAGGCATACGGGACAAAAAAAAACAAACAATTAGATCACAAGAGTACTAAAATCGCGAAAAAATTTAAAAAAATGCCGAAAAGTCAATCACAACTCCCATAACAAAAACAAAAATGAACTTAAAATTAATTGTACAATTTGAAATTAAAATCTATTACGATTCGAATTTTTTACTAATTTTTTTCCGATTTAATGAGGTAATGCTTTATATACGTTTTCTTCGTATTCAATGATACATCGAAGGAAATATTTCGTACATAACTTTCGAGTTGTACGAAATTTCGTTTTGTGTTCTATGATAGGGGCCCAGGACACCAGCTGTGATGCTGATATTTGCCCTTTCAAGCGAAACCAGTCTTTTAGAACGTTTCAGATCCTGCTTGCGCCAGATCTGTCTGGCAGTGTGACCAGTAATTCCGTATGTCCACCTTGAGTTACTTTTCTTAACTGTACTGCGCCAAGCGAGTTCGTCAGCTATACAGTTACCTGAATATTGAATGAAGACGAATATTGAACTGTTCTACTATCTCTTTAAGAGATGATACGACATTCTGCGGCTGTTTGTGAAAATATTACATTACACCTCAGTCAGGGCAAGGCCTCTGTGATCGTCGACTGATAGACACTAGTGCTCCGAAAGGTGGAAAAAGCTGCTAATGTTAAACAGATCAGAGAAATCACCTTCATCCACCCCTTCTTTCATTTTTGAGGAGACCGAACAGATCTTATAAAGTAGTAAGAAAATAGGAAAACTTTAAAAAATAACAAACAAAAATATGCAATGAGTCGATCTTTTTGTTATTTTTTTGTTTCGTTTTTTATGATTTTAGGCCTTAGTGGACTCTTGCGGGTGATTTAGTGCCGACCCTGAATCTTTAAAAGAGGCAACAACGGTAATTGTGTTTTATCGAATGTCGTGGCTTATGAAGGTAGGCAGACAGGTTGCTACAACGCCCAGATACGTTGCGAAGTGGCCCAATCCATCGTTTCTCGGTTTCTCAGAAAGATAACCAAAATTTTGATGCCCGGAGTAAGTTGGCGCGAATAATTTTTTTTCTATAGGCCTTGGGTTTTATCGTCTGATATTCGCAAAGGACCGGCGGACAACCAACATTTAATCAACACTGACAATATTGTCACGTTTTCATATCACACTTTGGGTTAGGGATGTTCGATTTCGATTCGATTAATCGATTCATTTTTTTAAAAAAAATCTATTTTATTAATTGATATGAGTGATGTTGATTAATCGATTAGTTAACGTTAATTAATCGAGCAAATTTCAACAGTAAAACGATTCAATGTTCGACCGTTTTGGCAACATTTTACTACGAATTTTCTGCAAACAGAAAAAAGTTATGCATTCATGAAGAGATAGGTAGATCCAGCAACACACGTTTGGTACTAACAACCCAGCAATCAAAATTTTGTTGAGAAAACTGCTTCTTATGTCAAATTATTGGAATTATTTTACTTTTGCTGTTGTTTCGGTCTCAAATTCGGAACTAAAACGCGATAGAGATATATGTACTGGAGATGACGAGCAGCGAGTGTTTTGAAGTCGGACGATTCCTCGCAAAGGACCGGCGATAAACACTATGCTACTATTAGCATCTTACTCACATTTATGTTATACTCCGGTCTTGAACACAAAAAACGCCAAACATGTGAATACTAGGCTACTCTTTGCATTTCACTGCCACCTGGCACCAAACGCTCCATACAAAAAAGTAAAATTTTGCTTCAAAATGCTTCAAAGTGCTTCATGCAAAAACGGCGATTTGTTGTCTCTGGGTGAATCGCCTACTCTAGCTAGAAGTAAGTACATCTACTTACTTTTATGATTATCTCCTTACCTACTTATTAGACACCTATTTCTACTTGCTTTATAAAAAAATTCTAAAAAATTCTAAATTGTGTCAATTACAGATATGTACTAAAATTAACAAGAAATACATTTTAGTGAGAACTATACATTGACAGGACATTATTGTTGAAGACCATAAATTACAAAAATTTGATGATGAATTTAGACTGTTATTTAATTAATAATTATGTATTTGCAAACAACAATTCTAATGTAGAAGAAGATATAGAAGTGTTTTAGCAAGATCTTTTCTATGTCCAGATAGGTGATCAAGGCTTTTGTAACCTTATGTTATTTTGTATTTAATATCTTTACCTTTCCACATTCATCTGCAAATATCGAAAATGGTTGTTCATAACCTTATAAAAAGATGGATAGATGGATAAGATGAATATCGGAGTTATTATTTCAGGTTTATATGATCGACTCCATTATCTTTCAATCTACTCCACTTTTTTTTCATTTTCTACTCCACTAAAAACGATCTTGGTGGCAGCCCTGATTCGGACAGGAGGAATTGGGTCACTCTTTCCTAATGCCTTACCTTTCCGTCGAATAGTTTTAATTTTCAAATCCGAATTTTCATCCCAATTGCTCCGATCACAACACAGCTGAGTGACAGTGTTGCCTCCAGTTCTTTAAGCTGAGAGAGTGAACCCAAATAGGAGTTTTTTCCGGTTTCATTGGTCGCGTTTACGTGCAGACCAGACCAGTCCCCATAGACCGGTTTGGTATTTTTCGGTCTTGCATTTATGTGCGCATTTTCACAGTAGGAGACTGGTTTGATTTCATTTGGTCCGTACCAAAATCAAGACCAAAATCAGTCCAAATGGACTGGTTTGGTTTGCGTTTATGCGTACGACCAGACTGGTTTTTTTGGTCTATTCAGACTGGTCTGGTCTGCACGTAAACGCGACCATTGAATTAACGATCTACCATATGTTGGTGGGCTTTGGCTACAGCAAGAAGGCCATTCTGTCTCCGATTTTAAAGAGTTAGGAAGAAATTATCCATTTTGAATGAAGGGAATAAATCAATTATTATTATTAACTTGAAATTGGAGAAAGATCTATGGAGTATAGAACCATAGACCTGGCCGCGGAGCTTTGAGGAATCTCTCCCGTCCGATGAAATCGAATCTAACTTAAAAAAATGGAAAAAAGTACATAATGGATAGAAAACTGAATTACTTAAGTAAGCATTTTTGCCACATTCGGCCGAATGACAAGTTTAAGAAGAAAACTACTGCCTGATCCACAAACCCTCAATAAATTTCTCCACCAAGTTTTTCCCTATTATCTACAACGCTACATATAGAAACTTTGCGGTCACTAGTCAGTCAGTAGGCATAGCCGGACTTACCTCTGGAATTAGAATTTCTAGTTTCTCCTCAGGTGTTGCACTGTTTCCACGTGGTTTATTCGAGAAGAAGAACCTTTTTACATGTTCAGATGATCCATCGGACATTTGAAGGCGGCCAGATGTCATCTCAAACCGCATCGGAATCTGCGCCTGCGCCCTGCGACAGACGTTTCGCTTTGCGTTTACAAAAAAAATCCTACAGAATCTAGAAACGTCAAAGCATTTTAGCACAGCCGCACGAAATAAGGCGAATTGGCAAATGACAAATTTAAGGTATTTTTACAGAAACCGAAAATTTCGAACACTCCCACACAATAAAATTGAAAATTTTATTCGGAAATGAGTTTAAGTATTAAAAAATGATTTTCCAAAGCATTTTGCTGTGGATGACAACTCTTCTTCCGTCAGTGTTGTCAGAGCAACATTTCTCAAATCTCAAGACCATACAAATAAATTCCGCGATGAGCCAATTTTAGCGCGAAAAATGAGTTCACGATTTGTTGCCCCGGTCTTAAAAGTTCAACTTAAGCATCTGGTTTAGTGACTCAAGAGTCAAAAAACCGTACAATAAAACGTTATATCAAAGTCCGTAACTTTCCAATTGGCCTCGTTTAAAGGCGAACTACAAACTTGACATGGTAGCACTAACAAAAGTCGGAACTTTCATTTATCACATAAAAATTTAATTTAAAATCATTTCCGGTAAAACAAATTAATTTTACATTGCAAATGCAACTGAAAAGTAGCGGAACATTTGAAATTTCAGTGTAAATGCGTTGCAACTGAACAAAAAATGATCAAAAAAATTCTCAGTTTTCGGAACTTGCTCCTCTTTAGTGTACTAAAAATCCAAAATTTATGTGTACAAACAAACAAAAAAAGGGTCGTCACCATAAACAATTCCATCTGTCAAAATCGTAATGCTAATCGCCATCCGGGTCGGGACATTTTTTTTTTCAATTTATAACACTTCTAATTAAGTTCGTTTCACAATTGGGTGTAAAAAGTGCTTAAATCTCGACCGCGATTAATTTTTCGGCAACTTCAAGTTATGTTCATTGATAAAAAAGCGTCCATGTGCAAGCGGCGTGCGATCGTCGAAGCGAAATGAAAATGGGAAAATCCGTCGAAAAATCATTGAAACTCGAAACTTACATAACGAGGCGCAAAGTAAATCCGAACAAGGAAGACAACGAGAAAAAGAAACGAAAGGATTCGATACGAAAGGTCAGTGAATGAATTATAAATTCGTGAATTGTAAATCAGCTTGAGCACAGCACGTTCAATTGGCCGGACACGAGTGGAAGGAATGGAGCCATGTTGTCGAGTCCCGATTAATTAAATTGAAAGAAAAGAACATAAATTAATAAATTCATAATAGGAATTAAATTAGGTATTGATACATTGGAGTTTCTGCCGTTTGCGGCTGTTCCGGGTTGGCGGCAATTAACTCATATTAAATTTCACAAATGAATCTGCATAATTTAATTACAACTTGCAATAGCGTGACCAATTTTTTCCATAAACAACTCCCAATTTAACTTTAAATTCTTGTTTGACCGAAAAATTGTTGAATTCAATGACCCCAGTCGTTCTCAATTAAATTTGTCTTTGGATTGGATTTGCTTTAAAGATCATGTGCTTTTAGATACGAACGATTAGCGCAATCGCTCCTCCCGTTGATAAGCACATTGAAGTTTATCAGGGCGCATAAAATGAAACTAGGAATGGTCGGTAACATTATTGTAGAATATTCTGATGATTGGCATCGATGTCTAACTAAGATATGGAGAGACATATTAGGCGCGTATTTAAATACAGTTCAAGTAAAAATACCGTCAAAAAGCATCACTTACTGGAAATGTGGAAAAAATTTCATTACTAACGGTAGCGTTATTCTTCACCAAAAAACGTAAACCGTCTCTTCTTTCGTCTGTTACACTCTCTCTGGAAGGTAAATCTATTGAATGGAATTGTAACAGCCTAAAGTATCTCGGCATTCATCTTGATAAAAAGCTTACTGCAGAGCACGTTCTATGCCATAGCGAGCTCTACAGAAGACTCAGACTTCTTGAACATTACTTCCTAACACCTTTGGAACTCATGTCTAACTCACTTAAAAGCACATTCAAAATTATTGATATAACCGTCTTGAGTGAGTTATAATAAGGGAGGACAATCACAATAAGCCCACTGAAGTCGCAGTGAATCGGGATTTTTAGACCGTCCTCCACCATCTACAATCTAGCCTTATATAAATACCAAGTTTCTGCTTTCTTTTTTTATCTCTAAAAAATGTCAACGTAATAGCTCAAATGCTTTGTAACTAAGAGCCTTAAAAGCCGTATGTGTACGGCATATACGGAGGTCAGACCGACTTCTTTTTTTCCTTTTTGGGGTTTCCTGCCCTGAAACGTAAAAATACACTCTATTCAGAGTAACATTTTTAATTTCTGGTTGAAAAAAATTCTATTTCTGTAATAAAATAAAATTAAGTAAAAATAAAATTATTATGAAATCGCCGGGTCAAAATTTGCTTCCACACAACGAATTCATGTTAAATTTCCATTTAATGGATCAGTAGTTTCTTGAGTTATAGTGGGTTCTGCAATATGAATCCGAAATTTTTTCAAGGATTTTTGTATGGAAGCTGCTCCAAAGAATCACTAGATTTTCAGCAATCTCTCCACCTTCAATCATTGAAGCATTAATATCGAAATAAATGCGAATTTTTCTACCAAAAAATGCGACTGTGTAATAAAAATGCTTTATTCCCTTATTAACTGGCACTCTCTTCTTTCTTTTGACAATAAACTACTTATTTTTAAATATATATTCCAGCCTATTATTTTATATGGAGCAGCAGCTTGGAGTAATTGTGCTTCTTCTCACATGAAAACCTTACAGATCGAGCAAAATAAAATTCTTAAGATGATGCTTAACTTACCATTTTACTTCTCCACATCCGAGCTCCACGAAATTTACAATATACCTCTAATTAAAACTAAAGTTGATAAAATTTTACATAAATTTAATTTATCTTGCAAACTTTCGGAAAACCGTATCCTTAATGATCTAGCTTTGTAATGATTGCGATATTTTGCGATAGTATTGTTTCACTTTGTATAAGTGCGTTTGTTAAGCTAGCCTAAGATAGCTATTTAAGTTAGTTTTTAAGTTCCCGTAGATTTGAGTAATTTTAATTCAAACGAGGTTTTTGCCCCTTTCCCTCGAGTTATGTAGTTTATTTCCAAATTTTCTTGTTATGTTCATAAAATATAAACTTAGTTTTACGAGCCAATGCTTAGAAGCAAATTTTTGTCGATTAGATATGTCATTTGTTTTGGGTTTAATAAAGAATTAAATTTAATAACTACATCCTTCTCAACTCTATCCCTCGTCTACAACACATGAGCGAATCCTAGGTAGCAATAGTAGCAATTTTTGACTATCGCGAAGAAAACATACGTACGACGGATGTATTCCATCAGCATCAAGCTAATATCCTTATTCCATTTTAAAGAAATGGAATGCTATGCACGGGGAAACCGTATCCAAATGTATAAGATATGTTGATTTTCATTTTCAAAAGCAATCAATATATCGCCTAAATAAAGGAATTGTTGAGGACTGTAATACCACGAGGATATTACAGTCGGAAATTATTGTAAAAAAGTTCCTAAAAATTTGGCCTTCGGCCTTCGTAAGAAGTCCACAAATTGAAACCAGGGAAAAAAGGGTAATCGCCACCAAAAGAGGAGGCAGATTTACCCAGAGTTTTTTTTCAAATAAGCTGAAAAAAGAAAATATTAATTAAGTGGGTAAATATATTTTACCTAAAAAAAATGACTAAATTTCCGCTGCTTTGAATAAAACTTTTTAATGTATGTTCTTCCTCGAACAGAATTCTCTCGTAGGACTGATAAAATGACTGACTTACTAAGAATAACATTCATAAACTTAAATACTAAATTATCGCTAACTATAGCAATTGTAAATGGGCCAGTCGTTCAACCCATTGCAAAGTGCATTCAATTTGAAATTGCCGATCAAGACAATCGGCAGTTTTTGGTGACCCCCAAATGGTACAATAAACTAAAAGTGCAATACGCCCATTTGTGGGTCGCGACAATTTTGTAATTTTCGCAATTTGATCGCGAGGAGAAAAAGAAAGAAAGAAAAACAAAACAAACAAAGTAACAACTCGACCATTTCCAGTACCTGTGCCACGAGGCATGTTACGACACAGCAGTATTGTGACGCCACAATACCGTAGTTCACGCCGAGAATTGTAATTCGATCTGTTTACGGTCGCGCTGCTAAGTTGTTATTGTAGCAAGTAAGTTTGACGCGTCAGGAGAAGAACGACTGGTCTTACTTAAATTAATAATTTCGAGAGGAAATGCAAAGCGTCGGATGCTGCTATTTGGCTGGGTACAACAGAATCTAGGGCCGCGGTCCGAATTACGCTGTCTGCACTTTTAGCGGTCTCACACTCGGTTCAAATGGCGCTCACAACGCATACAATTTGCATGGAGTGGTAATTTTCTGGTGCTTACACTGCTCACGGTTTCGAGGATAGACACTGTGAGTACACTGTGTGCACACGATCGGTTCGAATTGAAAGCGACATAAGCGTACCAACAATTCGGACCGAACGTAAGCCCTGTTAGTGATGTAAGTACCATGAGCGTAATTCGGACCGCGGCCTAGATCTCTGAAATTGTAATACATAATGCTTTGAAACGTGTCTGCAGCGTTTCGTAGACCGAATGTTATCCTTTAAAATTTATAAAATCAAAATACGTCCTTATCACGACATTTTTCTGTGACAGAATAATTAGCCAATCAGATTGCAGATACTCTGACAGGCTTTGCCGCAACTCGAAGAATCTTCAACATCTTTCTGTAACAAAACGGCGTCTGTTTTCTCCGCTTGTAAAGTCATATTACCTATAAAACGTGTAATTTTAGTAATTTTTCCGTCTGTCTTCACGAAATTTATTTATGAATTAAACTAGGGGCTAATCATTAATGATATATGCAGGAACTGCAAACTTCGCGCGGAACGGGAAACACTAGAACACCTCCTGTGCAGCTGCCTGGCTCTTGCTAGGAGACGGGTGAAGGCTCTAGGTGTACCGTCTTTCGCAAACCTTGGAGAAGTCTCGCGTAGCAGCATGCAGAGCCTGCTAAACTTTGCTACGGTAACAGGGACCTTTGATTTGAACGAGGAACTCTCAACACAGATCGATACGCAAGCGCACCTACCTTAGGTACATTGGGTCTCCTTTTTATGTGGTATCGCTATGGACCCTCGAGGGTCTATGTGAGGCTTTTAAGCCGCCAATGATACCTAACCTAACCTACACTCTTGACCTAATATTTTCCAAATGCAATGCTATGGATGGGAATCTTGATTCAAAAACAGATTATATAATTTATTTATAAAAGGGCGTCCTAAAAAATACTTTTGCAACATTATTTGTTAGCTAATATTTTTAATTGTAACTTATATTTTTATTTATAATATATTAAACGAATTCCGTTTTATTTTTATATTTATTAATTATAAATCAAATCAAGTATCTGTTATCAGTAATGGCTAATTTAAACTGCGGCGATATATTAGTTTTGGATGTAGGTGTAGATGGTGGAGGACGGTCTAAAAATCCCATTTCACTGCTTCCTCAGTGTGCCTTTTGTGATTAGTTAAGGATAGTACTATAGGAAATGTTCACGGGTTAGAAAAGAACAGAGATAGAAAAACATTGGCCGCCGTGTCAAATTTAGTTGTTTTTATGTGTTCCTCTTTACCATAAAAGTCGGCTGAACATGACCGACTTTATAGGAAATATAATCGAAGATAGTATTTTTATGGCTGATTCACAGACTTTTTTACTCCCCAAATTGTAAACGGAGAATAAATATAAGTATATACACGTATGTATGTATGTATGTATGTATGTATGTATGTATGTATGTATGTATGTATGTAGCGGGGAATATCCCATACTACAAATTTGTTGTTATTTGGCAGTTATATGGTGCGTGCTCCAGTGTAAGGAAATGGCTGTAGTAAGCACATATTAAATTTGAAATGAATGAGAATTGTACAATTTTTTATGTTTATTTGAAAAAAGAAACTGCCAAAGTCGGTTGTTTAATTTCCCCTTGTTGACTATAGTAAAATTATAGCAAGTTTGCTATCATGGCTACTCGTTCTACATCTACATTATGTGCAAACACCATATGCCTCTCGTTCATATTGGGTGATTTTTTCCAAAAGTCGTCACCAGGCGGCTGTAATTACCGCATATCTCCACAGAAACTTAGTGAAGTTATTTTAATACATAAACATCAATATTTCAAGAGAGAACAAAACCGATAAAAACCCTTCACCTATCGTCTTGCTCCCGCTTTGCCCTTGCAATTATTAAAAAAACACGCACACATTGAAATATTTCTGGTTTTCTCTCACTATCTCTAACCCTTTATGCCATAGAGCATCTCCACACATGCTCAATTTAAACGAATTTGTGTTTTTTATGTAAAAAAAAACAACAAACCCACTGTGTCAAAAGAGCTATGACGCAGTTTCGTTTTTGCTTCATTTCTCTCTGCCCATTTCATTTCCTTATATTCTTATGCGGCATAAACATTTTTAAAACTGGCTGTAAAATGTTCATACCTTTTTTATGTAAAATCCGACGACTTTGATTGCCACTTAATAATCGCAATTAAAGTCAAAAAGAAACTACAGTAATAAGCACTCAGTTAAAAAGAATGATATCGCTATGCGTTGCATCACTACAGTATTATCTTAGGTCTTCAAAGTTCAAAATTGGTTTGCCAAAACAAATGTATACAAACACAGTACCGTTAACACAATTAACGGTTTCCCGTCAGACACAGGCTGTTTCTTACAAAAGCGTTGCACATGGAAACGCAGCCTCAAGGGTCGAAAATATATTGCAGTAGTGTAATTATTTTACCTTCCACCCTCACTTATTGTACTGGTACGCTTCAGCAGGGTCTACGTCTTTTTTATATTCCAGAGTCCTATCTCAAATGGCAAATATTCATTCGAAAGCAGTTACGCATTTTGAAGTAACGCGACCTTGGATAGTCATCAGGTTGTAGAGTTCAAGTAATTCTAGCTGATCGCAGTACAAGGAACCAACCTTTGATTGGTTGATAAATGTCGTACTATGCTTTCGTCCAATTGCTCGGACGTTACCACCAAAGCGCTGAGATCTTCTTCTCCAATTCCTTGGCATAGTTCTGATCTAATTAACTGAATAGCGAATTAGTTAGGTTGCTAGTGATTTTCAGCGGTGTTTTTTTTCTTCTGTACTTTCTACTCAGAAATAATTCGTTCATGTGCTTGAATTTATGTTCACATCGACTCTATTTTATCTTTTTCATGTTTCGAAATGGTAAAGAGAATAATATCTGCAGGGTTTCTGAACGATGGGATGATCAATGTTACTAACGATACACCCAGCATGTTGAGTCCTCCCAATTGAACACAATTTACAGTTTCTTTTTTTATTTTGGCCCTGATACATACTCGATAATCCATCAACGGAATTATAGAAGTATTCCTGAGTAGCCTTTCATCCTTCTTCATTTTTACGCTATCGTAAATCTTCCGAGCTTCTGTCTCAGTTGGTAATGGACACCGGTCTGCGAAGAACTCCTCTTACAAATTTGACGTCCACCACCCTAACTAAATTACCTTCATCGTTTACGGTTTGGATGGTTCGTCCCATATATCATTTTAGTAGGAGGAAGATTGTCATCCTTGATCAGTACTAAGGTTCCATGGTCGATATTTTTCGATTTTTGCGTCTATTTGCGTCCATGCTGAAGTTCGTTTAAGTATTCCTTTGGCCAACGCTTCTAGAACTATGTACAACAAATTGAACGAGTTTTCAGTTGGTTGCACCAGGAGATTCGTAAGGGCTTTGCCAATTAAAAAATTATCTGTTGTGAGAGCCTCCAGTTCGTTAGGGTTGGATGACATTGGAGTGAGCGGCCAGGAGTTCAAGATGGATTCGATCTCGTTGACTACTAGCTCCAACTCTTCATAGGATAGTAATCTCAGATTGACGGCTTTGAACAGCAATCACTTGGCGAACTTAACGTCTGCAAAACACTGCTAAATATGAATTTTAGATATTTTTCCACACAAAATTATTACAATATATTAAAAGCTCACCTCTACGTCCAGCGGGGTGTCTTTTAAAAAAAACCTATCGCAAATTGTTGCCGTGACTCTGGCGTGACCGAATGAAAAATACCATATTTTCTTTATACCATGCGAATAAACATTTCTGCTATACAAATTGCGACTGACTATTAAATTATTTTTCGCAGTGTATTTCTGCATTTTATTAATAAGTATTTTCTTTTCAGGTCTCTTTGATTTTAAAAAAATGCGAAACATCACGAACGGCAGAAGAGAATCGGTTACTAGAGTCATATTCCGATGTTGCTAGAACAATATCGAAACGTAAGGCCCGTACACAATTATATAAGGAGCGTGTAATAGAAAAGGAAGACCCATCTGAAGTAATTGAAAGGAAGGCTCAGAGACTGGCTGAGATCATATCTCGAGCGAAACATCTTGTTTGTTATACAGGCGCCGGAATTAGTACATCGGCCCGAATACCAGACTACAGAGGTAGTCAGGGCATTTGGACACTCTTGCAGCAAGGAAAAGAGATTGGTCAACATGATTTATCACTTGCAGATCCAACGTTCACACATATGGCGCTGTACGAACTACATCGAAGGAAAATGCTGCGCTTTGTTGTTTCGCAGAATTGTGATGGACTGCATTTAAGAGCAGGCCTTCCGAAAAGCGCATTATCAGAAGTTCACGGTAATATGTACGTTGAAGTCTGTAAGCATTGTAAGCCCAACGTCGAATATTGGCGATTATTCGACACAACGGAATTAACGGCGAGATTTTATCATAAAACTAACCGTCGGTGTCACATTTGTAATAAACCCTTAACCGATACTATAGTTCATTTTGGCGAACGAGGAAACTTAAAGTGGCCTCTAAATTGGGCCGGAGCATGTGCTCACTCTGAAAAGGCGGACGTAATTTTGTGCTTAGGTTCAAGTCTGAAAGTTTTAAAAAAATATTCATGGCTATGGCAAATGGATAGACCGCAAAAGAGACGTGCAAAAATCTGCATAATTAATTTACAGTGGACGCCTAAAGATAAATTGTCGACAGTCAAAATAAACGGAAAATGTGATGAGATAATGCAGCTTGTAATGAAATATTTAAATATTAATGTTCCGCCGTACGATCGTTATCACGATCCAATTTTCTCTCATGCTAGTCTACTATGTACTGAAGAACTTCATACAGTTTCGCAGCCCATGCTTAAGATTCAAAAGGAGTCGAAAGAATCATCTGAAGAAAATGAAAATGCATTTATGAGCAGTGATAACGATTCAAGTGAACTAACAGATGTAGATAATAGTGCTAAACATTTTAGATATAAGGAGAATACTTTTAAGGAAACAGAAAACGAACCACTGACCAAGAATAATCCGAAATTGTTAATCAAATCATCACCAGTTAAACCTCTTCCTTTCATTAAGACCAATCTAAATTCGAGACATTTAATTTTAGCCGAAAACGATGACAGCATTTCGAGCAGCGATGAAAACGACGACGAGTCAAGTGAGGATGACAGTGAACCTGATGATCACAAAGGAAATAGTAAAATAGAAGAGGAATCATTTGCCGGTTCAAATTTAAATAGAACCATTCAAAATAATTCTAAAAATGAAAATAGTATTCAACAGTTTGATCTTTCGTCAAATCTCACTGCCACAAATTTTGATACAGCAGTAAAGATGGACTGCGATAAACGTAAAGAAGCTCCGTTACACTTTGGCAAAGGCGATGACCTTATCAACGTTAGTTTGTCGAAAGAAGCTGACAAGGAGAACAACATTTTCCATCCAAATCTAGAGACGGAAAATTCTGATTTTAAAGTTAAACACTGCAGTAACGATGAACTACACTCTTTGAAAAAAGGACCTCGACTTTCGAATAGCTTTGATTGTTTAAAAGATCCAATTCAAATTAGTCGTGGTATCGAAGCATCATCTAAAAATGCAGATTGCACAGAGATATCACAGCAAATAATTGAAAAGAACAATACTCCCGCCGTAGAAGGAAAACATGAACATACAGATTGCATCACAACGTCGCGTTATACAGGCTCCACCGATAAAATAAAACTGGAGCATCTATTAGATAGAAAGATGAACTTGGGCAAAACTCAATCGCCTCAAATGTCGAGCAGTATTAATTCTAAGGAAATCGTAGTAAGTAGACAAAACTTTCACTGTGATAATTTCAGTAGTACAACAACTATGACGCAGACCATTGAAACGAAGAACTCAACAAAATCATCGATTGAAAATAGTATAAATATTATAACGAGTGCTTTCCACGTATTCCGTAAGCAGCATGCTAGTAAGGACGACAGTAATTTAAAAGTACCAGCACATTTATTCGAATTGAGCTCGTTGGAACTGGCCAAACTAGCAACTACTGATGATTATTATACACATTTTCTTGAATATTGTAAGGCCGTCGAACGTAAATTGCCATACTGGTATGACGTTGGCTATGCATATTCCGGTCTTCATAGTATTATTCAGCCACCGCCACCAGAAATCGATTTATGGAGTTCGATAATTGTTCCGATTTTTAAAATGAACAAAAACGAAGCCGAATGTGAGTTTTGTTTCGAAAACTATGCTGAATTTAAATGTCAATTTTATCATAACTATAAGCCTGAATTTTTAATTAAAAAATATCGAAGCGATAAATTAATCGTTTGCGAATGCTGCGACTACACGGATGATGAAGATGACGACGACGATATGACCGGTTGTAGCTCTGCGATAAATGATGCGCAAAAGATTGAGAAACGTGCCAAACTTGATTTACAAATGCTTAAGGTGCCGACTAAAGTTCAAGCCGGATGGTACGGGAAGGGTTGTAGGAAGAATTTTCGTCGGAAGAAACGATAATTTTATCTAGAGATTATTTTTCTTAATTTTCTTCATTTCATTTAGTATTTAAGAATAGCTATAAGTGTGATAATGCATTGTGAAGATTTCGACTTGAACTTGTGTAAACAGTTTTAATTATTTATAATTTTTTTATTGTATTGAGTTTGTTCCTTTTACAAGTAAAATTTAAGACGAAAATTTTTTTAAATTCGAATAATTATACATATACATAGATTGAAAAATGTCTTTTATTGCCGCGTTTTCGGGGCACCTGGGCGTGGCTCATCAAAAACCGACATGCGACCACGTTGAAACTCGTTAAACAAATTTTTGACGGTCGCCATCGAAGGAGAAGAGTCACCGTACACAGCATTCAAGTGCTCTTTGATTTCGCTGCACGATTCCCCTTCCAAAAACAAGAATCGAATCACCGACCGATATTGCTCTTTTTCCATTTTTCTAAAATCCGCGGACATGCACGCCTCCACACGCGGTTAAAACAAAACTACGAGTTCGATTTGGCTGAAATTTTGACAGTAGCCTTCTACGAGATTCTCGTAGTGCCCGTAACGAGAATGTACTACACGATAGTAAATTTCTCTTGCGATAGTGGCACCATCGGGCGGTGAGGCTATGTACTTATCGGACCGCCCTCGTACATAGATTGAAAAAATGTCTTTTATTTGATTTCTTTTGCTACCTAGGCGTCATAGATGAGTTTCAAAACTAGTGTATACTTTTGGTGTTCAATTTTAAGACTCGATAACTACTAGAAAGTGATGTTCGCCTTTTCCTTGATAAAATCTGTAATGTTTTTACGTTCTGTAACTCGTTGTAGCAGTTAATAGAATGTAAGTATATTCTTAACGGCTGAAAGAATAATGTCCAAAATCGAAAAAATCTTGAGACCACGTAACTCCACTTTTTTGAAAATTAATTTTTTGTATTTTCATATAAAATCAAATATTCTGACCATATAAAATTATCAACGTTAGTTTGTCGAAAGAAGCTGACAAGGAGAACAACATTTTCCATTCAAATCTCGGGACAGAAAATTCTGATTTTGAAATTAAACACTGAAATACATGCTTTGAAAATTCCGAAAATTTGTGTTAAATGTTAAAAACAAAAATTTACAAAAGAAGTAAAGATACGCCCGGCAACATTGCTATCACAAATCTTAAAGTTTTTCACTTGGCTTAAACCTACTTCGGCAATTAGTGCCTTACCATCTGCAGTTCAACACTGCTCCGCAAAGAACTTGTTGAGTATCCGGAAATTAGTGCCCAAGCCATACGCGTGACCAGCCGCTCACAATATCAGGTACGGTAAGTACTTCGATTCTCTTCTCTCACCGTTCGGACACCGAACTCAACACGTGGTACTAAGGTTTAGCCGACGAAATTTGAGACGAGGGGCGCAGTTAATATACAGTTTCTAGGTGCGAGAACGAGAGTCATGCCAATCGTGTGCGCTTAGTTCAACTTCATCGTCCGTACGGCAAATTTTGCTTGCCTACGTAGCGAATTTTCGAGGTCAATTAATTAAGTAAATAATTTTAGCAAGTAGGTAGCGTAAAAGTTATTGTTCCTTGGCATAATTCGGGCAATGATACAATCAACAATAGGATATTATGTATTATGGCTATGTTAGGATGCACTGAGTAGAACGCTTAACAACTAACGCGCTGCGATGGGTTAACGCGTCGCCGTTTTTGGCATTTCAGCGCAGGTTCTGCCAAACTGAGGCACAAACTTCTGAACATATCCTATGCTACTACGAGGCAATTACAAATCAGAGTAATATAATGTGGATTGCAAGGTCTTTTCTAAGACTACGGTACTGAGGAAGACAGCTACTGGACGATGGTGTGAGGCAAACATGGGATGAACGGACATAATCAGTTTATAACTCGCCTGAAGTTCAGAATAAAGAAGAGATTAAAAACGTGTATATGGTGCATTATCTTTCCCTAGACCTACATATATGTCCATGAGAACATCTTGTGGGCACGAGTCCCAGTGTGTGGAGGAAACCTTTGATTTTAATATTAATATAATTAATAAAAAAAAAAACCTTTTTCTTCCAACTTGTACCGAACAAAAAATACAAAACAAAATTTATATCTGTACTCGTTTTCTTATAAAAATAAACAATTTTATTAGCAATAACTCAGATATCGTCGATTCCCATTTGTTGGTTGAATTCCTCTTCTGTAATTTTATTTTTCTTCAATCTTTTAAAAGCTCGAATATCATTCGCTAATTCGACTAAATCTTCCTCAGAGAATGCATTTTTCCTTTTCTTTGCTTTTTCCGTCTCTCCATTTTGTTTCTTCAGCTTCTTTTTCTCCTTTCGTTCAGCTTTTTTAAGTTTCGAACAGTCTTTGGATTTTTTCGATATATCCCATGATTCGGTTTTCTTTTTACCCTTTTTAAAGCCAGGCCAATTTCCAGTTTCTTCAAAAGCTTTCAGTTTTCCCTGACGAGCAACTTCTTTCTGTTGATTTCGATATTTTATTTTATTCAAATCGATTTCGGTCTTGGGTCCTTCAAACCCGTCTGCATTTAATTTCTTTAATTCGGGCATTCTCGGCATATGCAAAAGCGAATAACTTGTTGCTATTTTGCCCAAACTCAAATCTTTAACGCGTAATAATGCACTGCATTCGTGTTTACTGTATGCTTGAATATGTGAAACGAATGCCCGAATCGCCTTATCATACATTAGTCGGTCGTTCATTTGTAATTTATGGATTGCAGAGTTTGTGGCTTCTAAACTTATATCCGTATCGTTCAAATCATAAGGTTGGAGAATCACTTTTTGATTTAATTTCAGAAAATTGATGTAAGCATCTTCAGTAGGTAAAAGAAATACCAGGGAGCTTCCAATCTCCCCTTGCCGGGCTGTTCTTCCAACCCGATGAACAAAAGCAGCAGCATTTGATGGTGGATCCCATTGCACAACCCAATCAACTTCCGGAACATCTAGACCGCGAGCCAGAACATCTGTACAGAGTAGGAGTACATTGTCTTCACTACGGAACTTGTTGATAATTTTTGATCTTTTGTTTTTCATTTTACCATGTAAACCGAGTATTGTTTTCGTTTTTAGAAGATGTCGCAGAACATCGGACCAATAATCCACACATGCGCAAGTTGGCAAAAAGATCATGCCCTTTTTGATTTCTGTATTTCTTAAAAAACTCAATATAGAAAGAAATTTCCGCTCTGGTTCGACTATTGTGAAATAATTATCTAACAGTACAGGTGTACTGATTGAAGATTTCTCTTTTACCGACACGAGAACTGGATTTCGGAGACCGGCTCGAATCAAATCTGTTACTTCTTTCGTTTGTGTCGCTGAAAATAGTCCGGTTCGTCGCTGACGAGGAAGATAACTTAATATCGTGTTGATTGTCAATTTAAAGCCTAAATCGAGTAAGCGATCAGCTTCATCTAAAACAAGAATTTCCTGTAATTGTGACGGCAATTAGTAATTTGATTAATGAAAAATATACAGCGATTTAATGCGTAAAATAAGCAAAAAATAAATCCTAAGGCGCTGTACACATTGCACACGACCGAACGATATTTCCGATACGATTTTTCTTTGTTCGACCTATTGTGAAATCTTTAGTTATTGAAAAATTGGTTATGATCGTAAATTATAATATTTTCAAGAATATCATGAAAGAAAATCTCCAGGGATTTGTAGTTTTAATTGATAATAAAAAGAAAAATAAATCCGTCGTACGACTAAAATATTCGTACGATGTATTCGTACCGACAGACGGACTTTGTTTAATATTATCAATCAAAATCCAAATTCCTAGAAATTTTCTTTTATGATATTCTTGAAAATGTTATATTTAACGATTTCAACCAATTTTCTAATAACTGAAGATTTGACAATAAGCAGAAAAACGAAAATTCGTATCGGAAAATTCCTTCGGTCGTGTGCAATGTGTACAGCGCCTAAACATGTAATACCCAAGCTTTTTTTAAAAGCGATATCTCAAGTACTTGCAGCAGAACATAAACTTCAAAAATATTCTGAAATTATTGGAGCTACTGTGTGGAACATAATAAATTTTTTCGGCACTACCCTCGCGGGTAGTTTCCTATTACTGAACATATCTATATGGGGCTACGATGCGGCATATTTTAAAGAATGTCGTGGCATAGGAGTGCTGGGAAAATGAAAATGAAGTTAAACATTAGGCGCCCTGACAAGACGCGAAACCGCGCAAACTAACACTTCTCGGTCTCTCATGATCCAACCCCTTGGAAAATGTATCTATTTTAAATCATTTAATAAGTCCACGTGAAATTTTTGTTGTTCAGGCCTAATCATCGAGCTATCCCCTCCCCCATCAACCGCAGTTATCTTCGACCCGAGCTCCAATCGATTTTCAGTTACCATTTTAGACTTGAGCCGAATTAAATCTTTGTATCACCAGCACCTTACCTCTCATTGAACTATTGTGACCTCAGTTGGTATGAACACCCATATTGGACAGCCAGAACAGCAATACCTTTCTTTGATAGCATAGAAATGCCGTTCTAGAGAATCTTAGCGTTAACGCAATACTTTACACAACTCCTTCACCAGCTCACTGGCTATAAGAGATAACGTAGCAACGAGAGTCAGCCAGTTGCCCAGTGCGGAATACATAACCTTCTTCAAAATAGTACTGGACAAGCCACAAGCTCAAGTTTTTGATATTGCATTGTTTTTAAAAGGGTGAATTACTTCACACACAGAATACTTATCATAAAAACACAATTTATCAGAATGACCAGCGTATATACCGGTCCTATCTGTAACCAGAAAAAAATTATGAACAATCAGCGGGTACCATTCACAGTGCACAACATGTGATCCATTTAAATATTTAAAGGTTTGCTGACCTAACTGGGACACCTCATCTCTGGTTGTACGTGCGATACTCCGAAACAATATAATAAATAAAAAAAATATTTGAATATTTGTAAACGTACACACTAAAGTACTAATAGACAATTATGAAGGTAATTACCAAAGATCTAACACGTCCAGCCAAATTCACACTCCCTTTGCGCTGTAGGATATCCTCCAATCGTCCCGGTGTACAGACAAGAATTAACGGACAATTTGTCCCCAATGCTTTCAGATCATCTTCGATGTTATTGCCGCCAACTAGCAACTGTTGCTTAAACATTTTCAGTTTGTCGTGTTCGAGAAATTTACCCAGGACGTCCGAAATTTGTGAAGCCAATACTCGAGTCGGAGATACAACGATAGCGCCAATTTCATTCGGTTTCCAGGGCCGTTCCGATTGACGTCGAGCCAAAATTTCTAGCAGTGGTACTAAAAAGGCAAGAGTTTTTCCCGATCCAGTCACAGCTTCTGCGGATACATCCTTGCGCGACATGAGCAACGGAATTGTAGCAGTCTTTAAAAAAAAAATTTGTGGTGAAGAAAAAAATGATTTTGCTGACGAGATTATAGAAGTAGACTTACTTGAACAGGAGTCAACTTTTTAAAACCAAAACTCTTGATAACACTAAGAATTTGTGGTGATAAAGGGGTCGACAATTCGCTCCATTTTATATTCAGTGAAGTCATTACTTTGTTTATGAGCGAAACGAATGCCGAAAGTTTATTTTATTGTCGAACGCAAGCAAGAAACCAAAAGAATCGAAAACTCAAAAGTGACAGCTAGAGCCAAACCAAACGCGCACATGTTTTAATATCTAGCGTTACCAGACAACAAGAGAATTAATAACTTTTTCTTGAAAATTTTGAATTCATTCAAGATGGAGTTGAAATGTGTGAACTTCACTGTAATCCAAAGTTTTTCACACCCCACCCCCACACCTTACAACCCCCTTAAAAATGTTAACCCTTTTCTAATCTCCTAGTATTTCTTAAGGCCGTGATACATTAAAAGCAGAAAGACGCGGCAGAAGCAGAGTTGGTTTAGAAAGCACAGGATCATATGGCGTCTGTTTAAATGAAAGCAGCGGCAGAAGCAGAGACGAAAACAGTGCTGCTTTTTCGTTAAAAATTCTAAAATTCTGCTTCTGCTTCAGTACTGCCAACGTAAACCCCTTAAGAATTGGGAATGTTGTCAGCAATGGAAATGTTAAGTGTGTCAAAATTGTTTCCATATACTCGCATTTAATGATCATTTTAAGCAAAAAGCTCAGAAAAATTAATGGAAACAAAATATTTTTTCCGATCAAACAAGAGACTAAAATACTTGTGACTGTTGACAGTTAGCATGGACACAATAGGTCTGTTCTTTTTGTCGGTGTAGTGTACTCAGTGTACACTTTCAGCCCTCATGCTGTTCTTTTTGTCGGTGTGACGTCAGAGGTTGCTGTTCTTTTTGCTAGTGTAGTGTACTCAGTGTACACTATCTTACACTGGATCGGGAGCCGGTGTAAGATCTTCTTTGCCATCTGTCAGAATTGATGGCTCTATGCAGATAAAATTGACTTTGTGCATTTATGAAAATACTGTTTTGAATGAATAAATGCAAGAATATTGAATGGCAATAAATTTGCATTGATAGAAGTGAAAGAATAAAACAAATAAAAAAGTTCGGAATTTTAGCTGTCATTTTTCTACACTAACCCGTTCTTTTTGCGCGATCTAAACCCTACACTTTCAGTGTAAGTTGTATCCCATTTTCAGTGTAAGTTACACTAAAATGTGAACTTCACCTGGCAAAAAGAACAAGCCTAATATTCCGTGCCTCTACTTTCGGTGGTAGCTAGCATCAGAGATATATATACTGGAGATGAAAAGCAGCGATTGAGTTGAAGGCGGACGTCGTCGCATTCACTTGCATGCAAAACAACAACAAATTGACATAACGCTCCTGTTTTGTCTCACTCACTCACACGCTAAAACAACCACAATTTGATATAACGACCCTGTTTTGTCTCACTTCTCACCGTGGTTTTGGCTTCAAAGCGCTATATACAAACCCGGTGACTTATCGTCTCTAGTAGCTCTATGCTTAACATGAACACATTCTTCTCTGCTTCTGCTTTTATTTAAATTCATAAAGCAGAGCAAAAAACAGCACTGACGACGCTGCTGATTCTGCCGCTGCTTTCTGCTTTTAATGTGTCACGGCCTTAAGGGCGGATCCTGCTTTAGAAGGCTCAAAAAATCGATTTTTTTTTATTGCTTAAATCGAGTCCTAATGTATCTAAGAATATGTATCCAAAGTTATAGAGGCTGATTCACAATATTTTCAAATATACAGCACCAAACGCAGTGGGGTGTCGAGCAGGTATACGAGCGCTCGGGCAGCTGCAGTGCGCGCTCCTTTCCTCGGTCGAATCGTCTTTTTCCAGCAAGGAAGCTAGTACGGCTCGTAGACTCGAGCAACTTCATCAAAATGAGTTTTTTGAAGAAGCTGAAGGTTTACTATATGGCGCAGGAATAGCTGATTAGCGTATTATTACTATAAGTAATCGAAAATTAACATTTGTCAGTGATCGTAAACTTTAAAGCGCGTTTTCTCGAATTTTCGTTTTGACGATTTTTCTAAACTGGCGGGCGTGATTGCAAGAAAACTAGATGACCAATCAAAACGAACCAAGGCTTGTTAGCTTCAGTTTTGTATTCTCTTCTATTTGAACTAAATTCTAATAAATTGATTCATGAAAAAAAATTTCTAAACAACTTTTTTAGCAAGTTGAAATGATTTTTTTTTTACAAAAATCCCCTTTTGTTTCAAACTTGACAAAAATTTCAAATTTCACAATTTTTTGGGTCTTTCTTAGTTCATATAGAAGAAAAATATATGAAAATTGAAATTTTCTTTGGTTTTTTTGTTTTAGACGAAAATTACGAGCTCCATCTTTCCCGCCGATTGGAGACTGCAATTGCAAGGCGTTGCACAAATCATAAAAATCTGCTGCGTTTGAATATTTTTCGCTTAAAAATTTTTTTTTTTAATGTTCAAATATGTAATAGAATAGTCTAAAAACTTCGCTAGACTTGCTTATTTTTTTCTGTCCTAAAAAAATACCCCCGAACACGCTTTTTTTAGGCCCCTAAAGCAGGATCCCCCTTTAAGTCCTGAGAGTGAATTTCAATAAACTCCCACCTGCAAATTGATCACACTTTAAAATACCCTCCTCAATGAAGCCTTCACCTACTGCACAGAATGGTTCCGGGCCAAGCATTGGTGATTTGGCTCCACACTTAGCCAACTGGTCAGCCGATTCGTTTCCCAGAATACCCTCATGTCCTGGCACCCACATTAGGATTAGAATTTTTATTGATATAACCATCTTCAGTGAATTATAACAAGGGATAACAAACACAATAGGCCAACTGAAGCCCAAATGTTAGATAGCGATAACAACCAAAGCCTATTTAAATCTTATCAAGTTAATATGTTTAAAAAGAAAAAAAAACAATTTGTTTTGAAAAGTATTTTCTTAAATCGAAGATTTCAAAAAGACTTTTTTGTAAAATTTAAACACTTCTTCACTTGCGGCCTTACCTATAGTCAACGCATCATTGTATTGTGCCATATTAAACTTCCCCTGTGTATTAACGGCAACAACATCTTTCCGTAAGCTATCGAAAACGAATGTGAAGTGTGCTAAAGCATTGTTGGACTCCTTTAGTTCGGGATCAAGAATAATCGTATCATTCTCTTTCAATATACAATGAATAGCGGCTACTGTAAATTTCATAGCAACTCCCCCGTTCAATAAAGCCAAGCAGGCTGCATTTACTGCACACGCTTCCAGCTATAAACGTGAATGTAGTTAATTACCTAAGCGTATCACAAAGCTGACTTTACTTACTCCACTTTTATTCTCAAGCTCTTGTAATATAATAACAAATGCAGTCCTTGGATGCAAAGCTGTTAGAATTGTTGTCTCGCAGATGCGTTTGATAACGTTTTCTCTTTGCCGGTCTGTTATCGTTGGAAGTCCTGCTTTAGATCTGTAACATACCTCCAATGTTGCATTTTCTATTTGTAAATTTTGTGATTTCACTTCGACTGGACCATAAATTGATGCCAGAACTGCCGTTTCACCTATTAAAGAATTGAAACATTTAAAGCGGGTTGATCGTTTTTCTATCAACTTAAATCTTACCTTGTGTAAGCATTGCCGAACCATCCGAACGCGTTAATGGATTTATTTGACAATTCATAGCACGAAGATTTACTTCGCGTAATATCTCCTCGTTGTTAACTTCCATCTTCAGTATTCTACAATCTACAGAATACAGAAAGAATAATATAATAAGCAAGGAAAGTTTCGACAAAAACAATAATAAACCCACACGGTACTATTATGACAGTATTCTGCCAGTATTGCCATATTACAGCCAAATACGAACGAACGAATGGGACGGGCTTTATAGTTCAGTGGAACAAAATAATCGGTTTAATTTATATCTTTCTCCAGTTGCAATAATGAGTATTATAAATATGATTCAGTTCTGAATCATGCTGTTTTTTCCTGCAGGGTTGACTCCTTCTGGGTTCTAAAGTAACACCAACGCCCGGACTACATGGTCCATTTTTTTCCTTTCCAGAGAGAATATACCCCTTCTGAGACTAATGAGAACCATGTACCATAGAAATGTTTGAAATTTTAGCTCGTCGACTACATGTAACATCGGTCGGGGAAAAAACATAGTTTGCAAAGGTTTCCCCCAACCATACAGTCCGGGCCTATCTCCACCAATAATATACAGTAACTAACAACAATAACACGTGGATACCCAAGAAACACAGGAATTCGTAATGTGTTCGCCATGAATGTTCCATGCGAAATTAGCGACGAATTCATATGGTGTTCTTCGATAAATCCCCAACGAAATGGTTGACGTTGTTTGGCCAGCACCACAGCATCATCCCTATTCTATGTCTATGGATTTCGTTCACCAATTACCGGCAGATCGGGTTGCAATTTGTTAATATGCAAAACGTAAAAACATGTGCAACCGTATAGCTTGCAATTTGTAAATAAACGAAAAAAAACGCAAACAATTCTAATAGTTCGGTTCTTTGCGACCTACTCGGAATGCCGAATGCAAAGAAATTTGTAACACTTAATTAAACATAGGAAATATTGTGGAGTTCTGTTCTAGGTATTGGCACCGAATAGCGTTTCGGAATCGGAACTCTGCTAAAACATACTTCAGTTCGCTTGGAGTTTCCAATTCCGTTACGCATTATGTGACCTCAGATTTGACTGAATTCTAAAAGTGGTTGCGAGTGACACAAAGTTGAGTCCCGAATCGCAGGTTCTTTGTGCAATCTTCAAACTAGAACGCGAACTTAGGAGATACTTGATTCCGTGTCAGTCGACATTTTTTTATTATTTTCGTTTTCGAGTATTGTAAATTAAGCCTAGTATTAATAAAACCATAGTCTTGCTAGTATTAATAAAACCATAGTCTAGGCAGTATTAATAAAAGCATAGTCTAGCTAGTATTTATAAAAAGCGAGTCTGGCTAGTTCTATAAAAAACGACCACGGATATATCAGAATAATATTTAATATTTGTTTCTCTTATAGGACAAAAACTCAGATGATATCACTAAGCAGTTAAAATAGATCCTCAACGGATGTTTACCCCATTTTTTGAAAGTCTCTAATCTTGGCGTTCTTTCGAACTTTCTCAGGTGTCCTTTTTGTTTTACTCCGTTTGTAGTATCACGATACTGCAACCACACATCGTCGTCACGAAATCTTGGCGGCGAATGCTTGAAGATTAATATAAAAGAAGTCAATAGGAATCGCGGCGTACGATGACCTCAACCATCCACAAGACGACTGGTTGAAACTTTAAACAAACGATTGAGCGATCATGAAGCATTATAAATACTGTGCAAAGTATCTTGGAGTAACAGCTGTTTTTTCGATCTGGAAACAGTTTGGTTTAAAGCTAAGAAAAGTATACTGCATTTGAGTGGACACAAAAAGTTATAAAGCATGTACTGACCACAATAATTTTTCCAAAAAAATTCTATAAAATTTTTCTCAAGAAAAAATAAATTTGCATTTGCAAACGAAAACACTAAAATAAATCCTAAAACTTACTGGAATGCATTAAAGACTGTCCCTTAAGCCCACTTAGGTTCTTAAAAAACATAATAAAGATTTCAACACAATAACAATCAGAGAGAGATCAGTATTTACATTATATTACATAAATTTTTAGTTCATATATTTATTGAAGAAGGAAACAAATTGAGATATTTTCATCCCTACGAATGAACAACATAAACAATGTTTCATTCTACTTCATTCATACTTTTTAAGAATACGTGAAACACCTTTGTTTTTAATTAATATTGCAAACTTCTTTTCGTGCCAATATCATCTAAAATTTGTCGTAACTCTTCGTCTTCAAAGCGTCCTTCAAGTGATGGAATCAATGCTTTAGCTTCTTCCGGTGCTTCTGGACACAAATTCCCCAAGGCAGCAAGCTCAAATTTGTGCAATTTCTTTTGCATTAACAAGCTAAAATCAATTTAATTCACTTTAGAATTATCTCATGATAATTTTACAATAAATACCTTCGTACAGCAGCAATTGTTTCTTTATTCTTGAATTTACGAAAGCTATCGGTATAACTGTATGTTTTCATAAATACTTCAGAAAATTCCTGTTCTTCATCGGCCGATTCATTCTGTTTCTTTCGATGGTCTAGCAACATGTGAACTTCACTAATGAGTAAAGTTTCTGCATTTTCAAATTCTGCAATAAAATAATTAGATGTGAAAGAAAATGTCTGACCGCAGAGTTTAAAGAAAACCTTTAAGAATTGGAATGAAGAAAAACAACACATGTACTTCATTGTTCTAATTTTGAAACGGTTTATTAATAAATCCGTGCGTTAACAAAAAATCATAAATCTGTCTAGTTTTATTTACATCTATTTTAATTAATCGTCGAGCGTCTGCTAATCTTAAATAACCGAACTTCGAATTTTCAGACATTAATGTATTTTTATATTCTAAGTAAGCTGCGGGAACAAGACGCGATTGGCTGCAAAGATTCCGTTCATCTTCACTTAATTTATCGTAGTCGGGCAAACCTGTAACAAATTAAGAAAAAATAAATAATTAATATATAATTAAGAATTGTAAATATTGCGAAATACCTAAAATCTCAAGAGGAGCAGCTTTACGCCGCGGTTGTGTATTCCCAATCATCATGTTCGCATTAAAACCTCCCAATCCATTTCCAGATTGCGACATATTCGGTAGTAAATTTCGCCAATCAAATAAATTTTCATATTGCTCAATTTTCTTATTTTTTCCTTTCGACAGGCGCTTATTTTTTAATTTTTGATAAATCCGGCCTCCAATAAATGTTTTTATTCCATTGGAGCGAAGGTCATAGAGCCTATGAGAAATTCAACACATGATCATTTCGTCACCTGAATACTACAACTAAATAACTCAAAAATTAAAAATTGTCACATATGCGGTAACTGGTCTATAATATCGTCACCTGAATACTACAACTAGACATCTTAAATATATTAGTTTCGAGAAAAACTAATTTTAATTTTTTTTGCTAATTTTGAGCTTAACAGTGGCAATAACCAAAGACAATACGAAGAGTTAGTAACGTTACCCGATATGTGACAATTTTTGAGTTATCTAGTTGTAGTATTCAGGTGACGATTTAATATATGAAAAAGAACATAATTTAGAACTTACTTGAACAAATACTTTTTTAAATCATAAAAATGCTGTAGCGAAACGACCAGACTATCGAATTCCATTCCTTGAGTGACCTGCATGAATGCAATAAATCGTCCAGTTATAGCAAATTTTCCGGAGACTTGTGATTGACCAAGAGCTTCGGAATATTTTGATAACCAGCCAAGGGTTTTACTGGCCATCAGCAGTCCGTGTTCTTCCATGATTTTATAACGTCGTTTCCTGTCACTACGGATACAATTACCTTTATTTATTGAGACAGGAAAATTAACAAAAAAATACTTACGCTATCCGATGATTGTAGGCTTGAAAAATTGCACAATGAAGTTCGTCACCGATATTTTTATAACTTTTAGGCCATTCAACCAAATCCAAATGACTAACAATACTTTCGGCCGAATTATCATACGGTGTATCGAAATCGCCACGAGCACATCTATATCCGGCCATGTTTTTGAAATCAATTGCATCGATGTCATGGCGTGGTGGATCAACACTCTTCATTTTATATATATAGGGAATTCGGTGTGGCAAATACACTTCGTTGGTTAGGCCTAAAACTTTTTTAAACAGCCCATCGAAATAGCAACTGTGATAGTGATCACGACATTCGTCTGGCGATCGAGTTCGCATCCCTTTAGCAATATCTTCCCAATTTCCGTGACCAAATGATGAAACTAAGTCAAGGAGTAATTTTTCTTCGGACGCGTTCCATGTTGTGAATGGAAATACTTGGACGTTGTCGTGCCGTATTATGTAGGAATGTGTGTTTCGATGATATTGAGTTTCGGCTCCTTTTGCGAAACATTGCAAGCACAAAAGACTTGAACATTCAGCACAACAGATATACGGCTCTTGAACGTGTGCTTTACATGAACAACATTTATCAGTCAAATTTATTTCGGAGCTCGTACATAACGATTTTGGAACGTAGTATTGAGTCGTGTGCTTAGTTTGTTCGCTAGGCAATACACTGATTACATCATTTTCTGAAATGTATATGAATTTCATATTTGTAATTTCAAGAAAGAGACAAAAGTTTAGGTACATATTCACGAAAGTGTCTCATATGTTTAACGCGTGATTTAAATACATTCTGACAGAAGACGAAAGGAGTCAAGAGTTAACAAATATTTTGGGTATAATTTGTGTTAAATTTCCGACTATAGTAGACTCCAAATACAGATACATAGGTACATATCGACACCTTAATTCTAAAACCACATTACTTTTTTTTCTTAGAACATTTTAGAGAATAATTTAGTATAATATTTAGATGGAGCTGTGAGCTTTGTCATTTATTTAATTTAAGTACTACCCGTCAGAGCCATTATTACGATCGTCAGTTAAACTCTAAGTGGAAGTTTTGTATGAAAATCTGAGAATTAACAATAATGTCCCTAAGCCAGATTAAGCCAAGAAATTTGTATTGTATAATTACGGTATCGACACGTGGCTACTTTCTCTTCACATTTTTTTAGCATGAGATCGAATTTATGTTAACTCTTTCCGGGGCAGGTTATGAAGGACGAAAATATTAAAAATTTATTCTTCATAAATCGATTACTTATTCCATTTTAATGAATAACTTATGCCCAAACAAATTTTTCCTCTCTCATATCCATAAATTTTCAAAAGAATTTTTTATTTTAATTTTTTAAATGATTTTTTTATTGGTGAAACGCCATGCATCGATCTTTTGTGTCACTTATACAAAGTGGTACTTTGCATTTCGAGCATATCCACGTTATATGACGTTGGTGATCCTTGTTGCTGCAATGAGCACAACGTCGAAGTGAGGTTCTCCTTGACAAATGTGATGCTGTTGTTTATACCGCAGGATCTACATATGATTTATTATTTTCTACCTGTATCTTATTATTAAGCTTTCTTGGTTTATGTGTTGGAAGCTGAATTTTATTCAGATACGTTATTATATCGATCTTAAAAGCATGTAGTGATTCAGTATAATTTAAAAATTTAGCCAATATAAAGGCATTAACCATTACTGCGTCAAGAAAGTGTTAGAAAATTCTGGGCCACCACTTCCGTCTCTTTCTATCCAGCTCGTAATATTTTTTTAGCTGGTCGAAATATATAAATATAATATTTTTTTAACTTGTCGAAACATTTAAGTTGTCACTAAAATGGGCGATGGTATAGCACATATACCACCTAAAGTATATAGCGGCTTACTTGTCCAACAAAAAATTCAATCTTCCCTTTACAATGATTGTTTATTGAATGCGACAAGAATCCGTGGAGCTAATATTGGTCGCAATTTGTTTAAATCCCCAGTAAAAATAAATGAAAAAACATGCACTTTTCTTACTCAAAACTGTTCTTTTTCCATGAGCTAAGAGGCACTCTTTTCTTATACATTCATACCTAGATATTTTTTTTCAACACAATGTTGAATCTACGACATGAATTTTCCGAAACTTTGTTTAAAACTGAACATTGTTTACGCAATATCATCGCCATCCCAGAATTAAGAGGTTAACGCAATTGCAACTGTCCTATTTTCAATAGTATATATGTCACATACAAGTATGCCTCTTAAAGTCGTCTCGCCACATATAAATTCTAAATGCAAAATCTCCATTTATTTCTATACAACCCTAGATTATTCTCTCCATGCATTTCTTAGACGACACAGTAAAAACTAAACGTATTCCTTGTGGATTCCAAAATTGGTGACCACCAATTTAGAACAGCTAATTAAAAACTAATACTCACTAAATTCGCTATTTCAAAAAGACTTCTCGAGTTTATTTTTATTAGATAAAATAACAAATGGCCAGCGATAAAGATAGGGATAAACAAACTAGTAGGGTTTCTGAACAGCATGCGTGTTGGAGTAAAACTAGTGTCATTCTGGCAGGAGTAGCCAGAACTTTGGTTCAGTTCATCATCGCGGTTGACTTAACCGTTCCGGCTCTCGATCCAGCAGGTATCGCAAAAGTATGACGCTATCATGTCAATTCGGCGACATGCACATACATAGATGTGCAGCCTCAGGCGGTTGTAGATGTTGCATTTTTCACCTAGACAAACAGGGTTCTACTTGGTTGAAAATTTGTTATATTATCTGATGTTTCAATGCCAATACTGGCCGCTCACTTTTTACAACATTTAGTGGATGTTTCGGATCTGATCTCGAAAATCCTATCTGAATTTCTGGAGCATATAATTCCGTTTCGAGACTAGTAACAACTAGACATTGCATCACATCAAAACGGACGGACGTCAAGCAATATGTTATGACTAGCGCCTAATTTCTGCGAAACTATAAGATGTCAAAGTAGAATTCCGTTATTTAGGTAAAATAATCTACCTGGCAAATAAGGACGTTTCTTTTCGATCGCTTTACAGAGTAACAATACGGCCAGATTTTCGATTCCGTTCATTCAAGACTTTTCATCGAATCTTTAAAAAAACGTATTCTCCACAATCCATCTAGTTATTGCGTGGTTACACCAGGTTCCTGTCGTCCCAGAAGGCATACCCAACCAAGATATTTAGCGATTACTACTCCGTTCGAACACTTTGAGTTCATGTTCATGAAGTGGAATACGAATTTCTACCAAATTATATTCTCACCAAGTTTTGTATAGCTTGTTATAAATGCGCTTAACTTGTTCGCAAATGCTTATCGTATCAAAGTGATAAAGTAAACCGTCATAACAAGGTAATATTTGTAACATTTATTCTGCCAAACAGACGTGTTGAGCACATCAGTTTGGACGTCGTCGCAAAAATTGTTTACAACCAGAACTAAAAAAATGTTCTCACTTCTTTATCCGTAACGACGTGGTGAGAGCTTCCCTTACACCACAGTGACCGACAGAAACGACAAAAATTTTATCGTTGACATAAAAGAAACAATCCAAACCATCACAATCAATCGCGTCTAGGATGCTAGCACCACTGAGGATCCTTTCGGACTGGTAGATGTACCACACTGAAGAACTTCGCGGAATGGGAGAGATGCCAATGCGAACAACATCCAAGAAGAAAGTTTATTTTGAAAAAAGGCATTCATCTTTCCATACATTGTGATGGTCACTAGAAATTTTGTTCCAACATAAAAGCCCATCATCCGCACGAACAGCAGCAGCATACATAACAATAACCAAGGTAACAGCTGAGGAAGGATCCTCTTCGAGTCCTCCCTCACTCGAAGAAGTAAAAACAGCCCTGAGAAACTACCCAAACAACAAAGCGCCGGGCACTGATCAAATTCCAGCTGAACTTCTGAAAGCCGGCGACACCTGCATAGCACATCTCCTACACAGATTGATCTCGGACATATGGATGCAAGAATCACTTCCTGAAGATTGGCGCAGGTGTATCATATATCCAATCTATAAAAAAGGCGACAAACTCTGCTGTGAAAACTACCGATGAATATCGCTGTTGTGTACGTCTTATGAGATCTTGACGAAAATTCTAGAAAAGAGAATTAAGCCCTTTGCTGACAAAGTAATTGGTGAATACCAGGGCGGACTTAGAGCTGGGCGATTGACCACGGACCAAATATTCTGAGTTAGACAGGTGCTTGAAAAGTGCTGGGAATTTAACATTGTGCACCAGATATTTGTGGACTTCAAACAGGCATACGACAGTATCGACAAGCGCGTACTGTATAAAATAATGATGGATTTTGGAGTTTCACCGAAACTGGTTCGGTTTACAAAAATGACAATGACCGATTCTCTGTCACAAGTCAGAGTGGAAAATGATCTGACTTCCAACTTTAGAACTGACAACGGGCTTAAACAAGGTGATGGCCTGGCACCAATGCTTTTTAATTTGACACTCGAATATGTTGTTCGGAAACTTCCCGTTGACACCAAGGGAATACTATGCTTCAAATCCACACAACTAGTAGCATATGCCGACGACAGAAATATAATATATAATCTGGAGAGTGCCAAGGAAATATTTGTAAACCTTGACTCGGTAGCAAGTGAAGTTGAACTACGTATTAACGAAAACAAAACCAAAATCATGACACAAACTAGGAAAAACACGCCAATCAGACAAAACATTACAGTAGGAGACTTCAACCTAGAAAACGTAGACATTTTTGTATATCTCGGGGCAGATATATCAAAGGATGGAAGCGAACCCATCGAAAGACGAATAATGATGGCAAATAAGACTTATTATTCGGTACTCCCAATAATTAAAAACAAATCTTAAACTATACAAAACAATAAGACCTGTGCTATGCTATGGCAGCGAAACGTAAACATTGACTCAGGCGTCCGAAAAATTAGTTAACGTCTTTGAAAGAAAAGTCCTCAGAAGAATCCTTGGACCTGTGAGGGAAGACTCGATCTGGAGAATACGATACAATAGAGAATTGTATGCCATGTTTGATAATCCAGAAGTATCGATCCTCATAAAATTCAAAAGGCTACAATGGGCTGGTCATGTGGAGCGGATGGATGACGGAAGAATCCCCAAACGCACACTAAAGGGAAAAGTTAATGAACAAAGACCAGTTGGAAAACTACGAAAGCGCTGGAAGGACTCTATTGCTGCAGACAGCAAATCACAGCTAAGATTCAGAAACTGGAGGACGCGGTCACTGAACCGAGAAGGCTGGAGGCGGCACATTCAGGAGGCCAAGGTCCGATTCGGACTGTAGCGCCATCGTAAGTAGTATAGAAGTTATATGACTTTCTGCATTTAATTCAAGGATGTTATCTCGATCTTAGTACTTGCTTCAAAACATTTTTTGCTAAGGTTGACCGTACACCGTTTAGAAGTGGTTTAAAAATGTTATATCCTTAGTACTTCTTTTGGTACGACCTCTGTTTATTGAAAAATTAGATTAGATTAGATAGACGGTTGGATCCCTATCAGCAGGAGGCTTACTAATGACAAACGTCGCGTGCCTCTTTAATTTGTATAAGGTCCAATGCAGCAAAGGTATAAACGCAAAAACTGTGGGACGTGCACATTTAAGTCAAAATTTCTAGTTAAGTCAATGAGTAGAGACTAGTATTTAATGGTTATGGTTGGAATTGAAACTAATTAAATAGTAAATTTCATTACGCTAGCCAGAGCACAGCTTTATTAAGAAACCCCGGTACATATTTTATATATTTACCTTTTGGAAACTGAAGATCTGCAGCATCTTCGTCGACCATATCACTTGGATTAATAAAAGACATCTTTTTCTATAGTCAACGTGTTGAAAGTAGAAATTAAACAAAATTCAATTGATTCAAAACACGACAATATCGAAAATGAACCAAACACCGCTTTATCCGTGAAGACTGCATGAAAATTGACAGTTTTTTCTTCTTCTTTACAATTTCAAAAGTTCAAATTCAATTCAAAGCTCTATATGAATCTGTGAAAACTCTGCTATGCACGACATTTTGAGAGCTGCTGTCTTTGTTCTTTAAAAAAGTGTGCACTGTATTTGGCAGATCGGATCACTCATTTTATTCAAATGAGTTCATTGCAATGTTTTCCGCCTGTATATTGCTCGTATTATAAAAATTTGGTAGTCGAAGAAATTGCACTAAATAATTACCTGCACTTGCTGCATTATGGAAAGTGTGCGGTAATAGGAAGTACCTCGTTGGAAGACAACGGTTTAAGCTATCTACAAAATATCAAAATCAATTCGTTACCCAAGTAAGTGTACTACTTATTTATGATTTCAAACATTTTTAATTTACCTGTTATAGAGAGTATTCTCTGCCAAGTGGAGCTACAAAAATTATCTTACTAGATAACATAATTTCGAGCTGTGTTCCGACATACAAGATCTGTGAAGTATTCGGCGAAGTTGTTCTCTACGATAATTTCGATAGTAAAGAAAACATTTTACCGAAAACTTCGAAAGATTTATTTGAAAAATTAGCCGAAGCAGAACCGACAAGAGATTGTCGATATTTAAAGGAAGATTCGCCGCTATTGGAGGTCATGAGACAGCGGTACTCACCAGCATTAAAAATACATACAATCAATTTAATTGATGAACCACATGAGTTGATAGAATGTAATTTAGCAATAAGATATTTATCAGCTCGAGGGCCGTATACAACAGAAGATTTTTAGTTTAATTAAAAATGTATGTCTTATTAATATTCTTAGTTTGTATTATTTTTTATCGTTCCGTAGGGCATCCTAATAGGTGGCACAAGGGGATCCTTCTACCATCCTGCACTCCACCAATCCGGAAAATAGAAATATTATAAAAACTATTTTGCAATTCAGGTTACTATAAAATCATTGATCGCTTTTTCTCGCCTCCATAAGTCGGTGGTAAAAATTTTCGATTCGAGAACTTTATCGCAAGTAACATTTGCATTCAATTATTTTAAAAGTGAAGCTTTAGTAGGTACACAGTGAAGTACTATCAGCTACGAGAGCTAAATTTAATTTAGTTGAAAAACAAAAATCAGCAAAATCAATTTCCATTGTGATATGTAGTGTCGTATCTAGTACTGTATGAGCAGTTTAGATTTTCGGTCATGTTTCTATTTCCAGTAGGTTTGTTTAAAAAAAAATAAACAAACAGACCAAGTACATAAAATGTAATCAAACGCGAATAGCTCGATTTGTTTTTGTGATCTACCGGTAGTAATATTTGGTCATTAGTAATATTCCAGTTTTCCAGACTTTGACTTAAGCGCAGGTTCATATTGGGCTTGATCAAGGTTAGAACTATGGACAAAATAAAATTTTTTGCATGAAGTTTCCGCTTTCGTTACTCAACATGCGACCGAAATTAAGACCTGGAAAGGATTCCAGCTAGTTTCGAACACGACACTCAATTTTGTGTCAGTTGGCATTTTTTTTAGTATTTATTTATTTATATAATAGAATAAACGGACAATATCCTTATCGTACAAAATAGTATAACAATATTTAAGCGGAATGATAAAAATGTAAAAAAATAGTATATTAAAATTTAAAGAAAAAAAATAATATTAAAAAAAAAAAAACTAGAGAAAAAAAGCATTAAAAGTGAGAAAAGAAAAAATTAGGTGAGGTCGCACTAACGCACAATAAAGGTATTTTAACGTATGTATATTAGAGAATGATCTCGTATTACGCCAGATAAAACTAAGCATTCTACGGGCACAACCGCAAATGCGGTCATAATGGGGAACAAAAGTAAATCCTTCATCGAATATAATTCCTAGATCCTTAACAGTTTGGACTTGAGGTAGGGAGACACTGTTAATTTGGTAGTCGAACCTAATAGCTTCTCGTGTCCTATTAAAATCAATAAAATTGCATTTATCAAAAACCTAAACCTATCAATGTTAAGATGGAGATGATTAGAGATACACCATGAATAAAGTGAGTTCAGATTTTTCTGAAGGACTAAACAATCGTCATGGGAATTTACAGTTTTAAAAATTTTTAAATCGTCTGCAAATAACAAAAAGTTCTCGTCGGCAAACATAGCTTCAATATCATTAAAAAGTAAAAACAGGAGAGGACCCAAGTGTGATCCCTGGGGAACTTCCGAGTGAACAATGAACAAATCGGATTTGGCAGACTTTATACGAACAACCAACCTTCGGTCAAGTATGTAACACTTTTCAATTAGTTAGTGATTAAACCTCAGTTAGAAGACTCGGCCTCTTCTCAAACGACTTCTGTAGAAGCTGCCTGGATGAGGAGGAGGGGGAGACAGTCCTTCACCTTCTCTGTACCTGTCCAGCTCTATCCGCTAGAAAGAAAGCTCATCTTGGAGCTTACTTCTTCAACTGTCTTAGTGACGTTGCCGCAATGGAGTTCGCGAGAATCCAACGCTTCATTGCAAGCTCTAAATGGTTTGACGAATAGGACCAGATGATCCTGTGGTAACACAACGGACCTTTTTGTTAGGTCTAAGTGTGTCCGTGTTCTTACGAGGAGCCACGCGTACCTACCTACCTAAACCTCAGTTAATTTTAGCAAACCGACAGAAAATAAATTTTTTTTTCAAAACCCAACAAATATTTCTATCACATTAAGATCCGGAGTCCTTTCTCTCGTTTTCAGAAAACAAACCTCATGGATTAGTCGGCGTCTTTGCAGAGAGCGGATTGGTTAGGCATTACGGGCGATTTGCAATCAACGCCAACAGCTGCAATGGAGATTATGCTCCTTCTGCTGCCACTAGATATTCAAATCATGAATGCTGCTGCCAAGAACGCCCTGAGACTAAGAGGTGGCTGCTGGAAATCTGCGGATTATGGGCATAGCAGAATTCTTTCATTATTTCCAGATTGTGGCCTCAGTGAACTCACTGACTATATAACTCCGTTTTTAAGCTTCGATACAGGATTCCATACCCTTTTCCCTACTAGGGCGGACTGGGATAATCAAAAAGTGATAAGGGAATCTGAAGTTGCTACATTCACGGATGGGTCAAAAATGTATACTGGAACGGGGGTAAGGTTTTTTTCAGCCGACATGAACATTCAAGTATCCTTTCGTCTGCCGGACTACTGCAGTATTTTTCAAGGCGAGGTTTTTGCCGTAAGCAGTGCAGTGGACATACTAAATTCCGCGACAAATCTTCCCGAAGAGTCGTGTATAAAGATTTATATAGACAGCCAAGCAGCAGTGAAAGCTCTAAGCTCCAACCTAGTGAAGTCAAAGCTAGTGAAAGAGTGTAGGGAGCGTCTGAAAACATTGGGCGCAGCTCATAAGGTTCTCCTGTGCTGGGTTCCGGGACACAAAGGGATACCAGCAAATGAGGCAGCCGATGAACTGGCAAAAACTGGATCTGAAATGGCTGCTATACATGCAACTCAAGCGGTAAAAATACCGCTCAATTTCGTCAAGAGTACAGGAAGGCAATGGAGCTGACCAATGGCAGATGGTTCAACCTAACTACGTGTGAAACCTCCAGGCAGCTATGGCCAGTAATACATCCTAGAAGGACTGCCGATCTTCTGAAAAGAAGTCGTATAAAGACCCGTAACATTACGGCAGTCATAACGGGGCACTGTCTCTTTGGCAAACATGCACAACGCTTAGGCGTTCAATATAATGACTACTGCAGAAGTGAAGAAGAAGAGAAGAGCGTTAGGCATCAACTTTGTGAGTGTCCCCAGCTAGCCAGCTGTAGGTTCAGAGCCATGGACAGTTACTTCTTCTCCAGACTTGGGGACATGGCTGGAGCACGAATTGAAGAACTAGCCAAGTTCATTCGCATCTGTGGCTAGTTCGACTAGCTTTTCCCCTGTAGCAATGCTATGATAACTCCCTATATGGGACTTCATTAAGGTGTCACGGGTGTGGTATCACAATATACCAACCGAATGGTCTAAGTGAGTCGATTTAGAGTTGGGTGGCTGCCACTATAACCTAACCTAACCTAGTCAGCGTCTCGTTTGCGCGACGCTAAGTTCCACCGAGATCCACCGCTTGCACTCACTTCTTTTTGGAATCTGATTGTATCTTCAGAGGACAATTCAATGTTCAGATATCAGTTTGGGCTACCCGACTTGGCAGAATAGGTATATCTCATACCCCTTTCAAGGTTCCATCAGATTGGAACTAACCGCATGTTTGGGTACACCCAGTACTCACAAAACACAACAGTTGTCATACGATTTCAGCTTATATTTCAGTATATTTGTTGAAGGCAGTAGAATAAATTGTATGAACTTATAGTACTTATTGTGTGCTTTCACCGGAAATAATTTGCATTCGCGTAAGAGTATTATTTCTGAGTTTTAAATTAACTAATGTCTATGTTCATTTTCGTCTAAGACCTAGCTAGTTTCGATCGTTTTCAACGATTGCAGGTGCCGGCAATAGGAATCGAATGTGAACATAGTCGACATGAATAAAAAATCCGTCGTATTCTATGATAAGGCTGAGTATATACGAAAGGCAAAAAACGAGTTGTTCACGTCGTTTCGTACGGGCTGAGACTAGCATGTTCACATAGAAAGCGACACAAAACCTTCCCATTTAATGCGAAAGTTCTTCTTATTCAATTTCTAGAGCACTTTTTTTTTTAAATAACGAAAAAATATACGCCTATATTTTTTAAACAAAGAATAATTTATTTTTATTTTCAAATGTAACTAAAAATTAAAAAATTACCGGCGATATTATTTTAATAAGGCATACTACAATTGAATGCCGCACTTAGACCCGCCACTGAAATACAAAAAAAGATACAATAGAGATTTTTAAACACATATCATAAGAAAACAACATACAATGTGAGTTTTGTTTCGAATAAACTTCGTTATTTAAAATATTCGCCAAGTATCCATGACACCGAATATACGTAGATTCAATTGCATCGATCTGAGAGGATAACACATAATTATTGATTTGATCGTCCGAAATATCATCAGTGATATCGTCTTCTTCAATTTCCGTTACACAACTTGACCATTCATATCGTAGTACGTAAATCAAATTGAAAAGCTAATAATGAAATTGGCAAGTCAAATATTTTTTTAATAAGCAGCGAGTAAAAAAAAATACCTGATCAATTCCAACTTTGATATCACTATTGTTCGTTTTTAAGAAACAATAATTACAAATCGTAGCTATATACGATTCATGCACCGACTTCATTTCTGACAACGTTGTGCAGTTCATAAGTTTTTCATCCAACTGTTGACCCATCGATTGTAAAACGTGAGTCATTAAATAAAAATGAATACACTGCATTGCGTATATGATCCAGAAACGAAGTTGTTCTAAACGTCGCATCATCAAATCGATCATTTTCATTTCGGCATATGGTGGCTGAGTTTTATGTTTAGTTTGAAAATGAAGATTTTCCAGAGCCCAGAGACTCCATTTAACTTTCAAGAGGAATTGGAATACTAGAAAATAATTTATTGAAACTGAATTACCCTACTTCAGATTTCGTACGTACCCGCATTATAATCTGCTACATTTTCCTTTGTAATTATGTTTTGAAGTTGTTTCTTAACATCATAACTTATTATTATTTGATCAACAGCCTCGATCACCTGAAGAATTTATCAAAAAGATATTTCCAATGATTTTAACTTAGTTTCTTACCTTGGTAGTTTCACATTTGTACGTTGATGCGATATCAATACGAAATAGATACGATACACCAGGAATCTTAGCACATAAAATATCATCCAATTGAACGGTAAGCAAAAATGGATTTGCCCAATTTTTACCTGATTCAATCTGGAAACAAATAACAATTTACGATCATGAAACTCATATCACTAATGGACAACTTACTTGAATAAATAGTTTCATATAAAACGAATGCATCACATCGTTTGCTTCCAAAAGCATGACTTTTCGCATATTTCGTAAATGACGCAAGATTTCGAATTCTTCTTTGTACATTCTCATAACGAATTTATTCGCAAATGATATTCTCGATTTTAAAATTGTCGCAAATGATCTTACAATAATATCTTCGAGTGGCAAAATTAATTTCGAAGCATTGTTCAGTTCCGACATTATATCTGATATATTTATTTCAGATTTACTGCCGAGTGCATTTTCCTCTTCAGTATCGGAATCATTGACTACATTTATATTGCATTCGAATGCCATCAATAGAAATTCATCTTGAAATGGAGAAAACTGTGATACAAGTGTACTAAACTTGTTGTCGTTGTCGATATCAGTTTTCAGTACAACGTTTTCCTTAACGATAGTTAAATCGTTTGACTCGTCGTGTACCGTTTCTTCAGTTAATTTAAAATGTGATATTTCTAGGCGAAATGCAGTTATAAATGAATTGTATAGTGTATCTGTAATTATCCACATTAAATATCAAAAAATCTACTAAAAAAATATTTGTTTTTACCTTCAAAATTGCACGTATTTTTCAATTCGTTTATTTTATTGATTTCATAGAGCAAATTTAAAGCACAACCGGCCTGTATTGAGTGTTCCATTAACAGTTTAAGAAATGGATCATCTTGAATTACATTCGAAATTGAGTGTGGTACGAAAAATGATTTTTCTTTACATTTTTCATAAAGACGAGGAACTGTGTCTTCCGTTTCGTCAGATTTTCTAGTTAGAAACAATTGTTATACATACAATTATTTTGAGTAGTGTAAGGAAAAGTCTGTCACAAACAAATTATATGAAAATATATCAATAAGAAAAAAAGTTAGATCTTAGTCATTATTTTTTGTTTAGGCTATAACATAATTTACATAATTTAACATTTTTCTTTCTTCAAAGTGCCTTTTGATAGCTACATATACTCGTACCTCTGAATAAAATCAATAAATGATCATAATGACAAGCCTTTTCTCATTAACTATCGGGTCGTATATAGGGCATTAATAATCACCGTTAAACACTTACCAATGGCTGAAATTTCTGGAAATTAATACGACAACAAAAAAGGCGCGAAATTGGAAACAAAGTAAACAATAATAAATAAATAAAAATTTTCTCAAAAATATTTGAATAAATAGAATTTGAATTTAGTTGATGATAAATTTGTGTAAATGTAGTCTTCTTTACTTTTAGATCTGCTCATACTAAAAAGTTAAAACTCAGTGTATTTGTAGCTATTCCAAGAATAATTATTAAAAGTATATTTTAAAATTATTCAGCTTATAGCTATCGCGGTTGAAATAAATTATAATATTCATATTTCAGAGTTCATGTGATAGAAAATCAAAAGATTTATTAAAGTATTGCAGGAGATTCAGTAGTGTTTTATACTACTGTTACAGTGTTTAAGCACGGTAGTCTCAAAAACACTGAGAATCCCACTTAGCCATGGGCTTATCACCCGTGGTTCTAAGTACAAAAATGATATTTGAAGCAGTCAGTGTTAGAGCGCTGTTACCGTGATTATAGGTGACATATGAACATTGGATCGGAATCCATAAAGAAGACGTGAGTCGGCTACGACAAATATGGAAACAATAAATCGGTATGAAGCTTTAAGAATATATATCTAATTCATGAAATTAGTAGATACAGAGCGGAAGATGTGCACCCATAGAAAAGGCGTCTAAAAATGGTTTTATTAATCAGAGTTTTTGGAGGCAAATCAAAGAAATTGCGATGGAATCAGTAGAAAAGATTTACATTTGCATAGAGTAACTGTATACGAAGAACTAACACTAAAATACTAAAAAAATAGTTAATATTTAAAAATGAACGCTTGGAATAAATTCAATAAATAAATAGGCTTTCAAGGGTATCTAACATTGTTCTAGAACATTTAATATGTATTTAGCTATTTAAGCTTAGTATTAAGGTGGAGCGAAATAAAAAATATCGCAAATCTTGATCAAAATGAATTGACTCGAAGCCCTTTTAGGCTGGATAATTCTTGACAGCAATCTCATTGCAATTATGTGAAATTTCGTTTGTCCTTAGGCTTTACACAAATTTGTATACGTACTTTTCAACTAAAAACTCATTTTTCCAGTCATCTAATCGTCCTTCAGTCCACCATTTGTCTATAATTTGGCAAAATGTTTTCACGGTTAAGAGGAATAAAGAAACTGCTAAATTTGCTGTTTTCGGACACTGTGCTATACGGCAACTATGCATTAGTCCAGATAATAAATGAGCCGTACATATATGAACTGAAATGTATATTTTCATATTATTAAGAATCCGTCAGTATGGTTTTCCTGTTACTTTACCTGGATATTTTTTATGATCGAGTATTGAAAAAGAATGAATTGCATACAACCGATCCAAATACTGAAAATCTTGATCCAATTCGTGTTGAAATTGTAGGACTGTATTAATTTCACCAGGATTTTGTGCTTTTATGCGTGATTCGATTTCAATAAGTTTCTTGAAAAATGGCTCCAATAGTTCTTTTAAGCCAGTGGCGTAACACTCATATGTATAAGGAGATTTTCCATTTTGCTGATAATCGTATGTGCTATCGATAAACTTTTGTAATTCACTTACCTTCTCTATGTACGGAATGAATGTGCGGAGAAATACTTTTAGTCCATTCTGAAAAGAAATAATTTTTGCGTTAGTAAACGCGTTATTACTCGTTGGACATTATTGAAAGTCTGACCCAAGCATAATGGCTCGGTCGATGTTGTCGGGCCAAATATGCGAATCGTACTCAATTATGGGGTCTGGGTAGAGCAGTGGCTAGGTACATTAGTCCACAAGCACTAGGGTCGTGGATTCGAATTCCATCTATTCTTGGGTTTATAATCAGTGGCCTGAAAATTAGAAGATATTTGAAGCAGTAACCATGCGTCACCAGAGCGCTCTGTTACAGGATAGGACCTAGGCGCGCTAGTTTACTAGACTTTATTTTAGTTACTGAAATGAATTAAATATGAAATAAAATACTTCAAAATATATTGTTAACATTTTTCTGATAACTCGATTTGAATTATCGCGCCAAACAGGAAATTTTATCTTTCGGAGCCAACTCTTTCGTCCATTTATAAATTAAAACAAAATTATCTAAAAGCACGAACTCACACACAAAGAAGAATATACTCGTATTTTGATGCCGCTCTATTGACGTGGTTCAGTTTTTTACGGTCGTCGAAATAATTAATGCGATTACACAGCTAAAACGACATATGCAGGTGATAAATTATAGTGTGTTCGGGGACTTAAAGTGGTAGAATCGCAGGGAAGTGTCTGCTATGTCGGTGGAAGGTGTTTTGAATTGCTGAAGGGTATATTTATCAGGAAACATATAGGCTGACAATTCGTTTTACAATATTGATGTTTTGGTGATGAAAGACTGCCTAAATTTCACTGTTCTCCACGAAAGAAGGTTACCAGTATACTCGTGTGCGCGTGTAGATTGGAGAGTGTTTTAAGCGACGACTAAGAGGGGAGCTTAAGTCTTTTCTTTACTACATTTACCATGGAAATATCGATAGTAAGTATTCCGAAATTTAGGCGATAATCGATGGAAGTTGAAACGGTTTCAACTCCAATTAGTCATGTTTCTAAATTCGATTGAGGGCAGATAAATGAGATTTTGGGCCCGAGGACAGATGAACGAATTGTACTCAAGACTGATTTATGACTGAATTTCTTACACTTTCGTAGAATACCAAGGCGTTTTGAAGTAGAAATTGCGATGTTTTAGCCCTAATCTAGATGCTTGTTGATTTTTACGATGAGTATCATGAAGTCAATTGGAGGAAGCATTTTTACGCCACCAAAGGATATATTTGGGACAGGCGCCGAAACATCTAGTTTGATGGACAGATAACTAGATTGCGTTTTGGAGCCATTGAACACTATTCTTGTTTTTCTGGCACCATTCCAAAACAAGATTGAGTTCTGAGTTCAATAAACCGAATAACGAACGAACATCCCTCGCGCAGAATAGTCGAAATTAAGGACAGTGTACTAATATTTGTAAAACTGTGAATTGGATCAATAGTTGACGATAAAACATCGTTAATGAAGATAAGAAAGAGTGGGAGAGACAACTGAGAATCGATATCATAGAAAACTCTCAATCCATTTAAGAAAGAGTGAATTAAGTTTAACGAAGAGTCATTGACGCCAAACTCTGTCAAACGAATTAGCAACCATCCGGTCCAACATTTACCAGTTGCAGGATCATGGAAATAAACCGGAATACTGATATCATATTTTAATTTGGTGATTTAGTTTAAGCAGTTAGTGGTTACATTTCTAAATTGACGGGCTTATAACCAGAGGGGTCCAAGTGACAAATTCCCGAAAATTGAGTTGATGGTAAGAAATGTCTCTTTAGAGTGTCTGCTGTCCCCTAACAGTGGTGCACAGGGGCAAGAGTAGCTTAAGGCTGCTATCTGTTAAGAAAGAAATCCAATACTAATCGAAAAAGCACCAATGATACGAGCCAGAGTCATACAAGTGCGACTAGCGCTCCCTTTTAACGAGCCAAATCAAATTATTCTCCGTTTTTTTGCACTTAGTTGTACTCAGCGATCATGGTACGCTTTGTTACTGTTAATTTTGTTACTCGAAATTTCTGTTTGGTTTTCTGTTAAAGTCATTATAATTTCAAAATCTCGTAATAGGTAAATTTTCAAGCTTTAGTTCACATGAACTTATTCGTATTTACAAAGCTAATATTATTTTATTTGCGAATTCCATCTCATTAAACCTAAAAGAATTTCGGAATTCGTAAAAACTTGAACAATACCTTACACGCCCAGGTGGTTTAATATCGTAAAAATACTTAAATCGATTTTTCTCCCTTTCTACACCTATCAAAAATGGGATGTCACAATAGTCTCTATACAGCTATCAATTTTTACATTTCTATCCTTTGTGGTTTTCGAGAAATAAAAATCAGTATTTTTCATTTCCAAACCCTCCCACCATCCCCCCCTGCACCCACACCCTCAAACATTTGTTTTCCGCTAGAAGTCTAATGGTCCTAACTCCTGTAAAATTTTCGAGAATATATCTGCTACGGCTCATGAGATATAAAAATTTAGTTTGTTGAAAAATGGCTGTGGAAGTGGGGGGGGGGGGGAGGGGGGTTTCACGCTCCACCCCCACTCTCAAAAATGTTACTTTCAGTAGACTCCACTTGTAATCCTACATACGGATACCAAATTGTATCTTTCCGGTACAATTGCTTCAGAATATGTCACGAGCAAAAAATTTCCACACCTCTCCTTCAACCTTCAAAATTGTCTTTGTCTAGACTCCTAGTACCCTTAATACAACCCACTCCACCACCTTCTAACATCAACTGTTCAGGATATATGGATTTTAGAATATTTCAATTCCAGCTTTGATGCGTTTCGGACGCATTATTTTTCTCTCCACTCACACACCCTTCAACCCCTATCAACCATTTCGAAAATGGTTCCACTATCTCAGAACTCCGTTTCAGTTTCAGCCTCCCAGCGTAAGCGCCTCCTGAGATCTAGAAGCCAAAATTTTACGTCTAAAACGCACCCCTCCTCCCCTGACATCACAACCCCCCAAAAATATACCACTTGTAGGGGTTTACTCAATCTACCTACCATAAAAATTTCAACTTAATATCGCAACGTATTTGTGAGCTACGCGACTACAAACGATTTTACGTTTGACGGACGGCGTCTACGACGGACAGACAGCATTTTTTTTTTACTTTTTTGGGGTTTACTAGTCTTAAAACGTGAAAATACAAAATTTCAGGGTAGCAGATTGTTTGGAAATTTCAGGTCAATCACAATATTTTATTATTAAAAAATAATAAAGTAAAAGTCTGCCAAGTATTTCATCTTTATTGCGTAATTGGTACGCGAGATATCATAATCCAAAGTTGTTTACGAGAAAAAAATTTTCGTTTAAAACGCCTCCTTCACCTCCTTCGCCTCCTAACACTCCTTCCCCAAGGGAAGGAGGGAAATACATGAAAATACGATAAAGTTCAGTGCCAGAGGGGTACAAGTGCATTGTCTCAAAAGTTCAGACTACGTTAAATAGTATATCTCGGGAAATTATACATATTTCTTTTTGGTACCGCTGTAGGCTTTACAATACTATGTCCCTAAGAGGAAAACCGATCAACCGGGTCGGTAGGTCTTAGCCATAATTATTGACACGTAAAAGACTATGACATGACTTTACTCGAATCTACTTGAATCGCACTTGTTCCCCTCTGGTTCTAAGCCCGTCAATTACTAAAGAGATCGTTTACAGACAAAAAACCATTCATTGAAATGACCAATTGTCGACTTTTACTGTAATATAAGCCGAAAGAATGATCTGAAAGGACGCTGAGAATGGTTACCTGGACTCGGACAAAGTCAAACTAACCGAAGGAAACGAAATGATAATGGATTAAACGGGCCAGTTTGCCCTATGACCGAACTTAGGCTGGAACTCGAGCTGAAGCGACGACGTGCTTGCTAGTGCCTGGGCTAGCTGCGGCTATGATAGAGTTCGTTGCTCAACAACAAAAACTTCATGCGGACTTACTCGAAGATTGAAAATTTGGGGTATTATCCCAAAACGAATAGCAGTGACCTAGAAACGGGAGATTGGAGTAACTTCCCCACCCTAACATACCATATAAACTATGTATTCTATTTATTACCTGCGTCACACTCGATATGGAAACGAAATCGTTAACAGCAACCCTCTCCTTGTTTACGCTGAAAAATTTACAATTTGTCGGTCTCTGAAACATCCAGATAATCTCGCGCAGCAAGCAATATTCGGAAGTTGTTGAAATCGGTCGCTTCTGTACAACGTATAATTTACTGGCATCGGTCACGCATTGATGCCACAAATGACAAAAATTTGCGCTTTCATGAACACTCCGAACATCCGTGTTCGATTCTTTCTGCTGCCACCACGAATGCTGTACGTTATCGTATAGCCACTGCTTCGACATTGACGAATCGAACAGTTTAAAATGTGGATCCTTTTTCGGGGGTTTTAATCCTGCATTGACCAAATGGGCTTTGTACCGGTCGTGTCCCTTATGATCAGACGTTTCATCGCTGCTTTTCTTTTTAGATGCGCTATCATCGTCTGAAGTCGTATCGGACCAATCCTGAAATTAATCCCGCGTTATACTTATAGTTATCACGACTTTCAACTTGTTTACACTTAGATCTGAATCCACTAAGTCGCATTTTTCTTGTTCGAGCGGAATACAATCCTCCTTGAGCAACTTCACCCAGTAGTCGACATCGCTCTCTGCAGTCTCGTTTTTCGTCTTGGTAATGGCAAATTGAATTTGTGAGTTTGTTCGGCGAGTAGAGCCGACCGGATTATAAGCCAAATTCAAAAGAAAATCGATAATAGACCATTGGACATCGATTTCGTAGTGGTTCACGCATAACGGATGCGTGATAAGATCGTCGCAAAGCTTTCGAAAAAGATCAGCGTGTTCCGGATAATTTCCAATGATAAACTTCTCAAGCATGCCGTCGATGCGACGTTTGATTTCATGACTATTAACGCTTAAGTTTCGATGATTCCGAATCGTATACCAGGCGCATTGCTCGCACAATTGAAAGTTCGGATCGGACACCTGAGAAATTCCATCATTTGTATTGAATTTAAGGTTGTGCAGATCGAGAAGATTTACCTTGAATTTGGTTAATGAATGAATTAATTTCGGTATGTTTTGGCGTATTATTCGTTGGCGCTCCTCTTGAGCTGACATTATTGCTGCAATGTCCTTTCGTTCGCTTCGTAGAACACAGATTCAGAATTCAAATTCTTGTTTATATTTTTTTAAGTGTCACAGGTCTTCTTCTTTTTAATAAATGGAAAAGTTGAAGGTTTACACGAAACTGGCAGTATTTTATGTTATCATTTTCTCTGATCTACTCGTAGGCGCTAAGTAATTTCTAATTATGAAATTCTTCGAAAACAAACAAAAAGAGGAGTTAAAAATATTTTTAAAATATTAAAAAACAACATTCTCTTCTAAAATACAAAATATATTCACCACAGCTTGTGGAACGTGTGGATTCGAAGTAACGAATTTTTAGTGCGCCTACATTCCTATTTATTCGCGTACACGCAACGTCTGACAGTTGATGTCATCGTTTTAAGGTTAATTCGAGAATTTTCAAAAACCTATCCATTTATTGACGCCAGTTTGCAAGTAAATTATTTTATAATGGATGATAGAGATGAGGTAAGTACGGTATTCAGAGTTTTACTGATAACGAATTTCTTGTGTTTTTTTGTTTGCACTCGATATGTTGGGAATACCTTTGCTAGTGGAGAAAATTTTTCGCTGTGATTCATTGCCTTGGAATTGATTTTGTTGTTTAGGTTTTTCATAACGCTAGAACTTCAACTAAATTATTTGATCAATATTTGATTTGTTTTATTTTTAGCACAAGGTATTTCCGTAGTAATAAGTTACCTGTTTTTTTTTTATGCGGTAAGAAAACCTAGACCGGAATTTATTGGGAGTATCTTTCAGATAATTTTTTTTGTCTGACGAGGTCGTTTGGCCTTATTTGGGAAGATTATTGAGAAGGTACACATTAAAAAGACTTTTATTTCTAGCCCAGTGCTAGCTATTCTAGTCCCTATCAATTTTATTAAAGTCCTAACTCCAAGTAAAATAAATAGTATTAGCACCGAATAGGTCAACTTTCTATTGGTTATTGCTTTATATCATACTGATATTGGCAGAAAAACACTTTAGTGAAACGTGTCCAATGTAACTGCGAAAATATTTTCTGATGCTGCTCTACTAAATATAGTCGGGCATAAAAAATAATTGTTGTTTCAATCCCTCTTACTTTCAATGGCTCTAGTTTCAGAAATTCTTAATGGATTTGAACAAATTAATACTCCAAATATTCTTTAAAGTATTCTGTATTTAATTTGGTCTTAAGATAAGTCCAACCAAAACTGAGCTAAGTTTTTTACAAGAAAAATCAGAGAATATATATAATAAACTATGATAACTATAAAAGACAGGGCAAGGTCCAAATAAAATAAAAATTACTTACTATCATTTCAACTATTTAATCACGATAGTTAAAATTTCTATAATATTTTCAGTGTATTGGTTGCCGTTGTCCATATCGCTTAAAGTTCGACTGCCTCATCCTCATCCTTTGGGTCGTTTGTTTCCACAAAACCTTCGTTTTAAGGTGAACGCACGAAAACATCTATTGGCGCCTCAACACTCTCTCTCGATATGCCGATCAGGATTTTGTCGATTTATCTCTTTACTAGACTCGATATCCAAAACAGCTTACTTTACTGCGCGCCGTTTCAATATTCCATTTGCAATTCGAACCACGGCTTGGCGTACTAGTACCAGTTTTTCTGTATTGGTCTAATACAATGCTTGGTTTCCAGGAGTTTTAGGGTTGGTTATCATCGATGATTATAATCAGTCATTGATTTTTATTAGCTTCATTCCGGCGAAACCATTTCGTCCGACAGGTAAGTATTCAGAAATCCAGCGATTCCAAAAATTGGCGCTGACCTCGCAGCAGTTGACTGTGAAGTCCGCTTTTACGTACACGGTGTTTGCAGTCTATTCTTCTCTTGTGGACCTGTAGGCTTAACTCGTTCACTCAAAGTCGTAAAAAAAAGGAAAAAAAGTAAATAACAGTAGAGAAAAAAATTCTGTATAGGTTGAGGGGGTCGGGAAAAAAGGAATTATTCCTCTTAGATTTGTTTAAATGAATCTGGAGTTGAAAAAACGGATATATCCAGGAGACGCTATAAGCGATACAAACTAGTGATGGGATAAATCGGTAATTTCATGAACCCAGTATGACCAAGTCATTTCGTTGAAGTGACCGATTAAAAAGATTCGGTCATTTGGGTCATTTCGGTCACTTCCATGATTCAGTCGAAATGACCGATCGACCGAAGTGACTCACGACATACGAAAAATAAAAAGTCGGGCGATCGGTCAGCGGTCTCTAGAAAAAATATTCTCGTATCGTACCCGACGTTTATAGCCGTACATCGCCAAAAGTTTCTATTCGGCTTTTCGTGTCGGTCGGTACTCGGTGCTCGAAGGTAGCGAATAATTCCATTATAGACACTTTGAGGGAAAATGCGCCAAGAGAAAATCGAAATCGAAACCAAACAATTTCCTACTGATTTTAAATATTCAAATCCATTCATTAACCGTGCACTCTTTATAAATTCCAAAAATTAAATCATTAGAATTGATTTTTTTTCCTCGAAAACCGACCATCGAATTCGATATCCTCTTGGCGCATTATTCCCGTAAAGTGTCCGAAGTCTAATCATACGTTTACGCTGCCTTCGAACTTCGAATATACCGACCACCGAAGACCGACCGACTCGAAAAGTCGAGTTAAAAGCTTTTTCTAGTGACAGCTAACCCAAATGACCCGGTAACCCAAATGGTCGGTCGGTCATTTGGGTTAGCGAGTCATATGAGTCATTTCGGTCACTTCGGTGTTCGGGCACTTCCATGATTCGGTCGGTCGGTGTTTGGGTTAGCGGTCACTGGAAAAAGCTTCTATCTCGACTCTTCGAGTCGGTCGTTCTTCGGTGGTTGGTCTTCGGTGGTCGCTGGTCGGTATTCGAACTTCGAAGACAGCGTATGAATAGACTTTCGACACTTTAGGGTGATAATGTGTAAAAAGGGAAAATCGAACTCGATGGTCGGTTTTATGAATTCGAGGAAAAAAAACCTATTCTATGATTTAATTTTTAGAATTTACCGTACACTCGGTTCATGAATGAATTTGAATGTTCTTTGAATTCGTAAATTCAACACAGAAAAATTGTTTAGTTTCGCATTTTACCCTAAAGTGTCTTTAATGTAACCATTAGCTACCTTCGAGCACCGAGTACAGACAGACCGACATGAAGAAAAACTTTTGGCGCTGTACGGCTATCAAGTATCAACATCGGATACATAGAGATACTGGAGACGACAAGCCACCGGCTTTGTATAAAGCGCTTTGAAGCCAGAGAAGTGAGACAAAACAGGATCGTTATGGCAATTGTTGTTGTTTTGCGTGTAAGTGAATGCGACGACGTCCGCCTTCAACTAAATCGCTGCTTGCCATCTCCAGTATATCTCTATGATCGGGTACAATACGAGACGTAGAATATTTTTTCTAGTGACCGATTGAACGACTTGTTTCATTTCACATCACTCGAGTTAATTCGGTCATATACTGACCCGGTCACTTCGACCGAATCATTCGCGACCGACCCATCACTAATACAAACCCTTACGTGTGGGTGTTTCTCAATTCAATAGACAAAGAAAAGAAGATTGATTTTGAGTACTTTGTATTCTTAGGGAATTTTGTGCTACGTGAGTTTGATAGAATGCCAGCGTTTTTAAAAGATTTTTGTGTGTAGCTACTCGAAGGAGTACTATGATATTTCTTGTATTTGTTCATTAAATCGTGAAAAATCATGCTGTGTAAAATTTTAAATCAAATTATCCTTACAAACTCGATCAAACATCAACGTTTCAAAGTTCAACTTCCTAGATACTTTGGATTTAGGAATGGAGAGGATATTATGAGATAAATGTGCTGAACATAGTATCTAACGTTGCGGAGAAAACTAGGATCAAATGGGCACATTTTGTTACCTACTTATTTGTTTATTCTGGTAAGATTGCATGGACGTTGTTTGATTCCACTCGAATTCAGCTTACTTATTGATTTTATGATTAACCAATCCATCGGATAAATGATTAATAAATTTAATCAAGATATTAGATTCGCTAATTCATAACTTTTTCATTTACAGAATCAATTTGTCGTCGACGACGTTAGTAAAATAATTAAGGAAGCGATAGAAAGCACAATTGGTGGCAACGCTTATCAACACGATAAAGTAAATAATTGGACAGGATCTGTAGTCGAAACCTGTTTAGGAGTCCTAACAAAATTACAAAAGCCGTATAAATATATCGGTAAGAACAAAGTATTTTCATTTCAATATTTCCACTGATATGCATTTCTTACACACAGTTACTTGTATGATTATGCAAAAGAACGGTGCTGGCTTACATACAGCAAGTTCATGCTTCTGGAATAACGAAACTGACGGATCGTGCACTGTACGCTGGGAAAATAAAACAATGTATTGCATTGTATCTGTTTTCGGATTGGCAATATAAATTTTAATGCTTTTCTTTCTAATTGATTTTCTCGCAACACGAAATTACCTTTTCGAATTTTTGATAAATCCACAAAAGCAAACTACGTATAACTGTGGTCGTAGATACTTTACTCCTATTGTGGGTTATTACACCTTACACTAAGTAATTTATTATAGTAAACAAATTGAAATTGAAAGAGAAAATCAATAAAATAATTTAATGAAATCTTATGCTATGAAATTAGATATTTAAAAAAAATTTGAGCTTGATTATATGATAAGGATTTGACAGTACTTTTGTTGAGTTATAGGGAAAAAATTAAATATATTTTTTTATTCCTTATTTATAACAGCTCCAATTTTTATTACTTATATTGGTTTCGGTTAGATAGACTAAAATCGTTGTTTCCATTCCGAATTTTATTCATAGTTAGAATTATTTATGTATCCATTTAATTTGAATTTATGCTTCGTTATTATAAAATAAAAATTATAATAAACATATTGTGATAAATTCAAAAATAGTTTTTTTTTAATTTTATTGAATTCTAGGTAAATTTACTGAAAACTGTTGTCTTGCATGACAATATTTGCTACAAAGTTGAATTTCCTCTCGTGCCTCCATTATCCGATGGATCGGTTTCAAAACAAATAAACGCGAGCTACAATAGACGTACAAACTTTTAAATAATAAACATAAGGGCTTGGCTTGTGACTTACTGGGAATCCTAGTAGAATATTTGGTCATAAGTTGGTTTTCGGACTGAAGCTTAAGCAGCGGTTCGTATCGGAACAACTCCGGGCAAAGTAATTTTGTATTTGGATCATGGATCTGGGCGATTCTCAATTTTGTGTCAGCCGGCACTTTCTTAGTAAGTATATTAGTTTTCAATTGTTTAATTTATTAAACCAATAATAATTCAACAGTCAGTTAGGTGTCTTACGTGGACATTAACTACAACACTAACTCCTATCACCAATGTCCGAAAAGAAACAACTATGCTGAGAGAGAAAACTCAGATCGAATGAAAGGATGACCGTGATGTCCCAAATTTGATCAGAAAAATATAAGGCCCGATTTTGGCTTTCTCCCCATAGAACTTGGTTCTTTATGAGAAGAAAAGAGACATACATATTTTTATTTGTGAACCGATGTTCTTTCACTTGTTCTGCCTATCCTTGTTAGTTCTGTCTAGGATTGTTATTTTATATTTTATAAAAAAAAAATTGATCTAATTGTTCCGAAATGTACCGATACTCTCAATAGGACACGTTGAAATTATTAAAATGGTTGGTTTATTTAAATAGTGATATCGTCCACAAAATTGTCGAACTTTACGATTTTAGGTTTATTTGAAAGACATAGTTCCTGTATTAGAATTACAAGTATACAATTTTGCATACAATTTGTTGCAATTTCCTTTGCAATTGTGTACAATTTACTTGCCCAAATTAAATTGATTGAATTGTTTTAATATTTGACTTGAATAATCTTCCGTAATATCAAATTTCGTCAGAGTGACTAGCGCCAATGGATTAGGGTTCCTAGGTTATCTCCACTGCACAAAAACGGTAGAATACCATCAATTCTGGAGTAGATCACCTCCTCTGCATCAATTCAAAAAATTTCATAACCGCCGTTGAAATCAAGTTTCAATCGAAAAAAAAATTTAAAAATTTTGGAATTTCTAGTAAGTTTTGTTCAGTTTTCATTGAGCACCTTGACGTTTGAATTTTCGCCCTTCGAAGTAGATTAGAATTATATCTGACTCACTCGAGAGAATCATAAAATATCTGTTCTGAAACGAGGATATTCATAATAGGCCATTTAGTCTACAGTAGGGTTACTGTATACACACTCCACCAAAACAGCCTCCAAGAGAGGTTTGGCAGATGCGTACCAAGGTGAAAAACCAGTAAATTTAAATTTTTTTTATGTTTATGGGATTTTGCTTTATAAACATTCGAAATGATTACTTTTTGCTGCCAAATTGTAAATTTCCATAAAAGAAATGAAAGAAATACGAAAATTTTCCATTGAAAACAACAATTTCGCGCACACTCTTCCATATCAAAGAAAAAGACGTACTAGAATTGTGGAAGGGAACCATAGAGCTACTGGAGACGACAAGCCACCGGTTTTGTATAAAGCGCTTTGAAGCCAAAAACACGGTGAGAAGTGAGACAAAACAGGGTAGTTATATCAAATTGTTGTTGTTTTAGCGTGTGAGTGAGGCAGCCAAAACGGGAGCGTTATGTCAATTTGTTGTTTTGCGTGCAGGTGAATGCGACGACGTCCGCCTTCAAATCAATCGCTGCTTGTCATCTTCAGTATATATATAACTATGAAGGGCACCGACAGCTTTCTTCGACTCTTCACATATTCGCACTAACATACTTCAAAAACCCAATTTGATAGCAATGTTCAGTAGTACAAAAACAACCAAACTAGTACATAAACACGCGATTTTTGTGAGTTTAAATTACAATTTCTAGTACAGAAACGACGAGGTAGAGAGTGTTGTATATAAAGTGATCCTAGTCTACAGTAAACCAGCTTCACACTCAAACTGCAATGTTTCTTTCTTCATATTAAAACACAATATCGACAACGACACACGCAGATCTATTAACTATAATGTGTATTACAATTCAAAGTTTGATGAATGATTAAAAAATTGAATTGATTAAAAATCACTTGTATAAAATTATGGTGTTGGAGATTCCAAGACTACTGGTGCGGGCTGAGGAGTACTTTGTGCTTCAGAATTCGGTGTTTCGGAAACCGATTCGGTTTGTACCACTTCCCATGAGCTATCTGTTACAAGTGATTGATCCAGTGAATTCGAATTGATTTTTAAATCTTGCACACTTGTGACCACATTTTCAACTTGTTGAACCAAATTGGAATCATCGATAATTAAGCTTTCGTCTATAGCTACTGCACCATTCTTAGCTTCGACATCTACTACATTGGATTCATTATTTTCATTTTCCGGTATGCCCTGTTCTGATTCATTTATCGTATTTTGTTCTTCAGCACATGCATTCGCTTTAGTGCTTTGTTCCGCCGATTGATTTTTTTCTTTTGTCAAACAAACTTTATTTCGAGTTTTTGTTTTTTTATTTTTATTCTTTTTAGCTGTTTCGACAACTGTTTCGGCCGCCTTAGTTTCATTAGCTTTTTTCGATGCTAAAGCACCAACTTGACCCTGAAGCAAGGCCAAAGATTGTTTTAGTTCGGCAATTTTTTCTATTTTATCGGGTAGCTGTGTTGTTGGTGGCAGTACAACTGGTTCTGGTTCGGCGAGTATAATAGGCATCGCTGGTATTTCTATATTGTGATCTTTTAGAGCCCGATATAGATTCGTTCGCTCAGCCTAAAATATAATTCAATTTATTATAGTATACGAATTTATCACATATGTCGTGATATATCGAATGGGAAAACACGTAACCGACATTATTGATCAAATTCACTTTTTGTGAAAAAAAAAGTAGCATGTCAGTCACGTGTTGTCACATTATTAGCAGCGATTTATTAAAAATAAAATTTAATAACAACCTGCAGAGTCCGAAGTAATTTTTGTAATTGTTGCATTTGTTTGGCAGTTTTTACAATATGTTCGTCTTTAACTTGTTTCTCTGTGGCAAGATCCAATAAACTAGCGGTACTCTTTTCACATTTTCGTCTCCAGTCTGCAGCCTCCTTCTCCAATTTTTTAGTCTTCTTAACCATCTGAAAGTACAAAATGTTTATATACTAAGAATTTAGTCATAAAGACCGAATACCTTGTCCATTTCAATTTTGTATGTCTTAAAAAGTCCATTACTTTGCCTTAGAGATCTCTGAAATTCATCATATTTTGTGCTGTATATGGCGCGCTGCTCTTTTAATAATTCTTCACGTTTATGTGATTCCTGAATGAGGTTTTTACTTCTCAACAGTTCATCCAATGTTTCTTGCTTCTCTCTAAAAGGCGTATTATAAAAATAGTGAAAATTTTAATTTATCATGAATTTACCGTAATAGAACCTCCTTTTCAATTGTTGCTTCCATTTGTGCCTTGGCAAGTTTTGCTTCGTGCAATTGAGATTCGAGTTGAATTTGTTCATTGATTTTTTCTAATTGCTTTTCACGGACCTGGTATTGCTCGGCAAGGTATTTTAGTCTGGGTAATAGGATTAATTTAATTAAAAGAAAGTGTAATAAGGTGCGATTATAGGTATCTAATGAAGTATAGAGCAGTCTCAGTGCCCGTGTATATACAGCGCAAACTCACATCATAACAATTCGAAATGCAAGAATCAAATAAACTCAGGGAGTGCATCTGCGAAGAAAAAACAATGGCTCAGGGCTTCACAATTGAACCATCATCCACCTTCGACTATCACACACCATCAGCATGGACAAAATGGCTCCAATGGTTTGAAAACGATTACATGCAGCATAAAGATTAGCAACCAGTGTAGAACAAGAAAATATCACCATGATTATGGATTTGAAACATCAATAAAACGCAAACTGTTCAAAAATGGCTATTTTTTTTTACTTTTTCCTGGTTTATTTACATGGGAGATTTAAGTTCATACAGTTTTAAACAATGTATCTGCCAAATGGCGGCCCTCACGCTCCAAACATTGTGTACGCATTTTTCTGAAGTTTTCGTTCACTCTTTCAAGCATTGCCCAGGAATTTGGAGGATGCTGGTGCGAATGTTGTCTTTAAGGGCTGTTAGGGTTGTGGGACGATCGTTGTAAACAAGAGATTCTAGGTATCCCCACAGGAAATAATCGCAGGGCGCCAAATCAGGAGAGCGCGCTGGCCAGTTCAAATCGCATCTTAGGGAGATGAGGCGCACGGGGAATCTGTCACGCAAAAAGTCCATGCAAACTCTTGCTGTGTGGGCAGTGAAGATGTTCTTTAACGATTCGTTGAATGGAACGTCTCGAAATGCCAAGGGGACCTGCCTGTTTACAAATTGAACGCGTGGGAGATTTTTCAATTGCAGTTCTGAGGCCCCGTTCTTATCGTGGACACATTTCCGCTATCCTGGAAGGCATTAACCAACGCAAAAATTAGATTTCGATCGGGAACTCGACCGCGGGGAGTGATGTTGAACTGTAAACGAAAGGCACGCTGCACACAGACGATCGAGAGGTTGTTTGAAAAATAGGCACACAAAAAAACACAAGTGCTAACAAACCTTTTTTCCTCCTCTTCAGAACCCCCCCACTATCAACCCTCTACGACCGCTAGGAAGGGAGCAAAAACATTTTGAAATCCATGCGTCTGCCGCGCGCCACCCTGTATATTCCATACACTCAGCTTGAGTAGCAAGCTGACTTTAACCCGAAACATAATATTTTGCCCAGACTGCTTGTAATTTTTTTAATTTTGTATACTTTATTCTGTAGGTCGAGTACAAATGAAAATGAGTCGAGTTGGTTTGGTACCGCAAGTTGTAAACAGCTTTGATACTTCTATTTATCAGCTATTTAGATATGTGCTTAATAGGTTTCTTTTTTTAATTAATAAGGCTGAATTAGTCCCATGTCAAGGACACACTTTCTCAGTCCGAAGAGCTGGGGGCAGTACAGTTTCATAGCTCATCGAACTGGAAAAATTTCACCATTTCATTTGCTGTATGCTGACATTGGGCTCATCTTGGGCCGCGATCCGAATTACGCTCACGGTGCTTACATTACCAACAATGCTTACAGTCGGTCCGAATTGTATGCACGCTTACGACGCATATATAATTCGGACCACACAGTGTACTCACAAGTCGCGTTTACGTGCAGACCAGACCAGTCCCCATAGACCGGTTTGGTATTTTTCGGTATTGCATTTATGTGCGCATTTTCACAGTACGAGACTGGTTTGGTTTCATTTGGTCCGTACCAAAATTAAGACTAAAATCAGTCCAAATGGAGTGGTTTGGTTTGCGTTTATGCGTACGACCAAACTGGTTTTATAGGTCTATTCAGACTGGTCTGGTCCGCACGTAAACTCGACCACAGTGCCTATCCTCGAAACCGTGAGCAGTGTAAGCGCCAGAAAATTACCCCTCCATGCAAATTGTATGCAACGTGAGCGCAATAGTACCGGTTGTAAGCGTGCTAAAAGCGCAGAAAGCGTAATTCGGACCGCGGCCTTGATGTGTCATAAGTGCTCCTCAGTCAGTACAGTGAACTGGTATTAGAAGTAACACAAAATGACACACCCACATAAATTAAAGAATAAATATAATAAATTTAAAGATAAAAAAAAATAATAACAAAATTAAAAAAAAAAGAATTAACGGAATAATCCAGGATAAAAATAAAAAAAAAATTTGAAAAACATAATGCAAAGAAAGAAAACAAAAATCCAACATTAGAACACTAGAGTCTAACGGGGTTAAAGAAAAAAGGAAACAATAATAGTATTAGTTAACCAAAAATTATGCACAACAAAACTAACCTTCACCATTCTTTCTTTTTTTTCTCTATTATATATGTATTTATAATATATATATATTTCCATTTTTTTTTAAATTTCCCTTTTCACGGCATATTGTTAATACGTAGCTTTCACCCTAGATATTTGGCTCTACGTTATAATCTCATAGTTAATATTAGATACAAGAAATGCATTGTACAAAATCTCATTTTTGTGTTTGTAGGAAGTTGTTTCGTTTCAGTACTTCTACGATTTGTGCAATTTTGTTACGTATATAAATTATTATTTATTAAGACGGGACAATTCAAAAACAAATATATTTACGTCTGTAAAGCGATTTTTTCTACCCACTACAATCCAATGTGGTTTTTGAAAACCAGTAATTTGCTAGAAGATAGATTTTCAGTACACCGCATACTTACTTTTTGGTCATGTCAATATTATCATCCTTTAGTTTAATATTTTCTTCATTATTTTTATTGAGCGTGACGCTGATTTCGTTAATTGATTGCTGAAACTTTGCCTGAGTTTCTTTGTGCTTTAAACTTTCATTCTGAACAGATTTGATCAATTTTTGTTGTTCCCGGCAGACTTGCTCCAATTTATCCCTGTACGGAAATAAATAATATCCATTTTTTAAAGAAAAGAAAAAACTCAACTATTGGACGGAACTCGGACCTCATCAAAACGCTTTTGTTGTGTTCTTTTTGAAGATTGTCTTTCTCGCGTATTATCGCTTCATGGCGTTTTTCGTGTAGTTTTATTGTAGCATTCAACCTTTTATTATCCTTTTCAAGTTCAATGTATTTTTTCAGTAATGAATTTAATTTTTCTTCGCTGGTTGAAGAGCCGCCGAGTGATTTTACAACCTATGAAAAAAAAAAAATGGGGTGGATTAAAAAATGTTTGCGGCGTTCGTATTTTTTCAATTTTACCTGATCTTCAAGCTTTGATTCTCGTTGTTTTTCATCGCGCGAATCTTTTGCGCTTTTTGACGCTGAACTCTCCATAATTCAAATCGTACTAATTAAATTTTATTTTAAGAAAATCTGACGATGAAATCGAAGCTCAAATAGTTCCTTATAAGTGTATCTTGTACGCAAATGAGGTTATATTTTAGAAAAATTGTGGTTGTAAACTATAAACGGGAAATATTTGTGTCCGTCAATATTTTTGAAAGTTATTACCTCGTTTCATTAAGTGAAAACTAAAATAACTTCTAAAATATATTATTACACCAATTTGTATAGTCTGAAAATCTTTATTTTAAACAGAAATAAAAATTGAGATATGCAAATTTTTTAAAAATGTTCCCTTTCGATGTAAACAAAATCCCTTTAATTTTAAGTTCGATGAAATTTTGTTGACGTTTGCAAAAGAAATCGAAAACTAATCACATACACATTCTTCACCGTGATTCGGGACGACTTATTTCAAGTGGATTTTCTTTTTAATCATTTTTAATTTCAAGAGAAACTAAAATGAGTTCCGATTGGGAGGAAATTAAAAGGCTTGCTGCCGATTTTCAAAAAGTCCAGTTGACGTCAACTCTACAGAAGTAAGTTGTGACTCTTTAAAAGTGTAAATCGTTGCAAAAACAACATGACAATGTATTTTCATAAATTTCAGACTATCGGAAAGAAATTGTGTGGAAATTATCACTCTCTTAATCGAAAAGGGACTTGTCGACGTGGTTTACACAAACGATGGCAAGGAGTACATAACACCCGAGCATTTGGAACGGGAAATTCTGGATGACCTTTACATGCACGGTGGACGTGTAAATTTAGTTGAACTTTCGAAAGATTTAAATGTCGATCTGTCCAAAGTAATTTTGTGGCTCCTCAGCAAGAAATTTCGTCCCGTCTGATATTCGCATTGTTTTCCAGATTAACAAGGTGGCCGAAAAAATTGCCACCGACGACAAATCGATTCATTTCCTGTTGGGTCAATTAATCGACGAGGACTACATAACGCGCATCGCGACCGAAATCAACGAGAAGCTAACGCAGAATGGTGAAATATCGATTACGGATTTGACCGTACTATTCGATTTACCGACCGAATTTCTTCAGCACAACGTTGTCGAAAAACATCTCGGTAAGATCATTCGCGGACGGCAAGATCCGAACAATGCTCGCGTTCTATTCACGCAGGCGTATATTTTACGTTGCAAGGCAAAGATTCGAGGAGCCTTGGCCGCAACAACGCGACCAACACCTGTTTCGGCAATTTTGCAACAAATACGTGTTCAAGAAAGGATTTTTCATTCGTTGATCGAAGAAATTGCGCCGGCCGGAACGTTGAGCTCAAAAATTGCCAGTGCTCAGTACATTCCGGATATTTATGCGAAGATGCAAGTAAGTTAAGGGAACAATTTGGGATGATTTTTGTTTGTCTTTTGGTTAATTTCTAGTATTATTATGCAGGTTTTTTGAAACTACGTTTGGTTCAATTGCTCGTCAGTGATATTGGTAGTTTAGTCCTTGCGCAAATTTAATAAGAATAAGCGCAGACTGGAGTATATCCATCTTCCTCTTATTAGGCGAGAAACTGCGAACTGCAAACAAATATCAATTCAAAACCGGTCCAACTAAATAATATAATGGGAAATGAGCGGGCTGATAAAATAGCCAGGGAGGCTCCGCTATTCCGGCTCTCTGCGGAACTAGTTCACGTTCCTTTAGGAGTTGTCAAGGGGGACATACTCGTACTCTCCCACTGCCAAGCAGCGGCTAACTCCAGATGGAAAAGCCACCTGCGCAATGTCTAGGAAGACCGAGCCAAGTCAGACGAACTTCTATACAGGACCCGGGCAGACGTCTCCAGAATCACGGCGATCAGTACAGGTCACTGGTCAATTGGGGATCATGCAGCCAAATTGGACATTCCGTTCAATGTACACCGCAGCTGCCAGGACACTAATGGGCGAGCGTCACTCTTTCATTTTCTTTGCGAATATCCGGCTTTAGCTAGAGCCCGAGAGCGCGCATTAGGCAAACTCTTCTACGGGTACCTGATGGAGATTTCAAGGAAGAAAATTGAAGAGTTATTACTTTTCCTAAACAGCACAGGATGGTTATAACGATCCTCACATTCATCTTTTAAATTCCCCGGTCACAACAACCCCTAACATCCGGGTTTAACACGAGTTTGTGGTTCCAAAACGGCCTTTGAGCTAGTTGAGCTCTGTCTGGGGACAGGGCTGCCACTAAAACCAACCAAATATTTTCCGATTCTCTTTTGGCACACCACCTGCTAAACGATGCAAATAGGTCGCAAGTTCAGTGGAGTATCCAGATCTCAGCCGAAGAAGGGATGACTAAACATAAAGATGATGGTATGACTTCATACGAATTTTTACGTGGCAACGGTTTTTATTGATCTTAAAAAAAAGCATTTGATACGGTCGCTATAAGGTTTTGCGGAAAAATGGCTGTATAACCACCACTAAGCAAAAAACAGATGAAAGAAATTTTACATTTACTTTTTAAACGAAACTTTGGTATGTTTTAGGATATGTTCAATCAAAATTTTTGACATTCAGGACGTAAAACTATAAAAAAAACGATTTAACATTTTTGATTTTACTTGCAAATTGTTTTTTTAAAGCATTAGACTGGCCCACACTGAAAGAGGAAACCTGTTTTAGTCAAAAACGTTTATGACTAAACATTTATGTTTATGTTTAAATGCAAATTTAATTTTCAGATGCATACTGATTAGTGGTGTGCCTTAAAGCTGAAATGTCAGTTAAGGTACTCTTACACGAGCAATTTTTCTAGCAATTGATTGTCCGACGACTATTGCCAAAATTAGTGGAGCGAGTAATGGAGCAATTCAGGGCAATATCATGCTAGTTGAGGCAATATTTCGGCAATTTGGCAATGTTTTCACAGATTGCTGGTATTGCTCGCCCTATAGTTGCTGTATTTCCACTAACTTGGAAAACTTCGAGCAATTGTTCTCGTTCGGTGATTCAATTGTCAAGTTTTATTTTGAGTTTTGCATTTATTTGTCAAGTTTCTTGTTATAATGGCTTGGAATTCAAATATTTCAAAGTTTTATTTTAAATTTTAGATTTGTTTTTCAAGTTTGCTTTCGTATTGTTTATAGAGTGAGAATTAGTCGTGTAAGCCCTTATTGCCGAATTTCTAGATATTGGTCAATATCGCTCATCACAATTCAGCAACGAGTTGATGGAAAGTTGATCCACATCGCCTGTTGCTATTGTTGTTGTGTGTTGCTTCACATTTTCGTGACGTCAAAATTGACGAATATTGCTACAAGCAATTTTAATCGCTCGTGTAAGAGCACCTTTAGACTTTTGATAAAATATCTCTTCGAAATTTTGGAGAAATGTTGCACGGCGAAGCTACCGATATTGCTGTAGTCTGTTGACGGTGGATTGTTCTCAACGATACTAAATAGAATCCGATAAATGAAAAATATGAATATGTTTCTAGACATTATCTTTATACTCTTCTTTCTTATTTTCCTTATACCTTGATGTAACTTAAAATTTTGATTTAACTTTAAGCTACGCTTATATCAGCAATAGATGCTGTCTGGGCACTCTACATAACTCTTTGAGAATACATGCATTAGTATGATCATATGGTGAATATGTTTTTTTGAGTCAATAGGCGAAAGTTTGTTGAGCTGAAGAAATAAGTACCATTTGTATTAAAAAAGTTTAAGTGAGGTGATTAATGGACAGAAAGGTCGATTGAAACATGCTTGTAATATACGATTTTATTTACTTGCAGACTGATTGGGTAAATTCCTTTTACAATCAGAATGGTTTTTTGGAATATGAATCTATCTCAAAACTTGGAATATCCGATGCGAAGCAATTTATTAAAAAACAATTTTCAAACGAAAACATCACGTTTTTGAAACGATGTGCAGTAGGACCAAAAATCACCGAACTAACTTTCTTATCTGCAGTCAATGAATGCCTTTCGACAAAAAGTTATGTCGACCTATCAACAATTCTGCCATCTATCATGTCTGAAGAAGATATCGAGGAATTATTTACATCATTAATTCCACCGAATGCTCAGAGCAATTACGTGTTCCTCAATAACGTCGGTAAGACTATTGCGCCCTTGTTTATTATTTTTTATTTTCTAACATTTTTTCGTAAGTGTTTTCCAAGCAATATCTTAATGACTTAATTCAGCCATGTCTCGAGGTGGCAAACACGAATGCGAAGGTTGCAATCGAAAGTGGAGTATATCAGCAATTTTTGGTGGAGAAACAGTTGGGATCATCAAGAAATACTAATCATGATGACGATGTTGCTGATTCTAAAGTAATTTCAACTGTGAAAATATGAGATTGGCCATTTTGAAGTACCTAATTTTATCGTAGGCCGACAGAAGAGACGAGAGAAGAAAAAAGGCTTCATCTGGAAAGGGTGGTGGTGGAACTCAAGGCCGTGAAACTAAAACGAAATCAACAAAAAAACATGCTCGCGGTGGTGATAAAAATATTCGAGATTCGGATGATGATGAACTTGTCACAATGAAGAAAGGAAAGCAGGTTAGTAGTGTATTAAAACTGTAAGTAACATTTGAAATAATTTAATAGTGTATTACGTAGAATCTAGAACTGGTGTCAGTCAAAGAAATCGAAAAGGTCATACACAACAAGTTAGAAGAGGAAGGTCTGGACTCTTTAACGAAACAAATATCTAACCTCTATCATTTGTAAGTTGTTTTAATCAATGAATGTTTCGATTTAATCGAATCCCTCTGATTTAGACAATTCAATAATATTGCCATGGCAGCCGCGCAGACCTTATTCGAAGCCAACCCGCAAGGTCAGCGAAGACAGACACATTCTTCACTTCAAGAAAAATTGAATGTTTTATTGGTCGATATTCGTTTATATGAAAAAGGACTTAAAGTATGCTATGAAAAAATATTGTTAAATACTGCTATAATTTTCTTGAACTGTTTTAGCTTTTATCATCCGACGTTCAACCACAACTTGTTAAATATCTGTTAAAATCTCTCGGTACTGATATATGCAATGAAATCGCCTTGTATGTTGCCAATGAATGCAATTTAAACATTAAAAGTTCAAACTTAAGTATCGAGCAGCGAAATAAAATTGCTCAAGAGTGTGGTGAGTAGAAATACGACTAATAATTTCCGTTACAAATTAAAAAAAAAAGAAACATACATTTGATATCTGTTATTTTAGACGCTGAGTACAAAGTAGCACTATTCGAATTGAATAAGTCACTGGTTAAATCTATAGACGAGTTCTTAATAGCTGCCGAATCGGCTATGAAATCTTGTAGTATGATAATTAAAAAAATCGACAAGAAAAAAGACCGCTCTCTGATACTTCAACACAAAGAGAAACTTTGTCAACAAGTTGCCGAAGCCGAAGATCCTGCACTCATACTGCATCTAGTCGCTTTAATTTTATTTACGAGTTGCACAAATAGCATTATTCATGCATCCGGAAAATTCGTATCGGTCATTCTACAATTTTTACAACAGCATTTAACTGCCGATCAGAACAATACTTTGAAATTGTTTCATGGTTAGTTTTTTTTTATTATTAGTTGTTCTTTATTCAATTCAAATAAATTGTTTATAATTTACAGATTTAGTATTGAAATTGCTAACAACTGGAAGTGATTCTGATGAAGGTAAAGCTTCGCTATTGGAATTGAAACAGTTGCAAAAAAGCGCAATTGATTTCGCAACCACTTTCGAGAAACCAGGTGTTACGAAAGCTGAATAGTAAGCGATTAAATGAATTTGTAAACATAATGTATGTCACGCTTAGAACAATAATATTTTTCTATAATCATTTAAAAATGTACCATATATTTATATATAAACGTATCTGAACAACGGAGGCATAGTACACCATGTCCAAAATATGAAAGCTTAAGTCTAGGCGCTTAGGGCTCTCTTCCTTAAACAAGTTTAGCTATTAGATTCGAGGTCACTAAACAATTTTATAATCATACCGTAAATCTTTTTGCAACATCTAAGAAACTTAGGCATGGTGTTAAAGTTTGCAGAAGTTCAAATCTTTGTGATTGACTATTGCTCTCTTCTTCAGTGTTACTTACAATGTTTCTACGACTAATGTACAGTAAATTGTAGGCCTTTAAAGATTAGTAAGTGTAGTATTGTTAGGAAGAAAGCGCAATTTGAATTTGATTATAGTCTACCTAAAAAAATTAGCTTATATGACCATTTTGACCACATTATCGGTAAGTCTACCCATTTACCGTTTAGGGTTTTGTAAGAAGATGGTGCAAACACTTCGATTATTTTCATATTACGACAACTTTGTACTGCGATTTTCGTCTGTTCTATTCTGAAATACGCCTGGCCGAACCAACATCATGAAATAATCACATCTTAATTCTTCATTGTCATCTTCATCAGTTACCCAAATCGAGCCTAGGCCTCCAGAGTACACAGTCTCTAGTCATCTCGATTTAGTGACCGTGTCCTCGTTGAACGGATAGCTATATGCTATTCTATCTATAGACTTTCTTTGATTTAAATATACGTAATTCACCGCTGCATTTGGAGCTTTTCGTTACCGTCCTTTCTAGCTGTACTATTTAATATATGAAAGCGTCCTCGTTCTCTTGTATCTCCCATCGTAATTTTTTGTTTGATTGATGTTTTCTTTCTCGTTTGGGTCATCAATTTGGTCTTTTGTTCATTAATCTGTAACCCGACTTTCATAGTTGCTGTCTCAAGATTCATGAACATCTCTTTAACGTTAGCTATCGATCATGCCATAATATTTTTGTCGTCGGCCTATACTACTATTTGGGTGGACTTCAATAGCAGTGTTCCCGTGGTGTCAATTGACATTTTTTTGACGACATATTCCACGGCCAGTTTGAAGAGCCCATCTTCCTGTTTCCTATCCGTGTTAGTTCCAAAACTCATAGTCAATTCACCTTGTATTTTGACTTGTGATTCCATGTCACTCATCGTTAGTCATGTGATCCGGACGGGTTTTGAGGTGATTCTTTTTCATTTTTTTTATTTTATTTATTTATTATAAGTGCCTAGAGAATAATATTTAGAGGGAACGTAAGAGAAAGCATCCAAACTACAAAGGTTATTGGATGCTGTCGTGATACACACTAGTTTGGTTGAAGGGTTTTTTTTTTTTTTAATTATGATATTCTTTTTCAACAGCTATGTAAACTAGGAGTTGGTTTATTCCATTTCCATTTTATTTCAAAATCCAGAAAGGAAAAATGGTCCGATACACGTTTTTTTCTGAAATACTGGTTGAACCTGATTTGTTTTAATGTTACTGTAAAAAGAACTTAATTAAAAAAAATTTCGCAAAATCGTATAGTTATATCTATAAGATCTTGATCGCTATCTACCTTCACATTCTGGTTAAAATTTCAAAATCATTTTTCTCGTACCGCTTCTGCTCAACACCTCATTTCTGTCAATAATATCGTATGCTTGATTAAAGTCTACATAAATCTAATGCACGTCGATATTAAATTCCCAGTATTTTGCTAGTATTTACTTCTTTTAAATTAATTAAATTTGATCAGGTGTAAGTGGTCCGGTTCTAAAGCCTTGGCTAGATGATTTTTTCCGTAGTTTGCGCATTTAATCCGAAGCAACGGAATAAGCCGTGGCCAGACTATTGGCATTTTCGACATTGTGTTGGTCCCAGTACTTTCCGGGTGTAGTATTTCCATTGGACGATAGTGCGATTGATTTTTTTTTATATCCTTGATTTTGTTGAATTTTTTTTTGTTCCATAGAATGTATTCTACATGTTCGCTATATCGTTTATTGTTTAGTGTGAACTTTTTAAAGTCAATACAGTCGTCGGTAGTGGTTTTCGTGGATGAAATTTTTCTATCCCCTGAAATACATATCATGCAGTCCAGTGACAACAATTTTAGTTGAGTCGTATTGATCATACGTGAAAAATTAACCTTTTTGTAGCCAGGTGTATTTTATTGCAATTGACATTTTAATGATAGGGGTCTGTACTTGGTTCTATCGACCCAACTCAACTTCAACCGGTTCCCGAGCTAATTCAGGCAAAACTAAAGGCCGGTATCCATTTGTTGCATTTCTGCGTATCGTATCCTCGTTGCGTCTCAGTGGATACGACAAACGTATCTCCGTTCTGTATCAACATGTGAAACAAAGGAACGCAACGAATCCGATCGGTCATTTGGCGGTTTTTGCCGACACATCAAAGGAATGATACGATACACGGTGGAGTCATGTGTGGACATGTTGTGTTGCACAATGTTGTTCATTCGCGTGCGGGACGTAATGTTGTAATTTTTTCTTGAAATTATGGAGAAAACAATCGAACTCGTGAAAAAATTTTGTACTTTCATAATATTGCTCATTCGGTCAACTCATATTTTCAGTTCAACTGAAACTGACACTGTAATCAAGTATCGAGCACTCTTGATACAAAAAAAAATCGTTTAGTGTCCATACTGCATTCGTTCAGTGAATGATACGCATTGGTGGTACGATACGCGGAAATGCAACAAATGGCACCGGGGCTCAACAAGGCTCAAAGCCCCGGTTCCACTTGTTGCATTTCTGCGTATCATATTACCATTAAATGAATTCTTTACCTTATTGGTATTTCGGGAGTGGAATCATCGAGATTCCTTTATACTTTTTATTCCTACACAACCTCCGGCTCTTACGGGGTTACAAATTTAATAAAAATTCAAATTTCACACTCTTCACCTGTTTGATATGTAGGAGGTCAAATGAACTCAACGCGAAGAGAGTTGAATTCCAACTCGTATTTTTTTTTTAATAATAACAGATTTAATCCCTTCATGCAAAATGGGCAACTCCTTCCAACTCAAAAGGTCGGAGAAGAATTCCCCATTTGGGTACACTTTCGCAGCTTAAAGAACTGGAGACAATATTGTCACACAGCTCAATGAGCTGGAAAATTTTTTACCATATCAACTTACTCATGCATGTATGCCGACATTGGGCTCAATGTCTAAAAATATGTATGTATACCTTAAACCCAAGAGTACTCCCCAGCCAGTGCAACACACTGGTATAAGGGTAGTAGAAATAAATTAAAAAATATATATATAAAAAATAAGAAACTTAATAAACCAAAACTTGAAGTTATCAGAAAAATAAAAAGAACCTGAATTTTTCTTTTTTGGCAAAAAGGAAAAACCAGTTATTAATAAATGCAAAGAAATAAAAGTGGAAATGAAAGAAAAAAAGAAAAAAATTATAAAGATTAACAAAAATAATTAATTATAGTTATATATATATATATATATATATATATAATAGTATAACTAATAATAATAAAAATAAAAATAAGCAATTCGCAAAACATGCAACAACAACACAAACCACAACCATACGTTTAGGCGTCAGTCTCGTCTGATAGCTCGAGGGCCAGGTCTTCGATAAGTAGGTGAAGCCGCCTGACTAAATTATCTGATTCAGGTCGTCTATAATTGCAACAATTCAAAAATCACATTCGTAGCTTCGACAAAGAAGATGCTTCTTTGCAAGGTGCTTTAGCTGAAAGACATTCCTTGCCATTTGTATTATTGAAGGTAAACAGTTATATTCACAAATTGCCTCAAATACAGGATCTTTTCTAAGTCGGTCAGTCCTAGGACAACCTTGTTGTCTAATAAAATCTGCACTTCTTGTGTTAAAAGTTGTGTATATCGTGATTGTGGATCAATTTGATTGAGGATTTTAGTCTATTGTTCTTAATATTATAAATAAGCTTAATACGTTCCAGGCTTATGTGCTGTTGTAAGGTAAGTTTTCCATAAGTATAATAAAGTTCCTTCGATAGTGTTAAATAGGGTAAATTATGAATGGCTTTAATGCCCCTATTCATAAGTCTCGCAATTTTGTCTAGGTTTCTTTTCGAGGTTTGACTCCATAGAAGAAGTCCATAACTTATGTTGGATAGAATAAATGCATTATAGAGCATATTCTTAATTGGTACGTGTAGATAGTCGTTACGCCTTATTACTCCAATAATGGGGGCAATTTTGTTTCTAAGTTTAGTAATGTGAGGAGTCCAAGTAAGTTTATCGTCAATTATCAGTCCTAATTATTTTGTTTCATGTGCTCTCGTTAGTTGAATTCCATCTATTTCTAGTTTCAAGTCAATATCCAGTTTGTCAATTTGTCTAAAGATCACATAATTTGTCTTCAATGTATTTAATGTCAACATATTACCTAAGAGCCAATGTTAAAATAGTTTTAGATCAGAATTAATCAACAACTCCAGTTGATCCTTTTATTTGATAAGCTGATAAATTCTGTAAAACATGTTTGATTTTAATATGTAAAAATTGCAATAGATGGCACAGACATGGTTGATATATAAGCTAATCTAAGATGCGCTACATGCAGTATGAAATATCACAACCTTAGTTATTTATCTCAGATCAGTTCAATGTCTAGCCTTTGGCACAAAATTCTCCTTCGTCAAGTACAGCCAGAGTCACAATCCACATTAGTTGCAAGCACTTATTCGTGGTTCCAACCAGTAGCGCTGGGTTTAAGACCCCGATTACCAAACACTTAAACCAGCAAATTTTCCAAGTTTCAACCAATTTAACAACTACAGATTCGGCATTGAACGTACGCACACGTGCATTCACCCACACCATTAACGAACGAATGAACTTTTAGAGAAATGTCAGTAAAGGGCAAAATGGCGTTGAGATGTTTGCGTCAAAGTGTGAAAAGATGTAAATAAATAAACGGCGCGCCGTTAAATCGCCTGTGAAAATTAAACATTCCATTCGTTCAAGTTCTAGTTTTAATTATTCATAAAATGCATTCCTAAGGTCGCATAATGTTACTTTCTACTCGCGTCCGTAAGTTTACTCATCGCGGATTCCAGTGAACCAATATGACGAACCTTCGCGCACGGATTATGTGTTAATAGCTCCCTACTGTTGTGATTGCACAGTGATTTGATCTTAATTAAAATGATATTTTGTTAAAAATTTTAAAAAAATATTTGCAATAGTCATTTTTAGTAAATTCTTTTTACGAAAAATACAAAGCAGCAGTAGAACTTCGATAAGAAAAAAAAAATGGAATTGAAAGTTTGGGTCGAAGGGATTCAAAGAATTGTTTGCGGAGTGACGGTAAACACAACCTGCCAGGTACGTACCTCTCAACACAAAAAAAAAACGGTATCCTATTACCCACCTGTTCCGATAATTTCTTTACATACTCTTCTTGTATGGTTTAAAGGATGTCGTTTTTGCACTGGCTCACGCAACCGGAAAAGTGGGTCGCTTCACTTTAATCGAGCGCTGGCGAAACAATGAGCGGTTGTTAGCTCCGACTGAAAATCCTCTCAAGATTCTTTTGAAATGGGGCGAATATTCGAACGATGTGCAATTCATACTGCAAAGATCGGATCAGTCCAAGGATGAAGGAAAGTCAAGTGCTCAGGCAGCCTCCGCAAAAGATAAGGACAACGCTCCGGAATCGGAAAATCAAAATGCTGCAGTAACCGATTTTTTACCATTGGAGAGGAATAAGGACTCACGGAAAAGTTTTGGGTAAGTTCTTTTATCGGGAAGTGGATAAATGACGATCAGAGCATACACATACTCGTACATCCCAAATTAGGGTTTTTTTTCGTAAATCCATCATGACGAAATAGATTAAGGGAAATTGATTTAAATATTTGCGTGAGAAGTTAAAAAATAATGGACGGGGTCGAGAATACATCCACAATCGCTTTGTAGTTATCTTAATTTTGCTTTGAATTTATTCTTTATATTCTTCTTTTGTAAAGTTAGAATTTAGAGTACTTTCATGTAAGATGTAAAGTCTTGCAGTAATGAAATAAATCGACTAATGTATATTGCGTGAGACGACGAGAACAAACTTCGTTCTCCATGTTTCCAAAACCGGGATCCATAATCTGGTACACGATGACGACACGAAAAACCAGAGCACATTCTCTGTGAATGTGAGGGACTTGCTCACAAAAAATTACGTCACTTTGGTCAGAGATTCGGGGAACCATCTGAAATCCTGACTATTCCTCTTCGAAAAATGCTAAGCTTCATTGAAAGCACAGGGATCAAAGAACAGTCATAGATAATCCAGTAGACGTCACAATAGACCCAATTGAGGCTTCAGTGACAGAGCCAATCATACCAACCCCAACGCGAAAATCTAATCTAATCTCCAAGTTGGGCTGTTCTCGGCTGCATATCATACTTGCCAGGATGTATAAAATGGACTTTTCTTCAGAAGTAATACAGTGACGTTGGTAACTGGGACTGGTTCCCTTGATGTACAGCTCGTCGTCGAAATTGCTAATCGTGTAGCAACTCGATTCCCAGTCTTCACGATGACCCCGACAATATACACTAAAAATACATCACGTGACCAGTCTGTCCAAATTGTTTCGTTTGATTTGCAGCCGACAACAGGAACCCATCCAGGCAACGAATGATGAATAAGAGCAGAATTTATTCATAATTCGAGTTGGGGACAAACCGAACAGTTTGTCGTCCTCAGCTTCATCAAGAATTCATTCAACGATTTCCTCAGTTTGTCCATGTGACTGTCTGGCGAGTGTGTGAAAAGTATCGGTACCTGATTCAGGGTTTTTTTTCGATTTCTCTGTCACCGCACCGAGGGAATATTGGAGCGGATTCAAGAAGCAACATGTGAACGTACGCAAAATTTTGCGATGACGAAGACGAAACACCAGAGCACATTGAATGTGAGGGTTTGATCAAAAAAGGCTTTATCATTTCCGTCAGGGTTTCATGAATCCATCGGAATTCCTGACCTCTTCGAAAAGTACTATTCTTCATTGACAGCGCCGGTATTTAAAAGGAATTATAGATAATTTAGAGGGACGTCACAATAGGACCAATTGAGGCTTTGGTGACAGGAAACCAAACCAACCCCAACCCGAAATCTATTTTCCAGTAGGCTTATTTAGGCTATCTGCTATTTATCTGGCTCAATGATCACAAACTATAAATTTTACCCTGCCCAAGCCAATCTTCTGATCTTAAACTTTCCAAAAAACCTCTGGCGTGAACTGAAGTATCTTTGGTGACTCTGCACTGCACAAAATGGAACAGTTATGGGAAAAATTGAAAAAAAGAAGAGCCTTTTAATTTTAATTTCAGTGAGGAATTCCTTCTCGACTTTTGAACATTATTCAATGTTCATTGCGTTGGTACGTAAAGAGAGATAATATGTAGACCTTTTTCTGATCCCCGGGACATGGTCCCAGAAATGTACATATATTTGTTTCATACTGTCGTCATAGTTTGCCGGCCCCATTTTCCTTTCACTTCTCTCGTAACCTCTAACTATCTTACTTCTCATAACTCTATTCTATCCAATATAGATTTCACCTTTCCCGCGACATTCTTCATCATTCCAGTGGTGGTTAATATTTGATTCTGCTGTATTTTCTCGAAGGCTGATGTACGAGTTTCCTGGAATGAATTGTATCAATTCAGTGGTATTTGATGGAAGTATACACATGAATCTGTCCAAACATATGCGGAGATCTTATTGCGCAATGAGAATAGAGATTGAGCTTGATTCCATTGAGCATATAATGGTCGCAGTAATACCGCTGTTGATGCTATGTTTTAGACGATTGTTCTACGCGGACGATATAAATTTTGCTATCCTTTAAAATGTAGCTATCGACGTCTACAATTTGCACAGAAGGCTCTTTTATTATCTCACAAAACTGGGCTTCCTCTAATAAATTCAATAATACTTCATCCTCTCTTTTATAATAAGTAATAGTTACACTACACACTGTTGTTGGTGTTACCACTTCTTTTAATTACGAAACACGCAAAACGTTGTAAATGACCATTAATAAGGTTCTGCTTCAAGAACAAACAAAGACCAACATTCACTACCATTGCGTTTTTAATTTTTTCGATTTATTACTGCGTTACAATCATGGGCCAGTATAAATCTGTGAATTTGGTGATCTATGGTGATAGCACATATCGCCTGATATACTCTCCCACTACATTTTCATACCATCAAAATTACAGTGTTTAAACTCCTGTTTTCAGGAGCTGCTTACGGGCTGGGTATGTTCCACGGGCCTGGCGAGAGGCACGTGTAGTTTTCATTCCCAAAGCGGGAAGACCCAGTCACACGACAACGAAGGACTTTCGACCTATCAGTCTATCGTCATTCGTTCTTAAGGTGCTGGAGAGGCTTATAGAAACATATATTCGGAGATTATGCGAGAACAGGCTGCTGTTTAACGCTCAGCATGCCTACATCAGAGGGAAATCCGTAGACACAGCCCTACATGAAGTAGTGTGGTCTATGGAGTTTAGTTTGGAAAGTAAGGAATTCACGTTGGCGGCATTTCACAGTGGAAGCAATTGGGGAAGCTTTAAATGGCATAGGCTTAGAGGAGGGACTGATGGGCTGGTTGACGATCTTGTTGGAAACCAGGATTGTGAGTTCGGAGAGGGGGCAAAGAAAGGTAACAAGGCAAGCCTCGAGGAGTACTCCACAGGGTGGGGTGATATCGCCTCTTCTGTGACTCCTTGTAGTGAACGAGGTTCTGATGGAAATCGAAAGGAATGAAATCAAGGTTGTGGCCAACGCGGATGACATAGTCATACTAGTTCAGGGAAAATTTTTGGATACTATTACTGACATCTTGGAGTCGGCACTCCGTACACTGAGCAGGTGGGCCAAAAGATGTGGCTTGGGGGTTACCGCCTCAAAAACTGAGTTGGTTTTATTTATTAGGAAGCACAAGAACCCGGAATTCAGGCTGCCAATGCTTGAAGGGGTCGAGCTGCAACTTTCGGAAAAAGCGAAATATTTGGGCCTGATCTTGGATAGGATGCTAAATTGGAAAGAAAATGTTGGAGAGCGTATTAAAAACGCTAACAACGCGCTTTTTGCGTGTAGACAGGCCGTTGAAAAGAGCTGGGGTCTGAAACCAAATATGGTACATTGGCTGTATACGGCGGTTGCAAGACCCATTCTGACGTACAGGGCACTGGTATGGTGAAAAGCCACAGACAAAAAGTATATCCAAAGAGAACTGAGTGGAGTGCAGCGTAGTACTTGTGTAATGATCACAGGGGCCCTGCGCACAACGCCAACAGCAGCACTGGAAGTTTGCATGCACCTTTTACCGCTTGATGTTTTCATTAAGCAGGTTGCGTCAAACATAGCGGTAAAACTATTGAGGTGTTGTCTCTTTAGGGAGAGATTCATAGGACACAGCTCCATTCTTAGGGAATTTTTTGAGGGTCCGGTCAACTTTTGCACGGATTATATGATCCCGGTGAATGATTTTAAATCATCGTTCAGGCTTGTATACCCAAGCAGAGCGGACTGGGAAAGCAACAGGGTAGTAAATGAGGGAGAACTCTCCGTGTATACGGACGGTTCCAAAATGGAATACGGCACTGGCGCTGGAGTCTTCTCTGAGCTGTTGAGTGCAAGGGAGTCTTTTAAGCTGCCGGATGCCTATAGTGTATTCCAAGCGGAGATTCTGGCAGTGCTCCAGGCAGGTAACATCATGTTGATGGAGGGAATATTCGGTCGGGATATCTCACTCTACATTGACAGCCAGGCGGCTTTGAATGCATTGGAATCGGTGACTATTAAATCCCAGCTATTAAAGCCCTGTCGAGAAGTGCTCAAGGTACTTTGTAGTAGTTTGTAGAGTACGACCATGCAGGGTACCAAGGCATAGTGGCGTACCAGGCAACGAACAGGCCAATGAGCTGGTAAGACTAGGATCGGTGTCGGACGTGATGGTAGAGGAGGTGGTTCATCCGCCATTAAACGGAATTAAAGCACGTATCAGGGATTGTGCAGCGGACGCAGCGAACTCTAGATGGGAGGCGCTAACGAGCTGTAGGACTTCTAGGGCACTCTGGCCAAGGTTGGACAGACGAAGGACTAGGGAGATATTGACATGGAGTAGGGGAAGTCTGCGGCTACTTGTCGGAATACTGACAGGGAACTGCTTGCTAGGGAAGCATGCTATGCGTATGGGGATCGCTGACTCTGACGTGTGCAGGTATTGCCTTGACATATATGCTGAGGAGGACATTACCCACATTTTGTGTGAGTGGCAGGCGGTTGCAAGGAGGCGACTGAGGTGGCTGGGCAGTATTTTCTTTGACAATTTGGAGGACCTGAGGTCAATAGGCCATGATAAACTAGTCAAGTTCGTTAGGGATCTGGGTTGTTTAGCCTACGAGGTTCTGAAGTGATCGCTATGTTTTCGTGTGTTTCCTGAGTATGAGTTATGCGTTCCTATTACCAAATGGTAAAGTTGTATATTTCCAACTGGTGGAAATTAAAACAACCCTCCAAGATAGACAAATTTTCAACAGCAGACTGTTGTATGATGGGTCGTGTTTAATTTTATGATTAGGAGTTCAGAAAATGGATAATTGTTCTCTATGAATGTTTGTTTGTTTGTCTGTCCCGTATGCGTTCCTATACCATTCATCTGATTACGATGAAACTTTGGTAATTTGTTGAGCAACGAGAAGCAAGACTGGAAACCACTTGCATTTACCAAATTGAACAACGGGAACGAGAGCAATGGGAATAGCGGGAGCAATGGGGCAACGGAAACAACGTGAGCAAGACTGCAAACCTCTCGCATTTCAACGCATGCCGGGGTTTATTTTATTGTGTTCGCAAACAAAAAACCCATAATGTTGAATAGGGGAAGCACTACAATAATGCAGATAGTAGAATGTTTTTTAGTACAGTTTCGATGGTACCGCACCATATAAACGTAAGCGTAGCCGCGGAACGCGGCTAGTGATTAAATAAAACTATTTGGGCAAGATCAGTTTTTTAAACATTTTCAAAGGGCTGTGAACTCACAGTGGCAGACTTTGTAAATACTGTTCCTTATGGTTAGGTCATCATAACAAATAACATCTGCCTGAGGAGTAGAACATTTAAATATTTTTGCCGTGAGCTCCCTACTTATCCAAACAATCTCGTTCTCGTTCAAGAAACACATGGAAACATATAATATTAATCCTTAATTAGATTAAATACTGTTTCAATCATAATTTGTGAGCGTTTCAGACTCGACCTTAATACTTTACCAAACTCAGTCGAGTCCGAAACAGTATTAAACCCTGAAAACTTTTTTTCAATTCCAAAATGTTCGATGAAAACATTTACCAAGTTTTTTAAAAAATCTTAAAAGAATTGTTCCGTATTTGAAGTTTAGTGTTATTAATTACTGACGACCTATATCATTGCTTCTCTTAATTATCATGTATCTAAATGAAATAATTTTCTTCAAACCTCTACTAGATTATCGACTGAAACTAAACATATCGACAACGTAGGAATTGTAAAAGGAATTCAACAAAAACCTGTTGCAAAAACATCACCAGTTAAATTGAAATCAGAGAACTCTTCATCAAGTGATAGTAATTTAAAATACCACATCAACAATGAATTTAACGTTGCTGACTTACGAAATTCGCTGGATCAGAAAACCAATGTCGACGCTCAAGACTTGAAAACTGTCAGTAGCGAGATCAGTTTGACCGGTAGCAATGAATTATTTAAAAATGCTCCACCAATTTCATCGAACGGTGCACTTGTACCACCACCATATCGAGATCCACCACCGCCACGTACTAGTCCATTGCATAAGAAAATCGATTATAAAGATACCATAAACATGACTTCGTATTTTAACATGAACGAAGTGACTGATTTGAATGAAAATTACTTTCAAAATGCACAATACAAAGATTTAATGCAGCTCGTAAAATTTCAAAGAGAGAAGATTAGCTCACAACAAGCTGATATGACCAAAGTATGCAATAGTTTGTTGTCTTATTTATAGTTTAATTTAAATTATAAATAATGTCGTTTTTTTCAGTATGATGCAGAAATAGTTTACTTAGAAACTAAGGAACGTGATCAAGTTCAGCAAATAGATTCTCTAACTCGAGAGATAACAAAAACCGATCAATTATTTCGACATGGAAACGAGCAAGTAAGTTTTATACCTTAAAAGTTCTTATCGATAAATTTGTCATTATGGCAACTTTCAGCTACAGTCACTTCAATACGTCGAAGAAGAAAATGAACTGGTTAGGCAACAAGAGAAAACACTCAAATCTGAGATCACACTCTTGCGATCAAAATTAGCAAATTGTGAGACTGAATTATTGCAATGCAAAAATAAAATAAGATTATTGTTGGATGATATTCAAATTGAGCAAAGATCATTGAATACTAGACAGAAGGATACTAGGTAAAAAATATTGTGCCGATCGGTTTTCCTCTTTTTAGTTGCTAATGTTTGTTAAAATCTTACAGACAACAAGTAGAGCGAAATTTCTTGACAGAGGTTGAGCGAATTCAGGCAGAAATTGATCAAGCCATTCAAAGCACAGATACAACGGGAAAAACGTCCGAGAACTTGAAAAAGGAAGTGTCTTTAATAGAAAATGCAATAGCAGAAAAAAAGCGACAGGTACTTGGGGTTTTCTATTTATTTTATTTTTCTTCGTTAAATTATTTATTTTTTAAGGTTGAACAATTGGTAAACGAAATGAAAGAAGTTAATCTTCAAAGCTTAGCTGTGACTCCATCAGACGAAATACGTCATTTGCTCGAAGGTTTGTTATGTTGGTTTGCTTATAATATTATACAACCTGTCCAGTATGTATCCACTATACACACTTGGTCGAAAATATTTTATTTATTCTAATATTATTCTAAATTGTTCCTTTTCTACGAGAAGAATTCGACAATAAAAAGTAAATTTCCTTGTACGTTACTAGTGGTTCTGGTTCAAGAAAGGAGGTAGCATCGGACATCATATTATCGGCTTCCAGGGAAAATGTACGAAGTCGGTTTTTTTCGAATTTGAGTTAATACTACACTGAGAATATTTTCACCATTCACGAAGACGGCATTTAAAACTAGGATAGATACTCTGTTTTTTCACTAAACACTAACAGCACTAAGTAGAGTCTCTCTCTATTCGACGTTCATATTTCCCTAGTTCCGCATTTGACCAACTCAGGCCACATAGACCTCCAAATGCTACTGCTTGTCAAATCCGTTCAGTTTGTAACAGTTTGAATTAAAATGTGTCTGCCAAATGCACATGTTGGGGTGTCTTTATTATTGGTTATTATAATATTTCTTAAAATTTATTATAACCTGAATACAGTCCGAAATTTGCAAACGTGTCTACATACTTTTTTATTACGGACTGCGTATCCTTTCTGTCACTCTATTTCTAGATGAAATCATTGAGATAGATAGATATAAGTTTTATCCAGCCCGAAAAGTTTGTAACGCATAGAACCAAATCTTAGATGAAAAGAGTTATATTATTTCATGTTCAATTGTGTCCAAATACCCCAAGACGGCTTGCTGGCCGTCCGTCCGTGCGCACGATAACTCAAGAACGCGTTGACCTAGGAAGTTAGCATTTTATAGCCACTTATAAAGTAAGTAAAGTAAAGCTAAGTTCGTTTATGAGTGATATCCTTTCACTTCTTCGTGTACCTCGCATACAAGAGTCCTTAAAACACGTAATCGCAATTATTGACCGAATATTTTAACTTAGATACTTGAAATTTTGCACACATAAATTTTCCAATATTTGCAGCTGAAAACCCGAATATAAACAAAATTGAACAAGTCCTTGGTGTAACCGTAACATAAAAGTCCTTCAGAAATGTATGCAAGTTACAGAAACCATTATAACTCCAGAACGTGTTAAAAGAGGATGTCAAAATTTTACAAGTATTAGTAAAAAGCAAGTCTGAGTTCAATAATTAGTAACATCCGTCAACTCCTTCGGGTAGCTGTCATACAAAAGTTCTTAAGATATGTGTTAACTAATATTGAACGATAACTTCAGAAATTTTATATATGTTGATCTCATAATAGTCGCAAGGTATGAATATGAAAAAATGCCATGAATCCTTCGTGTAGCTACCGTACAAAAATCCTGTAAAAACTTAATTTACTGAACTCGAAGTTTTGTACAAATTAGTTTTGAAGGTAGGGAAGGTACAGAGATCAGCATGCATATGCATCAGTGGAGCTCTGAGAACAACTTCCTCTGCAACACTAGGCATGTTATTCAGTCTGCCACCCCTAGACATTTTTGGCAAGCACATGGCAGCCAGTGCAGCCATTCGACTTAGGGCCTCTACACAGTGGACTGGCATATGTGCAGGTCATTCAACAATCTTGAATCACTTCAATAACATTCCTGAAAACACCGACTACACCCCTCCCAGTTATGATTTTGACAAAAATTTCCTAACAACCATCCCAACCCGTCTAGAATGGGAAAGGGATTCGATACGGACGGAAGAGTCCGCCCACATATATACTGACGACTCCAAAACTGAAGGCGGAGTAGGTGGAGGTGTTTTCTCTGACATGCTTAACATTAGCAGCTCCTTCCGGACCACTGTAGTGTCTATCAGGCTGAGCTTATGGCGATCAAGGAGGCCTTGTCTTGGCTGAGGTGTAATGTAATATCTACTAGGGATATTAGCATTTTCACAGACAACCAAGCGGCAATAAAATCCTTGGAATCGGCCTCGACAACATCAAAGGTCGCCGTAGAATGTCGATCATCTCTTAAGGAGATGGCTGAACAGTTCAATATTCTTCTGGGTGCCAGGACAAGGGATATTCCAGGGAACTGCATGGCTGTCGAACTCGCTCGGCGCGGTACCACCCTTCAGATTATGCCGGAACATCGGAATCTGGGTGTGCCTCTCTCTACATGTAAACTGCTACTGGGATTGGACTCAATTGAGAAAACCAACTCAAGATGGGCAGACGGTATTACATGTGACACTGTGAGACAGATATGGCCGAAGCTGCATCTAAAAGACTGACTTTGCTCAAAAGGGCGAGTATCAGCACCACAGTCGGTGTCTTGGTCGGACACTGTCGTATAGGTCGACATGCTAAAAGATTCGACCTCTTCTCAAACGACTTCTGTAGAAGCTGCCTGGATGAGGAGGAGGAGGAGACAGTCTTTCACCTTCTCTGAAGGAAATCTCATCTTGGAGCTTACTTCTTCAACTGTCTTGGTGACCTTGCTGCAATGGAGGTCGCGAGAAGCCAACGCTTCATTGCAAGCTCTAAATGGTTCGACGAGTAGGACCAGATTCGATGATCCTGTGGTAACACAACGGACCTTTTAGGTCTAAGTGTGTCCGTGTTCTCACGGGCAGCCACGCGTACCTACCTAGTTTTGAGTTAAAATGAAGTTCGAGTTTATTAGTCAGCGAAATTATTTTACTCCTTCGGGTAGCTAACATACAAAGAGTCCTTAAAACACGTGTTTAAGAATATTGACCGATAACTTCAAACCGCTTCAAGCTAGAAATTTAATTTTTTTTCCCAAAATCATATTTTGGTTGGCTTCGAGAAGAATAAGTAAATACATATCTTAAATTATTATTTATATATTATTTAAAAAAAATGTCAAATGTATCTATTAGCTCAGTAACTCTGTCTTGACCACAATTGATCTGATCTGGCAAATGAAACGAGTAAAATTCGAAATTTAATTTTTTTAAACATGTTATTAAAATACATACAGTGAAATCCGCTTATAATGACTTCGCTTATAATGACAAGCTGTTTTGTATGACACAACACGCTAAGAAGTTTGGTTTTCACTAAATGCTTTCTTTCACATTCAACGTCTGCTTTATATGTCGTCTGGCTAGTATGACCTTCCCTTCAACGTCATTATAAACTGACTCTACTGTATTAATAAGATTCAAACTGGCATGATAAAAAGTTCATTCTCTGGAACACTTTTTAAATAAAAATGTGACGTAATACGAAAAAATCATTCTTTTACAGGCTCAAATAAACCAGGAAGTTCACGACGAATAATTGGTTCACCAAGGCAATTAGAAAATGCTGTACCAACTAGTAAGAATCCGCATGGAGTTTGGGTTTAATATAACCCTGCCACTTTTCTCGCCGACAGTCAGTTGGAAAACAGTTTAATACATAGGAAAACAAAAAATTAGGACACTATATTTATGTACTTAGACACAATCGATTATTCCTGTAAAATGAATGTGAAATTTAATTTTTATCAGCAGTTATTTATTTATTTAGTATTAAATTTAAACCAAACCAAATTAAGAATTAAACATATTATAATATGAAATTGATATTTGTTAGACATAGCAAAGATGTTTTAGTGTAATTGACATATCGCATATATTCATCATTAAACAACATATATACAAAAAATATACCGCCTAAAATCAATGATAACTGCTATCTACACAAATACTAAGTGTGTCTTGAGTCAGTGTTCAGGTCATTTTTGTACTAGCGAGAGTGACTCAAGCATTGTTCAGTTTTTGGGAATTGAGAAAACGAATTGTATCCAGAGTGGATCCTCTTAGTATTGTCAAAGCTACCAATAACTCTCATCAAAATTTGTTATAAAATACCATAGGTGAAATCTATTATCAAAATATTATCAATTGAACTTGTAATATAAATCTAAACTTGTAAATATTCACATTTAATTACCTTGTTGTTTTTCTATTTTCATATCATTCCTGATCAGTTTTGATCACTAGAATTTCTTTTTCACAAAGACTTAAGAATTTATGATGTATTAAAAATGAATTGCCATTTTAATTGAATTATGTATTAGAATTATTAAAAAATTATATCACAAAACTACGTGTAACTATGTTATTTAGAAATTATATTATTGAAAATCGATATTTGTTGATTTATTCAGAAATGGCTTAAAAAAAACTTTATCATACTTAGCAATGTGAAGAACCGATTATACCTTTTTTGAATATATTATTGAAGTAGAAAAATAAATACAAACGAACTTGATCTTTTATCTTTATTGAACTATTTTTTTTAGTAATAAGGATTTCTTTTTGATTATAGATCCTTCTTCCTAACATAATTTTCCTTCTCATTAAATTTTTGTCGGTAAAATTATATTAGTATTGGTCTCTTTTATGTAAGCTAATAGGACTCTTAATTTTGTTGTAACTCTACTTTCAGGTTTGTCTTAAGATTACAGACAGGTTTGAGGACAACATATTTTTGAGTCAACATCTTCTGCAAGATTGCCGATTCAAATGGAGCCTGTATACCAATCAATTTTGTCTTATGTTGGGCAACTAAAGGTGATGTTTGCTCGAAATGCCGGTTTATGACACCTCCCTGGCTCCAGCTTACCAATCAACTTTATTTAAATCGATTTACTCGTGTTGTGAATGTTGTTTCATCGGCCGACAGTATGGTGATTCTCAAATATAATCGTAAAGAAATTTCCATATTACTGAAATTTTTGCACTTTCTCCAAAACTGAGAACCATTAGTAAAGAGTCAATCACAAAGGTAGTAACTGATGGAATTTCGAACTCTAAATATAACAAAATCGTGGATTTGAAAATCCCTGAATTTTACAAGTTTGTGCAATGCAATGTCCTGGAAACCATTTAAATATCACCACCTATCTCCTACGTTGTCTTAGTTCATAGGCTCACAGGATTCTGATTAGATACATTGCTGCTTTAAAATACAGATTTATTACTTCAGAGATTAGGCTGATCTACAGTCTTTACAACTACGGTTTAGTTTTTATTTGTGCACTTGGCAGTAGGATGATTGACTAACCGACTAATTACGAGTAACTTAAAAAAAATTTAATGTTGAAAAAACCTTATATATATATATATAATTAACCTATCATATAATTATCTAAATAATAAAAAATATATATAAGACGAACTGAAAGTAAGGATTTAAGAATAAAATTATTTAAAAATGCATAAAGTTGTCTTATTTTGTAGCATTTATATACTTGCGATAGTAAAACAGAATCTCCCAATTTCCTTGGATAACACTTCAAAATAGGAACCTCTTTCTATTTTTGGTTTACGTAGTTCATCGAAAATAATGTATTGTATTAGGTGTGCAAATAAGTTCCCGGCGTGTTTTGTCAAAATTGGAGCCTTTATTGTGGGAAATTGGTTGCATTATTATTTTCAAAAATATTGTCCATCGCTAGCCACAATCTTTTCCCATCTTTTTGGCAGCATACGAATTCCGCGTTCAAAAAACCCCACATCCTTTGAGGCGATCCACGAGTCGACCCAATTTTTAACATCTTCAAAAGAACGGAAGAGCTGCTCAGCCAAGCCATGCGTCATCGATAGGAAGAGGTGGTAGTCGGAAGGAGCGATGTCTGGTGAATACGGCGGGTGGGGTAGGACGTCCCATTTCAGTGTTTCCAGATAGGTTTTCATAACCTGAGCAACATGTGGCCGAGTGTTGTCGTGTAGTAAAATCACTTTGTCGTGTCTCTGCTCATATTGCGGCCGTTTTTCTTTCAATGCTCGGCTCAAACGCATTAGTTGTCTTCGATAAAGAGGTCCTGTGATGGTTTCACTCGGTTGCAGCAACTCATAATACTCCACGCCGAGCTGGTCCCACCAAATGCATAGCATGACTTTGGAACCATGGATATTCGGCTTTGCGGTCAATGTTGATGCATGGCCAGGGTATCCCCACGATTTTTGGCGCTTCGGGTTGTCGTAGTGTATTCACTTTTCATCACCAGTCACGATACGATGCAAAAATCCTTTCCTGTTCTGCCTTTCCTGCGCAGCTGTTCGCACGTGAAAAAACGCCGTTCGACGTCTCTTGGCTTCAATTCGTACGGCACCCAATTTCCTTGCTTTTGCATCATTCCCAAGGATTTCAGACAGGCGCGAACGCAGGGTGGGGAGGGTTTGGTGGTTCAAACTCCCCCCGAAATGATGTAATTTAGAACTCCCAACTAAATGTAACTAATACGCGACGCGTGAATTTGTTGAATGTTTTACATTCAATATAGTAACGCAAATTGAATCAGGGAACTATAAATTTTATAGCGTGTCGGTTGCACTTTGTGATGAAAATTCTTTAAAACTATGTTAGCACTGATATTATTAATTGATTAGAATCTAAATGTATCATATAAATTGATTGCATGCAACTAAGTTCACAATAAGTTCAGATATATAGGAGCTCACGGGCCGTACCTCGCAAGCTCCATATATATTCTGAAATAACATTAATAGCCAATGCTGTAATTTCGCACTACTTTCAAATTTTTAATTAATTAACAGTACACACGCACCTTAGCTTGCTCACCGTATTCTTAAGTTAACGTACGTGATATAATTTCTTCGTGTTTTCGTTTTTGGCCTTTCAGCTGAATTTGGCATTAGGCAATTACTTTATGTATGCATGTGCAAAAGTAACATTCATAAAAATATTAAGAAATAATAAATTTTGTTTTCAAACACATACGAAGCTAGGCGGCGATATGAAACTATTAAAACATTAATACATGTACATAAAATTTAAGATTCCAAGTTTATTGCATTCTCCAGTTGTGAAAGTTGGTCGAAGAAGGATTGTGCTTATCAACACAGCACAATATATTTTTAAATAGCTTTTCAAGTAATTTGTACGTTATTCACCGTGTTATATTCAATGGCTTAGAATTGCTTTGATACTACTATCAAGTGTCGTTTTATTGAAATTTAAAATATTACACCTTAGTAGATTAAAGCTCTGAGTTATCGTTCCAATGGACAGACATACCGGCTTCGAGCTCTTTAGATATAAATAAAAATATATAACATAATTCGTCTCGGACTTCCTTAAATACGTTTCAAACTATTCCTTCTGGAATTACAGATTTAAGGCTAAAAAAATCTATTTTTACCAAAATAAAGTTTCTCTCATAAAGTTTGCAAATTTTTCACTCTTCAAAAACAATGTTATTGATATACATGTGTATTAATTTATTTTGAAATAATTTTTCTTCTTTTTAAAAATAGTTATTAAAGCGTTAACTTACATAATTAAAAAACCGCGCAATAGTTATAATCATCAATTGGATTTAGAGGCAAACTACAAATTCCACACATTTTATATTTGTAGTTTTCGAATATTTCAATGTTGATTATATTGAACATATCGAATTGTACCGAAGCATGCATTAAGGCATTGTCTATAATAAGAATATTTTGTTCGTTGATTTGTACCCTAAAATTATTCGTGAAAGAATTAAAAATTAATAATTTATTGCAAATTCGTCTTACCTGAAATCATAAAATTTTTCTAAGATTGGAAACTGATATGGATGATCTTGAATGTTAATTTTATCTTTGCCGTTTAGAGTGATAAAGAATTCTTCTTGATTTTCAATAGCCGGATCGATCGTGAAATAATTATCACCGATAAATACTTTAAGTCCATAGTGAACGGAACCATTAATTTTTTTAGTAGTTAGAAAAATTCCCATTCCTGGTGTAACCGAACAATCGGCAACCAGAAGTGTGGAACATGATGCGTTTGTCGGTAGATACGAATCGGTATTAACGACAACGTCGTCAAATGTATTAATAATGTTTCGTATTAATGAACATGACCCTAAAGGAATATAAAAAAAATTATTCATTCATTTAAAGTAAATTCGACTTACTCTTCAACCCCAAATCGTAAATGAACTGTTCAGTCGTATCATATTTAGCATCGATTTTTGGTATAAACGGAATATGATACATTCTCCAACTGACTCCATTGATATCAATAGCAAGAGAGAACTCATTCGTTGGTCGTTGCACTGAAATTTCGATTTCCTTGCCAAGATTCAAATGATCCACTTTTCGTTCTGAAAATGCCGAAACAAAATGATCCAATTTATTCGCCCAAATGTCGAACCAATCGGGCATCTAAAAAATATACATAAGAATAATTCTTAAAATTGTCCTATTTTAAAATGTAATTACGTTGTCGAATTTCAGTTCGGCATTAAAATCTCTGATGGTCGTTACATCCTCAAAATTTTTTCGTTTACAGTATTTCGTCGTTGGTGGTGGATTCAATTTTAATACGTCTCGCGGGCATAAGTTGTTAGCGTTGCTAGTATTTCCTGATGTCTTAAAGAAATCTGTATTATTCCCAGATGGCTAAAATATTAATAATTTATTAAAGTATTTTGTTTAAAATTTGAAGGTATTTATTACGCCTAATTTCGCTGAAATTTTTACACTCGATGCATTTTGTGGACATCCTTTTTCTCCGAGACTTGCTCCAAATATAAGAGCTCCGTTTATTGTGTGAGGTTTTATCATAAATACGATTGGTGTATATGTTAAATCAATGCAGGCCTGTAAACAATTTAAATAAATTTTTTTTACATTAATTCGAAATATATTTTTTATAGAAGATTTATATCGAACATACTTTTCATAAAGTTTTAAATTACTGTAGACTGTAGACCAATGGCATATTTAGGGGATTTTTTAGGTGTATTTTTTTATTTATCTTTACTGCCACATAACCAAGTGGAGAGCGTGTGAAGTATCAGTTTGATTTGATTAATCGTAGTGCAATCGCGTCAATCCATTACATCACGTATGAAATTAAACAATTATTTCGGACGAACCAGCGAATATTTCGAAGGTATATCTAAGGGGCCTACCAATTACCGTAGTATAGTAAGAGATATTATGAATTTCATAGTGTTGATTTCGTCGGGATTTCAAATAAAACACAACTCGATTTAAATGAATAAAATAAAAACGCTTTATTACATCCCAACTCTTTACTACGATTACATTTACTACTCGATCGCTGTTATCTATGATAATCACTTTACCAACATACACTCGCGTAGAACTGATCCGACGACCGTTTCACTCTCGCAGTAGAAAAACTGATCTCGTGTACAAATTCTGAGGCGCTTATATACTGCATGTGTTGAGTCGAGAGATTTTTAGCACATTCGGTTGTGTTTGTAGAATATGCAAGAGCTATCTATAACATACGAGAAGTGTCTAAAGCTCTCTACAAGATTTTAGTTGGATATTGGAAGATTGTTTTTTCTCTGTAAACTTTGATGTCATTGACAAGTGGGTTGCCAGGGTACGCATGTAAGAATATTGATATTAATATGTATTTATCTAAAGAACATAAATATCGCAGCGCATGCGTTTAGAAGAAAATTGGCGGCAAATACTGTAAAAATATCGCTAAAACGGCAACAGTTAACCTTAAGAAGTCGAAAATGCCAAGGTCACTGTTTATCTCCATAAAAGTGACAATGTTCAGCCAATCAGCACTGAATCTTAGATCCGCCTCTATACGTATATGATACGAAGCTAGCCAAAGGAATAGAGGAATTTCGCTCACTAACAAACTTAACGTTAGTTTTAAGTTTTAACGCATTCGTGTTAAATTTTGGTTTCGTGGTTGAACGATTACTTGATTTATAGTGGGTTCCGTAAAATAGCGCACTCATTTTTTCCAGGACTTTTGTATGGTAGCTACACGAAGAACTCAAATGACTTTCTTCACAGTCATTATTTATCTACAACTTTCGGAAAAATAACGTATGCCAAAATTCAAATTCCTAGCTTCCAGTAATCTGAAGTTATCGGCTAATTATTGTGAACACGTTTATTTAATCGATAACACTTTGACATAAAAAAAGTAATTGTTATTTTTTCATTGCAGTAGACTATGTTCTTATACATAATAGAGAAAATAAAAAATTCCCGTATCAACGAAATTGGAAGTTCAAAATGAGTTCTGTATGTTAATTGCAATAAATTAATTACATCTACGTACGGTAATTAAATTTTTCTGATTTCAGTTAGAAGCGAAGAGAGAGCAGTTTAGAAAGTATTTAGAACGAAGTGGTGTAATAGATGCATTGAGCAAGGCTCTGATAAAATTATATGAAGAATCAAATAAGCCAGATGATGCTGTTCGTTTTATTCGAAAACATCTATGTGAAGCTTGTCCGGATGATGAACAATTCGATACATTAAAGGCCGACTTTCAAGAGGCTAATAATACCATTACAGAATTAGAACGCGAATTAAATCGTGTCAAAGGCAACATGTAAGCAGAATGATTCAAGAAGCTGATATCCAACTTATTTTTATTTAAAACGAACTCTTCATTTAGAAAACGAACACCAAGCGAAACATTGAAATTACTTGAAAATGGATTGGCTACGTTGGAAGAACAAAACAGTAACTCACTTGTTCGAAAGTATCTGACACCGGCACTATTCGACGAAATCAAAGATTTGAAGAGTTTCTACGGTGCTACATTGGCCGATTGTTTAAATGCGGGCTTCGTTAATCCACAAACAGCGAAAGTTGGAGCCTATGTTGGCGATCACGATTGTTACGTTGTATTTTCAAAATTATTCGATCCGATTATCCGTGAATGCCATTTGTTGGCCGACGATGCTAAAATCGCACAACCACTTACTGATTGGGGCGATGCGGCTTCTTTGAAAAATCTTGATCCAGAAGGAAAATATGTGGTTTCAACCAAGGTTCGGGTTGTTAGGAATTTAGACGAATATCCACTATTTGCAAAAATGAGCGAAGAAGATTTTAAAACAACAATGGAGAAGGTAAATAATCAGTAACTTTACTAATTTCTAAACTATATGTTTTGAAAAGTTTCCCACTTCAGAATTTTATACTTGAAAAATTTCTCGAAGTTCCTTCTTCGACCAACTGCTTGAAACTTAGGCGAAAAAGCACAAACGCTTGTTGTCGTGATTCGTAAATCACCTCATATGAGCCAAGTTTGATTTTTACGATTGTGAAAATATAATTTCAAATCCTCAATTTTAAACTCGTCAATAGAAGTTCCAATAGCGATATTAATACTTTTCCTTTTTTTGCGTTTGAACAAAGGATGGAAAAAAATTTTATAGACCGGTATGAACTTAGAATTATCAAAAACCAAAATATTTTTCGATAGATTTCCTTTAGGGTTAACATACATGTTTGATAATTATCTGCTTCCAATATTTTAAACGTATTTTCAAAAAAAAATCTTCTCATTTCATTAGTTGTAACTCTAGTACGACTCTTATGAAGCGTCAAAAGCATAGTCGGATTGCTTCTGAGGCAATGCATAGCTACAGTGAAGTCTCATAGAACCCTTTTCTCAGATGCGTCTGTGGCTATGCATCGGTCGCAGACAAGAAAGGGTATACAATAGCGACTGGCTAAACAACTTTAGAGCACTCTTATCAACCAAGTCACATTTTACTTTAATTGGTTCATATACGTCCTCTTCTCGGCATACGGCAGTAATATAGCTTTTCTGATATTTAATTTCATAAAGCACTCATTATAGGATTCGAAAGCACAACCACAGTTTATCAAGCTGGCATCACACTAACCACATTCATAGTTGCATATCACGTCTCGTAGCAATGTTTTTTTTAATAATAATAATTGATTTAATCCCTTCATACTTCATTGGCAAGTCTTCCCCCAGTTCAAGAGTCGGAGGTAGCACAAACCTAGCTGTAGCCAGAATGGAACAGTACAGCCCCTTAACTCAGTGAAATAAAAAAGAAAATTGTCCAGTTGCGGATAACCGTTCTCAGCTCAAGGAGCTGGAGACAGTACTGTCTTGTTCCTCGTTTATAATCAAATCTTTTGTATCTTCCTCGCAATACCTTTAATTTACACTCAATTTCGTGCAAAGGTATCTCAAATTTTAATGTGTCTCGAGGGTGAGTATGACGGCGCATTTTATCCATTGGAACTTATGGACGCGGATTCGAAGAAGGAACTAATAAAAAATCATGTGGCTTTTGACAAGACCAATAAACAATTGGAAGCTGGTGGTGGATACAGGTTTTGGCCTACCGGACGAGGAACATACTACAATGCTCCAAAAACATTTTGTGCATGGGTAAACGAAGAAGATCATTTGCAAATTATATCAATGTCACAAAGTGGAAACTTACGTAAGTATAAATAATTTTTGCAATGATTTTACTGCAACGTCCTAATATTATTTTTTGTATATGATTAAAAATAGCTGATGTTTATCGAAGATTAGTTAACGTTATGCCTGCAATAGAAAAAGATTTAAATTTCCGTCATGATGAGCAATACGGCTTTATCACTGCATCCCCAACTAACTTGGGTACAACTCTTCGTGTCTCTGTTCACATAAAGTTGCCCAAAATGTCAGCAGATATGGCGAAATTGAAGGAGACATGCGATTCATTAAGTCTTGAATTGGAACATCGTGATGACGGACCAGAAGACACTCTTGAGATCGCCAATAAACGAAAACTCGGTGTTACTGAGTTTGATATAGTCAAAGAGTTGCAAGACGGAGTAATGCAATTAATCACGTTGGAAAATGAGAAGTAGAAGCAACATAAAATAATTATGAATTTGAGTATACATTTTAAACTTATTTTTCTTCGAACCTTTCTTGAAATATAATTAATTTAGAACTTACCTTCCAATCGTCTTTATCGTTATTTGATCGTTTCATGATGCCAGTTAGTTTGTAAAAATTTGTTTTTGTTGAAGACACCATATTCAATATAACGTTCCATTTATGAAGTATCTTATCGGGTACGTTATTTTTATGGATTAAACTGAAGTCGATTTTGTGACCAGTTTTGTCGTCGGGTCCTTCAATCGATTGAGTATTAAAGGAGCCTTCAATCTAAATAAGAAACTTGTATTGAAGAGTATTTAAAAAAATGCCATTGGTTTACCTTTGTAAAATCCGTATTATGCACCAAAAACGTGAAATTTCTATCATTTCCAATATGTATAGAACTCAATTGTGCTATGCCAAACAAATACATTATGGTATTAAATACCATATTTGAAGAAAAGCCACTGAACAATTAGAAACAACATAATTATATTGTTATAGATTTATGATTTTTGACTTACTTTTCCATGAATTCAGATTTAAACAGCATTCCGCGGTAAGTGTTTAGTTCATGGAAGTTTGTGTTGACCGTAGTAGATAATCCAATGTCACTGATATGATATTTAAACAGCTCGAACTAAACAGGTATAAATTAATTTCGTTTAACAAACTGTTGGAAGTAATTGAAGATACTCACGACTGCATGCTTTTTCTCTGGCGAAATAACTTCTTCGTATGGTTCGATCGACGATCGAGTTATGAATCCTTTTGTCGATGTGACTGACCGCGATTTGAACGAAAGACCGCTGGTTAAATTATCGGGTCGCGAGAATGAAAATTGGAGGGATACACTAGTTATATTTATGCTAATGTCATTGTTCAATGGAATATAGACAAGAAATCCTTGCTCTCTATTGATTTCATGATCCAAATTAAGGAACGGATTATAACTACTACTCTTGCATAACGCATATGATGAATATCTACAAATATACATACAAAAAAAATATATGTAATAAAATTAGAAAATTAAATTGCACATTATTTACTACCTTACATCGATTTCATTCGATCTTGTTATTATATTTGGCGACATTTGTTGCGTTATATTGCCTCGGAGGGATGTTAAAACTGTTGTCTGGAGTAATACGTCTGCCGATGTCCCCAAAACCGTTGGCACCGAATACTTCGTCATGAACGGCCATCGAACCGTTTGCATATTGATGTGGCTATCGGTTCGGATCAAAAAGTTTAGACGATCGATTACTTTAAAATATAAAAAAACAATTAATATTATTAATCATTTTTGTATAAAATAAATGTAAATTACTGTCGCCATAAGTCAAATTGTGAAATAAGTGTTCATTAATATGATATGATAAAACGGTTTTTCCCTCCATTTGTAGAATAAATTCTAAGTGCATTGGCGTGTTGTTAACCGATGGTGCTTTCATTGCTTGTAGAATTTTCGAAAGGGTGTTGAGATTTATACTATCTTTTTTCGGTTGTAAGAGACGATCGAACAAAACATCTGGCAAACCTCGAGCTTTTAGATAAAACTAAAAACATAGTCATTATTTTCCGCAATAATTTTTTAATGAATTTAAGACAACTTACGCCCAACTGTCCTGTAAATCTTCCAAGAGCTTCGGTATCGAATTTTAAATACACAACAACCGGTTGATCGGATTTCGGATCCCCCACCAAGAACGATTGTAACATAGCACCAATACCGAATTTCGAATCTCTGTAATCGAATATGTAATTTCCTGTAACCCAGTAGCGTGATTCTGGTGCCGGAGGAAGATGTCGGTACATATAAGATAACATTCGACGCCTAGAATATAGAATTTAATATTTATGTTGAAACTGATATTGTGTAACATTATGGATTTTAATAAATACAAGTGTTGATAGCATGGATATGTTGTTTCTGAAATACTCATCACTGTAGTCCGGTAGAAATTGATTAAATGAGGCGATGTTTCGTCTTGTATAATTCGATGAAGACTAATAAGTCTGGCTGGAGTTGGATTCGATATAAGTAACAACGTTACAGCCGCAACACGCATTTCCAACGTTGAGTTTTGCGATTCAAATATCGGCCAATATATTTCGTAAATCTATAGTTTAATTAAAATTAAAGAGAAACAATAAAATTTTTTACGAATAAGAAGAAAATGCAATCAATGACTTCTCATAGAATGTACCTTTTCCGGACGGGTATGAGCCAATGGCATCGTGGTCCAGGCTGCTAAGAACTTAATGTCATTGTTCTCATTCTCATCCCGAATAATTGGATCCAAATAGTTAGCCACATTACCCAATTGTAAATTGCTCAATGCTTGTAAATATAACATTTTCTGTTCATAATCATGTCCACCTGAAAAGGTGAGTATGTGTAGTATGATGTTAGCAAAAAAAGAGAGATATTCGTCGTACTTAAATAGAAGTTGAAGTATTTTTGAACATACACTTCGAAATCGTATTCAGTCATATGGCCAGCAACAAAAACATTATGTATTAAAGTAGCAAAACTGAGCACTGCAGCTTGTCGTATATCCGGTCTATCAGGACCTAAAAAGTTTAAATGTTATTTCAAATAACCGTTGCCAATTTATCTAAATAGTTTAAAAAATACCCAACGTTAAAAACGTTTCACACTCTTTGACTAAATCAAGAGACAGTTCAAAAATATGAAACGGTAAGGACATTAATAATTGTAGGGATGTCATCGGTTTCACTTGTTTATTGAGTACTAAATCTCTCGTTAACAGCACGGACGCTTTCGTTCCAATTCGTGGAATAATTTCAAAAAATATATTCCTTATGGTTTCCTGGCGATACGAAGTCCCAATATCAACTTCCAAAAAGAGTTCTTGTAACGAATTTAAATTCATTTGTGACATGATTTTTATAATATCCGACACTGTACTATCGAAAGGCTGATTAAATTTTATATCAGAATTTTCAAGGCCTTCAGCAAGCGAATTTAGAAGTCGAGATGCATCTGCGATCAAAGTTTCTTGCTGTTGTGGATGACGTCCTCCAGTTGGGTCGTTTAGATCCAACGGTTGAAATTCTAAACTGCTTTTGACTTCGGTCATTCCGGTTTCAATATCAATAGGATTATCGATAATGGTTTCATTTAAGAAATTCAACAATAACCTGTAAAGTAATTCAGTTTAGATAGTTTTAGAATTATGATTGAATTCCTCCTCCTCCTTACTCTGAATTGATGTATTGAGCTTCACCTGTTGATTCAAACGTGTGAACTAATGCAGTGCCCTTAACATGAGCCACACTTAAGAAGTATCCAGTTTCCGGATGGGGTAGCAGCCCGTATTGTGCTTCATTTCCAACAATTACACTTTTCTACAGATTAATACAAAAAATATGCGAATATTGTTACTCCCATACATATTTGCAAATTAAATTTAAATTAAAAGATCAAAATATGGGTGCTGCAGAACTACTTTTCATGTGGATCCGCCATGTTCAATTATTTTATTATATTAACCCCTTTTTAGAAAACGTGAGGGGCTTGTCCGTACGACCTCGGGACAGCAATCCAGGAAATTAAACTGAAGCAAGGTATAAAAGAGGGAGGTGAAAGGGAGCTTGGCGTCCCGGCTAGTAGCGACGATGAGGTGTCGCTCTCATCTAACTCACTGGATGGTATGTTCGAGTGTCTGTCGATGGAGAATCAGCTCCAGTCCGCTGGGATGGTTGAGAATGTCGACGTTACCACAATGGATCCACAGTGATCTCTCGTGATGGGCTGTGGCACAATGCTACAGTCCACCCTTCTAAACCTAAAATCTACTTACAGACTGCCACTGCCGATGAGAATAACATGGACTGCGGCAATGTGACCAAAATCTATGACTATACAATATGAAATAAATTTCAGATATGTGTTATAATCAATGACGTAATTTACGCCACTGTGAATATGAGAATTGAAGGGAACCATGACCTTTTCATTTTTTAGAAAAATTATATTCAAGAGAATCTAGAAAAAAGTATATACTCCGTCTTCTAACACTTCTTAACTAAGTCTTGTGCCGAAGGCACTTCGTGCTTAGTCGAGATAAAGATAAGTTGGGCCCGAGGCGCTAACTCCGTCACCTTCATTCAAATTAAGTGCTAATATAATTAACTTGACTGATAGGTAAAAGGACCAGGAAATCAGTAAAAAAAACTTGTAAGTGTCCATGGACTGCTTTTTTTTTCAACGACATTTGATTGGAGTGATCGGATGAAGCATTGAAAAACCTCGAAGCACTTTCTATGAGAAATTTCCGAATTGTGCGAAGATTAGCTTCCCTATTCAGCTGGGTATTTCTGACGATCCAGAAAGCACTCAGAGCAGCTCTCCTCTGAGGCATTGATTTTGTTTAACCTGTGAATCCGAAATGTGAGTTTTAGCTGTATGACCTTATGCCTAAGACGCATAAGGTAGGGTCGGCTTGATATTTGCCTTATAAGGCAGCATCTTTACCACAACCATTATTCACGGGGTAGAGGATTTTGGCGGCCATATTTGATTTATCCAAAACCGATTGAATATGCTGTCCAAAAGTCAGTCTCTTGTCTAATTTGACTCCAAGATACTTGACTGGATTCCAGGGAATGTTGTAACCGAAACAAATCTTGACATCGACCCATTTATATGGAGTGAAAAAAATCTGCTCCCCTCACTGGGTAAATCTGAAATGATATCCTTGGTTATAATTTCCGAAATACTGCTATTAATAGATATAAGTGTCCACATTATTATCGAATTCTTAAATCATTATATAGCCTATACGTACGTAAACAAAATCAGGCGTGTTGTTTTGATCCAGATATTCCTTTTAAGTGGTAATTTTTTTTTTGATTAGTGTATTTTTGTAAGTTCTGTTTCTGTTCGAATATGTATGTACATGCATATATCTAAAACTTTGTTTTATGGTTTAAAACAATTGCTGTGAGTAAAGATTGAAGTAAATTATGGCGCGATTAAGTTGTTATAATTGCGACAATACTTCGATGCAATTGAAGGAAAAATACTCATAGTTACATAGTGAAGCTTTATTTCCATTCCAGCATTACAGGTTTACGAGGGGTTTACACGGGCCTTACAATTGCAAATAAGCTTCTATTCCCTATCATACAGTTTTATCCCGGGTCCTGAATATTTTATTTCAATTATTTGAAGTCGCGAAAAATTCCTATAATATGAAGAAATTCTACTATTTCCCCAAAAAAGAAATATTCTTTTTATCTAATTAATCATTATATTAATATGAATCTAATTAAAACTATTTGTACAACTTACTTGAAAATCAAATTCACATAAATTAGGCGGAACGTTGCATCTGGTAAAATGGATCGCTTCGGCATACGGTGTACAAGTTTTCAACTCAGGTGTTTTTCTTATCGACAAATAATTAGTTCTATTCGAAATATAATACTCTGTTGTACATTTTCCATGTATTCCTGTCTATTGATAAAAATTAATCAATTAATTATCTTGTTTCTTGCATTGGGTATATATACGAGTATATATAATGTATTTTACTTCTTCTACGACAAAGGCTCCTGGTGAATCTAGTTGAAATTGTAGACTTGATGCGATAGCTCGTTTAAAATTCGTCGACCAAATCGGATCGCCTTCTTTAAAAATTAAATGCGACACTGATCCATTTTTTCCCGTGATTATTTTAAATGGCTTATATGGTGGATACATTTCTTTGTTTTGAAGAAATTTTTCTCCGGAATTGTTTAGAGTTACTGCGTCTATTGCAAGCTAAAATGTTAAATTATATTTCTTTATTAGAATGATGAAGTTTGTATCTATGAATTAGTGTGACGAATACATAATATTAAATATAATGATGATAATAATTTTTTTTATAGAACCTTATAAAACTTAGGGTTTACCCTTGGATGTCTTAAAGTATTTAAGTATGGGAAAAATGATGATCGAATTAACAAGTTGATGGGTGATGCGTCGGTTCAAAAGCTCAGGCCTGTTTTTCAAAATATCGTGTTTTTAAAATCTCACAATTTACAATATCGTAATATTGCGATAATTCCGTGAAATACAACCTTTTCTTAAAAACTCAATAAAAATAAGTAGCTACAACTAAGAATAACGAACATCTAAAACAACTGGGTAATAAATACATCGACAAACTATCGATACATTGAACATAATATTATTTTGTAATCGGCTGGAAGGTACAAATAGAAACCGATTTCTGATTTTTTTAATTTTTACATAATACACAAATAAATATTAATCCAGTAAAAAATATTATTTTTAAGTACAGGAAAGATTTTGGTCTGATCTATTTTCAATACGCGAGATTATAAAAATGCGATATTTTAAAAAGACTAGATTTTCACTTACGAAATTTAAGAATATTTTGAAAAGCGATTTTGTACCCAACCCTCGTTGACTTTACACTTTTAAAAATGGAATACTAAACCGGTCAAGGAACAGAAACGATGACAACGCATTCCATATTCGTATATGTTTTGTCTTACGTAAAAATATATGCTGAACGTTATGTCTTTTGCATGATAAATGTATAAAGGTGAAGTGAGGCATCGTAATTTATATATACGCCATTAAAGTATCTATTAGATGCTGAAGGATCCGACATATATCTGTGGTCTATACGAGTATATACCATACCATCCTCCCATCTCCAAAAATCCAATTAGTCGAAATACGATCAAAAAACGTCAGCGATGATTTTGATGCTAAACACCATTATCAGGAACGTGCGTAGAATTTTAGTTTGAGGTCACCGCTTCTAGCCATGATTTAGTCGAACGAGGGAAGATCTCCTTGTGCTCCAAACGAGCCTGTATGATTGCCAGATCGCCTTTTATTTGGTTGGTTGATTTACGTGGTTGCCCGTCTGCCGAAAACAGGGCCCAATTAGCACAGGAAGCGCCGTTTTGATACCACGTTTAACCTGGTCGTTGAGGGCTGATGAAGTAGATATATAGTTTTACAGAGACCTGGGGCTTGAATGGATTATCATATCTGCTGTTCAAGAAGGTAATCAGTTCTCCAATCTTGTTTTTCGAGATCTCATCAAGGTTATTAAAGAAAGGTTTACCTAGTTGGCGAAATCTGGCTTCAGCTAGGGCTGGACACTCGCAAAGCAGGTGGATAACGGTTTCCTATGCCTTTATTTACTTATTCCTTAAGAATCCAGAAATTTCTACGCTAAGAAAAAACTGTTCATAAGCGGTTGAGAAGGCTTTGTGTAAGAGGACATGTTCCCGTGTCCTTCCACCTGAAGCACGCACATGTCATAAATTCGAGTGGTAGTCAAGACGCGAACGGATATAGGCTTTATAATTGGTAGCTAGTAGAGCCAGAATACTTTTTATACGGTCGAATAAAGTTGATTCTTTTATATGCATCTAAGGTGTAAGACGGACCCAATCGTTGCCAATATATCTAAAGATTGCCATCATGAGAGGGTGTAATGAGAGCTATCTGTGTATATAAATTGTTAGTTGAATGGCTTGACAGAAAGAAAAGTAGAAAAAAAAATATCTATCTGCAACATCTATAGCCCGTTCAATTCAATACCAGTATTCCGTTCATCATGTATCTAGCCGAAACAAATAACTTAATAGAAGACTTTTCAGTGTCTCAGTGACACAAAAGAGAGAGTAGCAACAGAGGTTTCCATAACCATCATCAATGGCGAGACAGCCCAAGTCGGGCCCTGGCCACCTGAGGTTTCCACAAGGTATGGACAAATTAAGATTGACCGCAAGAACTTTCCTGTTGTCCGGTTTTTAGACTAAATTGTTTGTGACTGTATGCAACTATGTCGCCTCAGTGTTCTAGACACGATCAAATTGGTTGATACTAGAGTTTTCTGTTCCCTCAAAATTCGAGATAAGGCAGAAAATAAATACGGCTTTTTCAGTACTGTCTATTTTGAGAATCCGATTAGTTGTTTCTTATTCAGGGACGAAATTCCGGTTTCGACTCTCAAGTTGATACCCTAAATGTTAACATTAATAGACATGTAGTTCTGAGTTCCGTTTTCAATAAGTATGTTACTAAAACGTATAAACCGGAGTTTAGTTAAAACTACATACTTACATAACCAAACCCACAATTGCAAAATATCAGTATAAAGCTTGGAAAATTTGCCCCATTAATTGAGAATTGAACAACAATATGTAATATTGTCAAGGCAGTGTGCTTCTTTTCTTTTATTGACTGAGCATCCATTCATAAAATTAATAGCGATCTCAATTATTTGTTTACGATCGGAAAATCACTAGAAATTTGTAATTAAGAATAATTTCTAAAGAACAACTACAATATTATTGTTATTACTCTGCTGATTATATTCTTAAAAAACTCGTAGAGAATTTTAATTTTGATAAGAATTTTACTTTTATTATAATAGTTTACTTGATAATTCAGTCACGTGAATACATTATCACTCTTAATGATGCAGTGTCAAGCGATTAAATATTTTCAAACATACTTCATAAAATGTGTACTAATAGTTTATAAAATACCAATTAACCCCAAATTTTTAAAATTATTATTGAAGTCAAAAGTCATATATTTTCGTAATGTATCATCGCTAAATATAAATTAGTAATCTGAGCGTGTCAGATAATGAACTTATTAGTTAAAAAAGAATATTATCAAAAATTTCATACCGCTGCTGCTAACGTATTTTCATTTTGTTTCTGTAGTGTCAGCTTTCCTCTTACAATCCAACCTGATGATGGTGGTGGCGCGTTATCAGCATCCTGTGGGGCTTTCGCGCCAACTGATACACTTCCAATATACTCATAAAGAATTTGTCGGTTAAGGCCGATTATGTTGAACGAATTTCCAGCGCGAATTGTGAAAATTATACCTATCAATAGTAAATTTGATGGCTTAAAAATAGCACTATAATAAATTAGGAGTTTAAGAAAATATTGTTGGCTTTTCATTTCAAGAACCGTCAAAATATTAAGGCGTTATTTTATTTTTATATATCCGGGCTATAAGAATGATATCGCATGTTCGTTATGCAACGTACAGAAATACATATATCATGAGTCTAATTAGATAAATGCAAAAGCATCAAATACAGAAATGTATTCTTTAATTTCTTGGCTATCAACATCATCAAACAATAGTTAATGGGATTACCATTTGAGAACTAATCGAACCAATTGAAACTATAATTATGTCTATTAGTCTACATCGAAGCGAAACGGAAATAAAGGACTTTTTTTTTTAAAAAAAACTACGGAAGTTAGTGATGTAATGTAAAACTTAAATTTGAAGTAAACAATAAATTGATCCGTTTTAATCAATTGAATGCAATGTTATTCCAATAAGGCAATGGCTTTTCATAGTCCGATAATCCAGCAGTCAACATTTCCGTTCGTTTACGTCAGAATATAAGCCGAGCGTGTCCATTCAAAAACTTCGAAAGATTATTTTAATTGGGATTTTTGGAAAACTCTAAAAGTTGATAATATAAACTCGTTTTGCTCAAATATATTATTTCCGCACGTATCGCATGAGTTATAAAAAGAAATCGTTTCTTGCAATGAATGGCATTCGAATACATGAACAAAAAAGTTATCACTGAATAAAATAATGAAAGAAGAAATATTATAAAAATTATTTCTATCATTTCTGTCTTCACTTTACGTACAAACTAATACTGAATAGATTAATCGTCTCATCGTCATCGATTTTAAATTATCCACACTAAATGTAAAATTGTTAGTTTTTATCGATATATACACACGATTTCAAATATATAATAACACACATATATATATTTATTCTTTAAACACTGCCCGCCGAGCAACGCAGTCTTTACCATGCGACGATCGCGATTAAACTCAACATCTTCAAGAGTATTGATGCTGAATTATGGCGATCCGGTCTGAGTTAAATTGATAACAGAAAAGACGATGGAAGATTCTGTAGTTTCAAGAAAACGGCATCTGAGATAGTTTAATGTCTCATACGGTGCTTCTAGAGTTTATAATGTTAGAGGGTATGTACTGCTCTTGGTAAATGTATGTATCTGATAATCGTATTGTACATCTTATCATACGAAAAATCATGACCAATGTTACAGAGCAATACTTAAGCGATTGCTGTTATCATTTGTCTGAGGGAACAATTCGAACTTTGATTCCAAGGAGTTGACAACTCTATCATCATTCGAGGATGCAATGTTGCATGCAAAGGTAACATTACACATTTACATTTTCCACGAATTTTGAACCGTAGTGAAGCCATACTGATTAAACAGGAAATATGTTGCAGTTCTTTACACGACAAAAATGCAACAAAGCGGCTCTGCTGCATAATCTTAAATAGCGAATAAAAATCGATCAGCGACAAATATTTATGTAAATATAAAAATCAACGACTGCTGCGACATTGGTGACCCTTGATCTCTTATTTGAAGCTAGTCCGAATATGTGATATCGGTTTCGCTCTCACACTGGTAATTGATATGGCGTTGGACTTGAATGAAATTATTTATTCTTCTGACAGTAGGCTGTGTAGTCTGATTTATTTAATATGATTTCAAATATAATTGAAATCAGTGTGTGACTGAATTAATTCAAGATGTTCAGTAATAATCGAAAGGTCGCATGGGTTGTTAACGTAACGATCCTTGGTTAAATTTGTTTTTGCTGCGAATGAGAGATGTTTTTATATTGTTAAAAGAAAAAGGAAAGTAAAGATTTTTGATTGTTCAGGGCTTTCCGTGTATATTTTGCTCGTAGAATTTTTTTTCGACTTTGATATTCTTCGCCATTTGTAGTTTACGTTGTCGTTTAGTTTCCATTCTTGTAATCTTATAATGATCTGCAACGGGGAAAAAAATTGATGTACAAAAACCAATTTGCATTCTGGCTTAAATCGGTTTATTACAAAGGTTGAAAATTATATACACTTAATAAATAAGGAAATTGTGTAAGAATTCTTTTTTGTTATTAATAACTATGCAGCCTTTGAATGATTTGCTTTGCCTTTTCATAAGAGTCTCTAGAATAGATAAAAAAAATGTTAAGTGGATGCTCAATAACTTATAAAAAGGCTTACATGTGTAATGGATTCTTCTTGTCTAATTCTCCGATCACATGCTTTAGAAATGCAGTAAACAATTGTAAATTATCTAAAATCTCAGAATCTTGCTGTAACCATGCAGTTGGCAATGTATTTACTATAATATATGCTTTTGATATCGCATCGGTTGGAGTACATACCTGAAGAAAAGGAATTAGTTAAAAAACGGCATGTGTCTAAAATAATATAACCTGTACGACTCTCACTATAAAATTAAAATCATTTAGTAAATTACGCTAGGTCATGGACTTATCACTCGTGGCCTAAAGTAAATGATACTTTACACAGTAACAGTGCCCAGATACGGATAAATTAAATGGCAACGACTTTGACTATTGTCGGCGTACAATGATTAGCTTTAGCTTTGTTTGTTCCCTAAATGACAGATTCATTTCGAAGCCATCAGTGGTCGAAACTGATACACGATCAGGTAAATAATGAATCTCAAGCGCCAACTCAATTTCAATAATCAAGAATCACGGCTAAAGACGGGGTAAACATATCTAAGATGTAAAAAAAAACTTGCTGAGCATTTGCTCTATTAGATCACCTATATGTAGAGAATATAATTAAAGGGATCGAGTTAATGACCGAAAAGAAAGACGGACTACGAACTTCTATACCTGACCACAAAAGAAGCGGCAACGAGAAACAAATAAGGATGTGAAACGAACAAATACAGTGATAAACGAGACCCTTCATATACCTGGATAATTGTCTTGAATTGCCTTTCCAGTAAACATTTTGGTGAACGTTAACCAAAGGGAGCCAAATCGAATTTTGTGAAAGAAAACGCTAAGAGCATTTTAGTGTACATTCATCAAAAGTAAAGAAAAATCGAATAATGCAAAAAAAAACGAGCACGAAATTTAAAGAAAAGGAGTGTGCACGAGAATTATAATTCGTCGGCCTGTAACTTTGTTGAAAGCAAATACAAGCGAAGATTCAAAAATGTGGTATGTTCGTCTCTTCGAAATAGACTCACTAAAAATTCATCTAATTCTTGGAAATCGAATTCACCTTAGACTCAAGATAAATTTTCCAGCTGCACATTAACATGATTTGCTGAACGTGTACCAAAGAAGGTATAAGCCTTATATACCTATACGTTCATGAGAAGATTAAGTGAAACATTTTTTTAATCGTAATAAAGATTCATAAGTGGATCTCGAGGCCATTCCGAAACGCAGGTGAATTCGCTTTCATGATTTACTATCATTTTCGAATAAAAATGTTTACTATATTCACTTTTTTGGAATGAATGTGCATGTGAGTAAATTAAGAAGTCTCTTTAATTTGTTCACTTTACTTGTGCAAATTTAAAATTTCTAAATTAAAGAGCTTTTCAAATGTAGTGATTCCAAATTAAATGGCTTTCACTGTAGTTACATTTGGGTTTTTTTTTCTTGATTTTCGCAAAATTGCGGATCACATGTATCATACATTATGTTTTTTTTCTCTTTGCCGATTATTGAAGAACGAAAGCGGCCATATGCATTCAGACAAATTTTTTATTGGCTCTAGACTGGAATTTACAAGATAAACAGGTGGCTCGACCAATAAACTCATGGAGCCAATAATGTCTCTGCTTCTTGCGTGCTTATTCGCTCTGATATTGGCACCCGCATTCTTTACATTTTTCAAGTAACATCCATTTAAATGTCGCCACTATTCGGTACATTCAAAGTAAACATCGCGTTAGCTGGCATGAAACAAAAACATCGGTAAATTTACCGACGGATTTTATATTGTCATGATATTTTCTAAGTCATTTAGAGAACATTTCAAAAAAAGACACAGTTCCACAAACTACATCTAGCTTATTCTAAAATGCCTGAAGTTTGAAGTATTAGTGTATCAACTTGTGTAAACTCTGCAAAAAAATTCAATTTTTAAGACTCTACTCACTAACATGACTAGACAGTCTGCATCATTGTTCATTTAACACAATAAAGTTCTTTTTTCGCAGTCTTACTTATTTGAACAGAAATCAATTTTTTAAGTAAGTTTTAGACGCTCAACATTTTAGTGTTCTATCAACTAACTAATTTTTCTGAAGCAAAACTTTTGACCTTGGGTAGACTATACTTGAAAAGAGATGCCGGGTGCCACCTAGTCATGGGTTTACCAACTTCTCCGAGGAATAAAATAGGAAAGAGTAGCGTTCTTCGGATTATAATGTTCTTTTTCAAATAATAATAATATATACTCACTCTCATAGCAGATAAAAGATATCTATTCAATAGTGCAGATATTGCTAATTCCTTCAGTGGATGATCTGCAATAATTCCTTGCCAACTTAATAAATTCCTAAATAGTTTTAAGCCACTACAAAATTGACGTTGGAAAAAAGAGGTTTTCGCTTCTTGCATCCTACAATAAAAAAATTAAAATTGATTCATTTCCGTTGCGACAAAATTAGGCAATAAAAATAATTACTGTTTTGGAAAAATTGGTATGAACACATCGTTCTCAAGAGACAGTTTCATTTTATCTAATATGGAATTGAACATTGTTTGCAGGTATTTTGAAGTATTTTTCAACGACGGATAATCTCGTCCTAGGCGACGTATCAAACCGATAAGTCTTAATGTTTGTGTTGTTGATAGAGGATCCCAGCAATTTTCAATAACCTCTGCGGACAAATCAAATAAGGAAAAATAAAAAACAATTTAATTAAAATAAATTTCAACTACCTGTTAGCTTCGGAAGTACAATTTTTTCTATCAATGTTGGTACAAATCTAACATCCGGATCCATGAGTAGCGATTCCTCAGTTTCATTTTGTGTCCAAGCGTATCTCATGCACACCGGGAACCATTCCATTTTCTCAATGTCTTGATAATTTTCATTCAGTGGATACCAAATCATCATTTCAATCCGTAACATAGTGCCAATAATCTGTTTAATCGAAAGAAATTCGTTGTTTCAAGACACCACTAAAAAATATAAACTCGATCGATACCTTCGGCAAACATAGACTAACAAATGCATCTTTATACGAGTCCATATCAGTTAATCGCCACACTTGGAATTTCGAGAGAATATTTTCTACTTTGTAAAAATCTTCGCAAGCATCCTCGAATAGGTCGCAGGCTTCAACTTCAATTTGATCTAGAATTTAAAAACATATTAGAAATATCACTCCCATCCCGCAAGAATGTCAGTTTTACCTAGACTATGTTTATATTGTGCTAGTTCTTGATCGGGAAATTCATCATCACTAGACATGCCATCCAAATGAGAATTCATATAATCGTTCTTTTCACGTTCACATCTTCGGCGCGTTCTTCGACCTTCACGTTCAGCAGCTCGTCTAACATGTTCTTCATCCTCTTGAAATTTCCTTGCAGAGACTGGTTCTATTTTCAAAAAATTTTTATCATAAATGTTTTCAGTTCCGTATTACTTTTGTAAGTATAGAATACAAGTTTGGCTTCAAACTAATAAAAAACAATTCTAAAATGTTGGACATTAAAGATGCCAGCATTAAGTACAAATTCCATTAGTTGAATTTTATGTTTTTAATTGTAAAAGCCCACGAAAATCAAACTTACTACAAGATTCAGCTATTTCTTTTGCCTGATCTCGTACATCCTGTCTACGTCTTTCTATAAGATTAGTCGCATGCTTCGAAAGAATGTTTAAAGAGCGTTTTTCCATGTCGCTTATTTGTGGTGCCTAAAATCAGGTAATAGAGTAATTATTTTCGTTTTAACGATTATGAATAGAATAAAAAAAACTATTAACTGTTTTGTCAGTTAGTTACAAATATTTGTATAAAGAAAATTGTCTATAACTATTTAAAAGTATGTATAAAAATATTTCTGGCTCAAACTGGACAAACATTCAAGCGTCAAGTTTCCCGGAAGGAAATTTACGTTTATTTCGCATTATAATCAATTCGTTCGTAGCAGCTGTACTGGAGTTTATTCAAAAAAAATTCTAAAAATATATAGAAGAATAGAAACTGAAGCGTACCAAAACGATACAGTAAAATACTGTACTCTAAGCACAAAATAAAAATGTCCAGAGAGATCTACGGAAATATCCAATATCTAAAAATAATCTAGTAGAATGTTTCTCTACATGTGCAGTCCATCGAATTTACTAGAGATTTCGCGACGCAATACATGTAGTATTAAAGCCCTTAACGGGTCCGCACGCTACATCACGATGCACGATATACGAGTGTGATTTTGTTTATAATAAAGTGATCGTGTATAGATTAATTGGGATTCGAGAGCGAACGTATATAAAAGAACCGCCATAAAACGATTTGTTTTTAGAATTGAGTTCGAATTGTTTTACTTGAAATGTCTATCGAATCTCTAGATCTTATTTTTAGCCTATGCACCTTACCCTTACCATTTTAGCCTATGTACCTTACTCTGAATTGCATATTTGATTAGAAAGAAGAAAATGGAAGTTTCGGTATCCTTTAAATTTTGTTAGGAGAACAGAATAAGGAAATGGGTTTCAATCCTTTAGTACCAAAGGGATATGGCTTAAAAACCATCGTAAGGAAATGATATATATGACATTCGACTCAGGATATTTACACAATTTCAACGGTATACATTTATGCATGTGAAACATATGTACAACGTTTTTTGACACTCTAGTTTTCATTTGTCCATCCTCATAATTTCCAGAACGGACGCATTGTTGCATTTCGACTTATCGTATATACACCAATTTTCTTTCACTAGTTTAATAAGTTTGTCATCCGTTTTTTTCTATTATCGCGTTTATCTTTAGCCAATTCTAAAATTGAATGTCAAACCTAGATTTCTTCGTGATATTCGGGAGATTTTATTTTCTACGATACCATTTCCGCTGCGTAGTAAAAATAGAATAAGCGACATTATGTCTTTGTCCCATGTAAACTCAAGAATTTTAATTTCATTTTGCTGTACTGTATGTAGAACTCTGCACCTGTAATTCCAGCCTAAATCAGCAGGGTAAGATAGAGTAGAAACAGTAAACGTATTCTGTTTCTACTCTATCTTACCCTGCTGATTTAGGCTGGAATTACAGGTGCAGAGTCGGATAAACAACTATGTTGACAGCAAAGTCGAAAGCTATCCCTATAACTAGATATAGTTTGGTGAACGAATGCAGAATATTTTTTGAGCTAGCAGGTACTAATAACACATTGAAAATCTGTTGGCTATCAAAAAAATGTTGCAAACTGTTGCACTTTGGTTATCCTTTTTGTATGCGCAATATATCCGAAAGTGGAGATGGACAGAAAGAACTCTAAGGGCCATTATTACGATCTTCAGTTAAACTCTAACCGACACTTTAACTGGAAGTTTTGTATGAAAATCTGAAGGTTAAAGTTCCAGTTAGAACTTAACTGAACATCGTAAGAACGGGACTTATTGTTTTTTTTTTACTAGACGGAACCACTTGCAAACAACATATGGTCCCTAACTTATAGTGGGACAATGTGCTGCAAGAATGTCGAGGGAACACTGATACATCTAGATAGTTTGTGCCAAATATCGTTAAGTGAAAATTTTCTAGGCTGATCAATCGAAATTGCGATTATACAGGTGTTTGTTCACACAGTAGATTATTGTAATAAAATGGAATATACACATCGCAAAATATTTCTTATAAACCATCAGACAAAAAAATGATTACCTTTTCGTCAAGGCACTCAACCAAGTCTGTGACATACCCACGTAACTCTTGATAAAAACGATATTTTGCTGCCGCAACAGGAGCCTTCTGAACGAAGTCCATAGCGTCGATTTTAATTGTCTTCAATTCGCTTACTATGCGATCAATATCGTCATTATGCTTCTCATTAAGTTCTTGAAGTTGTGTCAACCTAAAAAAAAAATGTTAAAAATGTCAAAATGTTAATAGATTTTGACATTTTACCTATTACGCAAAGCGTCTGAAATTTCTGAGGGTGTACGAGGCCCAGTTGATTTTGTATCGGGTTTCTGTGTCGAAATTAACAACTGTCGGGGTTTTTCCAAACAACTTTTTGCATAAGCTTGTTCTAAAAGTGTTCCCGTTGATTTTGGTGTAGAATCGTCAAAAGTAGTCGATGATTTTATCATAAACTGCGATAAAACAGATTCTTGCTGTGCAGTAACCAACTGAAATCGAAAAAGTACTAGATATTCATTTATTCTCTTTTTATGTATAGTATTTAAAATGAACCTGTGCTCCTGTTACACCTTTACGAATTTGTTGATTTTCCCATTCATTCATTTCTTGGTCGGATTCATCACCTGAGTCTTAGAGACAAAAAGATATTACGAAAATATTTGCATTATTAAAATACAAGCCCGAAATATTCTTCGGTGAGTGACAATAAACCCGGTAATCGGGTTATGTATTAACATACATTCTTGTTGAACAGAATAAAATTTTTCGCGTCTTTCTTCGCGTTCTTTAGCACCCGTTATTGCATTCATATCTACTCTTTCTTCTTCGTCAGATCCATCGTCGTCACCGTCCTCTCGTACCAGACGTTTACCCTTTTTAGCACTTTCCTTATTCTCTTCTAATGGTACAAAGTCTCCTAAATGAAAAAATTTACAATATAATTATGGCGAACGATATGAATATTCGGATATCGAACCTTGTTCGCGTGCTTTTTGGCGTCTTTTTCTTGCTGCGTGTATCATTGCAGCATCCGGAATAGAGCCACTTTCCAGCACTAATTTAAAATTGTCTGGCTTGGCAAATTTATGATCGGCTTTTGTATCTTCATCATCAGAAGACATATCATCTCTTCCAGCGCATATTGCAGCCCTGCCGTTCAATATAACATTTTCCGGTTCCGATTTTTTAACAACAAGCTAAAGGGATAAGATAGAAATATAAATTAAAAACCGTTCAAAAAATCAGTTATAACTGTAGTAAGAATTAAATTTTTACAAATTCATTTACAAATATTAACACTGACTAATTTCCTCTGACATTGAGCCAGATGTTTACTTCATAATAGTCTTACAGTAGAACATAATGTATATTTAAATTTTTTATTGTAAAGAATGAAATGTGGACTTTTTGTGCCACAATCGAAATTAATGAACCACTTATAAATTTATAAATGGTTATGATAAAATGAAAAAACTTTTAATCGGTATTACAAACATAAATAGAAATAACAAAACTTGTTTAATATACTTTCAATGAGAACCACTTGCATTTTTCATCAGAATTTTAAAACAAACACAATTAAATTCTTTTAAACTATAATAAATAATTTGTACGCATTAATTTATTAGAAGGCAACTAATTTTTATTGAAAAATTAAAATGATTCGTAGTATAAAAAAAACTTTTAAATTTTTGTTTATTTTTTTAATCATGAATTTAAAGTGACGGAAAGTAACAAAAAATTTACACTTTACAATAATATTGAGCAAATACTTTAGTTACTTTCTAGTTTTTGTACATAAAAAGGTATAAAAATCGATAATAATAACCTTACCACAAAGTCGTCTGTGCGTATTTCAGTTTGGATACTATCGGAATTATTGTTATTTTGAGACTGAACGGTGGACTCACTACCATTTTGATTGTCACCGTTGTCAAATTTTTCATCTTTAGTTTTTTTCTTTCGCCTTTCCTTATCCAACATTCTCATCACTTTTTTACTATGCGATGATTTTTTAACCTGGAATACTTCATCTTCTTCTTCTGTAAGAAAAGTGTTTAAAACAATATTTTTTATGCAAAAAAAAAATACATAAATAAATAAAAAAATATAATGTTATGATAAAAAAAACCTTCAATTTGAATACGTAAATGATTCGCGTGTATATTACTTTTTAAATATTTTAACAATAATGTACTGCATCGTATTTAAATCTATGAAATGATAACCGCATCGTTGATGCTATTTTTTGTTATATGCCTATCTGTATCACTGTGTCACCTCCTGATCTTTTTCGAAGATATGACTATAAAAAGCAAAAACAAGTTAGATATCTCACCGGACCTAAGAGATATTGAAGAGCATAGTGTTACATGTTCATCCTGGCAACAATAATTAAATTATCAATAGAGTCGAAGCTTCCAGTGAGAGCCACAACTTCACAATATCCAATTGGAATTCTTCTTCGTGTATCTTTCTCACTTGTGCTTGAAAGAATGAAAAGCACGAGACTCATGGATATTCTCTTCACATCGACCGCGAGTAGAGAGCAAATGTGTAGTACATAGTTGCGAAGCATTTCCAAGTTTAATAATTCTTGAATGAAGTGATGTTGAACTGTCAAGTGTAAAATGTATATTTAATCTGTTTAAATAAGGCGATTTTTGTTCTTATTAAATTAACCGAATTGCTTTACTTGAAATCCTGGTGAACCCTAGCTACCAACAACTGGTGTCAGAAGTAGAATTTCAAAATTTAGGTTTAAATCGCAAGGAGTAGAAGTAAACTTAAGATTCTCGATCGGATAAAGTGAAATTTGAGCGTGGAAAGTTCTCGAGCTGTGAAATGATAGCGCAAAAAAAGAACTCGAGTTGAAATAAATGAAAGCGAAGGTTCTCGAACGGTCAGTGAGAATTTTGTGATGTGTGAGAAAAGAAAGATCTCAAGCCGAGGATTGAAGCGGAAAACTCTCACCAGGACAAAGTGTTTTCCCAAATATCTAAAACTAACGGAGGTGAAGGAAGAGCTTCGTGAAGCTAGAGGGTAATCCAGACAGTCTCCTACACTAAGTACTGAGAATACTCTGGAGCAGCTAAATAGTAAAATTGAAGATGGAGACCATGTGTAAAACAATTCAAGAAAATTTAGAGAGAAACTTCGAAGCTTTGAAGATCAAAATATGTGAAAGATGTTGAACGTATAACCAGTGTAGAGACCAAAGAAAAGGCTTAAAATTATGGTAGCCGGTGATATAAAATCATATGGAATTAGTCATCATCGATGAAAAGCAAAACAGTTTACGGTAATTACTACCGTCGAAAAAATTATACATTAAGATAGGAGCGAATGTGAATGAGAAATTGCCAAGAAATATTATTCAACGTTCACTAGAAGTTTCGTCAACAAATTTTCATGCAGGATTGATGACCGCAAAGTTCAGCATTTAGAGAGCAAAACACGATTTTCCAACCATGTGGATAAATTTCATCATCAATGACGCGACAGCCCAAATCGGGTCAGGGCCTGCAGTCATCTCGGTTCAGCGCCCGCGTCCTTCAATTTGTGCATCTAAGAAGCGATCTGCAATCTGCGTCAACTGAGTCCTCGTATCTTTTCCGCGATTTTCCCAACGGTCGTTTGCCATGAGCTCAACCTTTCAGTGTGCGTTTGGGAATTCTTCCGTCGTCTATTCGCTCCACATAGCATTCCCATTGTAGCTTACGAAACTTTATAAGACTCGATGCGGCTGGGTCGTCAATCGTCATAGATGTTATACAACTCGTTGTTGTACCGGATACGCCATTCAGTGCCTTCTCTTACTGGTCCCAAAATTCTTCGAAGAATTCGCCGTTCAAAAGCGTCTATTGATTTTTCAGACGCTTGGGTGAGCGTCCACGTTTCGCTTGCATATAGTAGCACAGGTCTTATTATGGTCTTGTATATGCGAAGTTTGCTCTGCCTGTGCACTTTTTTCGATTTTAAGATCGGGAGAACCGTGAAATACGCCTTATTTGCTAGTGTGATCCGTTGTTTTACTTTGTTCCGTTCGTTGTCGTCCATTACAAGATGTGATCACAAGTATGAGAAATGATCCACATTCTGCAGGTTGTAGTCACCCATGGTCATATTTTGTCTAGTTGGCGCATTTCTTCTTGTTTGGGTCATGAACTTGGTCTTATTCTCATTGACCCTTAACCCGACATCCTTTGCCGCTGATTCTAGACAGTAAGAGACTTCCTGGAACAGATCTGGCCATGATGTTTATATCATCCGCGTACACCACTAATTGAGTGGATTGATTAGTAGGATACTTCTGGTATCAACGGGTACCTTTCGAATGACATATTCCCGGGCGAGATTGAAGAGCATGGGAGTGAGTCCATCTCCCTAATTCAGTCCAGATTCTGTTCGAAAGCTTCGGTTAAGTTCGTTTTGTATCCTGACTTGGGATTCAGTGTCAGTCATGGTTATTTCGGTTAATCTGACGAGTTTTGATGGAATTCCGAAGTCAAGCATTATCTTCGTACATTCCCATCTATACTATCGTATGACTGTTGGAAGTCCACGAAGATCTGGTGCACGTAAATGTTATACTCCCAGCATTTTTCTAGCACTTGTTTGACTGAGAATATCTGGTCAATAGTTGATCGCCCGGTTCTGAAACCACCTTGGTATCCGTCGATAAAACTTTCTGTATATGGCTTTAGTCGTTTCTGAATTACTTTCGTCAGTATTTTGTAGGACGTAAACAACAATGATATGCCTCTGTAATGTTCACATCGTAGTTTGTATCCTCTTTTATAATCATAATCAATGGCACAACAATTGGGCCTAGGCCTTGAAGGACACCCACTTCCCTGGTAGCTCGCCTGTTGAGTCGGAGCGGGTAAACATTACAAGAAACCATGCACCGTTCAACTCTGACGCTCTTATAACAGAGACCAAGCTCCTCTGGGCGATAGAAGGCTTTAAACCATTTAAGTCTGCGGGACCGGATGGAATAATTCCTGCTGAAAACCAACAGACCTCAGATATAATTCTTCCTTGGCTGAAGGTTATCTTGAAAGGCTGCCTGGATCTAACCTACATTCATGAAACATGGAAGGAAGTCAGGGTGGTATTCATACCCAAAGCAGGAAAAAGCTCTCATGTCTGCCCTAAGGACCTCAGACCTATCCGTCTATCATCCTTTCTTCTGAAAACACTGGAAATACTAATGGATGTGTACATCCGCGACAATATTGACAAGCGACTGCTCTCAACATCCCAACATGCGTACTGGAAGGGGAGGTCGGTCGAAACGGCCTTACATTCGCTCGTGCGCACCATTAAAAAATCTCTTAGTATTAAAGAATACACCGTGATTGCCTTTCTCGATATCGAGGGAGCTTTCAACAACGTCAGACCAGAGGCAATCACTGACGCACTTTCTATCCTGAAGGTGGAGTCCTCGCTTGGCGCGCTGATCAATTTGATGTTAACATCCAGGATTGTGAACACAAAGCTGGGCGAGTCCTCCTCTCGAAGGTTTGTCAGCAGAGGTACACCACAAGGTGGTGTACTCTCCCCTCTTCTTTGGAATTTAGTGGTCAACAAACTACTATGTGACTGGAAGGGGCGGGCTGCAGAGTGATTGCCTATGCAGATGATGTTGCAATTGCTGTCTCGGGAAAGCACCTCAACACGCTGAATGAGATATTGCAAAATGCTCTCTCTGTCCTCTCCAAATGGGCAGCTGAATGCGGGTTGGGTGTGAACCCACGCAAAACAGAATTAGTCCTCTTCACCAGGAAATATAAAATTCCTCACTTAGACCCTCCTTCTCTGAATGGTACTAGTCTAGTTTTCACCGATAGTGCAAAATATTTGGGTCTTATTTTGGACAGGAAACTTCACTGGAAACCTAACATTCAGGAACGGGTATGGAAAGCAACAGTTACGCTTTACTCGTGCAAAAAGGCCATTGGCAAAAAATGGGGTATGCAACCCCGAATAGTTCATTGGCTCTACGTGTCCGTCATCAGACCGATACTTATGTATGGTGTTATTGTCTGGTGGACGGCCTTAGACAAAGCAGTTAACTGCACCACCCTAGGGAAGGTACAGAGATCAGCATGCATATGCATCAGTGGAGCTCTGAGAACAACTCCCTCTGCAGCACTAGACAGGCTATTCAGTCTGCCACTCCTAGACATTTTTGGCAAGCACATGGCAGCCAGTGCAGCTATTCGACTTAGGGCCTCTACACAGTGGACTGGCATATATGCAGGTCACTCAACAATCTTGAATCACTTCAATAACATTCCTGAAAACACCGACTACACCCCTCCCAGTTATGATTTTGACAAAAATTTCCTAACAACCATCCCAACCCGTCTAGAATGGGAATGGGATTCGGTACGGACGAAAGAGTCTGCCCACATATATACGGACGGGTCCAAAACTGAAGGCGGGGTAGGTGGAGGTGTTTTCTCTGATATGCTTAACATTAGCAGCTCCTTCCGCCTTCCGCCTTCCGGACCACTGTAGTGTCTTTCAGGCGGAGCTTATGGCGATCAAGGAGGCCTTGTCTTGGCTGAGGTGTAATGTAATATCTACTAGGGATATTATCATTTTCACAGACAGCCAAGCGGCAATAAAATCCTTGGAATCGACCTCGACAACATCAAAGGTCGCCGCAGAATGTCGATCATCTCTTAAGGAGATGGCTGAACAGTTCAATATTTTTCTGTGCTGGGTGCCAGGACACAGGGATTTTCCAGGGAACTGCATGGCTGACGAACTCGCTCGACGCGGTACTACCCTTCAGATTATGCCGGAACATCGGAATCTGGATGTGCTTCTCTCAAGATGTAAACTGCTATTGGGATTGGACTCAATTGAGAAAACCAACTCAAGATGGGCAGACGGTATTACATGTGAGACAGATCTGGCCGGAGCTGGATCTAAAACGCTCTAAAAGGCTGACTTTGCTCAAAAGGGCGAATATCAGCACCACAGTCGGTGTCTTGACCGGACACTGTCTTATAGGTCGACATGCTAAAAGACTTGGTCTCTTCTCAAACGACTTCTGGAGAAGCTGCCTGGATGAGGAGGAGGAGGAGACAGTCCTTCACCTTCTCTGTACCTGTCCAGCTCTATCAGCCAGAAGGAAAGCTCATCTTGGAACTTACTTCTTCAACTGTCTCGGTGACCTTGCCTCAATGGAGGTCGCGAGAATCCAACGCTTCATTGCAAGCTCTAAATGGATCGACGAGTAGGACCGGATTCGATGATCCTGTAGTAACACAACGGACCTTTTAGGTCTAAGTGTGTCCGTGTTCTCACGGGCAGCCACGCGTACCTACCTATCTACCTTGAAGTAATGCTAGAGTAAAGCAGGGAATACACGATACGACGGTTGTACCGACGTGTGTTGTTGCGATATCTGTCCAACGGTCGTATGCACGGTACACACGATTCGATTTGCTTACAATTTTCTGCCAACAAGATTTCATAGTTATTCCCAATACAGTTTTTCATAACACAGAAGCACCAAAAGTTTACGAATGAAATCGCTACAACAGTTGTATTCATGATAATACACTATACAATATACATACAACCTGTCGCATGCGACCGCCGGTTTTAGGTTAAGAGCATACAACCATGCGATATTGGACCAACCGTTGTTTATAAGCGTATACCGATATCGTCGCATACAACGACAAATTGGGCCAACAGTTGGTAAAACCGTTGTATCGTGTATTCCCTGCTTTACTTCATTACTAGACCAGCGGGACACTAGGAGGTGTAGTGGTCAGCCACAGGTTTGTCCGTGATTAATTGCCCCGATTTTAACTCAGGTACTCATTTACAGCTGAGTGAACTGGTAGTCCGGCACCCAATCACATTCTCGAAAATTACTTCTCGCCAAGCAGATTCGAACCTGGTACCAGGTGCACCGAAGGCAAGTGCTCTAGCCACTAAGCCACCCAGACTACTCTCCTTTCCTATAGATTGGACATATAATGCTCTTGCGCCAGTCCTCGGCTATTTTTTCTTCAATCCAAATTTTTGTCATGATTTTGTGTAGGAGATTGGTGTTGTATGAAGTGTGGATGAATTTACTCGAACTAAATCTCATTGAAATTCTATGGGTACGATTAAAAGAGGCTGTATTTAATGAACCAACACCGAAGAATCGAAAGTTGGTGATCGAACGTTGAAGGAAGGTTGAAATTGTGTAGACAGCGCGATTAAGTATTCGGTTATTGCGAAAGTATCAGATGCAGAATACTCACGTACCACAAGACAACCATGTACAATAAGTAGCAGTAATCACTTTTGCAACGAGAGTATACCATAAGTTTGTTAAAATTTTAACTGCGGTCAACTATTTTCTAATGTCTGCTGTCAAAAATTTCCTAAATACAATTAATTCTGCAATGCACCAATATCAAATCTGTAGATTACTTTATGATAAAAACAGGCCATTCATCCAAAATCCTTGAACTGTTCGCTGAAGTCATATTGAAACTAATTAAACCCACTCTAGAATTTCATATGAGCATTCAAATAGAGCGCTTTTATATTTATCACTTTAATTTTATCTTGGACGAAATGTCACATTTGTGGTATTTTTCCTACAAACTTTCCGGCACCGACCAAGCAGACTGGCATCAAGAATCGTATTCTTGTGGTGACATGTGGCATCTAGCTTACAAAAAATTGGGTTGGACGAAATAACCCGAAAAAAAATCACTGGCTTTCCGACTCAATTCGTTCAACATCTGTTTCTTCCGATAAAACAGACCTCTACTTCAATGTCAATAACCAAAAGTGAACCTTTAATGAAATCGACATCTACGAAAAGATGGGAAAATAGCAGATTAGATGAAACTAAGTAGAAATTCGCCAAAATTCAAACCCACGAGATGAATGTGAAGCAAAAACAAACTCGTCCCCTCATTGGGAAATTGCAAAACTGTCTGCATATGACAATGAAACTATTTTGATGAAAAATAACTCTGCAGTGGGAACCGGTGTCGCATCGAACAGTTTCTAATTTCTTTATTTGTCGTCTGCGAGAAAACCTATGCCACAAAGGTTTAGCAGGTCTCCGTGAATCCGAAAATTGACGGTATATGGCAATGTAAATATTGTCGTTAAACCAAAAAATTAATACAATATAAAAACAGCTTAAACCGCCAGTAACTTTTACACAATCCCAACATTTTATGTAATATAATCCAGTTCGAATGAAATATCGAGGTGACCGGCAATTCTTCAACCGCTTCACATCAGCAATCGGGACGGGAACCCGCACCAACCAAAGAGAAATGACCGGTTTTCTATGAATCTGAAATTTCTTACCGTCATCAGCAAAACTTAGCAACGACGATTTGGACTTATTGTCGTCCGATTTTGTCTTTTTATCCCTTTTCTTCTCCTTGTCTTTCTTATTGGTTTTGAAATTGTTCGACGAGTCCAATTTATTTTTTTCTTCGGCAGATGCATTATTCTCGGCATCGTCTTCGTATCCACTAAAAACACGTCGCTGCATTGTTTTCTTGGGCTTTTTAAATAGCGACATTATTCTAAGATCGTATTTATTGTCGCGATCTAGATTCTAAGTTTTCTTTAAAAAGATTATTAATCACGTCAAACGTTTAACACATAAATTTTATAAGAACAACGCGAAAAATCAATCCGACGACATGTTAAAATTTTTTGACAATTTGTTTTCGTTAACCTTATTTTTATGTGCGTAGGGCTCTTTTTCATTCGGCTGGCAGCACTCTTTTTAGAAATACTGGTATTTAGAATGTTTTCCATATCAATTTGTTTGAAAGGAGCCCATTTGAATGTGGCGCATTCTTCAATATGTTAAGTTGGAGCTGTCGTTTTTATCTAGAACACGTAATAAACTATCACCGATGTTTTGTGATTAGCTGCAGCCAATATGCGCATCATTATAGAGCGCACCTGTTTCCTTCGTCATAACTGGTCAATACACCTCCCACCAAATTAAATTAACGTTTAACTTATTTTAACATAACAGGAGTACGAAGAAGAAGAGAGTCTCTCAAGGATCGAGCAGGAATATTGAACGCCAGAGCTCCCAGCAGGAGATAGGAATCTATTTCACCGCACTTGACAATGAAGATCATTCTCATAATATTATGTTGGTTCGCAAGAGAATTAAAAAAGGAAAAAGATGTAACCGATCGTAATATTAAGGAAGATGTAAAGGGTCGCACCAAATGAGATGTAAAGGGTGAGACCAAGGTGTATAGGGTCAGACTAAGAAATACCTAAGGTTAGGTTAGGTTCAGAAGGGTGGACTAAAGCAATGTGCCCCAGTCCATCACGAGAGATCACTGTGGATCCATTGTGGGCCCCTCGTATAAAAACCGGGCTCTATACTACTGATTCCAAATATTGCTCTTCCTTATGAAGAGAGTAGTTCTCCATAAAGGAATCATCGCAAGTTCTGATAGATCGGTTAAGGAGAATTTCCCCAAGTACCGATGCCTGTGCGCGCCAGACTATCACATTCACACACTAGATGCTCCAGTGTTGGCTCAACATTCTCGTCACCACAGCGACACAGGTCAGCCATGGGTATTCCCAGCCTTTCTCCATGCCTTCCAAAGGCACAGTGTCCCGTTAGGACCCCTATAAGAAATACCTAAAGGGTTATACCAATGAAGGCTATTAAGAGCAAACCTTAGAATCGATGTTGCACTGACTCGATCGATTTATGTGTACGTCATGGTATGGCCCATATGAGGCTGACAAACTCAAGGATCGAGCGAACTAAAGCACTATACAAAGTCTTTGTCAAAAGCTTTGGAAAAGTCTAATAACACGAGGTAGGTGATCATATCTGAATCCAAGGCCTTTCTTACATCGGAAGTGACTTTCAATAATGCTGACTCACAGCTATGATGCGGACGGAAACCAGACTGCCAGCAGGATATTAATTTTTTTTTATGTAAGTAATCCTGCATTTGCATTGACATAACTCTCTCAAGCACTTTTGATAAAAAACAAAGTATACTGATGGGACGGTAGTCACTAACAGTTGAGGGACAGTTGGTCTTAGCAATGGGTAGCACCGTTGCAACTTTCCACGCAGAAGGGAAAATGCTCATAGATAAGCATGAATTCAAGATGTGTAAAACATAATTACTTATACATGGGAATATGGCTTTTATAAATTTAGGACGTAAGTCGTCAGGTCCCATGGCATACGATTTAATGAAGTTAATAGCTGAAAATAACTCGGTTAAACTTATGCATCGAAAATTAAAACTTGTTTCCAACGTAACACCACTTTCAATGGTACTTTCGAACGAAGCCTGAAGAGGAACTTGGGAAGAGATGGGACAAGAGTTATCGAAGTGTTGGTTTAGTTCATCAGAATCTAAAGTACAATTAGCCGGCTCTTTTCCACATACACCTGCGTTGTTAAGGTTGCTCCAAATACATTTCGAGGGTAACTTAGGGTCAAATTTGAGACCGAAAAAATGGCGTTTGGCTTTCCTTATGGCACTTGTAGGAGCATTACGCGCAAGTTTGTACAAGCATTTAGCATATTCAGTTTTAAGCCGTCGATATTGATTGTACAAATACGCTCTCTCTGCCACTAAAGATGCTGCCTTGGCTTCGTTGAAAAAAGATTATTACTTGGGAACAAGTTCAGCTATATACTTGCTATCTGTGAATACGTGTGAGGTATTCGCATTTCTTTTCCGCTTAATCCGCACTCATCGATATGAGAGATCTCCTATCGCGCATTGTATTTAAAATTCGAATGAGCAAGAACGAGATAGCAATACTTGCACTCAAGGAAGAAGTGAGTATAAAGTAGGCCTTACCAATCATCGATGGAAGGTAGTCCTGAGAGTCCTGAGTTATATGAGGTATGCTGTACCGCTCCGCTCATCGATCAATGAAGGGATTGCATTCCATGAGAATTCTGTGATACCTCTCAATTATGCCTTATCGGTCGACACTGCATCGATCCTTGCCATCGGGTCATGGCTGATGGTCGTCGACTAGTACAATCGAAACACGACTTTCATTGCACTAATCGGCAGAGCTTTGGTTTCCGGGATCAGATTTGCGCAGCGAAAAACCCAGAAATTTTTACGTTCTGATAGATCGTAGAGTTGAACATCTAAGTTTGTTATGTGGTCAATACGTTCTTGAAGATCGGACATTTAAACATTTGGCGATGATAGTTTAGTCTTCTAAAGGTGGAAGAGGTCGCCATGATTACCATTCTTGCACAGGATATCGCCACCACCACATGCGCATGAGCTAACATATATTAGTAGTAGTTTGTACATAAGAAGCCATGAATTTTTCGGGTTTTACGCTTGCAGGGTAACTGACCTATGGCTGGAATAACAACAAAGAATACTTCAGTTTCAACTTTATAGCGTGAAGTGTGCAGGAGCCATGAAACTCTTCTACACTCTTCGAGACACAATGTTTCGTCCTCAGTGTATTACGAGACACTAGCAAAGGTGAAAAATGTAATGTATGTGATTAATAATGAAATTTTTTTCATGGTAAGCTACCACAGAAGCAAATTTGAAGAAGTTTTTTTGTTGTTTTCCGGAGTCAGTGGAGTTTCTGGTGTGAAACCCCAACACGAAATCCCCGACTGTTGATTAATCGCTGTCCTTGAGGACATGACAGTTGAAAAACCTTCACTGGATAGGCCAGTTTATTATTAAGTTCGTTTACTCAAAAACTCAACAAGAGTTTAATGAGTTCATATATTTATTCTCTGCATATCGATATATCATACCGTCCCATAGTCTCACAAAAAAGGCGTTTGATCTCTATTATCGGCTTTGTTGTTAGCATACATACATACTGTTGCGAGCTAGGGGTTCGCCGGGATTTCAAGTGAAACACAATTCGGTTAAAATAAAAATAAGTAATTATTTATTAATCGCACTTTAAATTCACAGAACTATATTCGCACAATAATTCGCACTGTATGGCAGTACCGCCCGCTTATACCATATATCGCTTAACTCGTTCACTTTTGCTCTCTACCAACACGGTCGCGTATACTCGCTGGCTATCGCAGTCGCGTAATCAAAATTACTGTCTGTTTGCTGAATGCTTCACCTGCTTATATACTACCCGGTTGCAGTCTAGGATGTGCTTGAACGTTAGTTCAGTTCTGGAATCTTCTCGAAAGCTTCAGAGCCTTCGATTTCGATCATCGTTCAGTGGTGTGTGCAGAAGATTCAAGTGAGCTTGAGATCTTTCGACTTTGGTGGTTTATGTACAGGGTTCTAGTACATTGGAGAGCATTCGATAAAGAAGGGAGATAGAATCGTGTTGTCTCGCCTTATCTTCAGCTAGGTTTCTGATTGGGTTATTTTGCCACTAGGTATTCGGTTGTTGTTGTTTTCATTATGTGAAACGATCGAGTTGCACGGTTGCGGGGTTGCCAGGCTTACATGTAACATTACTCCCTCCTTAGTTTCTGTTCGTCCCGAACAGAGTAGCTCCCCCGTCAGTGACGTCATTTTTCATTTTGGTCCGTGGTACTCCCTCCTTTAGTTGCGTGCTGACCCGATGCCATCCTTTACCGTTGCACTGATGTTTTGACGATGTTTCCCTCTGTCTTCGAGTGCTGTGTAACAATACTAGATAGCCATCTCTGTAGCTGGAAGATTTCGCTCGTTGACAACGCTCTGCATTCTGGTGATTATTTGTTGAACAGATTTTGTCCCGAGTTTGGTAATGTTTTGCCTGCTGTCGATCACAAACTTTTAATCGTCGCAAGTTCCCCACGACCTCTTTGTCTTGTTGACTATTCTGCATCACAATATGTTGATGTTGATTTCGCCAGCCAATTTCCGTCTCTTCTAATTGGCTCTGTAGCTTTGCGCCTCTGGTACTCCTTTGCTCGGCAGTACAATCCGAACAATAATTCGTTGTTCTCATCGGATTTCGACAATCAAACCTTAAGTGTCCTTCTTGTCCACAGTTCCAACATCGCATCGCTCCGCGACGTTTGCCTTGTCTTTCGGTTCCTTTCCACCAGCAATCGGTGTCAACAGTTCTTTCCCGCTCATTACAGCTATTGCATAGTGGTTGTTTCGAAGTGTGCTCATCGTAATTATTCCTGTTTCTTCTTAGATGCCAACAATCACGCCGTAAATGCCCGTCCTGTCCGCAATGCCAACATCGGAGAACGCTGAGCCTAGCGTGTTCCAATCTCCGACTCACGTAAGATTGACTTGTGTTTTCATTGCGGCAATGGTGGGGTATCGCTCTTCCAGTGTAATCCGCTGATCTGCAATCCCGACTTAAGTGTCCCGCCTTTCCGCAATTCCAGCATCGGGGGCCACCAGATCCTACGCTCGGCTTGGTGTACTCTGCTCTCTCGCATACACACTTTTCTGTTATTTTTCGGACTCGGTAGTTACTCCACGAGCTTTGCTTGGCAGCTTCGAACGTAAGCCCATATACTAAGGCTTCGCCAATCGTTTTCTTTCCTGCCAATTTTAATGACAACTGTAGTTCTTCATCCTGTACGGCATTATTAAATGTGAACACAGCCAAATCACTGCGATGTTCGCTTTGCACATTAGGGAATGAAAGCAACGTAAGTCGTTCTATATCGAGCGCTAGCTCTTGCAATGTTTCGCCATCCTTTTGACTTCGGTTGTGGAGTTGCATCTTGTAGATCTCTCGCATGTGGTCACTACCATAATAAAGATCCAAGGTCTGTACCAACGTCGAATAATCTTGCTGTTGCTCCTGCGGAATTGTTTGGAGAACTTCTGCTGGTGGACCTCTTAGCGCCAATATCAAAGCCGTTCCTCGTTCCAAATCATTCCAATGATTATTTCTCGCGGCAGCCTCAAATTGGGTCTTATAGATAGCCCACGGTGTTTGTCCATCGAAAATCGGAGCTTTGAGATCTTTGTGCGTAACGTGTTCTGTCTTGATGACCCCAGTTGCTTTCACGTTATCAAAGTCCCTTTTAAGGCGTTCAACTTCTTCCACAATCTCTGATGTCTTTTCCGTAATTTGCTCTCTGAAAGTCTGAAGTTTCTTCTCTACATTTTCTTCGATGGTCTTACCTATGGTGTCCATCGACTGGCTCAGATCTTTAATTTTATTATTTAAATCTTCTTTTAGCTCTTTCGTCTGTTCGCTTTGCTGTTCCAATTTTTGGTTGAGGTCTATTGATAGTTGATTGTGTTGTTGAGTTTGGTGGTCCAGTTTCTGATTGAGGTCTGTTGATGTCTGATCTAACTTGTTATTAAGGTCTGCTGATAGTTGACTTTGGTGGTCCATTTTCTGGCTGAGGTCTGCTGAGAGGTCTGCTGAAAGCTGCCTTTGTTGCTCTAATTTCTGGCTGAGATCCGTTGATTGTTGGTCTAATTTGTTCATCATTTGCTGCATTAACTGCGTCAGAGAATCTGATGTTCCAAAACCCTCCTCACCACTTCGAGCTTCTTCGATTGGGAACTCGAAACTGTCTGCGTCCTTACCCTCAGCCTCAAGTATCTCGATCATACGGCTGACAAGTTCAGACTTATTCCCTGTTGTAGATAACTCGCGTCTACCGAGCTCTTCCTTCAGCTCCATTAGTTTTAAGTCTTTTAAATAACGCGGCATTTTTACTATCGATTTTTCGTCCGTTACAAAATTTCCCGAAACAAATTCACTAAAATTCTCTTTTTGTCCGTACGAGAATTTTCCACTTCACTAATTCAATTACCGCTCACTAGAGCACTCTAGATTGTTCGATTTCACAAAATTCTCCCTGTCCGTTCGAGAATTTTAACTTCACTTCACAGCGCACAAAATTCTCACTTTGTCCGTTCGAGAATTTTAATTTCACTTTTTCCACTCGCGATTTCAACCCGAATTAATCCTTGAAATCCCACTTCTGACACCAATTGTTGCGAGCTAGGGGTTCGCCGGGATTTCAAGTAAAACACAATTCGGTTAAAATAAAAATAAGTGATTATTTATTAATCGCACTTTAATTCACAGAATTATAATCGCACAATAATTCGCACTGTATGGCAGTACCGCCCGCTTATACCATATATCGCTTAAATCGTTCACTTTCGTTCTCTCTCAACACGGTCGCGTATACTCGCTGGCTATCGCAGTCGCGTAATCAAAATTACTGTCTGTTTGCTGAATGCTTCACCTGCTTATATACTACCCGGTTGCAGTCTAGGATGTGCTTGAACGTTAGTTCAGTTCTGGAATCTTCTCGAAAGCTTCAGAGCCTTCGATTTCGATCATCGTTCAGTGGTGTGTGCAGAAGATTCAAGTGAGCTTGAGATCTTTCGACTTTGGTGGTTTATGTACAGGGTTCTAGTACATTGGAGAGCATTCGATAAAGAAGGGAGATAGAATCGTGTTGTCTCGCCTTATCTTCAGCTAGGTTTCTGATTGGGTTATTTTGCCACTAGGTATTCGGTTGTTGTTGTTTTCATTATGTGAAACGATCGAGTTGCACGGTTGCGGGGTTGCCAGGCTTACATGTAACAATACATAGGTTTGCCGTACCTGTAAGGTGAAAACTAACAGCTTGGCGTATTCGGTCCGCTAATCGAAAACTGCCACGATTTCATTATCGAGTAATATTATTTGTGCTAATACCCTTGATTATTTTTATTAGACTGAATAAAAAAAAATCTACTTTAAAAAGCTCAGTAAAAGAAAATATGAAAATTGAAAAAAAAATAATTTTTCTAGATAAAATACTAAAATAAATACTAAATATATTTTAATTTTTATTGCTGTGCCGTTTCGGAGCTCTTAATCAAACTGTATGTGCAGTTTGCGGTTTGATAAATGACTTAGCAGAGTCCGAAATGACACACAACTAAATATTAAAACAGTATTTCCTCCGAAATACTGTAACTGTAACATTCAGTAAACCAAAAAAACATGTTAAAAAGTCGAATGCATTATATGCTGAGGTTATTTATTCAAAATACATCTATAAATTTTACATAAGAAATTTTATATAAGAAAAAAAATTATCACAAACTTAAAAAAAGGACGAAAAAGTGACCGCGACTGTGCTACGGAATAAAACATTACAATTTCAATAAATTAAAAATTTGTCTCATTAAATTCAGTTGATTGTAACCCCGAGCCAACCGTAAATGCAACGACAGACGCATGATCTAATTTTCCTGGCAGTGACGAAAACAATGTGCTATCCACGATTCTTTTTCGTGCGGCCCGATGATGAACGCGTGTCATTTCCGTTTCTCGACGACCACCAGTCGTCGGATCCGTCGTCACCTTGTAAAAAAGTTCACGCTGTTCGAGTGTCTTACGTCGAGCCGATGTTATCATTTTCACAAAATCAACCAGTAAATGACAGAGTTTTCGAGCTGTTGGACATGGTCGCAGCGTTCCATTGATGCCATAACTTAATAAATCTTCGAGTCTTAATAGCGTTAGGGCATGTCTTTGAAATCCAGTTACCAGCGGCAGACCAGCTGCAGATCGTGGAAACTTAATGGCAGGAGATTTGTGATGTGAGCTTCGCGGCTCGATTACTGTATGAGATCGTAAATATTTTGGACGAACTGCTGATACTGTCGTTGCTGGCTTCTGAGCATGCGAGACACTTTCAGATTTCTTAACTCGAGGTGGTCGTACCGGCATTCCACTTGATGTACCGCTGCTACTGCTTCCATAGTGTAATGAGGACTGTTTTTCAAGCGATTTCGATTCTTTTGTTGTCCGCGAGTAGATTGCCGATGCACTTTTATTTTGCCGTTTTGGTGCCAATTGCGGCTCAATCGATTTCCCATTTTTATAATCCGCCGAATAGGCTTCAGCAAATTTACCAACGACCGGATCGAAATTATCACTGACACCGTCAGAAGTAAGAAATACAATGTCGCCGGTATCTACAACGGTCATAGCTAATGTGAGATTACTTAATTCGGGTTTAGTCCCATCGACAGGACCAATTGCACCAAGAGCATCTCTCATGTCTCGCATCGATGATATATCGTGAGATCCTAGAGCAATGCGATAAATCCGTAAATTTATTAATTCTGACAATAAGATAGAATTTACCTTGAGTGAACTCTCGTACGCCGTGCTTCTTTGAGTAAACATAACCTAATGAGTCGCCAACATTACAGGAACATACAATGTATTTACCGGCATTAAGTTCACTTAGCGGCAACACAACAGCAACAGTTAATGTGCTCAACGCTCCTCCGACTTCCAAAATACACGCATGACCCTCCCATAAGCTTCTCAATAAACTCACAAATACATCGCGTGTCGAATTCGCTGCAGAACCTTGTGACAATCCAAATATTGCCGTATCCAAATATTCCAGACATCCTTGTACGGCTGATCGTGCAGCTAATCTGGCACCCTCTCCCCAATTCACACCATCAGCTAACGCCATTGCAGCGCAATTACCTCTAACAACTAGTCCATAACAATCTGCAATAGGACTACCCATCGGTTCCTTCGCGATGAGATTATTCTCATACAAAGAAACTGAAATTCCAAACGCATGATCTGAATCCATTTTCCAATTTTCTACTCCAGCAACCGGTTCAGTTACTACACTCGTAGTACTTTCGATTTCCGTATCAATTCTATTACAGCAAGTATCGCTTAAGTTCTGTTCGATTTGTGCATTACTCAAGGAATCCTCTTTCCCAAAATTATCGTTGACTTGAACCGTCTCCAGTGGATCCGATTGAATTTGGTATGCTTTTCCGTCTGCATTATCAGTCTTATTTACCAAGCCATCAACTGTAATTTGCTTTGTGCTCACCATACTGACGATAACATTTACTGTAGTTTGCTTATTATTTTTCTGGTCGACTTTCTCTGCCGAATCACCAACACGTGAATTCTTTCTCGGACGGAATGACGTTTTATTTGCATTTTGATCCGAACGGTATTTTGAATTATTGTACTTATGTTTGTGGTTGCTTATACTCTTTCGTACTTCCAACTCCTGATCGTTGTTTGTATCTATGAAATCAATATCAGATCCGGCGCTTAAATGTAGCTTTGAACGACGTACGCCTGTTAATCCTTCATCGGGTCCGGTGCATGCTGCTGTTACAGTATTTGGACCTATAGGATAACAATAAATCGGCAAGTCTGGCAATTCATTTGGATCTTGTCCGTGTTTTATATCAGGCCCTGGCGAAAATACGCTATCCATTCTCCTGTAAAATAAAATATTGTTTTTATTTGATCTAAGGTTTTTTAATGCAGTCTAACATACCCCTCCAGGTATTTCGTGATGAAGGTGCCATCATCTACTTTGCGCGGACTTAGGGCAGCTGAATGACGCCCACCTTCTCTAGGATCACCAATGAAACTTAACTGACGAAAATATGTTGTTACTTTTTGTCGAAGTGATGGCATTTTGAATTTTGTTTCAGAATATTAATCGTTCATTTTTACGAATCTAGAAAAAAGAAAAGAGTAAAATACACAAAACTAATGAAAGTTATTTTAGGCAAAAGATGACAGATTGAATTCTACCTTCTTTTATTCTTCATCTATCTTAACATTGGGATAATATGGTTTGATGAATTAAAAAAAAATTCGCAGTGCAAAGTTCAGGCATCTTCATAGATGTCCTAGGTATTTAACAAATTGGGTTGATTTTTCCTGGATTAGTACACCACTGATCGGAATGTTTTGGTCACGGCAGTTTAATTAAGAACATTTAAAAGTGTATTTCGGGAAGCTCGGTCTGTTTATTTCCTTGATGACGCAATCACGTGTAAAGTCAAAATCCAGCATTCATTTCATTCATTCATTTGTTGTTTTGAGCAGGCTATGTGGAGCGAATGGACGACGGAAGAATTCCCAAACGCACACTGAAAGGTAGAGCTATGGGCAAACGACCGGTGGGAAAACCGCGGAAAAGATACGAGGACTCAGTTGACGCAGACTGCAGATCGCTTCTTAGATGCACAAATTGGATGACGCGGTCGCTGAACCGAGATGACTTCAGACAATGTATTCTGCAGGCCCTGGCCCGATTTCGGCTGTCGCGCCATTAATTATGATGATGATGAGTAACGAATCGTATTTCGAGAAAAATGGTTCAAGTTTCTATGGAATACGCTTGGGCAATCGTTTTGACTTCGATTTATCGAGATTCGGCTTAACGAGTTTCGACTATTTAATTTTTTTCATAAGTCGTTAGAAGTGACACGTGGTTCGATTCTTTTTATTATCCGGTTTCTTAGCTGCACCTATTGATAAATTTACGTATACGAAATTTAAAAGTTCGAGTTTGAATACATTGTATTCAGAGAAGTCATCTGGTATCATTCGTGAACACGTGTTTCAAGAACATTTATATTGGATATTTCTGAAGGAGTTGACAGATGTTACTCATTGGTGAATAAGTAAGTCCACATTGCTTTTGATATAAAATTAATTTCAGTAAAGTTTGGACTTCCTGTTTTAATACGTTTTTTATTTGTAGTGGGATCCGGAAGTTTAATGCGTGCGTTTTTGAAGAACTTGGACATGGACGAAGGACTAGCTGGATTTTCTTCATATTCAGCATTTAGTTGCAACTATTGCATAATTAATGTTCTCAAAATTTTAACTTATCAGCTTCAAGCTTTCAGAAGTTTTCAACAGTATTCCTAAGCATTTTCTATATATTTATATTTTATGATCTTTAGTATAGAAGCATCTTGAAGGAGTTGACGGATGTTACTAATTAATGAACTCAGTCTTGCTTTAACGTGTTCTTGAGTTATAGTGGGTCTGTAACTTATGTACATTTCCAAAATTCCAAGTTCCTAGCTTAAAGCATTCGACCAATAACGTGAATACTTATATGGTAGATACCCGAAAATTGGAATTATCTCGCCCATTAATAAACCTTACGTTTTGTTTTCGAAACAAAATAAACATACCACTAGAAACACATACAAAATTCAAATTCTAAAACCCCGGAAATGATACATTTTTAGTGGTGAAACTGTAGCTACGGAGTGTGGACTACGGAGGCGTAGGTGGTGGGTTATCAGGGTTAAATAAAAACAAAGGAAGGACAACGATTAAATACTACTGGGTAAGTCCGAATTTTGATATTAATTTTACTTTATTATTTTCTAATAATACCTACAGTATTGTGATCGATTTTTAAAAACAAAAATTTGCTACCCTGAACATTTTTTTTCCACGTTTCATGACTAGTAGACACGAAAAAAGCAAAAAACAATTTCAGTCCGTCTGTCCGCCGTACGCAAAATCGTTTGAAGGCTCGTAGCTCCCAAACGGTTTGAGATATTAAATTGATTTTTTTTATGAATAGACTGGGTAGGCCCCTTGAAGTGACCAAATTCTGAGGGGTGGTGTATAAGGAGGGACGAGGGGGTTGCTTTTTAGAAAAACTTTAGATTACGATATCTCACTAACCAATTGCACTAGAGAAATTAAATTCGGTTTGTGTATAAAGGTTGACAAATGAAGTTTGCTGTAAGTAAAATTTTTTAAGGGGGCGGTGGAGCATGAAAGGGGAGGGTATACGAATTTTTCCAAAAAATCACGTCACATATCTCAAGAACTGCTTTCTCATCATTTACAGTTTATGCGCAAGCACGTAGAACCAGCTCTAGTTCACTAGTTTGGACGTAAGGCAGATTAGCCCTTAGGCTTGGTAACTGAATAACTACTGTACGTCTCAGATAAGTTCATATAACGACAATCAATGGTATGGTATGGTATATGGGGTGGTGATGCCATCATCCTCCTTCACTTAGACGTTATTGTTCGTCCATTGCGCTCCCCGTTTGAGTATGATAACACCTGGAACCTTAAACCATTTAATAGATTTTATAAAGTTTGCTATGTTACATAGCTTTCCCTTATCGATATCACCAAGGAAATATCCGCCGAGGTTCCGTCTTCTCGTTCCCGATAGGGCCGGACACTCGCATAGGATGTGGAAGATTGACTCCTCCACTTCTGGGTCACTGCAGCTACGACAGAGATCTTTTGCCTCGGCACCCAGTCGTCTAGCGTGTCTATCGATCAGGCAGTGCCCTGTGGCCACTCCGATTAATGTGCTAGCATCTTTTCTGCTCAGGCTCAGGATACACTTGCCTTTCCCGTGATCATATTCCGGCCAAAGAGTTATCGATATTGAGCATGTAGTTAGGTTTGACCATCTATTGTCTGCCCACTGCAAGCATAGTGAGTCGATAGACTGTTTTATGGATCCGATGGGAATAGCAATGTGCTGGTCTTCCACTAGTGAGCTTAGGCTGGAGCCTGCTCGAGCGAGTTCATCAGCTTGCTCATTCCCCTGGATTCCACAGTGTCCTGGCACCCAGCAGAAGGTAATTTTGTGCCGTGTGCCGAACGACAATCAAACTAATAAATAAAATTAAATTGCCTTGTGGTTGAAAAGAAATTTCGGTTTTTCAGGAGAAGGGTTGGATCCCGATTTGTTTCCATCTCCACACTCCTGCGCGATTGATTAACCTTTTAAATACTAATCCAATTTTTAATTTATTCAATTTATAGTTTTGTTAAATAAAACGTGGAAAATTGTGTGGATCGGAATTCAAAATTTAATGCTTCATAATCAATTTCATTGTAGTTTTTTTATGTTATGCAAAATTCAATTGTTTGAAAAGTACAAAGCAAACCCGAACTAAGATAAAACATGCTTACAATTTTACAAACGATCTAGGATATTTTACTAGCTCCGCGAGTTTATTGCTTTAAAGTGGACATTTCCTTTTCTATTGGCATCAAGGTTGTTGTCCCATTCTTTAGCATATAATAAAACTTAATTGCTTTGAAATTGGAGTCAATTACCTTAACCGATTATTCGTAAAAATAGAAATTGATAAAGAAACTCGAGTGAAGTTTGATTAATTCAGTTGATCAGTATGCAGACAGTCTCCTATGTAGATATTTGTGCTATGTTTCGAAAGGCTGTCGTCGATTGCACAAAAACGTAAAAATAAAATTGAATGAATTCGTCGTAACGACGAAAAAAAAAACATATTTTTTCTTAGAGTTGTTTAATCGTTGCCAGGATGAGTCACATCGTCACACATCAGTCAGACATAGCGAAGCGATAGCAGGGATTGGGCGCGAGACTCAATTGGAGTCAATACTCCCACACACAAGACGCACAGAACAACAATAATATCGTCCCGTATACCCAACCCGACCCGACACTTCAGCAAAGAATGTTATTCGCTTCTTACACGCACCTACAGATTCTAAATTCGCTCAATCTAAACAAAACTCTTAGCAATTTTCAAAACAAAAACAAGTGTAGGCCGATAAAAGAGCGCAAAATGATAACACAAATTAATTACGAAATTGCTCTCCTGTTAGAAGTTAAAACCGAACCGGATTATATGCCGTCGAGGTAGAGACAATCCGATAAAAACTTTTGAAATTGTGTAACAAAATCTAAATCGGTCTGTGGAGACTAACGGCCTAGACATGTGAACCGGACGTTAATTGTTTGCTTTATTCCGGAATCAATGAGAAAATCTACTGGGACAATTTGGAGTTCTTATAGGAAGGAAAGAGTTTACCTACCCCGTTGAATATGCGAGGTAAACTGGACCTGGACGGAACAGACCTTTACTTTAATTACACGTTCTCTACGCAGTTTCTTTCTATTTCACAGAAGAATACTTGCCAGCCAATTTCAAATTTATATTGAGCACAACACACTACAGAACCGATCGATTTTGCCCGCTTTATTTTTAACCGAATCGAAAGTCTTGTAATATCATTAGAATCAATGCCAGACGAGTTTTTTTTGTTTCATTCTTTGTTTTCCGTATTGGACTTCGATTTTTCTCCAGACTTCTTTTGTGTCGATTTATTGATTTTACTTAATAAGCGGATTTAAGTTGTTGTCCGGTGGGCTGTTTAGGAAAACGACACTTTTTCGTTTCGAACAAATTCGATTAATTTATCGCGACTCTTCCACGGAAAATTTATCTTGTGGACGACTACACAGCAGACTACACACCCCGAAAACAATTCACATTTGACTTTTACTTTTGACAAGCCAATGGCACCTGCCTGCTGTTCTTGACAAGTCGCGGTTTCGAGCTTTAAATTGACATTCGCACTTTTGCCGTATTTTTTCGTAGTAAACTAACGTAAATGCACGTCCCACAAAGTCCCACTTTTTGTACTAGAGGTGCTCGGGTTCATCGTTCAAATTTCTATTTACATTTGCTTTGCTTATCTTTACCATACACCTAAAAATCTGCGCAGTTTCAAGCTTACAATTGATTGTGCGGATTTGTTAATTACAATGTTAAAGATTATCGTTATCAGGATTTGTGAAAACTGACCTTTGAATGAGCTCGATGTGATTGAACTATCGCTTTTTCTCGCCTTGGCAGTACTGGCTTCAAGCAGCTGTCAGAAAACCGCTGATTTTTGTTTACCTTTTGCTTTTGTAAATTGTTGCAAACGTTTTAATTACTTTAAAGTGTTTTACTGAGTGGTCAGTTTTCATAATGTCTAGTTCAAAGTTTGCGGTAAGTTTATAGAATTGGTTACAGAGATTAGAAGAACTCTTTAAAATAACGTAATCTTATAAAAGTCAGTTGATAAATAACGTAACCAGCAACCAAATTTCAATATTGACCAATTTGAACTTCAAATTGACCAGTGAAGTTCGATATTATCTACAAGTAGTTAGTTGTAGTAGTAGTAGATATTATATACTACAATTAAAGAAAAAAAGATTCACATTAGAATATGAAAGAATTTGTAATGTAATGGAACTCTACAATACCATTTTCCTATTGTGAAAAAATTAACATCACCCTCTCTGTACCATAGTGCCCCTTTTAAAAGTCTTATTTTTAGAACGTGCCACCACTATAGCTCTACCTAAATACCAAGTTTCAGCTATACATCATTAGCGGTTCGGAATTTTCCATTCTCCTCTATCCCCAACCCTACAATTTTTCCCGTATAAATTCTAGGCTTCTTCTATCTTACAGTTCTTGAGATATGAAACGTGATTTTTTAGAAAAATTCCTTGCTTCACTGTCGACATTAACCGTTTACGAGATGTACTTTAGAATATCTCGATCTCAGCGTTCGAGTATTTCGGAGGTATTTTTCTCCCCCCACTCCCACACCCTTCACCCATATCGACAATTTTTTGCGAACTATCCAAGTTTAATAAATTTCAAATTTCAACTTCCTATCATATCTAAAAAAGAAAATTTTTCATCTAAAACGCTCTCCCAACATCTCCCCTTACAACTGACCACACAAGAAGAGCCACTTAAAGAGGATCCACCCGGTCTACCCACTGAAAAAATTTCGAACAGAATGTGGTTTAAAGCAGGAAGATAGTCTAGTCCCTATGCTTTTCAACTTAGCACTAGAGTATGTTATCCGAAAAACCCCAGTCGACACAAATGGAACACTACTATTCAAGTCCCCACAACTAGTAGCATACGCTGACGATATAAACATCTTCGCAAGATCCTTCCCTAGTGCTAAGGAGGTATTTGTCATTCTTGGCTCCGCCGCAGAAGAATTCGGGTTACGCATAAACGAAAGTAAAACAAAAGTAATGCAAACAAGAAAGAGAACAAAATATAACAATTGCGGAGTATAATTTGGAGAGTGTGGACAACTTCATATATCTTGGGGCTTATTTAGCAAATGACGGCAATGAAACGGACGAAATCAATCGACGGATCATGCCAGCAAATAAAACGCATTATTCGGTACTTCCAACTTCCGGTAATCCAACAATGTGCACAGGAACAATAAACTGCGAATATATATAAAACTAATATACGACCTGTGCTCTGTTATGGCAGACGTGGACATTAACGTGAACTTCCGAAAAACCAGTTAACGCATTCGAAAGAAAGGTCCTCCCAAGAATTTTGGGCCCTGTGAAGAATGGAACGGAATGGCGAAAAAGATACAACTCTGTATCAACTCTACGATGAAGCACAAGCTTGAACGTTCATCAAACTGCGTAAACTGCAGTGGGCTGGCCATGTAGAGCTAATGGAAGACAGAAGAATCCCCAAACGTGCTCTTAATGACGAAGCGAGTGGTAACATGTCAAACCACGTATGCAATGGGAAGACTCGGTTGATGAAGACAGCAAAGCAATCTTAAAAATTAGCAGCTGGACGCGGCCTTTGGATCGAGACGATTGGAGGCGACGACTTCAGGAGGCCAGGACCTGATTTGGGCTGTCGCGCCATCGATGGTGATGAGCTCAATGGGTTTGGAAGCTACGAGTCTTCAAACGATTTCGCGCAAGGCGGACGTTTTTGGTGTCTGCTTGTAATTTTTTTTTAAAATCGATATTAAAATAATAAAGAAAAGGATTGAATTCATAAGCTTCTGATTGTTAAAATCTACGTGTATCGTTCACATTCTTTGACGTGCTTTCGTTTCGAATTGAATCATTGTTATTGTTCGTAGAGAGATTTAACTTTTTTTTTATCGATCACCGGTCCGTAATTGATGGTGATCGGTCGATAATATCCTTCCTTTTGAAGTCATATCCACAAAATTACTATAAGAGTACACCAATATTTTTTATACACTAACGCACGCTTTGTAAATGGAAAACAAATGAAGTTGGAGATTGATCAAGCAGTATGAAAAGGCCTTCACAGACTTTCGTTCAACGCTACTACATTCTAGCATTTTCGTACTGATGAATATACGCGTTAAGATGAATGGGAAATTGTCTTCCGACTGCAGTGACAGTCTCAGACTAGTGAAGAATGAAAACGTTAAGAGATTACCTGAAAATCTGCGATACTTTTCTAGAAACTATTCGGTATTTGGATAGCTTTCTAATGCTTTTATAATACTTCGTCTTAAATAAAGAAAACGTCCTATTATGTGTAACTATAACTTACTAAGTGAGCTAATCATTTCGGGGAGAGGGGGGAGGTGTTATCCCCCCACCCCGTTACTACGCCACTGGGTCTGGTCATGGTTTGCCTGAATTTTCTGTTTAACGCGGTTATCCATTTAGACCCATGGTGTATTTGAACACGCATGGGCTACAGAAACCTTTATTATTTTTCGGGAAGAGCCCAGGATCCGGGTAATGTCAAGGTTCAGCAAGTGTATCGACGCTACAGAAACCCGTAAAACAGCAATTTCGATTTTGGATCATAGTCCGAGACACTGTCAAAGTCGGAATGTAACTTCGGTTGTTTTGGTAGGATTAAAAAGTCAATTTGAAAAGTTCATTTTGTTATTAGAATCGCTCATTATAAGAAAAAAACTTTTCAACTGTTGTATGTATTGTATACCACTACAATTATGTTTTAATTATAAATGTATTTTAGTTCCTCACTTCAATAAATGTAGTCAACGCGACAAGACCTATTTTTACTTTTAATATAGAACACAATATGGTGTCAGGTGTGGGGTAAAAAAAAATTATATTTTTAGTAATTAACGTCTAAATTCTTAAGTCCACTTTTTCATTGCTTTACTAAAGAACATAAACATTTCAGAAAAAAATAAAATCTATGGCAATAGTTTCGGCGGGTGCAGCATCATTTTTTGCGGGAGTAAGTTTTTACAAGGGCAACGAAAAATTCTATGAAAATATTGTCATTCCATTCGCACATTGTTTCCCGCCAGAAACAGCTCATCGATTGGCGATAGCGGCTTGTAAATATCAACTGTTTCCGTCATCATCTCAAAATGATCCAGATTCATTAGTATACCATCCAACCTAGCCAAATATCGTTTTAAAACCATTGCAATTAATTTTATAGAAAACAAGTTTTTTTAGTCACCAGCTAACGAATCCGATTGGCATTGCAGCCGGCTTTGATAAACAGGGTGAAGCAGTTGTAAATTTACATAAAATTGGTTTCGGCTATGTAGAAATCGGGTCGGTTACACCCAATCCGCAACCAGGAAATCCGAAACCGAGAGTATTTAGGTTGCCTTTGGATAACGCAATAATAAACAGGTAGAGTGCTGTATTTGAGAAATTGAGGTATGCTAGGAAAATAATGTTTCTCCATTTTTCAGATATGGATTCAATAGTTTAGGTCACGACGCTGTGTACAATAATCTGAAGGATTTGAAAGAGACGAAAATATTTAAAGGGGTCTTAGGTGTAAATTTAGGAAAAAATAAGACCTCGTCGAATGCATTGGATGATTATAGTGAAGGAATTAAAATTTTTTCTCCAATCGCTGATTATTTAGTTGTTAACATAAGTAGTCCAAATACACCGGGACTGCGATCCTTGCAAAATAAAAAAGAACTCCAACAATTGCTTTCTGGTCTTCTTAAAGTTCGTGACTCTCTGCCACCTGAACACAAGAAACCAATTTTATTAAAATTATCACCAGATCTAACGAAAGACGAACTAAAAGATATCATTGCGATTATAAAGCAAAAAGATTGCAAAATCGATGGTCTAATTGTTTCGAATACGACTATAAATAAAGAAAATTTGAAAAGTGTAGAAGTCTCAAAAGAAGCGGGAGGATTAAGTGGTAGCCCGTTAAGAGCAAAGTCAACAGAATTAATTGCTGAAATTTACGCACTAACTAAAGGTGAAATTTTTATAATTGGAGTTGGTGGAATTTTCACTGGGAGCGATGCATTTGAAAAAATTGAAGCCGGTGCGTCTGCTATTCAATTGTATACTGCATTTGCATTGCACGGTCCACCAATTATGAACAAAATTAAATCGGAATTAAATGATATCCTTGAGAGTAAAGGCTTTACTAATGTTAAAGATGCTGTTGGTACTAATTATAAGAGTTATTTGAACAATGCAAGTAAATAGTTTTGCATTTTTATTTAAATGTTTTGTCTTTACTCATATTTCACTATAGTTTTTTAATATGTATATTTTTTTTTATTACAATAAAGTGCTTCGATATTTGAAATATTTAAAAATCATTTTTTCGTGAAAAATGTAATGTATTCTCGGTCATCTTACTCTAGAATCCTAAAGTTCGGTACTAGCAACTTTACATTGTTAGTACTTGACGGTTGTGTGGAAAAAACAAAATCTTGATACTGGACCTCATATCTATTATACTAACGCTCTAATGTAATATCATCACCATCAATGGCAGTCCAAATCGGGCCCTGGCCTCCTGAGTCTAATGTAATATGCATTACAGTATTCAGAGTAGAAAGACTATATGGGGATTGAGTCTTTTCTTGCTCACTCTGGAGAACGAATGAAAATCGCTTGTTTGAAACTGTTCAAAAAGTTTTTGTAGCATATTGTAACAATGAGCTATGCTACATGCCGGAATAGTCAAAACAATCGATGCGACTCTTCTAATAATTGCGAAAAAAGGGGTTTCCAAAAGCCGACAAACCTCTCGTAATCTATTTAATTTTGGAGAATCCAAAGATGGTGTTTACAAAGTTAGCTCAATTGAATTCATTTTCAAACATTCATACGACGTTTGTGAAGCATAAAAATGAACTGAAAATTAGTAATAGATATTAGAATTGATTGTTCTAAAAAGGTTCTTGATAACAGTTTTTTGCGTTGCTTTTTAAAGACTATTTTTTATTTATTTCAAGAAAGAAAAAAATAAGTTGCACATATAGAATTAGAATTAGTTCTAAAACCATTTCCTGTACACAAATTGCTAATTTAGATTAGATTTTAGCCTTTTGGTAGTGCTTATACTTAACTTTCCTGCTGAGTATATCGAAAAGGGACCTCATAATAGAATAGAATTTTTGGGAACGATATCTGTGGTTGCCGTATATTTTTATATGTATACTTTGTACTTGTAGCATTATTCGTAGAATATTTACGGTGTTGCTTCTACGTATGAAATTTTAGGCGTTTGAACGTAAAATTTGTACATTCCTTTTACATAGATTTATAAATGATGTAACTTCTACGAGTGGCAATACGCTGCTTTTAGGTAAAAGATTATTTTATATTATTTGCATTTCTGGGCCTATAATAATATGAATTTTTATCTTCTACAAGTTTTAACTAAGCCTGAGAGATAAAACACCCTTGAGATTGATGAAACACCCTCTATATAAGTTCCATGTTGTGAGCGGAAGCCTTGGGGTGATATTTCGAGTTATGTAATTTAAAATGTAGTTTCTTGAATGAAGTTCTGTTCTGTATGTGATCTCGGTTTCTAGTTCTAGGAAACCGATAAAGTTGCTATCATTCGGCTGTACAAGAAGCTACCGGATGGAAGTTCGTTTAATTGGAAGTGAATGGGTCCATGCTAAAAGGTCATCAGTCCAATTTTTATCGAAATTGCGATTTCACTAGTTTTGAAGTCTTGGAGTTTCAGCACATGTTATCATTAATTAATCTAGTAGCACATCTATTAAGTTTCAACTTTCTAGCATAAGTTGTTTCTGAGATATGAAAACCCACCCCCATCCCTGTACCTTGCTACCGCTATCAAACATTTTATTTTTCTGGGATGTCTCTATAGTAGCTCTGGCAATTTTTAGCTTTCTATCTTTTGCGACTTTCGAGAAAAAAAATCTGATTTTTTTTATTTCCAGCCCCTTCCACCATACACCCACACCAATTTTTTCCCGGTAGAGGTCTACTAGTATTATGGTATGGTATGGTGTGTGGGGTGGTGATGTTGTCATCCTCCTTCACATAGACGTTAGTGTTCGTCCGTTGTGCTCTCCGTTAGAGTATGGTAACTCGTGAAACCTAAAACCATTTTGTGGATTTAATGAAATTTGCTATGTTACATAGCTTTCCCTTATCGATATCACCGAGGTCATCGAGGATATATTCGCCGAGGTTCCGTCTTCTCGTTCCCGATAGGGCCGGACACTTGCATAGGACGTGGAAGATTGACTCTTCCACTTCTGGGTCACCGCAGCTACGACAGAGATCATTTGCCTATGCTCCCAGTCGTCTAGCGTGTCTACCGATCAGGCAGTGCCCTGTGAGCATTTCGATTAGTGTGCTAGCATCTTTCCTGCTCAGGCTCAGGATATACTTACTTTTCCCGTGATCATATTCCGGCCAAAGAGTTCTTGATATTGAGCATGTAGTTAGATTTGACCATCTATTACCTGCCCACTGCAAGCATAGTGAGTCGATAAGACTGTTTTATGGATCCGATGTACTACTAGTATTAGTACTAACTCCTGTAAAATTTTCAAGATTATATCTAGTACGGTTCTTGAGATATAAAAATTTAATTTTTTTAAAAATGGGTCTTCCCCACTGCCGCTCTTCACCACCCCTCTCAAAAATTTTATATTCAGTAGACTCGACTTATAATTCTATATACACAGAAAGCAGCGGCAGAAGCAGAATTAGTTTAGAAAGCACAGGATTATATGGCGCCTGTTTAAATGAAAGCAGCGGCAGAAGCAGAGACGAAAACCATGCTGCTTTTTCGTCCTAAATTCTAAAATTCTGTTTCTGCTTCAGAACTGCCAACGTAAATCCCTTAAGAATTGGGAATGTTGTCAGCAATGGAAATGTTAAATGTGTCAAAATTATTTCCATATACTCGTATTTAATGATCATTAGGTTTGTTCTTTTTGCCAGGTTAAATTAACACTTTAGTGTAGCTTACACTTTCAGTGTAATACACCTTACACTAAAAGTGTAGGGTGTAGATCGCGCAAAAAGAACGGGTTAGTGTAGAAAAATGACAGCTAAAATTCCGGACTTTTTTATTTGTTTTATTCTTTCACTTCTATCAATGCAAATTTATTGCCATTCAATATTCTTGCATATATTCATTCAAAACAGTATTTTCATAAATGCACAAAGTCAATTTTATCTGCATACTGCCATCAATTTTGACAGATGGTAAAGAAGAAGAACTTACACCTGCTCCCGACCGGAGCCGTCGTAATATACAGGCCAGACTGCTGGCGAGAAAATTTTTTATGACGTCACACTAAGCAGTCAATAGGTTTCTGTCAAATCTTCTGTCTTAGAACGTCGGTTCAGTTTTCGCGGCAATATTTTGTAGTTTTAGTGTTCAAATAGTGGTTTTTCGGTAAGTTGAAGTTATGTGAAAGTGAATGAAGTGTGTAGTTAAGAGCTTAAGAAAAATTTCTTTAACATTTAAGCTCATTTAATCGGTTTTTCGCTGGTTTTTTTTTATCATAACCTACAAAAGAAGTTGCAACCGGTGCAAGTTCCCGGTCTTAGGTGCTGTACATATTGCACACGGCCGAACGAATGTTCCGATACGACTTATCGTTACCAGGTTTTTGTGAAATCTTAGTTATTGATTGAAAAATTAGTTATGATTGTTAATTATAACATTTTCAAGAATATCATAAATGAAAATATCTACGGGTTTGATAACAATAAGAAAAATGAATGCATCGTACGACAAAAAATATTCGTACGACGGACGGACAATTTTCTTATTATTATCAATTAAAACTACAAATCTCTTGAGATTTTCTTTCGTGATATTCTTAAAAATGTTATGAAATTAATGAAAGTGTACACTGAGTACACTACACTCGACAAAAAGAACAGCCACCTCTGACGTCACACCGACAAAAAGAACAGCATTAGGGCAGAAAGTGTAACCTAGTGTAGAAAGTGTATGCAAGAAGAACAGAACTATTTTAAGCGAAAAGCTCAGAAAAATCAACGGAAACAAAATACTTTCATCCGCTCAAAGAAGAGAAAAAAAATACTTGTGACTGTTGACAGTTAGCATGGACACATTATTCCGTGTTTCTACCTTCGGTGGTAGTTAGCATGGACATATTCTTCTCTGCTTCTGCTTTTATTTAAATTCATAAAGCAGAGCAAAAAGCAGTACTGACGACGCTGCTGTTTCTGCCGCTGCTTTCTGCTTTTAATTTGTCACGGCCTTAACTGTTGTCTGCTTTGTTTTTCCAACAGTTTACAAAAATGGACTGATGAGCTTTTAGTATGGACTCATTCAAGTGTAGTGTACAGAAAAGTGCACAGTACACCTGGCAAAAAGAGGAAGTTCAGAAAATAGTTTTGAGCCTTAGTGTAGACATATAAATTTTTCGGGTTTTTTCTGTTTTAAGTAAAGTGTGAAACCAAAAAGTTCTTGAATTATTGTAGCATACCGTAGCCCGAGTTACTGATCGTAGAAATTCCTAAAATTATTGAAGAATTGTTCAGTTTCGAATACCAAGTTTAAACCTGGCAAGATGGCCGCCTGTAAATATCGCGAATGTCAAACTGAAAGCCGAAAAAAGAGAGACAGTTCGATGTGTTTCTCATAGCGATTCTTTAGTAAAAAACAGAATCGCTCCAACAAAAAAAGTTTCTTTATTTGCGTCTGAAAAGCCCGAAAACACGGCATATTTCCGATAGAATTAAAACCTAATCGAATCGTAAGTTAACCCGTCGGTTGTTTACAATTGAAATCGCGTTCGGATTGAAAGACTTTTTGTATGGTCGTGCGATTTTTCAGTGTTCGTCTCTCCACGACACCGACGGTCGCCATTTTGTCTGGCCGGCTGATTCCTTGCCGACCGAAATTTGTCAAAAATTCGCAGAAAATAATCCGGCCGTAGCGATTTAAGTGCGTTTAGATGAACGTCGTGCGATTAGTTTTGTCAATTTGAAAAGCCGCGTTCGCGAAAAACAATCGGGGGGTTCTTAAAGCACGGATTGACGGATTCGGGAATATCTGCGGCAAGCAATTTTCCAGTTGTCAGAGTTCAGAGAAGGAAAAAAGGTCTGCGGCCCGAGGCAAACGCCCCGAATTTTGATATTTTGGCAGTTATCGTCGCGCGAAGAAAACCACCAGCCGCGGCGATCGCAAAAGAAAATCGGGGGGAAAAAAACCTCGAAACGTTTCGTAAATCCAAAGACGGAGAAAATTTCCACGCTTCCGGATCGTATTAAGGACAGACGGCATTTTCGGTAAGTTGAAGAAAAAAAAAATTTTTGCGGTGGGAAGTGGCGAGTGGTCGTGGTGTCTTTTAAAAAATGATAATTTGCGTTGTTTCGACAATTTCGAATAGAAAACTGCTGTCCGTACGACTAGCGAATATGTTTATTTATAAATTATGATAAAATTCTGAGAGAGCAAATCGTCGGCAGCGGCCGCTGAAATTTTCTTCGGTCGCGGCGATGACGGCGAAGCGAAAACATTTCGGAAGTGACAGCCGCCTCGAAAGTGGTGCTGGCTGCTGGATGGAAAATGAGAAATAAAACCGAACTGGGCAGGTTTTTGTCCTGTTGCTAGAGTGCTGGTAGCGCCGGCTACTAATTAATTGGCTGGTCGTTGTCGAAGTTGCCTTCGCCATAATTGCACAGGCTCCTCGGCTTCACGTCAACAACGGGGGAGGTAGCCGCACCCCTTATTGAATTTCACGCCACTGCAAATATCGATAGTTTTTCAGACGGCGCTTACGGAATTTCGCGTATGAATTTCTGTCGTTAATTTATGGGCCATAAAATTATGAGTGTGTAGCTGTTTTCTTTGTTTTAGGTTTTCTTTGTAAACAAAAAAAAGAAAAAAAACAACGACGAAATGTCGCGACCGTCTATGAATCAGCTGATTGATAAGTTTTGCGACTTACATAAGCCGGAATTTGCTTGTTTCATTTCATTCGTTCTACCCTTCAATTATTTCATGTGTGTCTGGTGAGTGCTGGAGTTTGCTTTCCAATAATTTGAACAGAACGGCAAGTATGCATTCTGCGGAACTTTCGATGTATCATCAGTTAAACGGTAGCAGTAACGATTATTTAATAGAATTTCGAAAAATTGATTAAAAATTTATAGTAGCTAATCTATTGGCAGTTACCTTCGGTGACATCACGGCCATTCTGATTTACTTTTGACTTGCCGGTTGAAATATTATCGCTCAATCCTAGTCGTAGCTCAAGCCAGCTATTTCGCATTGTTTCCATTACATCGGTCAATGAAATAGTTCCGAATCACACGTAACTTCTACAATTATGATGGCATACTGGCATCTAGAAATGATTACAAATGGGGTTAACTGCTACATCTGATCAGTTTTATGCTACTCCTGCACAACTGTCTAGCTTCTAAGGTTTGTTCACGATCGTCTTTTATTTTTACACTCGCTTTGAAAATACTACAGTCTCAATGTCTGTAAGTTCCTAGACCCGATAAATTGTTTTTTTTTAGTGCCTGTACAACCCTTCTGGTGAAAGGACAGTAACAAAGCTTTGTAAACCTTTCCTACTTAAAAAATCATGTTGTTCTTATACCACGGGTGATAGGCCCTGGCTAAGTCTGATTCGAATCCACGACCTGCGCCTCCAAATTGATGCATCTTAAGAAATGCCATTGTTCTGTCTCTGCCATATTTGCTACCCTTTTATATTTTATTCTATCTGCAACAGAAGTGTTGATGTGTTTGTTTGTGCTGTGCCTGCGATATAATTACCGAGATATTGAAGGGAATCGGCTCTTCATACCCTTTAATTGTAATAGAGTCCACTCATATCAGGAGTCCAGGTTCACGCTGTACAGGGTGTATACATTTCCAATTTATAGCAAATCCTACTTCTGAAAACATAAATTTATTGGTCAATTTGCGAAATTCATATAAGTCTACTTACGGCCACGAGCGGAAATTGAGTCTGAAGATAATCGACCACCAGACTGGTGCGAAAGCGGTTAAAAAGAACTTCATTAAATCGTCAACTCCGCCACTTGCTGTCAATTTTATGTTGAAATTGCTGGTTCGGATGGAATCGCTCCCCACTTATTACTGTCGAAAACTGGTTGAGTTGCTGGCTTCAGCGCGCACTTTAATTCTTTTCAAGGTGGTAGTATAAACTTCAGGTGGAACTTGTTGGCTCAGGATTGAGAAACAGCTGAATGCGAAGCGCCTTGTGATGTAGCTGATACTGAGGATATTGGAAGAATATTAAAGTACTGATGTGCCCGGCAGTTTGCACAGAGCTTCCGGGTGGAGTGGACGAGTTATTCGAAGTTTTGGAAGTAACTGGTGAGCTTATGATATTTTCGTGCTTGTAGCCAGGCGCTTTTGATGCATCGCCCCTTGGTAGCGTTCGGGGATCATACATTTGTTTCGAATCTCACTGAGAGCTGTTAAATAACGAGTACTGAATAGGCATTGCTGTAGAGGTAGCGGAAGTTGGTAGAGTAGAGGTAGCGGAAGTTGCGGTACCTGTTGATGAAGATATACGGTTCGCATTTGATGGACGACAGATTGGCGTTATAGAACGACCTCTGTCACAGTATTTGTCGCAGCGTCTGTTGACGATATGACCGTAGTTGAGAAGTTCTGCTTCATCGAAAACTTTTCAACTTAAAGTTCGATTTTCGGCAACCGACCGAGAGATAATAGCCATAAAACATGTATTCATCAGGTGATGAATAAGTTTTTCCGGAATGCGAAACACTTCCTTGATTTGTTGGTGGAATAGATTTTTTCCTTCGCTTTTGACATGACTTTCGGGGCAAACTTTCCGGTAGATTGTGCGGAATGTTGACGTGCCGAATTCAATATTGGTTTTGGGCCAGCGTTTTTCAATGACATGGTCGCATCGGTGTACGACATGGTTGTTAAGGTCCCGCCGTTCAATGAATCTAACGACTGAAAAACGTTTCTGGCTGATACGGCTCTTGGCGGACGACTTCTCATCGCGTTCCTCCTGTCGAAGATTGAAGTTAAGCCTCGAACACAATGCCCCCGTTCCGTTCCGTCACGACAAGTGAGGTTATGTCATCCGTCAAAGTAGAATTTTGGTCAACTTTTCCGATCCGTTCTGTTACGACCGTTGTGTGCATTTACATGGCCAGCCCATAAGGTCTACTTTGACAGCTGAACGGACGAAGAACTTCTGAAAGTGCGTTTTGTGTTAAGACAAAAAGTGGCGTGGGACAAGCCCAAACCTTTAGGCCTCCTACAGTGCAAGAACTGTCAGAGGATAGGCCACGTGGCTGCGAATTGTAACATGGGGTACAAGTGTGTAAAGTGCGAACTTCAGCATCTCCCAGGGGAGTGTGCGCGGACGAAAGATTGTAACACTGAGCCGTTCTGCGCAAATTGCAAGCAGTTCGGGCACCCGGCCAACCTCGGGGGTTGCCCAGTGCTTAAGTCGTATAGGAAAAAAAAAAGACAGACTGAAGGCCATAGCCATAAAAAGGAGAGACAACAGGAAATCCTTTGTTACTAGCGCTATAAGCAATTTTAGAAAAGATAATATTTCATATAGCAGCTTCTTTAAAGAGCCCCCCCCCCCCCTCCCCGGGCTTCGAAAACAATCCGTCGTGAAGGCAACAATGCGTTTCTGACGGAGTTTATTGTGTACTCTAACAAACTTTTTGGTTTTAGTCTGAGTGACTTGCTTATATTTTATATAAACAATAGGTTGTCGATCCCGGACTTTCATATTTTTAGAAACGACTCTTTGGGAGGTACAGCCATACTTATTAAAAGCAATTTAATTTCTCATAATATTCTTTTAAACTTTAACTCCATTTCTATCACTGGCAGAGCACTCCTTTTGAAAGACTCTAATGACATCCCAAAAAAATAGCCCTTATTCGGTCTACGTCAACCCTTCCTTTTCCAATGGCGCTGATGTTAATTCTCTTTTGGACTTCCTCAATGATTTGGGGGAGAATAATACCTTTGACCAGGTAATACTGGGCGGAGATCTAAATGCAAGGCACCAAAATTCGGCGAACGACTCATCCAACGCCTTAGGCAGAGCAATTGACGACTGGTTCGTTAGAAACTCATTTCGATCTAACCTCGCGATTATACACCCTAATGGACCAACCTTTCCAGCCAGCGGCAATTGTATAGACTTCTTCATCGTATCTGGGCTAGACCTTAACATTGGAGTTATGGATGTAGATTGTGAGACATTGGCTTCCTTCTCCGACCATTATGCGGTTGCCTTAACCTTCTCCTCTGCTTTTAGACTGGATATTAAATCTAATAAAAACTTTACCTCCTTCAAAGACACAAAGTGGGACGATCTTAAGAAAGACTTAGACGCGGAAATTGTGGCCTTAGGCATTCCCGATGATAAAAACCTCACTAATGAAGAATTAGATTGCCTCCTATCTGCCTTCAATGAGGCTCTTCTTAAAACAATCAACATTCACGCTAAACAAATTAGTAGAAATCATTGTGCCGAAAAACTGCCAGCCCATATAAAGCCCGAAACACAATGCTCCCGTTCCGTCACGACAAGTGAGGTTATGTGATCCGTAAAAGTTGAATTTTGGTCAACTTTTCCGATCCGTTCCGTTACGACCATCGTGTGCATTTACATGGTCAACCCATAAGGTCTACTTTGACAGCTGAACGGAACGGGAGCATTGTGTTCGGGGCTTAAGAAACAAGATGATTATTCGGAAAATCTCGAGAAGAAGGCTAAAAAGAATGTTGGGGGAGTTCTCAAATAGGTGGTCTAGCGATTCTAGAAATCTCAAAAAGGATATTGACACCCTTTCGTCCAAAATTGACCGGGCGATAAACACACATTTCAATAATGAATTCCTATTTTTCTTGAAAAACCTCAAACCCGGCCCATCAACGTTTAAATCCGTCAACAGAATCATTGGCCGCAATTCCTTCTCCCCGATAGAGGAAGTGATAGTAAATAACAGTTCAGTAGTATCACCCCCGGACATTGTTCAGACCATTTGGGTCCTTTTACGCCAATTTATACGACTACACTCCCCCTACCTTTTCCCAAGGGCATGTTGTGCAAGTAGAGGATAGATGGAATATCTTGGAACAAGAGTTCCTGGATTCTCCATCAATTCCTCAGGAATTCCTTTTTTCCAGTGTAAACAGGGCCTGTGGAGAAAACTGCATTTTTCCACTCGTTCCATTAGATACCAGTTTTATCTTTATCAAGTCCTTGAACGGCAAGAAATCCTCGGGTCCGGACGGGTTATCAAACTTTCTAATTAAAAACCGTTTAATTTTGATTTGAACAAAGTACGATAAGTATATACAAAAACTAAAAATTAAGTCTTAACTAAGAATATACATAATAATCTTCGTCATGCCATAGAGGCAATTAAGTTTGATTTGACCGTTGTAGTCAAATTTTATCTTTTAAGCTCATTTTGTGAAAGACACACTTTAGTGTCTAGAAATATCGGAGAATATGTAATGTAAATCTGGTGTTATACACCATCTTATGTATTGAATTTTTGATAATTTTTATACTTGATACTCAAATTTGTGCTATTTTGCACTCAGCTTTATTCATAACTATTCTAATTAAAGACTTGTGATAATATTTCTTTATTCATTAGTTTTATATATTGATCCTGCTACATTTATACAAATTTTCTTTGTTATCGCTGTGAAATTTTTTAAGTTTGTTATATGTTGTTTTAGTTTCCCTTTTTAATTTTTTTTAGTATTAAGTATTTATTATTATTTATCTCGGTCAAATAGTATAAGGTCGTCTCTTATTGTCAAGGCCTCCTTAGATATCAAAAGAATTACAAAACAGAATTCATTAATTTCCTATTGTTAGTCATCTTAATTTCAGCTTAGCTGTCAATTATATCTGTAAACCTGTATTCGTGTAAGACACACTTAGTGTCAAGAAAAATGAAGAGATTAGTTAATCTGTGAACCAAGTTTAAACATATCAAATTGTCTATTTGAATTATTTTTTTGGCAATAAAAAAACTTGAAACTTGAAAACTTGACAGCTGAACGGAACGGAACGGGAGCATTGTGTTCGGGGCTTTACTTTGTAACTGGCGTAGGGGGTTGTGGAGGGGATTCCTGTTGATGTTGTCTTCGTTGTAAAGCCCCGAACACAATGCTCCCGTTCCGTTCCGTTCCGTTCAGCTGTCAAAATAGACCTTATGGGCTGGCCATGTAAATGCACACAACGGTCGTAACAGAACGGATCGGAAAAGTTGACCAAAATTCAACTTTGACGGATGACATAACCTCACTTGTCTTGACGGAACGGAACGGAACGGAACGGGAGCATTGTGCTCAGATCTCATAGAGATATATATACTGGAGATGACAAGCGATTGAGTTGAAGGCGGACGTCGTCGCATTCACTTGCACGCAAAACAACAACAATTGACATAACGAACCTGCTTTGTCTCACTCCCTCTCACGCTAAAACAACAACAACGACCCTGTTTTGTCTCACTTTTCATCGTGTTTTTGGCTTCAAAGCGATTTATACAAAACCGGTGGCTTGTCGTCTCCAGTAGCTCTATGTCGGGACTTAACATTTCCGCTGGCAGATGACGAAGATTGAATGGATCTGCCCATAGAGATATATACTAGAGATGACAAGCAGCGATAGTGCTGTCTCCAGTATCTCTATGGGATATGCCACTCTTTTGTGTCAACGAACTTGTGACGGATGTCGACCTTTTTGACATCAGTACCATCAAAAGGCGATTATTATTCTTATACCAGGAGTTCACTATAACCTGCTGTGGTTTCGAGGTTATATTGGGTCGTGGTAATATTTGTAAGATACCTACGTCCGGATCTTTTATTAAAGCGGCAATAAAAATATGCGCCTGTTTTGTTGCATCCGATAATGCTTTTATTGTAAGGCACCCATCATGTTGAGCCTTACCTTGCCTTTCGATTTCAACATCTGACCCGGTCGCGATGCGAAATAGAAATAGCATGTGCAGCATCAGTTACTTGAATTTTCTTGTAAGCCATTTGAGTGAGAGCGGAAGGAGTGGTAACGGTTTGCTGCTGAATTGAATTCTTTCGGACAACCTTCTTCCAGTCATCTTCGCCCTGTTTTCCCGAATTTTTGGATGGATATGTGGCTGAAAATATGAGCGATTTTCGATTGGTAGCAACAACAACAATTTCTTGCTTTTCGATCGATTTCGATTGACGACTGGCAAGCTCTTTTTTCGGGGCCAAATTCTCTTTTCTTTTCTCTTTGCTTTTAATGGATATGTCTTTGATTGATATTTCTCCTTTCATCGGTACGTCCCTTTTGACTACGTTCTCAAGCCGTTTTTCGACGGCTTTTTATCACGTTTTGAGCATTGGAAGGGCTTTCTCTGTGGTACTCGCTCTTCTGGTTGAACTAATACGGGTCTTCTGAATCCGCCATTACTGCTACCGCAGGTTTAAGATCAAGCGACATTATTTTCTTTGTTTTGCTTTTTATTTTTAGATTTATTATTCTTATCAGCTTCATACTCCGTACTGCAACAATATCCCTGATCGTTTTCCGAGTCTCTTACTTCCCGGTCATGATTCTGATTCGATTTACCGTAGTCTTCGCCTTCCTTCTAACCGCTGTTCTCATCCTTATCAGATTCCTTGTCAACACCCTGTTCTGTATTCCATCATCTAGCGTTTCTGCGTTACTTGAACATTGAAGCTAAACTGACCTGAACTGAACACGAAAAGGTTTTCAAAAGAATAGTAGCAAGTCGGGTAGTCGGGCATTGTCCACCGTCTATTGTCCGATTTGATCCGGCGTGACGAGCTTAGTTGCTGCGTCACTAAAATAGCCGTAACTCCGTTTTGGATTTTTAAAATTTCTTATCGAGGATATACAGTCCCTGGCCAAATTATTAGACGCATCCAGACATTTTTTAAAATTTTACCTTTACGGAGTAAAATTAAAACTTTCTATAGAAGGACTCTAATAAAATAATTATTTTTGCATTTTGCAGGCTATTAGGTAAATAAAACTCATAACTGCGATAAAATTTTGTAGGACATGTATTTTAAAAAAAATATGTAATGAAGAAAGGGAAAAAACTCGCAGATTTCTTTAATGCTTAATATTTCGTGTTACCTCCCTTAGCAGCAATTAAAGCCTGTATTCTCCTCGGCATGCATGACTACACAGTTCTCTGAAGGTCCGGACTATGGCTCCAAACATTTATTATTTTTTCTATCAACCGGGTTTTTGTGGTAAATGACCTCCTTTGCTACCTCTCTTTTGATTAGTGCCCAGACAATTGGATTCATGTCCGGAGAATTGCCTGGCCTTCACTTCGTGGTTTTTCTCTTTCGTGAGATCACTAGTTTTTTATTTAAACTTAACACAAACACAGTCCATAAACATACAAAAATCCTGCAATAATGAAACAAAAACCAACATACGTCCTTCTCGTTGAAAACAGGCGCGGAGACTGAGCCACTCCCATTCGTTTTATGTTATAAACAAGCGAGTCCTGGGGAGACTGCAACATTGTCAGTGATACCAAATAGATAACAGAAATACGAATCTAGGTAGAGCGCTTTACGCATGCCAAACATCAAATAAAGCGCTTTAGAAGGATCTGAATCCATTTCTTGGTAAAAATTTTAAGTGCGTCTAATAATTTGGCCAGGGAATGTATTCTTAAAGATTTAAACTTTAAAAATATGCAAAAAAAAAATGGATTTTTTCAAAACTCTAGACCAGAATACCACGTAGTTTAGATGGCTGTTTTGTATTTTATGCAATTTAAGGGCGTTAAGAAGAGCCACATTTCGAAAGTTGAGGAACGCAAGTGATCCATTTTCATTAATCGACAATACATTTGAGAGTTGCTTCAGACTTCCACGTTTTCGATGTTTACTAAGGCACAGAACTGAACAGAATTGAACACTGAGACACTGGCCTTGTTTATATCGGATTTGTTAATACCTATTAAACTGTTCTCGGTATTAGGTTAATACGATTGCCGTTTATATCAACTGAGGGTATTAAAGTAATTCACTTTGCCGTAAACGTCATATGTGAAGTTGACATACAGGTGAAATGGCACATGTCAAAGAGCTATTCTAATTGAAACATAAATTTTTGTCGTCTTCATAAACAAAAGTGATTTTAAAAAATGGTAAATCGCAGATAACAAATTTTTCTCCATAAGTTTTTATCAAAAATTAGTGCTGTAGAACATAAAGTTCTTACTACTTTCGGATTAATTTAGTTTAGTTCTGATCCATGTACCGAACTAGACTAAGTTAGCATTAACCGTTAATCTTTCAATTAAAATATATACGCCTCGGGATAATTAACTTACATATTACTAACTTATATACTTCGTATCGGTGTTCATGCGTGTGATTCTCTATTCTTTACAGGGATGTACGAGGTGTGTATACGAGGCCATAGACACTTACAGCACACCACCATTTTCGCATGTCTCCAACTATGTGGAGAAATTATTGTAACCTTCCCAGTAAGAAATTTACCAGTTAAGTCCGTCGGAGCTTCACCGTAGCATTAACCGTTAATTCTTCAGTTAAAACGTATACGCCTCGGGACAAAATTAATTATATACTTCGTATCGGTGTTCATGCGTGTAATTTTCTACCTCTTTCTTTCAATATTGCCGTCTTCTTTTACTCCTGGTTAACGATAATAGGTAGTTGACTGGTAAAATACGGAAACCGATATCGATGCTTGCGAAATTTGGGTCCTTAAATATTGACTTGGTTGGTTACATTTGGGGGTTTTTTTTGCCTTCCTTAGGAGTTCAATATCAAACTATCCTGAAATATTTTTTTATGTGAATATTTATAAGGCCCGTGGTATAAAAACTAATTGTTATCTCAGAAGACCTAATATATATGACTAAGTTCGTAAAAATATATGCACCTCAATTTTCTTTGCTCCACGTCCACTACCTTACCGTAATTTCGCAAGTCTTCAAACACATACCAAATTTCAACTTCGTAGCGTTAACCGTTTTTTAGAATGTAAAAACTCCTACCCATTCTGCTCTGTTCGATTCCTATCGAAAATTATATTTTTGGAACTTACCACTACTAAAGCCCTATATAATATCAACTTTCAGCTTTGTATCTTTAGCAGCTCACAAGATATAAGTGTCGTGTTTACACCGTTCCACCCCTACTCTCTGGAAGGGGTCCATTGGGCCTACTTGTACAAATTTCAAGACCCTATCAAAAAGTTCTTGAAATCTGAGTCTGGATTTGTACAAAAGTTATAATGCCCTGCTTTCGTACGAATTGCATCTTTCCGGCGTAATTTGTTCGCAAGCAATCATAATCTAATTTTTTCACCACCACGCCATAAACTGTGAGATACGACCCTTTAAATGCATTTACATACGGCAGACTGACGGTCAATCCATTTTCCTTAGGTCTACAATAGTCCTAAAATCTGAAAAAATCGATCATAAGTATTATTAAAATAATAAAGTAAAACACTGAAAACTCTAGTTGCCAATTGCACTATCAAGCAGTATGCGAGTTTGATGTTGATGTCGCGTCGTGTTGTTGCCTTCAATGTCTTATGATTTTATTCTATTTTTTATTTTCAGTTCTCGTTTCTATTCAAAATAAAATGTAATTGGAAAGTAGAAAGCTTCGAAAGTCGAAATTTAATTTTAAAATGACATTCGATACTCGTGGACGTCAGGCAACAGATCCAGTACCAGAGGCACAATCGGATGCCTCATCTTCTGGTGATAATGGAGACATGTAAGTATTTATGTTCGGACTGTTTAATTTATTGTAAAAAAAATTAAATTGTTTTCCAGATCACCCGAAAAATTGATATCTGCATTTCCTGTTGCAAAATTGCGTTCGTTAACACAAAAGATTTCCAATCCGCGATGGGTAGTTCCGGTTCTGCCAGAACAAGAGCTCGAGTGCCTCCTAAATGTCGCTATAGAACTAACAGTAGCAGGTAAATAAAATTATTTGTTTAATTTTGGATTGCGATCTTGTAGCTGTTACATTTCAGGTGTCGATTATGATTGTGAATCATGCGTGCAATTTTATCGGGAGGCTATGACTACTTCGTTCTCAAAGATCCTGACCGATGAAGCTGTCAACTCGTGGAAATACAACATTCATCATTGTATCTTGATGTCGTGTGGGAAACTCTTGCATTTAATAGCAATTCATATGAAACGTGATAATCCCTACTTGCTCGATTTACTAGCTATGGTTTTAGATCCCGACAACAAATTCAATACGTTTAATGCAGCACGACACCCCGAATGTTTCGGACAGGACATTCTGTGGGGTGTTCTTGATGAGAATCAAATGTTTGCGAAAGTGCCACCGGAACCGAAAAGCCCAAGAGGATGGCTTGTCGACTTAATTAATCGCTTTGGACAGCTCGGAGGTTTCGATAATTTACTTGAAAGATTCAATGCGGGCGTTGCGTTGCTTAAAAAGCAACCATCAGCAGACGATATGCAAAGTTCGAGCTGTGTATCGACGCAGAGTTTAAGCGACGATTCATCAAAAATGAAAACTTCGACAATGTCTTCGAGTGGAACGAATAGCACTAATACAAGTATTTTAATGGATGACTCGAAACTATCTCTACCGTTAATTCATGCTCTCTTACGACCATTTGGTCAATGCTACGAGCTTCTTACGATACCAACAATCGAAAAATATTTTATGCCCATTTGGGAAGTGGTTTTAGAGCTATTAGATAGTTTGTCCGACGATGAGTTAAAACGCGAAGCAAAGCCGGAGGGCCGTAGCGATTATATTAACGGAATTGTTAAAGCAGCTCGCGCCTTGGCAAGTCGGTTACCAAATCAAGAAAATTTAATTCGTGACTTAGAAATGTTTCGCTTGAAAATGATTTTACGTTTGCTGCAAGTTTCAAGTTTTAACGGAAAGATGAATGCATTAAATGAGATTAATAAAGTTCTAACATCAGTTTCATACTATTCGCATAGGACACCACAGCTCGCTCACTGCTTGCCCGACGATGAAATGGATTGGCTTACAGCTGAACGAATGGCGGCTTGGATTAAGGAGACTGATGTGTTGGGTATCGTTTTGAAGGATTCTCTTCATCAGCCGCAATATGTTGAGAAATTAGAGAAAATTATTAGATTTTTAATCAAAGAGCGAACATTAACGCTGGAAGATTTGGACGCAGTTTGGCGAGCCCAAGCTGGCAAACACGAGGCAATTGTTAAGAACGTTCACGATCTGCTTGCCAAGTTGGCATGGGATTTCAATCCTGAACAATTGGACTATTTGTTCGACTGTTTCCAGACAAGTATGACAACTGCTAATAAAAGGCAGCGTGAACGTCTTTTAGAGTTGATTCGGCGGCTCGCGGAAGACGATAAAAACGGGGTTATGGCTCACAAAGTGCTGAAACTTTTCTGGACATTAGCTCACAGTGCTGAAGTTCCACCGGAGGTACTGGATCAAGCTCTTGCAGCACATGTGAAAATTTTGGATTATAGTTGTTCGCAAGAGAGAGATGCACAGAAAACGGTGTGGCTAGATAAGTGTGTCGAAGAATTGAAGGCTGGTGACAATTGGGCTTTGCCTGCTCTACGGTTGATCCGAGAAATATGCTGCCTATATGAAGCAACGCCAAATCACGTCCCACGAGCACATCAGGCCTTAAACAGACAACAAGTTATCGAACGACTACAAAATGATCATTCTCTAGTTATTCTCGTTACAAATAGTTTGACTACGTACATGGATAAAATTCGATCGATGTCGCGCGATAATACGGACTTGAATCCGAATAACATTTGCATAGACGGAAGATACCATCATGCTCAGCAAATTCAAGAACGGCTTGATTTTTTAAAGTTCCTCTTGAAAGACGGGCAGCTATGGTTGTGCGCGGATCAAGCGAAACAAATTTGGCAATGTTTAGCTGTGAATGCGGTATTTCCGAGCGATCGCGAAGAATGCTTTCGATGGTTCGGCAAACTGATGGGCGAGGAGCCTGACTTAGATCCCGGTATAAACAAAGATTTCTTCGAAAATGATCTGCTTCAATTGGATCCGCATCTTCTAACTGAAAGTGGTATAAAGTGTTTTGAACGTTTTTTTAAAGCAGTCAATTCGAAAGAGGATAAGCTTAAAGCAATACATCGTGGCTACATGCTCGATAACGAGGATCTTATCGGAAAAGATTATCTTTGGCGAGTAATTACAACCGGTGGCGAAGAGATTGCTTGCAAGGCCATTGAACTGCTGAAGGAAGTCTCAACGGCACTTGGACCCCGTCTACAGGCGAATATTTGTGACTTTCATGAAATGTTTATTGGCGAGTGTTGTGACCGACTGAAAACACATTACGATACTGTTCTTATTTTAAGTAAAACAATCGACAGTAATATTTCGAACGATCCGGACTGCAAAGATATTAAATTGCGTTTCGTCGAAGCTGAGAAAATGTGCCGTATCGTGAAAGTATTGCAAGAATACATAAAAGAATGTGATAGATCTTTTACAGGAGATCGATTTAAGCTGCCATTAAGTCGTGCTGTTCGCGGTAAATACATGAGCTTGTACATTCGGTTTCAAAATGCTGGCAGGCCCATAGATGATATTGAAGTTACAACGCATAGCAATGAAACTGTTGCTGCTTTCAAACGTAATTTACTGAAACGTATCAAGGGCACTTCGACTGCAAACATAAAAGTTGATCTTTACTACAACAATGGCGAGATGATTGAAATTAGCGACGACCGGAACGCCTTATCACAGTACACAATTCGTGATAAAATGATGTTAACCGTAAAGTTGACTCAGATCGGTACGGGACTTGCTAGTAGCCCGGATAGTTCGAGCGATAGCAGTACAGGTTCACCTCCACGTCCTTGTCCCGATATGCTGCGACCTGAATCGGAAGCAACACTGCCGGGTGTTATAATTTCACAGAAGCTTCATTATACGGAGTTTTTCTTGAAGCTGTATCAACTGGGTAGTGAGCTAAAACATGGACATCTTCGAGATAGTACTCGAGCTTTACTTCAATTATTGCCTCTCGATAAGTTTACAATTCGGCAGTTGCAGATAATGTGCCGTGCGCGTATGGGAAATGAGTTACTCGATCAACAGCCGCCAACTCAATCGCAGCAACAAGTCTCGCAAATACAAGCGCCTACTCCGGAAATGCTTTTTCTTCACGCTACACCCGCCCAAGTGCTCTACAACTTAGAAGTATTACATGCAATTTTAATGCCCGCTTTGGATCCATTGTGCGAAGTGACCCTACATATGCAGCTGGCGTGGTTGCATTCCGGCGTGGCGCATTTTATACTTGAATTATTGACCAAGAACAATTTCTTACCAAACGCTGACATGCATACGAAGCGTGCAGCATTTCAATGTGTTTTACGTCTAGCAAAATTGTTCTTGTATATTGTCGGCTGTGTACTGAGTAGAGTAGGCGATGAACCTTTATCGCCGGACTTTGATGGCGATGGGAGATCGCAAGTGGAAATACTAAAACAAGTGCTTACATCAATTCCGGGCAGTTCGGAGCATACTTTGCGTTCGATTTCGGCGAAGTTGGCGGAAAATTTGGCGGCCGAAATGCTTTCGGCAAGTCCCGAAGGTGGTCGATGTCGAATGTTGTTCTGTACCGCTCTACAATGGTCGTGTCCGGATCTGTCGACAATTAAAGCCATCGTACAATTGGCTTGGGCAGCGTCATCCGGAAATCTTCAAATGTTAGGAACGAAAAGTGATTTTAGCGAAGAAATTGGAATCTCGGAATCGCATGATTTCGCAGTTTGCAAAGAAGCATTGGAAGTTTTGACGATTAGCTTGGTACTGAATCCCAGTGCCAATGAGGCACTCAGTAAAGATATTACCTGGCCAAAATTTATTACATCGTTAGTACTTATTAGTCCTTCGCGTCATATTCGACAAGTTGCATCCGAACAACTGTTCCTCAGCTGTACTTACTGTGCAGCCGATCGCAGGCCGTTTGGATTTATGGTGCGACTTCTTGTATCGTCCCTACAGACTCTTATTCCGCAACATGCTAATACTTGTGCGGAATTTTTTCAACTTTTATGTCGTACGTTAAGTTATGGATGCGTGTGGAGTTGGCCGTTGACATGTAATGATGGTCTATTATCGCAAGAGATCAATTGGCTACGAACCGTTCGGGAAAATGTTAAGCAAACCGGTGATATTCAAGTACACGAAGAACTTCTTGAAGGTCATTTGGGACTAGCCAAGGAGCTTATGTTTTTCCTGATGCCTGAATCGAAAGCACAACTAAAGGAATTAATATTGGAGGTAATCGACGATTATCTATTTCCTGCCTCACGGCAATATCTGGACTTGCGTCGAACTGGTCATTGGAAAGAGAGCAGCAGTCCGCCGCCTGTATGCCGAACTCCACATACAATTGCGGCTGCTTGCGATTTATTAGTTGCACTTTGCCAAAATTGTGTTCCAAATATGAAACTTTTAGTAGATACGCTTATAGATATGTTCTGTTCCGGTAAGTTTTGCATAATATTCTTTACTTGCAGTAACTTAACATTAATTGCTTTTATAGATACTGAACCATTAAGGGAATGGGAATATTTACCTCCAGTTGGGCCGCGGCTGTCAAAAGGATATTGTGGCTTAAAAAATGCTGGTGCCACTTGTTACATGAATTCCGTTTTGCAACAATTGTATATGGTTCCGTCTATACGTGTCGGGCTACTTACAGCAGAAGGCGCTGCCACGGATGTTGAGGAAGACTTCAGCGGTGAATCTGATTCTGTATCGAATGATCCGCATGGCTCTGAGGAGGGAAGCAATAGGAAAAACTATCATGTTGGCATCTTAAAATATGTGCAAGCTATTTTCGCTCATTTAGGACATAGTGCACTTCAATATTACGTGCCACGTGGATTGTGGAGTCATTTTAAGTATGTGCCGGTTGCGACGAGACAGTGTTTAACTTAACGGTAGCTTAATGAATATCGTTTATTTATAGGCTACAAGGCGAACCAGTCAATTTGAGAGAACAACAAGACGCTGTTGAATTTTTCATGTCGTTGTTCGAAAGTTTAGACGAAGGTTTAAAAGCTTTAGGACATAATCAATTGATGGGCGCCACGCTTGGTGGATGTTTTAGCGATCAAAAAATTTGTCAAGAATGCCCACATAGATATTCCAAAGAGGAGCCATTTAGTGTATTTAGTGTTGATATTAGGAATCATAGCTCTTTAACAGAATCTTTGGAACAATATGTGAAAGGAGAGCTGTTAGAAGGAGCAGATGCTTACCACTGTGATAAATGTGATAAAAAGGTAAAATTTCGTAAAGTTTATTGTTTTCAATAATTTCATTTGCGTGTTGTTTTTTGGTTTTCAGGTGGTCACTGTTAAACGGCTGTGTGTACGTAAACTTCCACCTGTATTAGCGATACAACTTAAGAGATTCGAATACGACTATGAAAGAGTTTGCGCTATAAAATTTAACGATTACTTTGAGTTTCCTAGGATGTTAGATATGGAACCTTATACAGGTAAGTCAACGATTTTTATGGTTTTTACTGCCGTCGAAATAACGAAGGGACATTCTTTAATACTTTTGTAAAGCTAAATATAGGTAGGTGGCAAAATGTTGGACGTAGGAGGAACTGTACCTACCTTCCTTTTTGAAATGAAAACAATCACTTCTTGGACTACAATCACAGCAATATAAATATGAATGTTGCTATTTCCGTGGCAATAGTCTCAGTACTTTTGCCAATGAAGGGGCTCATTGTACCACTCTGTTTCATTAAGAAACTAAAAGGCTGCATGATTTCTTACGAAATTGACACCCTGTATTGGTCCCTATTTATGAGCTCCTTCATAAGAATTACGCATGGATGGGTGCGAGACTTCTTCACTTTCCCCGTGTACCCCTGCTAGACCCGAGTCCACGAATCTTTTTCTTGTGAAGTAAACGTCAAGTAATTGCAAAGAAGATTTTCTACTTCCCTAAGCCGAAATCCACATCTTGACTGGGTTCAGATTTATTATTCCTAGCTTCTAAATAAGGTCACGAAACTGCTTTCCGTTTCAATTTCGGTTTCTTAAGTTTTAACACCTTGGCTAGGTGAATGTGGCTAGTCATGTTCTAGCAATGGCTGAAAATTGTTGAGTCGCGTCATCCACAGCACAGAACATATGATTCATTATCTAGTAATGCTGCAGCCCACTGTGGCCAATGTGGCAACAATTTTAGCAAGGTCCCTTCGTTTAAGGGGGTCATCCCGTGTGAAGGCTCTTTTCTTAGGCTTTTTTTGGGAATTTTTTTTTGGCGAAGTAAATAAAGATACAACTGAATTTTTTACCACATATTTATGCACATTTTGAGCACACTTTACAATTTTTTTTAGCCCGAAATTGTCGCTCATTGCTGAGGTATACGGCAACTTGCCACTTATTTTGAAAAAACCTTTGTTTCGGTAGACACGATTGCGATTCTGCTTATCTCAAATAAAAAAATCAAATGGAATTTTAATCTGTGAAGTTTGAACTAGTTTCGGAACTAGGATTATCAAAAAATAATGAAAAAGGAATTTTCGGCAACTTGTTGAACTCTTTATAGTCAATTTTGGTGTTTTTTTACGACTTCTTCAGCTCGACTTGATGAATCACAATTATTCTAGTTTGCAAAGTGTGTACATGAGTACTGAATAGGTTCACCAAATTTCAAAGGAACTCGTTCGATAGATTTCGAGATATCGTGTCTACCGATTTGAAAAATACCGTTTTGAGAAAAGCGCGACTAAACTGACCGTTATATTCGAAACAACAAAGGAGTTTAGAGAATGTAACGGCCTGTAACTTCCGAACAGCTTCGAATATCGGAAAATCACTTCGCCCACATATTCTACTTTATATTTGGATGTAATTATTGCAAAAAAAATCGATTTTTTGAGCCAGTCACATGGGATGACCCCCTTAAGTTCTAGAAGAAACATGGTTGTTCTAGAATCTGACCCAGTCAGAAACATTTTCGATTGTGTGGTTCAGATTGTTGTAACGGTCTTCATGTCATTGCAGGCTCAGACTCATCGCAAGGTGTTTCCCACCATGATTCAGGAAGCATATTACCTCGGAGTATTTAGAATCTCAAACTTGAATCTCCCGAATTTGTCAGGCTCCTAATGCTCTCAACAAGCCGTGACGACACTGTAGTGAAGCTTAGGGGTGTCCGAATGAAACATAGATGACTTTGAGTTCATCCATTTACTTAAAAAATATCGATAGCCTGTATAATTGCATAAATCTCCGATTGTAATACCGTCGTTTCTTTCCCTAGGGGAACGACTTTCGATCAGTTTAGCTTTTTAGGAAGAACCCGGCCAATATAAGGTATTATAATATAATAATAAATTGACATTGATAGAATTTGAGCTCACGCGTATATGCAGGTAAGCCTTGCACATTGGAAGCATTAAAAACCGATATACGTGATAGAATTGAAAAAATAGATAAGGGAAGAGTGAAGAAAAACTTTCAAGAACAGTTCCGAGCGCGTGTTTCATTTCCTATAATACGCCTTCCGAAGCAGTAATTGATGCACTGCTATTGCTACAAAAATATTTGTTTTTACTTAATCTACGGGTGATAAGCTTATTATTAGGTAGGACTCGAACACTTGACATTAAAGTTTGTAGACTAGCGCGATTAACCACTGCGCCACATTTCTTTTTCTTCTTCAAAAAATAATGGAGTAATGTTTCTTTAAAAAACTGTATAACTCCGATTAAATTACTTGCGAGATAGGGAAAAAATGGTTAATACTAGAACTTCTTTATTAAATCGTCCAATTTTTGCATTTTTTTTTACTTAAACAGTCCCCTTGTTCGTCGGGATACAAATTTTTCTTAAACATATGAAAATTGATCCATTCTTTGTTCTTATTTCACAGTATCCGGACTAGCTAAACTGGAAGGTGAAGTAATAGAAATCGAAGAAAATACCGATGATCAGCCATCAACTACGAAATACGAATTAACCGGAATTGTTGTACACAGCGGTCAGGCATCTGGTGGACATTATTTCAGTTACATTTTGCATAAGTAATTTATAAAAAAATGCATTACGCGTTCGGAATGAAAAAAATGTTAATATTCAATCTGCTTTGTTCACAGGGACTCAACCACGAATACAGAACAATGGTATAAGTTTGACGACGGCGAAGTTAGTGAATGCAAAATGCACGAAGATGAAGAAATGAAGGCTCAATGTTTCGGTGGCGATTATATGGGTGAAGTTTATGATAATAATTTAAAACGAATGCAGTATAGACGTCAAAAACGTTGGTGGAATGCATACATGTTATTTTACACACGTTGCGATCATAAGCAAGTTCAATCAAAATCTAGTGTCGAACAACTCTCATTAGCGGAAAGCCGAAATTTCGTACTTCCAATGCCAAAGCCTATAGAAAAAAGTGTCAGGTAATGATTGAAATCAAAATCTTATTATTCAAATAAATGCATTAAAATCTTTACATGAAATTTTTCAGAACGCAAAATATCCGTTTTCTACATTCGAGAAGTCTGTTTTCAACTGAATTCTTCAATTTTATCCGAAAGTTAGTAACGTGCAGTGTTCCACCGTCACGAGGCGAGAAATTGGTAAAATATGAATCACAGCAAATAATTTGAATGTAAAAAAACTAAAACATTTATCATTCATTTACAGACACCGCAAACAGAAGAATTATCATTATTAGGCGTACAATTAGCTTCACAATTTCTATTCCATTCTGGATTCCGAACAAAGAAATCTCTACGCGGTCCGGCTATAGATTGGTATGAAGAATTAAAAATTCCTGTGCACCATTGGTAGGCTCTTAAGATAAATCTTATTTATTGTTCGCGTTTTATTATTTAATTTTTTCATCATTTTGAATGTTTATAATTTACTTTTCATTTGTTTTGCTTTTTTGAAAGCCTAAATAATATGTGCACACATGAATTTGCTTTGGAATCTCGGCAGTTTATTAATAGCACGTTATATTTTGATTTGCTTTGAACAGGTACGATACGTTGTCGCATCATATTCGGCATTCAGCTGTTGTGCGAAGATGGTTCGCACATAATGCTCTGTTAAATCCACCTTCACGTCTCGGCGAATATGTGTTGGTTGCTCCGTCGCCCGAAGTACGAACTGTGTTTGTAAAATTAGTGGTTTTCTTCTGTCATTTCGCGAATAACGATGATCCATTGCCGGGCTTCGATGGAAGTAATTTAAGCGAACAAATTTTAATATGCGTGCTACAACTATTGAAGAGCGAAGTACCAGATCATGGCAAACATTTACCACACTATTTCGGATTATTTAGTATGTTCGATGGGCTAGGAATACAAGAAAAACATCAGTTATTGAAGGTAATTAATGTTTTTTGATATACAACGATTAGTGAATGAATTATCTAAATTTGAAATTGTTACACAGTTGAATGTCGCCGCGATATTCATGCAAGTAGCATTGGATGAAGGCCCAGGTCCTCCAATTAAATACCAATATCCAGAGCTTTGTAAGTTGCATCAGGTGGTGTCACATTTGATTCGTTGTAGCGATATCTCGTCGAGATGTCAAAGTTCAAATAGTAATGCTCGACCCTTACCAAATGTCTATAAGGATCCAAACGTACCAGTTGATAGTTTAATTCCGTTATCAGCAGAAGCGACAGAATATCTTTTTGGTAGAACAAGGTAACGATTTTATACTCTCTTTTCTTCTCCATCGGCTAATCAGAAATATAAATTATTTCAGTTATGTGAAAAAGTTGATAGAGGATACAAATGTCGGTGAAGAGGCATTGAAGTTATTACAGTATTGTAGTTGGGAGAATCCCCATTTTTCGCGTTCTGTATTAACTGAATTACTGTGGCAATGCGGTTTTGCTGCTTACTGGCATGATATGCGACATCATACCGAATTACTTTTAAATATTTTACTTATGGAAGATTCATGGCAAAATCATAGGATACATAATGCTCTAATGGGTGTGGCCGAAGAGCGCGAAGGTCTTTTAGAAACAATACAAAGAGCAAAAACACATTACCAAAAACGTGCATACCAAATAATTAAGTGCTTGGTTCAGTTATTCCGAAGAAGCCAAGTTGCGCTTGCTATGTTGAATACGAATCATCATATTGCAAGGCACTGGACACTAGCCGTCGAATGGCTGCAGGACGAATTGGAAAGACAGCGTGGTATCGCCAATCAATACAATTACAGCTCATGGTCGCCGCCAGCACAAAGTAACGATAATACAAATGGTTATATGTTGGAGCGATCTCAATCAGCTAAGAATACATTGACAATGGCATATGAACTATGTCCAGAAGAGGTCAGTCTTTTAATTTTCATAATTGATTTAGGTCTATAACAACAATTTATATCGTTCTAGGAGCAGGAAGAAACAAACGAATCTGATGTTGAACCTGTAGAAGAAACAAGATCACAAGCCCCTGGCGAGCAAGGAGTTGTCATTGTTGAAACAACTGTTGCAACGGCAGCACCAACATTGATCGAAGTTCCAACAATTAGTTCTAGTCCGGTTGTGAGTAGTACGCAAGCTTCAACTATACTCACACCCCTAGGAAGTGGTGAACCTGAAGTGGGTGGTAGTATTACGTCTTTACTTAGGGATCTGAGGTTGACACATCAGGTAAATATTTTATTTAATATATGATTTTGCAATATCCATACTAGTTTCAAGGAGCTAAGATCCTGAATTTAATTTCGACTTAGAGCCTAACCTTTATTCGTTCTTCGATATTATGAGAAGCTCATTTGCAAAGTTAGCTCAGTCCAAAATATAATAGTGTTGTATTCTTTGGGTTCAACAGTTCATAAACCGTTATTTAAGAACATTATAAACTCGTTCAGAAAGTTCTTTTGTTGTCTGATCCGATCATTGTTTAGTTCCGATCATTGTCTAGTTCCGATCATAATCCAGTTCCGATCATTGTCTAGTTCCGATGATTGTTTAGTTTTTTTCTATTAAGCAAATCAAAATTAAAGAAAATTTTAAATATGGAGCAAATTGTGTTTCGTGTCGTCATTGAATTTCTTAAGCAATGAAGTACATCTAAAATCATCGGAGAAGAAATCGCAACAGTTTACAATGACTGTTATCGTTCGATTAGCACAATCTACATGTGACATAGTTTTTTCAAAGCAAGTAGAGAGCTCTGCGAGCTTTGGAAGACAGATACACACAACTTCTGTGGAAGCAGTCGCAAAACTCAAAAATTTACTATTGGAGGCGTCTGAAGAAGAAGCAACATGCGAAAATGCTTGGATTATCATGTTCAATAATTTTGAACATTGTACATAATCAGATTCCGATGTTCCGCCCAGAATGGTTGCAAAATCCAAAAACACTGCACAAGTTCGGTCGAGCCAGCCGCAATGCGCTGGTGAATAAACTTTAAGCCACCTAACCTATCGTCAAGATCTAGCCACCCCCATACTATTATTTTTTATTCCCAAACTTGAAACCTATCTACGTGGAAAGAAGTTCTCGAACGATGAAGAGGTCAAGTCTGAGATTTCAGATCCCTTTGAAGCGAAGGAAACCAATTTTTTTTTCAACGGGATAGAAAAATTATTCGAAAGATCTAATAAACGTATTCGTGTTAAAGGAGAATTTATTGAAAAAGACAAAATATTATCGCAATTCCGAGAACTCATTGAGCTCCCCTCGTAATATTGAAAACAATAGCAGACAAAAAGATTTAAACGAAAAACGTAAAGTTTTATTAGCCCTTGTGAAAAGTTGATATTTTGTTGATGCGTAGAATTAGCATCGATATCTAGAACCAAGTTTCAAATTAACAGAACTCTCCGATTTTTAAAAACCGTATTAAAAATTATATACAAATTGTATAGCAGAATTTTATCCCTTCTTCCCCTTTATGCTCGTATCTACTCGTTAAAGATTGAAGCTCTCCACTGTTTGTTTAAAGTACTGTTCTGAGCTACGGGACCGCCGGGATTACAAGTAAAAATACAATTCGATTAAAGTTAATTAAAACACAACTCGATTAAAGTTTATTGGCAAGTCTTCCCGATTTTATTTACTACTCGATCGGTGTTAGCAATGAAAATCATTATTCAGTAAAACTGACCGTCGTCTCCCTCTCGCAGTAGAAAAACTGATCCCGTGTACAAGCCATGTGCAGATTTCCAGCACATTCGGTTGTCTGTGTGGAACATGTAAGCAGTGTGTAGAATATTCGAGAAGTATATAGAGCTTTTTACAGTATTTTAATTAGATATTGGAAGGTTGTAGTTTTCTCTGAAAGCTTTGATTTGCTCCAGGTACAGTCACGATTTGAATTGTTCCCGCAGTTTTTGAGATGTGGCAGCAAAATTTGTGTAGACAACATAAAGTTGCAACTTTCGAAAAAAAGCTGCAAACGTAGTAACACATCGCATAACACTTGTATTCAGGTTGCAAACGCGTACGAGTACGAACTATCAAATCTCGCACAACTGGAAAAAATAAAGTACTGAGTTTTCTTATTCTATCGTAGCATATTTACAGAAAAAAGTTATTAACAATCATAAAAAAAACAGGAATTCTGTTGATTTCAGTGTTATTTCTCGTACGTCAAGTGGGTGTATTTTGGACTGTAGAGCAGATGATTGATTTCTCCGAATTCTGTTTCGCGCTGGTCATGTCTTGCAACTTGAGCTGTGCAAATCTTGCAAAAATTGCACTTCTTTGCTGGCTTTGCTTCTCCTTTTTACAGTGATCGCTTATCGCACTTGTTTCAAAAGAACAGTGTATTATTTTTCGTTTATCGTTGAACCTGTAGCAAGGTATACAAGCTTCGAGGCTGATTGCTTTTTTGGATTTCAGAGTCTGATCCATGTCTCAACAATGATCACCATTCGTAAAGGAAACATATTTCAAGTTATTCGTACAGTGAATCAGAAATATCTTGAAGTTTCTGTCGTTTGCTGGTTATCGAGAAGCGTGACATTTTCGGTGCCCTGTTGGTGTCAATCTTTTCCATGGAGAATTTCTCCAATCCATTCTTTTCTAATGGCCAGGGATTACTCAGTCTGCTATATCTTGATTTTTCTAGTAGTAGAGTTTTGATTTCTTCGAGATTGTTCTCTGCGATGGAAATGTTTGGTCAGCCTGATCGGGCATTATCTGGTCTGGAAAAGGTGTCTTTAAAGTTTCGCCGTCGAATACGTCCCTCTCAGTGCTATAAATTAAATTAAACGTAAAGTAATTATAAGCATCTTTACTTTATTTGTATTGTATTTTGTAGTTAGGTTTCTGAGTCTTCTAGTTTCCATCTCCTACATAAAGACAGCTCAGTATGTTCTACATATTTGTATGCTGTTTGAAGGCATTGTGTCGTGTATATAATTAATTTTTTCTTTAGTTCTGGTTTTTTTTTCATTTGAAACTAAGATCTTATTTTTAATGCTCGCATTTTTGTAACTGACAAATTGATAAACTGCGATTAGTTTTTGAATACAGCATAGGTCACAATGTAACATCGGAACCTTTTTATGCTGTACTTTCCATCCTTAACTCTAAAAATTCGGATTTATTGACAAATACCAGAGATTTTTGCCTTTTCATGATTGTTTCTTAAATAAATTGAAAATAATAAAATATCATTTAATCGTAGCCCACAACAACGTCGACGTCGACAACGGCAACAGTAACAACAGCAGCAACAACAACATCCAAAACAGAAGGTGATGATTCGGTTGAGCCGAAAGTTGCGCTACAGGCATCTACTGCACCCACAGTAAGTACGGCTACAACAATAACAACAAATGTAATTAACTCTGTAACGGCAACAACTATGGAGCAAATCTAGGATACAGCTGATATAAATAATAATGTTATTAAGGTTATTATAAATATTATTTAATGCTATTTACTATTATGATAATTTAATGAAAATAAACAAAAAATAAATCAGAAATACATACATATTTGATGAAAGCAAGAATAACAATTACAAAAAAAAATATCTTATTAAAATACACACACACACAAAACAAAGGAGAGGAAGATAATATAAAAAGAAATTTTTATGTATGAAATCAAACTTAAACGAAAAAATATTGAAATAAATAAATAATAACCATATGAACACACAACACTTAAAACCATGCTACATAATATTCATGTCAGACAAAACCATAAACAAAAGAAAGAAATGAATGTTTTTAAAAACGGTAATAATTTGTTAAATAGTTGGAATAAACAAATGAAGTTTTTTTTTTAATTTGTAGATTTTGTTTTCTGTTTCGCCTTTATAAGAAATAGTTGGTTTCTTGTCGTTTCTTACTTTGTTGAAACGTATTTGTACATCATGAATTGCAACATTTTTCAAACATACTATGATGTCGGAGTAGCTCTCATCTTAAAGAGTTTTATATATGTGGTAATTACCATGTAATTGTTACATTTATTTTTGCTAAAGCAATTATGTAATGTCGTATGGCATACACATACCCAAATGGAAAAGGTAAACATATTAAAAAATTGAGGCAAAATATTTTTCTTATTAAATTCGTATATAAAACTTTGAAATCATCACATTTTACAACACAGTGCCTATTGACAATAAGTTGTTTTTATGAATTAGAATGAATTCTCCTTCGTAATTTGATTGCGTTAAAATGAAACATGAATTACATTAAATTTTAATATATTATTAACTGCAAAATTGTATTGATAACAAATATGCCAATCGGTTCTTTTTTTGTTATTGAATCATTCGAACAAAAAAAAATTTATTATGAAATAAATATATCAACATAATTTATTGACAATTTGGAAAAAATTAATTGTTTTTTTTTGCGAGTATTTCTTCTCAAATTTTATAATATATTAGGGGATTGTCGTATGTGCCGGCTATTTTAGTTGATTTTATATTATATTCATCAAAATAATACAAAAATAAAACTACAAAACACATTCATGAGAAAAATAGGGATTTTAATTTTATACTAAAATGCCATAATAGGTTATTTTTCACAGTTATTTAATGATAACAAAAGCAAGTGTACATAGTTTAAAATAAGGAGAAACAATTTAAAAAACCATTAAATTTTTTCTTTTCGCTTTACTACTACTACAACATTTATATCGATAGTTTAAATTTTAATTGCTTTATAAAAAAATATTATTATGATTAACTTACATATTGTAAGTAAGTTTTGAAGAAAAGAAACCTAATTACCAAAAAAAAAAAACAAAAACGAAAAAGAAATGTATTGGAAAATATTTATAAACTCATAATAATTTCTAGTAAAAATAAATTGGACAAAAATTTAAATGTTTTATCATTTCACATTGGAAGTTAATTTTTTTTATGTAAGTTGGCATTTGTATGTTATAAGCAAGATGCGGATAATGGGCAAATATTTCCCAATATATTTTCTAGGAATTAATTCTGAACATGTATTTTATGCGTTTACTGCATAAAACCAAAATTATGTCCGGTATTTAAAGTGATAGCCGCCCAGGGAGGCCTGCCCCGAATTCGTGACGAGATGGACTTTTTGAATCTTAGCATTTGATTAAGTTTAAAAACTCGAATGACGTTAAGAGAGAATATGAAAAAAAATATTTTCGGAATACACCACAGAATGAAGGGCTTTTATACTTTACTATCAAGTTTGAAACTAAACATGTTGTTTTTCTCTTTTATGCCGAGGCCATACCTCAGCATAACGCCTAACGTGATACCATATGACGTCAAACGCAGGTATGTCCACGATCTTACGCGATAATTTCAACAACGCAATATTAACGGCATTTGACGTTAGGCGATAGTTCAACTGGGCGGTCTTTTTGGCATATCAGAGGGATAACAACGTGTTGTTTAATGCATTTGTGGGGTCTGGTCACATTCATATTAGAAATTTCGAGTTGCAAAGTTCAGAGTTTAAATGAATGAAACTGATACTGAAATTCCTAAAACGAATTATTGAAATGAAAATATTTTTAGTTCATTCATTCCTCTTTCATGTTCCAGTGGCGTCGATATTCCCATAGCCACTACACGTAAGTGTAGCCATACAAAATAAGAATGTATCGCTTAATTTTTTGTCACCGCGTTAGACCTTAACGCAGGTCTGTCGCCACACCAACATTACGAAAGAACTCAATTTGCCCTCTCTTTCGAGAGTAGTTCCGAGTGCTCAACGAATTTCATGTGATCATCACAGTGGCGTAGCTTCAAGGATGGAACCTATCGCCTATAATGCTACAATTGGACATGCTCTGACTGTGTGTAAATGAATTAAAAATAAATAAAGTCATTATGCTGCTCAAACGATAGGAATTCACCCGCTACAGACTTAATTCGAAAATGAGCAGCCGCCATCAATATAGGATGAGACGATATCAGCATTAAGTATCATAATGCACTTTGATCGGATCTATTCGCGTCGCCTTGATCATTTGGATTGAGCTCTTTAGCTCTTGCTTTGTTAAGAAAAAGGAGATACTACTACTGAACGAGCCGGATAGATGCGACGGCAATCCCATGCTTATATGATTTTTATAAACACCGTACAGTATTCTCCATTACACTACAGAGGACAGTTTTACAATCGAGGTTAAAATTAACAATTTAATGGTGAGGTGGAAATTCACTCTTGGACTGGGTCTAACAAAATTTGAGTTTCCCATTCCCAAGAATAAATCAAAAATATTGCGAGGCTCCTTAGGCCCAAGTCTATGAATCCTTAATTTTTTGTGGAGTAAGTGCAAAAATTACATGTAACGCACATGACCAATGCGGCACAAGTTACTACCACTACGAAACCATCAAATTCAAACCTTTAGAAATAATTATGACTTCTACAAGAAATGTTTTTTAAGACGGTGAAATTGGGCCCGTAACGTTAAGTTAGATCAATCTCTTGCGAGTCAGATCTAAATTTGTGAAGGTGGGGTATTTTCAATACTATAAGCATCGTTGCAGTTGCGGGCGGCTCCTTAGGCAGCTTACTGAGAGGAAAATGGGTCACTGCTCCTTTTTTTTTATTGAAGAGCAACATAGTTGCCAAATTAGGTTTATCCAAGGTTCCGAGGAAGGAAGAATTATTTAAATTCCAGCTCTATCGAGGCAGAATTTACCTTATCTCTCGTTATGAAAACCAGATGGTTTATAATATTATTTTTAACGGGATGCGTGATAAAATCACTCTCAGTGACCACTGACGGGAGCAGCAGTGCTCTTCCACAATACGCAATCTTGGACAATAGTCTTTACCTGTCGCCAAAAGTTATTCACTCCTCGATTGCTTATTTTCGTGTGTTTCTTGGAAGATATTAGCTACCTGAGCGTTGCTGCTGTTATAAACCCATCTTCAATCTGCCAATTTGAATAACGAGTTTTACTGTTTTACAGCTAACTACATCTATACCTGATGCTTTCCTTTTCGACATTGACCGAAAATAACATTACTGAAGTGGTGTGCTAGACAAACTCTATTTAAGTGTAAGATCTCTAACTTTGACCCCTTCATAACGAACATAGATGATCATTTCGGGTCTCTCTTTTAGCTTTATATCCCAATTATCTCATGAGCCATGATCGGTTTAAGCCAAGTATTTTCGAAATCAATTTGGACGTTCATGTCTGCAGAGATAATAAAATTACCACCCGTGGTAGGAGGTTGAAGATTCGGTAGCCTAGTTGCTACGAGCGTTGGTCTACTGTGTAAGTAAAAAAATGATATTGGAAGCAATATCAGTCGCTCACAAAAGGACTGTTACTGTGACTCACATAACAAATAGTATGAAAGCTGTTGTTGTTGACAAAAACAATGATCCAGGGACTGGATCATACATAACAATCTGCAGCTTGTCTACGGGCATACGAGTATTCTGATCAAAATAAAGAAACTGTTGAAGGATGGGCGTCTCATTGTGAATGACCTGGTTTGAGATATCAACGGAACCCCTTTTTAATATGAACAATTTTGGCGATTGGAGGAACAGTTTGCAGGAAACAATTTTTTTCAATACCCAAGCCCAATAATCCTACTTGACCTACAGTTGTCTTGTGCTCGTACACAAGATATGAACCTGGGCATGACCGTTATGGGAAACCGCCACCCGTATCGGAGGCTCTACTCCTGTACTGTTCATTAGGCTTTCTGCCTCGACTGATAAACCATTTTTAGTGAAATTTCATGGCCTTGGTTCAGGTTGTTGTAGGCTCACTTGTTAATATGCAATAAAATTTCTTCTTCCTTGGTACGTTCTATTGTAAGATGCCATTCTGATCTTATTTTTGAGCCTGATGAAGATAATATATCCTTAATTGGTTTTTAACTCGGCAAAATGATTATCTGTTCAGCATCTGTGTTTCAACTGATTCCATTCTGCTTTATTTTGCTTAAATCGATATCAATCTTTTTGCTATCCATTTTACGTTCAATTACTAATTGTTATTTAATGTTGTTTAAGGACACCGAGCTGGACTTATGGGTCAGCCTTTAATACAGTACGTAGTACAGGTCACAGGTTAGTCAGTTTGGGTACACAATAGCAAATACGGTTGAATGTAGTGCATTCTACATTTTTGATGCAGGAGAGATAAACGATTGCCTAAATTTCACTGAAAGGAAATTTGGGTGTCACCACACTCGTGTGGGCGTTTAGATGAAAGAGTACTACGAGGGAATTGAAAAAGAGGAAGAACAAGACGACTGATTTTATTACTACAGTGACCGTTAAAAATCTGTAGATGTTGAGTACTGCTATATTGCTTCTTTCCAAATATGCGAATTGCACTAAAGTCAAGGCTTGATATGAAACTTTTAGATCGTATGATGTGAAGTAAGGAACCAATTATTTCGGCCCACAATAAGTAGTTTTCGTCATAATTTTCTGATATTGAAATACCACCCGACATTTTTTACCTATGACGCGATAATTGATCAGGCCTAATGCTACGATTAGACGGTCACTCAAAACCGTCAATGCATTGACACTGTGACGTCACGTAAAAATGCGTCGTTTCAGTGTCAATGGAGTCTCAATCGTCATTGTGTCAATTCTTGATGAATTGACGATCACACGGAATGACCATTTTGGTCATATCTGTCCCAAACTAAATTGACAAGCAGGCTGACGATGCTGGTAGTCAATTCGATTTGTCACCTACGTTGTCAATGAATGGCACGAAAAAACTATGCGATCACACGGGATTGACACATCTCTACGAATTGACAATAGATAGGACATTCACATCAGTAGAAATTTGTATATTTACATTTTTCAAATGAAACGGGATTGAAAGAAAGCTGTGAATTGTGATTTTTTTGTGTGAAAAAATAAAATATATAGTTTCGTGTTCAGTGTATTTTTTAAAGTCAATTACAAAACGAAATCATTTGGAGATGGCGATTTCGGTAGCACATGTCACGATAGCGCCTTGTTTGGTTGTTTGTTTGGGTGTTTGGATTGGTTAAGGATTCGTGAAAATGTACACAATCACATAACACCAATGTACACAATCACATAACTAAAATAAATTATATAACTAGAAATATCTGGGAGATATAACGAAATTCGTAAAAATATTTAAAAAACTCCGTTTCAAGGATATTTGTTTAATTTACCATTAATTTACGACCGTCGTAATAACTTAGGGGGTCATCCTTATGCGATTGAACAGTTAGAACGACATAGGTTGAGAATAAAATGGTGTGGTAGGGGATTTAGGGTGGTGGAACGGGATGGCGGGAGCTTCTGAAGTAGCGGTGAACGTTGTTTTTGAACTGTTGAAGGTTATAATTATTAGGGCAGATCGGCTGGCAATGTGTTTCACATTACTGATGGCGAAAGAGGTTGCATAAATTTCACTGCTCTCCACAAAAAGGGGGCTGAACAGTATACTCGCACGTGAAGCTTGGCGAGTGTCATGGTCGGCGAATAAGAGTGGAGGTATAAGATGTTTTAATTACTTACTACATTTACCATTGAAATGTCGATAGTAAATACAGAGTATTCCGACATATCGACAATGCTCAAGCTACAGAAGCTGAAACGGATTCGTCTCCAATTAGTCGGAACGCATGTTTTTGAACACGATTGAGCAAGGTTAAATGGGATTTTGGGACCCAGCCCAGGTATGCTAATTGTACTCAAGGCGTGGTCTGATATATGCCTTGTAGATTGGAGCTTGTGAGTTGACGACAGAAGGTCGTTAATACGTAAAGATGCGAAATAGGTTGCGACATAGAACCAAGCCATAAATAAATTAAAATTTGATTGTTTGGCTTCAGTTTAATGCACTTCACTTGTAATTCTATATACAAAAACCAAATTTTATCTTTCTGGTACAATCGGTTCGCAAGATATTGTCATCCAAAGTTTCTTAACCCCCACCCCGACACTCCAACTCTCGTCTTAAGAATTTTAGTACTTGTCTAGGCAGATAGTATCCCTCAAGACAACCAAAAAGTTTCATACCACTCGTAGGGGCTTATCCAATTTACAAAAAACAAATTTCAACTTAATACCCCAACGCATTTGTGAGCTACACATATTCATATCATATTCAATTTTACATACGGCGGAAAGATAGATTTTTTTCCTTTTTGGGGACTACTAGTCCAAAAATGTTAAAATACTAAATTTCAGTGTATTTAAATTTTTTGACATTTCCATTCAATCACAAAACTTTATTATTAAATAATTTTAAATTAAATAATTTCCGCTCGATCAAGTTGCCAATGTGTCAATTTGTAGAGAAAGGACACGGCAGAATTTCGTGTCGTGTCAATCCATGGGACAGTGTCAATGCATTGACGACTCATCCAAAATTGTTATCAATTCGTCGCAAACGCATTGACAGGGTGATCACACGGTCATTCAAAATTGTCAATGCATTGACACAAAAACTTGTGTCAATTCGGTAGTCAATTCTACTATCAATGCATTGACGTGTCACAAAAATGACGATCACACGGGTTGACATTGAATTGACAACTTTGTGACCACATTCTACGTAATTTTGACGTCAGAGTGTCAATGTATTGACGGTTTTGAGTGACCGTCTAATCGTAGCATAAGCCTCGTCGATTGTACTTGGAACTTGGAACATTTTTTGAATTGTAGCTCTTAGTTTTTTTTCGGGAATAAGTTGTCAGCCTAAAAATAAGGTCCCTATTGTGGTTATCGTCTAAGCAAGTTATCACGACGATAACTAAAAGACGCAACAACGATACTACTGCCATATGCCCCAAAAGATAACTAAGATGAATCCAAAAAATTATAAATATTAAAAAACGAGCAAAAGATAGAAACAACAACTTAATATTATTTTCTAATGGAATTGCATCCAAATGTATATAGCGAAGTCTCCTGACGTGCGAAATATCAATTCTATGAGTCGGGGAAATAACTGAAAATGCGCATTTAGTAGAGCGACAACGTAGTGTGATTTCGCTCATTATATTCTTAAAAAATAAATAAATAATTTAATTTCTCGTAATTACCCGCTTATGCTTACTGAGAGCTATACCAATCATTTAAACGTAACAGCTAAAATTCTTCACATCAATAAAATTAAGAAGACCAAAAAAAGTATGTACCTACACACCGTAGACTAAAAAAGGAAATTTTGTAAATAATTGTAACTTGTTTTGCGTGTTTTCAATTCGTAAAAAGATTTAGTATTTTTTATTGTACCACTACGATAAATTTATATCAGTCATTTTAACAATTAAACTAATATCCGAAAAACTTACTTAAGTATAAACATTGAAATAATTATTATTTAACTATTAAAGCTTTGTTTTTTTACATGAATATAAATAATATACAAAGAAAATATAACGAATGGATTGTAACAATGTTAATAAAACAAAAATAGAATAGTTTTAAATAAATTTGAATTTTTAAAATAATTTTGAAATAGAGATTAATTTTAGTCAGTTTGTTGAGAGCTTCTAACATTAAACGAACACGCTGATAATACCACGAAAATACAAGTATGTGCATAAAAATGTTTCACTTTATCGAGTTTTCTTAACTATTTGTCTTCATTAACTATTAAAATTTTCAATTTAATATTTTTATTAAATTTATTATTAAATACATATGCGAACATTTTTATAAATAGCAATTAAAAAGTACTCTTTTGGTACTCGAGATAACAAAAATTATTATAAATAAATTGATACTAAAAAGAACATATTGCAAAAGTGAAACTTAATAACGAAAATGAAAAATATACATAGGAATATATATAAAAAATTTATAAATTATTAAAAACAAAAATAGATTCGATGAAATAGTAATTTATAGTTTAATTAAATATGAAAAAGTAATGATACTAAAAAATTTTCTAATATGTTGATAAAATTAAAAATTATTGAAATCTTTTAAATTGAACATAAGAATCGATTTATAATACACTAAGAAGGAGATTATAAGGAAAATTATGAATACAAAAGAAAAAACGATTACACATTTTATTTATGTGAAGGAGTCATTAAAATTCAATAAAAGTATTTTAAATTATTTGGAGATTGATTTTTCCTAGTTCTAACGGCTTTGTCCAATTTTCGACAACTCAAAATCCGCACCAAACAGTGACTTTCTCGGAATGAATTTGGTGCTGGTGTATCTCGTGTGGATTGGTATCGTACCAAATCCGACAATTTTGGTTGTTCACACATCCATTCATTAAGAAATGGGCCTCGTCGTTAAAAATCACGCAATGCGCGGATCGTTTTTCGAACGGAGCTCTGCTTTTGAAAATAAAATTTGATGATTTGCGCGCGTTGTTCAACGCTATAGCTTTCCATGGTTATTTGCCATTCACAACAAATTCGACGGATGCTGTTTTAACAACATGGCCGGTACAACCTAACAAATTTTGAGCGTTCCTATTGAAAAACCCCCTATATATCCCTCCTATCTTTATAACAATACCCCGTATACTAAAAAAGTGTCGACTGAAAAAAAATCAAGTATCGTCCACCGTCCAGAGTCGCATTCTACTTTGAAGATTACGCATTGAATATGCCAATCGATACTCATCACTCGGAATCATTTTTGAAATTTAGTCCAAATCTTAACCGGGTCACATTTTGCGTAACGGAATTAGAATCTCTAAGCGAACAGTTTATGTTTTGCCAGAGTTGTAACACCGCTTCCATAATGCGAACCGCTAAGACCTAAAATAGAACTCTACAACAGTTCCTATGGTTAATTATGGGCTTCGTGTAGCATTTCATCGGCATTCCCATATCTGTTTACATTTCGTTTGGTAGCGGTCATGCTTGCCGCTCGTCACGTTCGTTTACAAATTGCCAGCTGATCCGTCGGTAATGAGCTGATCCATCGGAACCTTCTTGGAACTAATTCCATTCAATCCTTATGGATGTTATAGTATGCTGTCGATAGTAGAGAAGCATACTCCTGACCAGAACGAACAAAGGCACAATATAGTGCTCCCGTGAAATAGGGGTCGTTAAATTTCTTACACCATCGACTATGCTGGGTACCAGGGCATAGTGACATACCAGGGAACGAACTGGCCGATGAGCTGGCGAGACTAGGATTGGTGTTAGCCGGGATGGTAGAGGAGGTGGTTTGTCCACCATTAAACGGAATCAAAGCACGTATCAAGGATTGTGCCGCGGACGCAGTGAACTCTAGATGGGGGGCACTAACGAGCTGTAGGACTTCTAGGGCAGTCTGGCAAAGGTTGGACAGACGGAAGAGTAGGGAGATATTGGCATGGAGTGGGGGAAGTCTGCGGTTACTCGTCGGAATATTGACAGGGCATTGCTTGCTAGGGAAGCATGCTATGAGTATGGGGATCGCTGACTCTGACGTATGCAGGTATTGCCTTAACCTATATGCCTCGGAGGACATCACCCACATTTTGTGTGAGTGTCAGGCGGTTGCAAGGAGGCGACTGAGGTGGCTGGCAGTCTTTTCTTTGACAATTTGGGGGACCTGAGGTCGATAGGGCACGACAAGCTAGTCAAGTTCTTTAGGGATCTGGATTATTTAGGAGATGTTTAGTGACCTACGAGGCTCTGAAGTGATCACTATGGGTCCTATTTTGGTGTCTAGTGTGCGCGGTGGCTTAGCGCTTCGCCCCTTCTTAAAACTAAAACTAAAACTATAACATGGTCAATATGGCCGTCAAAGCTATGGTAAATGCAATCTTAAAAAATGAATGCCTGGTCGCATATCTTATTTACTCTTTGTAAAGCAGTTCCGTCTATTACGTAATTAAATGAAACTGAACTTTTCATTCGTGAAAATGACATTGGTGTGCATTCACCAACATGAATTGCCATTCGATTTAAGGTGAAGAATCTCTGCATATTGTCTTGCAGTGAAATAGATTTTTTTTGGCTTAATGATCACACGAAAAATGTTCGCGTCGCCAGCGTAAAGAAGAATCTTCGAGTTTGAAATAACTGAATTTTTTACGTTAATAAATAAAATATACATAAAACACATTAAAGTGAGCAACACCACCAGCTGTAAGGGTGTTTCGGATAGTAGGCTTGATACATCCTCTGACGAGTTTATGCCATCCGCTCCTTCGGACCTAGTCCAACACAGTCTTATTAACTGGCCTCTCCAGTGCAGATTTTCCAACTGTCATGTCCTCAATGGCAGCAGCCAGGACAGCAATTAATCACCAGTCGGGGAATATCGTGTTGGGGTTTCACAAGAAACTCCTCTGGCGCCGGAAAACAACAAAAAACTTCTTAAAATTAGCTTCAACGGTAGCTTCACCATGAAAAAATTCCATTCTAACATTAAAGTGGTTCAGGGTGGCCCCTGCGGCAGGCCAGGAGTATTGGGACTTGGGAATAGTCGAGGAAAATATCCCACGAAAGACGAAGTTTTGGGTACAATGAGTTAAATATGATTTAATCGGATAAATTTTTCATGGAAGCTGCGATGAACTGGCTCGGTTTTCCTGATAATTCATTTTAATAAAGTAACTGACACTATTCGATTTTAAATGTTTATTAAACAGCGCCATCTACACGCTCGAACGTACAATATAACCGGTGCGCGATTCATTGGGATCTTGGCCACTTCAGCTGGATTCCAATTGGATTGACGTTTCGTTCGATCCATTTGCGCTGTCACTTGTGTTTTCCGTGCGCACGGACATCGATTTGGAAATAATTCTTAAAATTGCTGATAATTAGAAGAAGACAGTGTTAATATAACACCTAAGTGAAATGTTAAAGGCGCAATTAGGACTTCGGTAAGTTCACTGATATTCCAAGTGTTCTATTCTGTATTTTTACTCAACTTTGGTTAAACGATATTTTGTCTTAAATTTAGCTTCGTTCATTATGCATATGTTTTTATTTATGACCGCAATCTGTAATGGTCATATCCATTGTACATAAGTTAAATTTTATGTCAAGCAAAGCAAAGTGATCAATTAAAATATTGCAAAATTGCACACAAATTTGATAACAACATCGTGGACAGCTTACGTAATTTATATTGGTTTTGAACCATGATTTAGCACGTACACAGTGTTATTAGAAAATTCATTCGTTTGAACTTTATCCGATAAGGTTTGAGTTTGTGCTTCGGCAACATTGTATTGTTGCTTACATGAACCTGAGTGTAGTGTTGCTTAAACATCGATAGACTATCGATAGTATCGATAGTTTTTACTATCGAAACAATCCATAGGTTTCAAAAACCATCGAAATGGCAATTGGCATACAGTATCTGTATTGTTCTTACAGGATCTGTATGCCAATTGCCGTATCGATGTTTTTAATACCTATGGATTGTTTCGATAGTAAAAACTATCGATACTATCGATGTTTAAGCAACACTACCTGAGTGGCAGTAGGCAATTACGAGGATAGGATTAGGGGTTTGCCCAGCAATTTTCGCTGAGGGGTGTTCAACATTTTAGGGGGAGGGGGGAAGGTATCACTCTTTTCAACAAATATATCTGGTACTTTTCTTATCAATGAAGATATGAATTAAAAAAATTTTGTTTTTATTACTTTAATCAAACAATTTTACTTGGTTACATCTAGCATTTAAGCCGGCCTATACCTCAATAATTTATTTAGGACGCCTGCTCTAAACACTTCGTAGGCGACTCAACCCAGTTTCAAATCAGGGCTCGCTCATTTTTTTTAATAGATTCGAGAATTTATCGCGAATAGCTGCCCCAGTGAGCTTACTCGGGCAGCTATTCCTGTTGAAATCTGTATTCTAGCCTACTATCTACAGGGAAAAGCAATAAAAAATAACAAAAGCAGCAATATTCATGGTATTTTCAATGTAAATTTTAATCACTACTCTGATCTGGATAAATGCGCAAAAAAACACACCTAATGTATAATACTAACTTCAAATATATATAATATAGTTACAATTTTGCTATTTAAAGGTAACAAAATTTGTAACCTGACCTAAAAGAGGTCGACTGATTTTTCGTTGTAAATGTATGATTCGCCCTAAACTTATTTTTTTGATGATAAATTTTAATGGACTAAATACGACCTAGCCCAATTTTAGACCTCTATCAATGTAAACAGTTGGTGATTAAAACTAATTTAAACCACGGCATAGGTCAGGCCGCGATCAGGTCGCTGGGAGTAAACTAGCTTAATATACAGTACTAGCCGCGTACCGCGTCTACGCTCGCTTCGCTCCTGTTATTCCCGTTGATCCCGTTGCTCCCGTTGATTAATTGGTCCTGTTTCTCCCGATACTCCTGTTACTATCGTTGCTCCTATTTTCTCCCGTTGCTCCCATTTCACCCGTAGCTCCCGTTACTCCATCCATTATCCCCCATCCTCCATCCACCATCCTCCATCCTCTATCCACCATCCTCTATCCACCGTCCTCGATCCACCATCCTCTATCCACCATCCTCCATCCTCCATCTTCCATTATCTATCCACCATCCTCCACTATCCCCTATCAAACATCGTCCAACTTTACCATTTAGTAATAGGAATAGGCATAACTAATACACCAAAAACGAACTGCCGCTAAATCGTATGAAAAACACTCAAATGTTGAAATAACTCGCGAACCACTAACTGTTAAATAATTTTGTTAACGCAGAAACCATCGAGGGCGTACCCTCAACAAATCACCAAAGTTTCATCGCAATTGAATGAGTGGTTTAGGAGCCTATACAGGACAAACATTCATTTTTATATATAGAGATATATATATGTATACAAATTTCAAAGTTTTTGCTATATGTAAACAACGAAAATTAATATTATCTGAAAAAGTCAATGTTCAAATGCCTAGTTGTAATTAAAAAGAAATTGCTGGTTTGCCTTAAAATAGTGACGAATGAACCACTTCAGTTTCCGACTAGAATACTGTACACTGATGACGGTGTTTATACTGTATAGGAGCTGACCGAACCCAAACTCTCCTCATTTTTTTTACGGTTCCAGACAACGGTACACAACCCAGTTACGGTAGACAACCCGCTAATTACATCTTTCCTATAATACTTACATATTTACCTATTGTTGGTAATTACTATTTTTATTTTCATTTACATTTTGTTTTAAGTTAGCTTGTAGTTTTTAAGTTGGGTGGGATTTAAGGTTTTTTCTTATAAAGTTTTTCCTTGAATTTAAATTAAAATATATAATCTAATCTAATCTAATTCTAATCTTGGTAACGTGCTAAACTGTAACTATATGTATACAGATGCAAAGAAGTAAAATCAAATCTCTGAAAGAATAAACAATTGTACCAACACTTTTTATATTGAAATAAATGTTAGTTATATTATGTTATTTTAGTTGTAATTATTGGTAGCAAGAGAAAAAAATAAATTTTGATTTTTCCATTACTATTTACACGTACAAAGTGAATTCACGACGAGGCTTTGCACAATTGTTGTAGGCCTTATCAATCAGGATGCTGTAATCATTGTCTCGGATCAAAGGAATCTCTGGACCCTTAATAGAAATCTTCATATGGTCCTTTACATGCTCATGAAGCAGTCTAAACCTTTCTGAACACAAAAATTCTGGTCATTGTTGAGAATGACCGTTCGACAGCAGTGGTTCCAACAGGTAACAGGAGCATTATCTTATCAGCAGCCGACATTGTCAGAAACATACACTTTTTCTCATCTCATGCCAGAGATAAAATACTCGCCTAAGTGTGAAGATCACCGGGATAACGTCTATATGTATATATTTTATACTCTTCAATCATGTCTTGCGTACTAACGGCACAGATTTCTGAAATATCAGTAAATTCAGTAGTTAATCCAGAACAAGTGTCTCAAGATCATCCTGAATAAACCCTGGAATTTTACTACTCGATTGTTACACCAATTAGCTGAGATACTGCTAATCGAACCATTTGCCAAAAACAAGAAGAAAACTTCATTACAAAGTGTGCACTCTCAGAAAATCCATTGATTCTCTTCATCATTTACACGCTAGTTAATTCAGTTTAGTGTAGCCTAGTTTTAAGTAATTTTAAGGCACCAATAAGGTTTTTGTTATTCCAATTTTCCTTATGCAAATTATACACTAATCACAAATAGCTTCAATTTATGCACAAAAGAAACACTTTAAATTACTATGACTGAAAAGATATGCGATCTGAGCACCAAATCAAGAGAAATATGTATTGTACAAATACTTTTATAAATATTTATTGGAACGAAATAAACATCTATCTATCTATCTATCTAAATCCAGTAGTGAAGTCATCTAGGATTGTGTGGAAGTTTACCAATGCCTTGAACCTACTGTGTAGGTTTTCTACAATTTTTGCTTTGAATGTTGCCAGCATTTTTAAAGTTCTTTTCAGGGAGTCTGTATCATTTTCCATATTTTCTTTCGCCTTTATAATTAACTCTCTTGTTTCTAGTTCAGTAGCGTCATTTGAAATATCTCAAATAAAGCTTAATTCAAACTGTGATAATGCCAATGAGTCCAATAGGTGTCCAGCACCACCTGTAACGATTTAATTAGTTTAGAAAACATAAAAAAAAATGTTCAAGAAAAACTAATGTATAAACGACTACTTTAATACTTCCATCATATGAAAGTTACCTTGTCGCAATGGGTTGAATGAGCTTATGGCACTAACCATATAATACCTATTCGGTTTCCATCAGAAAGTTTCTTATGGCTATACCTTTAAAAGTTTAAAGCCCCGGTTCCGGTTCAGAAATGCAACAAATGGATACCGACCTTAAGGCGTTTAAAAAGACGATTTCGACAGTTTACAAACAGTTAATTTTGGTAAGTATTCTTTAAGCCTACCATGGCACTAAATTTAGCACTTCCATCAAAGGATACTGCAGCAGTATTTTTGTGGTTTGTGGAGCTCCTTTCTGGAGCTCTCTAACTAGAATTTCGCGGAATTGCTCCCCAGTTGTTGAGTGCAGAACAAACACTTCAAAAAATTTAACTAGTTCTAAGGCATCTGTGAAGTATTTGTAAACTAAAAACAAATTTTATTCAACATTGAAGTTGTAAAGACAGTTCTAGTCTAATCAATTGAATTCAATTCTAATCAGCAACTGAGCTATGTACTACTTAGCAGTTCAATAAATATATGTAATAATAATAACAAACACTTCATCAATATACGAAGGTAATTCGTATGTTGAAGAAGTGTTTATTGTTGAAGTGTTTTTCGTTGCATTGTGTCTAATAATAATACTCAGTATTTCTCAGCCATTTATTTCGGTACTTTCATCAGCCATGACAGGTAATCGCTGCAAGATTTGATTGGATATCACTTCTGCGAATTCTTCCAGAAATTCTGTAACAGTCTTCGCCGATTGATTATGGGCGTTCGCAGGACTATTAGCAATAATTTTGAATAGAGTTCCTGATTTATCAGTAGATGCGGCAGTAGCAACGAGAACTGCCCAGTTGGAAGTAGTATGAGGTATCTCTGAACTAAATAAGTAGTTCTTTAGCTGATTGTATTGATCGAGATCATGGTCATATATGTACATGACCATGAGTTCCTGTAGCTGATGTGATTTCTGCAGCAACGACAACTGTTCTGTATTCTATAAGTCTCTTAGAAGCTTATAGAGACACTAGATCAGTTATCCAAGAGTCGGACTTTGTAGAGCGTGTGCAGTAAATTTTGCATTCGTACCCAAATGACGTGCGTTCAAGCCATTCATATTTTCAATAAGCATTTAATTTCGGAACTTTTTTGATGGGCGGCTGACTATTATTATCTATTTCAACTGTTAATGTAGTTAAAAATTCACCACTACTAGGATTGTTCTTAAATTGAAAACATATCTGACTCGATTGTCCGGAACATTCTTCGACTACCACGTAGTTTCAAAAAAGAGGTAATTTTTGGTGGTTACATATCGAAACCTCTGAATTTCAATAAATCTTAAATATATTGTAGGTATATTAAGAATCTTAGAACTTCAATGACAAATACTGATCACGATTCACTGTAAAAACTCTCACACCTCGGGCGAAATCAAATTAATTAAATATAACAAAACTACCGTTTACAACATTCTAATCAAAAAGGGCCATACACTATACTCGTATGTTACTGCAATGTAGTTTAAGAAGAAGAAAGTCGTTCCAAGAAATATATTTTCTACAGGGTTGTCGTAACAATATAAGTAGTATGGTACGGGGGTGGGAGGTGTTTTTCCTGTCTATGGGACGGGTTATGCTAGAAAGTTTAAACTTGTGAAATATATGTAGATCTACCAGAAAAGCATTCTAGATAAAAAAAATCAAATATCCATTGGCGTCCGGAAGAGTGACAAAGAAAATGCGTATATTTTCACGAATTTCGTCATATCTCTTAGGTCTTCGAAAATATTGAACTAAAAAAAAAAAATATTGAACTAATTTCTATTCTACGGATTCTTCACATAAATGCCTAAAAAGTGTTTTGAGAATTTTTTGAAATTCGATCCATAAGGGGTGTGAAGTGGTTGGGTCTGATTAGATATTAGAACTTTTCACTTCCACGGGCTTGTTTTATAATCGCTTAAAACTCGTTTTCAACCTTTTTCCTTTTTCCACCCCTAAGAGGCTATAAAAGGGTTGTTTTCACCTATTCCGACATATCTTTTAGACATCGACATATCTTTTAGACATCGAATTGGTTTTTACTTCCTCGGGCTTTCTTCTTATCTAAAAACTTCTTTCCGGATTTTTGGATATTCAACCACCAAGTGGGTGTAGGAGGGTTGCATATATTTTAACAAATTCCTACATATTTCTTAGATTTGATGCGATATCGAATTAATTTTTACTTCCTAAGGCTTCCTATATAATCGCCAAAAATATAATTTCAGGATTTTGAGATATTCAACTCTAAGGGGATGTAAGGGGGTTGCATACATTTACTTTATTTCTTAGGTTTGATGGATATTATGTCTGTAAATTTGAATTGTAGCCATTGGCGAAATAAAATGTTGAGCCATGCCTTTGTTCGGTTAGACAGAAGTAAATATTCTGACTGTAATTCGGAACAATTTGAATTTTTATTTCCAGATTTTTTTCGAACTATGCACAACATCATAAAGTTGTTGCGAAACCTATTAACAAAGTACTGATAGCAAACCGAGGAGAGATAGCATGTAGAGTTATTAAAACAGCACGCCGATTGGGTGTACAGACGGTTGCTATCTACTCCGATGCTGACAACAAATCCTTGCACATGGAGCTTGCCGATGAAGCATACAATGTTGGCCCAGCTGCGTCGCAAAAATCCTACCTTCGTGGCGATAAAATTCTCGAAATTGCTAAAAATTCGGGATGTCAGGCTATACATCCCGGCTACGGGTTCTTATCGGAAAGTGTTGAATTTGCAGAGAAATGCGAAAGGGAGGGTGTAATTTTCATGGGTCCACCAGCCAGTGCTATTCGGGATATGGGAATCAAAAGTACATCCAAGCATATAATGTCGGCAGCTGGTGTTCCCGTAATTAATGGCTATCACGATGAGGACCAAAGTGACGAAAAACTAATTTCGGAAGCTAGTAAAATTGGATTTCCGTTGATGATAAAAGCTGTACGGGGAGGTGGTGGAAAGGTAATATTGTATTTGATAAACTCAAGTATTTGTATTAAAACTAAAGTTTCATATTTAGGGTATGAGAATCGTAGACAAAAAAGAGAACTTCCTCAGTGCCTTAAATTCTGCAAGAAATGAATCGGAAAAATCGTTCGGTGATAGTTCAGTTCTTTTGGAACGTTTTGTACGATCACCTCGTCACGTCGAAGTTCAAGTATTTGCTGATCATTTCGGTAATGCTGTTTACCTTTTTGAACGAGACTGTTCAGTACAAAGGAGGCATCAGAAAATTATCGAGGAAGCACCGGCTGTAAGTAAAATGGATAAAAATTACTCACAAAATTTGAATTTGAATTTTTTTCTGATTAGCCTGGATTATCGGAGGAGTTAAGAAAGGAGTTAGGTGAAGCAGCTGTTCGAGCAGCAAAAGCAGTTGGTTACGTTGGTGCTGGAACCGTTGAATTTATTTTGGATAAAGAAGACCTTTCGTTTCACTTCATGGAAATGAATACTCGATTGCAAGTCGAACATCCTATCACTGAAATGATAACAGGAACGGATTTAGTTGAGTGGCAAATACGAGTGGCATCTGGTGAAGCTCTTCCGTTAAAACAAGAAGAAATTATTCGACGAGGACATGCATTCGAAGCAAGAATTTATGCCGAAAATCCACGGTATTTTCAAAAAGAGAATAGTATTTCAAACTAAATAAAAATTGCGTCAAACAGGGAAGGTTTCTTACCAGGTGCTGGACCACTACACCATCTAACAACTCCAAACGGAAATGAAAATGTTCGAATTGAAACTGGTGTTCGACAAGGTGATGAAGTATCCGTCCACTATGACCCGATGATTGCAAAATTGGTTGTGTGGGGTAAAAATCGAACTCAGGCTTTGGATAGTTTAATTGCGCGCTTAAGAGAGTATCATGTATGTTATACCTTTATAAGTTTCAAAGACTACGTGAATGTTTTGTTATTGTAACACTTTAATTTTTCAGATAACTGGATTAGAAACGAATGTAAATTTTTTGATCGACTTGGCTCGTCATTCGCATTTCCGCAGCGGTGATGTTCACACTGGTTTTATTGATGAACATTTCAAAACCCTTTTCCCACCGCTCAAGTTGTCTGATAACAAACTCTGTGAAGCTACGATCGCGTTGGTTCTGAATGAACTTAACGCGGCAAAAGTTAACTCGAATATAAATGAAATTGGAAAAATTGATGCTTTTACATCGGCTGCTGGATTCAGATTTAATCACGATCTCATCCGGCAGTTCAAACTAAAATTCAATGAAAAAGGTACTTTATTTCATCAGATTTACACATAAACGTTTGAAATATTTCTTCATTATTCTTAAGCCTTTTATTTACTGAAACATTTATTTCTTATTAATCAAATAATTTACAGAATATCTTGTCAACGTGAAGACTGGTGAAAATTCGATTGAAATAAAAGTGAACGATGGCAGTTGGAGAAGTATACAAGCAACGTCCACCGTGGAAAATGGTCGCATCACTATTCGATGTAATATTGATGGAACCGTTTCTAACTATAGTGTAGTTATTGATCCCGAAGGCATTTACCTATTCGATCAAGTGGGAATCCTGAATGCAATATACGAGTGTTAAAAAAATTTTGATCGTTTAATTTTCAGAGTGGAAAAACTCGATTGGAATTTGTTCAGCCGAAATTTTTGCTCTCTACTAGTGATGTTGCAGGAGCAAGTGGTTCATCGGTAGTATCGCCTATGCCGGGACTCTTGGAAAAACTAATTGTTCAACCGGGCGATAAGGTGAAGCAAGGTGATCCGGTGGCTGTTATTATTGGTAACTGAGTGTTATTCAAGAAGGGACTTTTTTTATTTAAACAATGTTCTTATCATTGATATTTAGCGATGAAAATGGAGTACATCTTGAAAGCGCCCAGAGATGCCGTGGTTAAATCAGTAGGAGGAAAACCTGGAGATAATGTTGGGAAAGGAGTTGTTGTTGTTGCATTTGAAGAGGAACATGAATGATTTGGTTTTTATTGTAAATTCACCAGAAACGCATTTATTTACACAATATTGTAAATTTTTTGTACATTGTAAAATATAAAGTGTACAGTTATTGAAATTCTTTTAAATTTCATCAGACGATATCATTGTAGTATAGTCTAGAGATCTATAGAGTTTTGAGTGTTCCTAGTTTCAACCACACTGAAAGTTTGTAAGAACGAAGTCTCGGATGGAATAAAACTAATATATACGAGTACATCAGTGGCGGCTCGCCACATGAGTCTAGTGAGGCTTGGCCTCAGCATTTTCCAGAGGAAAAAGTCATCAGTTACTAGTGATTTTTTGTTTTAAAAAATGTTACTTAATGACTTCCCGCAGTAAACCGATGTACATTATTTATTAGTTCTTGGTCAGTGATGATGAACATCCTAAAAGTTATTTCTGTCCGTCCGTTCGTTGATATAGGATTCTAAAATTTAATATTATTTTTTCTTTCATTTATTATATTAATTCCGTTAGCGTGATTGGACAATGATTGTGTGTCCCGCTAATTCGAGTAGCTCTCTTGTAAAAGTAATCCTTAAAACACATATTCACGAGGATTGCCCGATAACTTTAGAACACATCAAGGGAAGGTAAGAATTTTCTAATAATTACAGATAAAAGAAAATGATAGAATGAAAATGAATCAAGTCCTTCGTGTAACATCTATTTAAAAGTCCTTGTGAATTCATTTTACAGAAAGATGGAACTTGTTTTACAAACCCGCCTTTAATCGCATTTCAAACTTTGACTGATAGATTCCTTTTATTGTTATACAATTTGGTTTATTTTGAATAAATATATTTAAATAACAGTTAAATATTAACAGAACTTAACGAACTAAAAAATTTAATAACGACGGCGCATTTCTTGTTCATTTTGCGTTTCACTTACAGGATGAATGAACTCTTCTGAAGAAGAATTTTGCAACGCTGAACTTTGATGATTTTGATAACTTTGATGAATGTTATATGAAGCTTGAGATGCGGCTTTATCAGCATTTTTCTGTGCTTCTTCAGCGGCTAATGTAGCCTTGCGAGTTGCTTCTTTCGTAGCATCGAAGCCAACACGAGCTTCAAGAAGTCTATGCTCCAACGTTTTCAAATTGGATTTTGCTTTGGTTACCATGTCAGTCTGAGCAGTGAGTTCTCTATCTGCCTCGTTCGCCGCATGTTCTGCTTGTTGAGCTAAAGTTTCAGCACTATTTAGTGCAGCCGTTAAGATTGCAACGTGATTCTTCGCTTGTTCGGCCGATGTTTTAGCATACGACGTCGACTTTTTTGCAATTTCTAGTTGTGCGATTTCAGCTTCAAGAGCCTGATGTGCGTAGCTTGTCTGTTTTTCAACAGCTTCAAGTAACACCTCCTTTCCTGCTAAAGCGGCATTTGCTGTTGCTGCGGATTGAAGTGCGGATTGAGCTAAGGTGTTCTTTACCACATAAGCGGCTTGCTGAGCGGCAGCGTTTTGGCTAGCGACAGCCGAGTGAGCTTGATGCGCGGAGCCTAGTGCAATTGTGCGTAATCCACCTCCGTAGCTCCTTAACTCATCTTGTTTTGAATTATTGTCAGAAGGCTCATAGTATTTACCTTCCTCACCATGGGTAGCGAGTTGGATCTTATATTCAGAATCATGTCTCTTCCTCGATTTAAAACCGCTTTTCGGCACTGGGTATACGGAAACTACATAAAAGAAAATTCTAAATGAAGAAATGAACATTATTAATCTTTAAATTCCACTTACCAATTAAAACTATAAATACTAAGCTGGAGAGTAGTTTCATTTTCTATAAAGCAGAAGAAGAGGTCGCGGCGAAATTAGATTTTTAAATGGCGAGTCTGGTCTCAACTTTAAACTTATATATACTTAAACGTCTTCGGACTAAATCTACACACTTAAGTTATAAGGTTTTGGAAGCTTATGGCTGCGTACTGTATAAAGATGCGTTTGGTTATGCAAATGACTACCTATGAACCATATGGAGAGGCTTTTATACCTTTTCCATCTGGCGGTTTTCTTCATCTATAAAAACAGATAATTTTACTTTCAGGTACTATGTATGTATATTTGATGAAAAGTGAATCAAGGGTCTAGTCCCACACTAAGTTCACCAATTTATCGGGAGATAAAAAAATGAGCTGAATTATTTACAATTTTAATATGTTTTTTCATATACATTTTTATAGGACTTACCACTTTCAATGAAGTGGGTGAAGAGACGAAATCAGATAGTAGGAAATTAGACACATACTCAAGCAGGTGCTTATGGATAATAGCATAATGATTCACGTTGTCTCCGATTTGTTATGGCACTATGACGATCGAAAGAGAGGTTTATTGAACTTATGTTCAGGTAGACTAGCATAAAAACTTCACGATTTTGATGCACACGTGTTATTAGCTCTTACAGTATTTACTATGACGTTTGTTGCAACCTTTATAACAATGCGCCACAAAATTTAATGGCTATAAAAAGAAAATATATTCGAAAAGAAATCATATGAAAATGCAAACTTTTTTATAGTATAATATTTAAATATAAAATTTGTTGTTTTATTAAAATTCAATATCGTAATGTTTTAAAAATAAAAGAAAGAAGGTAGGGAAAGTATGAAATAAAATTATATCGCTTATATCTCAAGTTGAATTTTTATCTTAATTAGATATAAATAAAAATGCATACATTTCTTCATTTAGTTGAGAAGAAAGAAGACAATGATCTTAGTGTGTTTGTTTAACAAAATAAGAGTTTTACTTATGAAGAATAGAATCATTGCGCAGTTTCCAATTCGATAAAATTAACAGAGCTGAAAGTAAGATTTTACATGATCTAATATATTCCGAACAAAGACGGAGTTTGTTAGACTCCAGAGCGTTTTATACGAAAAAATTTTGTTTTTGTAGCTCAGGAGCTGCTTACGGTAGAAATTTTAAACTTATATTTATTTATTTATTTTCTGAGCTACTGCCTAAAAGAATAGACAGAGCCAGATAAGCGCCTTGTAGGCCATGCGGTGCTGATTTACACATATATTTTTTTTTTTACATTATTTTCTTCATTTTCATATTTGTATTAAGGTAGGATGGGAAATTAAATCAGTTAAATTTGTTTTAGAATATTTAAATGGGAGAGGAGCTGAAAAGGGGGAAGTTTGAGGTTTGTGCTGGGTTTAAAAGGAATTCTAAGGGGGAAATGTGGTGTTGAAAGAACGATGAAGTTTCTGGGCATTCTTCGAGGATGTGCTTTGTGGTAAGCCTATTTTGACAGTGGAGGCATGGTGGCGGATCTTTTTTCAAAATTAGGTGTCCTTTGGGCAGCCAAGTGTGGCCTAGTCTTAATCTCACTAGTATTGTGGCTAATCTCCGAGGCATGGTGGAGTCGTAGACAGGATATAAAGTCTGTGACCAGTGAGACTTCAGAAAGGTTGTGCTATGGGTCCAGATTGCAGCATTGGCTTCCTGCATAATTGTTCGTACCTGAGTTATCAAAAAATTTTCGGAAGGGTGAATGATACCATCCCCATTTTGAGGGAGTCTTGATAATCTTCCTGCAGTTTCGTCTGCAATGGTATTGCCCGGTATACCGACATGCCCTGGAATCCAACACAGTGCTATGTCCTTTTGTGAAGCCAAGAGATTGCTTAACTGTGTTGGCAAATAGTTCTGATTTTTCCTGTTAGAGACAGCATCAATGGAGGATTTTGAGTCGGAAAAAATTTTGGTCGGTCCAGGTAAATCCAGAAAGAATAAGATTGCATGAGCGATTACCCATATTTCAGCTGTTTGGACATCTATGGTTCTATTTAGATGGGCAGATTCTAGAGTTAGAAATAACTTGCCAATGGGCTTGTATTCAACTATTGCATACGTGGTGGCGAGAGAAGTTTTTGAGGCATCTGTACATATGAACCATTTTTCTGCTAAGTCGGTTAGAATTTCTTTATGCTTTACATTATATTCAAAGTGGCTGGTGGTAGTTTTCTTCAAGCTGTGCTGAAGGCCTGCATGATGAAGTTTCAGTTCTCTTGTAGAAGTGGGTAGGGGAGTTGAGAACATGGAAGTAATTGTGGTACTGGTATGCTATGCTGTTCGTAGATAGATATCGCTTTTTGAAGGCAGGACTGGAAGTGACCATATGCTGGATTATCAATTAGGTCCCTAAGAGTGGTATGATAGGGTTTGTAGGGATTGCAGGGACGTCATTTGTGGGGGGGCAGCGGGGCATTTGCCCCCCCTGAATTATGTATTTTTATTGATTATATATAACATATGTATATTTATATATAAAAATATATACAAATATAACATCTTGCCCCCCCCCCCCCCCCTAGAAAACACTGAAATGACGTCCCTGAGGGACTGGATAGGTTCTTGGCGACTAATTCTAGCTGATGTTTCTTGATATAAACTTAGATATATCGATAAAAGTGGAAACATTTGGATAAAAATTTGTCGACTTGGGTGGAGGGGCATGGAAATGGGAGCTAAACAATTCGCCCGAAACTCTGGAATCGAGACATTCTAAAATGCATATCACCTGAACAGTTTTTACCACATTTATCACATTTTTGTGATTTTTTGTAAGTATACTAGAATAGTATATCGGGAATACAATTTGTGAGGAGTCAGTGTCATATCTAGATTCCTAGTAATTTCAGATGTCTACATCCCGAGAACCTCTAATATGATAGATAGCTGAAACCTGGAGTTGAGGTAGAGCAATAGTGCACGTTCTAAAAATATAGTTTACTTTATTATTTCAATAATACAGTATTGTGATCGATTTAAAAAAAAAAATTTTGCTAGTCTCAAAATTTTTTTTCCACGTTTCATTACTAGTTAACACCAAAAAAATCGTCAGTCCGTCTGTACGCCGATCGCCGTACGCAAAATCGTTTGAAGACTCGTACCTCCCAAACCGTATGAGCAATTAAGATAGACTGGATACACCCCTTTAAGTAGCCACCTTTTGAGGGGTGGGGTGTAAGAGAAAAGATGGAGGAGCGTTTTAGACAATTTTAGAAAAATTTTGGTTTCTAGATCTCAGCAACTGCTTATGCTAGAAGGCTGAAACTTGGAACTAATATAAAACTGTGATAGCGGACCAATTTGCAAAAAAATTGTCGATATGGGTTGAGGAGTGTGGGAGGGGGGGGGGGGGAGGGAATAATGCGTAGAAAACCGAGATTAAAACATTCAAAAATCCATATCTGCTAAACGGTTAATGTCACAAAATTGAAACTTAACGATTATCTGTAGGTATACTAGGAGAACAGATAAGAAGCAAAATGTTTAGGGGGGTCAGTAGCCTGCGGGGTGGGGGTTAAAAAACTTTAGATTACGATATCTCACGAACCAATACAAGTCACTAAATAGAGTTTGCTGAAAATACAATTTGTCAGCGGGTGGTGGAACATGGAAGTGGGGGGGGGGGGGGTTAAATTCTGGAAAATCACCTCCCAGATCTCAAGAACAGTTTGAGATAGATGTTTTTTTTTTATCTATAGAACGGCTTATGCTAGAAAATTGAAACTTGGTGTGTATATGTAGATCAACTAGAAGAGTAATTTAAGGGCTCACATACCCCTGCACGCGCTGAAAACCGAGTAAATTTGAAAAATTATTACAAAGGTTATATTGTGAAAAAAAAATTTATTTGTTGAGTTCACATATCTTGTTAACTATTCAGCTATAAAAAAAAAGACATTTTTTTTTTATTTTTTAATATTAACATTGTTTTTTACGGGTATAAACGGACAACTTATGAAAACCATGGCGCCTCCTGGTCGGCATCATAACTTCACCAAAAATAATTCAATTTGCAAAAATAAAAAAGAATCTTGTAAAATAATGTAGTAGTTATAGTCTCACGGTGGGAATTTTTTTTTTTTTAAAAATAAATAAGTTACAGAATTTCAAACTTTAGTAATCAGTTTTTTTTAAAAAAATTTGCGTTTAATAATTTATAAAAAAATTTCCAAGCAAAAAATTAAAAAAACCTCTCGTCAGACTATAAAGAAAATAGTTATCAAAATTTAAAAAAAAAAAAAGTTGAAAAATATTGAAAATTGACTGAGTTATCGTGCCGACCATGTCTAAAAACATAGTTTTGAGAAAAATGCGTTTAAAGTTTTTGATAGGTACAATGTGAACTTACGGCTAGTCTCCCATTCCAGCTTCGTACTGTACACCTTCTTCCTCTTGTATCTTCGTGTTTTTCACAGATGGTCCTATAAATGACCTTGTTTTCTATGAAACCCAGCTTTTACGAAAAAATAAATGCTAAACGCTGCTGTTGAGAGTGGCGCGGCAATTAGCCAGGAAGCCGTTCCAAACCGATGTCTGGTGACATTTATTGCTATAACTTTGTAATGGAGTGGAATTTTCTAAATTCAAATTTTTTTTTTAATTCTTAAAAGTATAAAAAATAAAAATCTGTAAAAAAAAAAAAATCAATTTTTTGAAAATTTCAGGGGTATATGAGTCCTTAAATGAAATTTTTTGTAAATATCTATTGGCTTACGAAAGGGGAATAAATTAATGATCGGTGAACACGGAATGTATATATTTGCACGGATTTCGTCATATCTCTTAGGTCTTCTGAAATATTTAATTAATTTTTATTCTACGGATTTTTGACAAAAATGCTTAGGAAGCGTTTTTAGGATTCTTTGCAATTCGACCCCTTAGTGGGTTTAAATGCGTTGTATACATTTTTATAAATTCAGCCATATCATTCAGGTCTGATTATGGCCGGTATCCATATGTTGCATTTCTGCGTATCGTGTTCTCGTTGCGTATCAGTGGATACGATAAACGTATCTTCGTTCTGTATAAAAATATGAAACAAAGAAGCGCAACGAACCCGATCGGTCATTTGGCGGTTTTTGATGTCACATCAAGAGAATGATATGATACGCAGTGGGTTCACGTTTGAATATGTTGCGTTGCACATGGCGTTGCATATAATTGCTCATTCGCGTTCGGGACGTAAAGTTTGGAATTTGCTTGTGAGTATGGAGAAAACAATCGAACTTGTGAAAAATTTTGTAATTTCACAGTATTACTCATTCGAGATGGCTTCATATTTGCAGTTGAACTGAAATTGAGACACGTGTTCAGTTGTAATCGCGTATCATGGATTTTAAAAGGCACTCTTGAAACAAGAAAAATTGTGAAGTGTCCACACTGTATTATTTCTGTGAATGATACGCAATGGTGGTACGATACGCGGAAATGCAACAAATAAAACCGGGGCTTTAGATATCGAATAACTTTTCATTTCCACGAAATAGTTTTATAGTTGCCTAAAGCATGTTTTCTAGATTGCTCTCTTTTCAACCCTTAGGAGAGTATAATGGGTTGAACACAATTTCACGAATTCCGTCATATCTATTGGGAGTGGTAAGGCCTCAAATTGGTTTTTACTTCCTCTGGTTTCCTTTATATTTCTCTAAGAACTTCTTTCGGCATTTTTGGATATTCAACCCCTAAGTGGGTGAAAGGTGGTTCAAAACGTTTTCATAATTTTCGCCATATCTCTTTGGTTCGATGAAATATCAAATTGGCTTACCTTCTGCAGATTTTCTATATAAACCGATTTTAAGATTTTTTGATATCCAACCCCGAAGGTGGTGTAATGAGTTGAAGGTACCTTTTCATCTTTCAGTCTCCTAGCATAAGCATTTCTTGAGATCTAGAAACCAAATTTTTTGTCTAAAACGCATCCCTCTCCTCCCACTCACATCACCAACTCTCCAAAAGATACCACTAGCACCCAATCTACCCACTATAAAAATTTCAACTTAATATCTCAACGGGTTTGTGAGCTACGGGCCTTCAAACGCTTTTGCGTACTCAAACGAAACAATTTTCAGCAGAAGTTTTATTTTAAGTTTTCAAACATTTCAGTTTGAGTTTAATTGATAATACTACCGATTTTATCTACATTATAAACACAAAGTTTTAACATGTCATCGAATTTTTCTAATATCTGTCATAGCGGACTAGAAAAGCATAAAATATTTATCCAAATAATAAAGTAGTGTGGCATTACTTATGCTTCAAATGCGTCATCACGCTGTGCTTCCGTCGAGCCCTTTATAAAATACGTAGAGAATGAGTTTCGCATCATGAACACAGCGTGACCACTGGGGGTTTTCAAAAGCAGCCGGTGGAAGTAACTTAAGTGCTTGAGTTAAGCACTTTAAAAATTAAGATGGATGTCAAAGCAGTTGCAACATGAATTTTTTTTAAGGAATTAAATAACTTTTTCATTTCTCCAGCAATAAATTTTCGAGTTTTCAATCTTAGTTTAATTAATTTAAAAACTCTAATGCGCAATGTAGAATTACTAACACGAGTTTAGCCACATTAAACAATGTGTTATTTGAAATTTATTTGACATGCCGCAAAAGACCACCTAATGCCATTAATAACGATGTCATGTTGAGTGGAATTAGTGCGTTAAGCCATGGCTTTACCTGGATTTAAAGCCAGATCGCATCATGCTAAACGCAGATAGGACCACAGAGTGATAGACAATTTGAATTCTTTTGGAAAGTTATTGTCAATATTTCAAATTCAACTTCATAACATCTAGACGCTATTCCATAGGATTCAGTTATTTTATTTCAAACAAAAGACTTAAGTCAGTAACTTGTTTTGAAGTTGAGATTTGTAACAATATAATTTTTATACTCTAGATGAAATCTGATAGTATTATAAGTTTAATCCAGTCCAAAAGTTTGTAATGCATAGAACGGAGTCTTGGACGATAAAATAATATATTTTTTTATTTATTTGGGGCCAATAACTCCAAATCCGCCTGACGTTAGCACGATAACTCAAGAACACCTTGATCTAGGAACTTGAAATTTTGAATATGGATGTTTGGTTGAATTTGTAAGGCTAAGTTTGTTAACGGGCAAAATCGTCCTACTCCTTCAGGTGGCTGTCATACAAAAGTCCTTAAAACACGTGTTCATGGGTATTGGCTAATAACTTCGGAACGCCTTAAGCTACGACTTTGATATTTTGCATACATTGGGTTTTCAATGGTTGTAGTTCAAGGAATGATAAAAGATAACATGAGTCCTTTGAGTAGCTGCCATACAAAAATCCTGTAAAAATAGCCGCACTCAATTTACGAAACTCACTATAACTCCAGAAATCGGTAAGCCACGAAGTTGAAATTCTGTACAAATTAGTTTTGAGGAAAAATTAAGTTCAAGTTACTTTACTTTTTCGAGTAGGTCCCATACAAAAAGTCCTTGAAGCAAGTTTTCATGAATATTGGCCAAAAATTTTAGAACGGTTTATGCTACGACTTTGAAAATGTTATATGTCTTGATTTTTATAGTTGGAGCTAATGGTATGATTGTGAATAAAATCTCATTAGTCCTTCGTGTAGCTGCCATTCAAATATCCTGGAAAAATGTCTTCACTCAATTTACTGAACTCACTATAACTGAAGTAATTGTTCAGCCGGAATTCGGAATTCAGTATTTCATCTAGAGTACTATACGATTGGCTTGCAGCCGATCGCGACTGCAGTATGTTTTAATAATAAAGTATTGCGATCGACCAAAATTAGGTACAAACAAAATTGCTTTTCTGTAATTTTGAATTTCACGTTTTAGGACTAGTTGACCCAAAAAAAGTAAAAAAGAAATGTCCGTCTGTCCGCCGTACGCAAACTCGTTTAAAGGCACGTAACTCCCAAACCTCTTGAGATATCAACTTAAAATTTTTTTGCTGGGTAAATTAGATGAACCGCTTTAGAGTGGTGGGGTTGTGAGAGTCGACAAATTATGGTTTCTAGATCTTATGAACCGTTCATGCGAGGAAGCAGAAACTTGGAATTTACTTAGACCTATGATAGTGGACCAATTAGCCAAAAAATGGTCGATATGATTAAACGAGTATGGGAGTGGGGGGAGAAACAATGTGTCCGAATCGCCCAAAAGCCGGGATCGGTTGAAGTCAGACGGCTGAAACTTTGTGAATATTTCTGGGTATACTAGAATAAAAGAATAAAATTATTAAGTGGGGAAGTGTGGTGTCGGGGTTGGGGTTAAAAAACTTTGAATTGCAATATCTTTCACTTTGAATTACACCAACTACTCCAGAAAAATAAAATAAAATTTGGTTCATGTTTATAGGTTTATAAGTGAAGTCTACTTAATGTAAAATTTTTGAGAGGGAAATTGGATCACGAAAGAGGGAGGATAGAAATTTTAAAAAAAAATCGAAGGTCATATCTCAAAAACTTTACCATACATGATTTTAAAATTTTTACAGAAGTTAAACCCAGTAGACCTATCTTCAAAAGGAAAGTTGGGTGTGGGGTTGTAGGGAGATAATATGGAAAGGAAAAAAAATATTTTTTTTTTCTCGAGGGCCGCTACATTTTGATGGCTATATAGAGCCACCATAGTGCCATCCTTGAAAAATAAAATTATTTATAGGGGTAGCAATTTACGGGAGTGAAGGTTGTTTTTTGCATCTCAAGAACGGCTTATGCTGGAAAGTTGAAATGTATATGAAGATGTAATACCAGAAGTAATTTAAGTAAGAGATGTAAAGTATTTGTGTACGTTTTCACGAATTATGCCATATTTATTACTAATATTTAAGGTCTATTATGATATCGAATCGACCACAGATGTGTCCATCGCAGATTCTCTTTGAAACTTTTCCTACGCGAAGAATTAATATATATTATAAAAAATTTAATTACAATTTTGAATATTTCTTTTTTTCACTTTTGGTGATTATTGGTGGAATGTCCCTATTATAAAAATATATCTGTAACGCTTTTTGGGATATGAAAATTGAGTTTTTTTTAATAATTGTTGTCCCCACGTTCGTGCTCCTCCTGCTCCCAAAACATTTTACATTGACCGTACTCCATTGTTATCTTCCCATTGTAATTGGTTTGGAATATATCGTAGATAAAAGTTTTTCATCCCTGTCGCCACACTCCACCTCTCCCCTTAAAGATGTTTTGATATACCCTCTAGTATGCCTACAAAATATCAGAAAATTTTAACCTTATGACATGAACCGTTCAGGAGATATGGATTTTAGAGAAGAATTGGATACACTAAAGTTTATCAAAAGATTTTGAGAAGTTAATTGCATCTAGCTAGGAAAATCTTTTCTTTGCATATTTAATCATATGGGGCAAGATACGTCAATTTTGACTTCCGTTTTTGAAAACCATGATGGTGAGGACACACAATATGATGGGAGCTAGGAGGGGTACATGTCATTAAGTTTTACTGTATTTATACCAAATAAAAAATCAAAACATAATTTTTTAATACTTTTAATGATTACGGGATATAATTAATTTTAAATACAATGAATTTAATGAAAATTTAAAACTAAATAACAAATACCTTAAAGTCAACTCATTTATGCTTGTATTCGTTTATGTGATGTGCGTTACCGAAACCAAATCGTTGCAAATCTTTCCTTTGATGTGATGGGTTTTGATGAATGTGCGAAGCTAGGTGGGCATTCCTTTGTGCCCTCTCAGCAATTGATATGGCCTTTTCCGATTCTTCTTTTGTTAGAGTAAAATCAATTTCGGCACGATGTAACTTCCGTTTGAGATTCTCGAGTGCTGTCTGTGCCCTTTTAACCATTGCGGTTTGCGATTGAAGCTCCAGTTCAGCCTTATTTGCAGCGAGTTCAGCTTGCTTGGCTGCCTTTTGGGCATTATTGAGAGCTGCAGATAAAATTGATAAGTGATGGACGGCCTCGTGAGCAGCTTCTCGGGTAGCTGAAGAAACACGTTTTGTTTGTTCAAAGTTCGTTTCCTGATCTTTGAGCGTCTCATGAGCTTCTTCGTTTTGCTGCTTCAAAGCCAAAAGAAGCGTTTCTTTTCCGGCAAGTGCGGTATTTGCAGTGGCCGCAGCCTGTACAGCCGATTTGGCTAATGCATTTTTAGCATCATAAGCTGCTTTTTTGCCAGCTTCATATTGATTTTCGACGGCAAAATGAGCTTGATGGGCTGATCCTTGTGCAATCGATCGCAATCCACCTCCGATTGCGTATCCTTTTTCTTCGTCAACCGGTTGGTATATGTGACTATGGAAATCATGTTCGTTATGCGATTGCTTGTAATGGAAATTATCGTTAACATTGGGTTCGAAATTTTTCTTTTCGGATTCAACTTTTTGGTAATAATAATCGCGTTCGGGCTCTTTTCGTTCTGCCTTGTAATGCTCATAATGGGGTTCCTTAGTTTGGTCGTAATGCTGCTCTGATCCATTTTGTTGATAATAAGTACTAGTGTCCTCATTTTTCTTATACTGATTTTCTTCATCTTGATAACGATGTTCAGAATTCTTAGAGTTCTTACTTTGATAGCGGTTAACAGCTTCATGACTTATTTGATAATGATGACCAGGCTCCGTATTTTGTTCATAATGATGACGAGGTTGGTTCCGCTCGTAATGATTGTGAGTATCCCTGCTTTGACCGTAGTGATGATTTTCTTCATTGCGTTGATGATGATCTAATAATTGTCCAGGATCATGGTCACCATGTTCAGATCTTCGATCTTGTTCAATTCGTCTAATCTGTCCAGGTTCAAATCTTATATCATACGCTCTTATTTCTTTTGAACAAGTGCCTGCAAACATAAACAATTAAATAATAATAATAGTAAACAGAAATTGAAATAATTCTACAGATTTTATTTTATATATTACCCAGGAATATAAAGGCGATGATACACAAATACTGCATTTCAAAATATGTCTTATATGACTAGTAGTATAAATATATCAAAGAAATGTCGCAGCTACCAGCTGTTGAGTCGTTGAGTGCAATCGATTGATTAAACAAAAATGAAAATATATTTCAGTTTTATATGAATCTGACCCTCAATCAAAATCATGCACCTGTATAAGACGGATATCTGATATTCGGAATTACGAATTATATCACCAAATGTGTTTCAGTTTCAAATGAATTCAAGCTTTGGTATATGGAAATTACCAAATTTCCATATATGTAAATAAAAAAAATTTACACATGGAAAATTCAAATAAAAGTGAGTTTGATTTCTCGATTTATACTAAGATGTGGTACACAAATGAAAACGAAACTTTATCGATAAAACGAAATAAGCGGAGGTATGTGTCCGATTCTAGACAGTGAAAATCACATTAGTGCATTTTCGTCCGAAGTAGTGCGCCCAAATATGATAATCAGTGCCCTAAACCTGTTGGTTTACATGTGATATTTTCAAAGTTGAATGATCCACTTTATACTATATAGAAACGCCGAATGTCCGCTTAGTGTTTTATTGTAGATTGATATAATCAGTCAATATTGAAGTTCATTATTTTTATTTTCTTTTTTAATTGTCTTTTATAAAGAGATATTTCAAAGCTTTTTATATTTTAGATGAAATCATTACAAGTTTATTCTACTCTAGATGAAATGATTGAGTATTATAAGTTTAATCCAGCCCGAAAAGTTTGTAACGCATAGAATCGAACCTTGATCGAAAAAAACCACATACTATTTTCTGTTCAGTTGTGGTTAAAAACCCCCAAATCCGTTTGCTGTCCGTTTGTCCGTCCGTTTGCACGATAACTCAAGAACGCGTTGACCTCTAAAGTTGAAGTTTTGTCACAACCTGTAAAATGGAAAAAGTAAAGCTAAGTTACGTTAATGGGCGATATTTATCAAATCTTTCGGATACCTGATATACAAGAGTCCTTTAAACACGAATTCAACAATTTTGCACCCATAAACTTGCCAATGTTTGAAGCAGAATATAATACAATTCGAACAAGTCCTTCAAAAATGTATGCAAGCAAGGCCGTAGCCAGGAGGGGGGGAGGGGGACCGACAGGGTCCGGACCCCCCACCCCGAAATTCTCAAAGAATTCAAAGTACTGAAAATCAAGCTTTTTTTTTGTCAATTGTATTGAGAAACACCCTATATAATAATAAGAAATATATAATGTATCATTCATTATATTATGTACATTTACATTTCCATTTCCATTTCGCTTTGAAATCGGTCGAGTTCGATGGGAAGGCGGGTCAAGAGGTAATTAATTTTTCATTTGTTGTTTTTACAATTGTCAAAAAAGACAAATGTTTTGGTTTAAACTGCTAAATTAAAACAATAAATTAAGTAATAAATAGTTATAAAAATACCGGTATGCACATATGTATGTACTTATTTGTTGTGTAGTTTGCTTGTTTTAGGGTTCCGTAGATAAAAAACTGTGATATGTACTTACACGGTTTTTTAATTTCTTGTATCGTGTACGTTTAGTGTGCGTATACTGGCTACTATTCAGAGTGTCCGGTACATGAGTGGCAATATTTTTTGAAAAAAAACATGTTCTACAAAATGGGTCAGTTTTCAATATCCGAGGAGATAAGGATGGTAAAGAAAAGTCTTTTGGACATGTACTCTCCTCATAAAAACTGTTATATCTGCAAAACTAGTAATCACAATTTAACATGTTATAGCTTGTTTTTTAGGGAATCGAATTATGTGGGGAAAAAAAACATTCGAAACGCTCGAAAGCCGAGATTAGACATTCTTCAATTCAATCCATATCTTCTACACGGTTAATGTCATGAAATTGAAACTTAAAGACGGACTGTATATATACTAGGAGACTAGAAATAAAATTTTGAGTGGGAAGAGCGGCGTCCAGGGGTGGGTGGTGAAAAACTTTAGATTACGATATCTGATAAGCCAATTACGCTAGAAAAATAAAATTTGGTATGTCATTAAATGGAGTTTGATAAAAGTAAAATTTTTAAAGGGGGTGGTGGGGCATAGAAGTTGGGGGGATAAGAATTTTTCGGAAGAATCTCGTATCTTATCTCAAGAACATTCCAAGTTAGTTGTTTGAAATTTTTATGTGAAGTACGCCCATTACGGGTCTAATGGGGTAAGAAAAATTGGTGGTGTGTGTGTAAGGTGAGAGGTGGGGGAGGGCGAAAAATAAATATTTCCCCTTTTTATATCTCGAGAACCCATAATTTTTTTTAGGGTACGAGGGTGTTTTTCTTATCTATAGAATGGCTTACGCTAGAAAGTTGAAATTTGGTGGGTGTATGTAGATCTACTAGCTAACCAATTCAGTTAAAAAAAATTAAAATATCCATTGGCAAAAAAAATGATAAAAGAAAATGGAATACATATATTTTCACGAATTTCATCATATCTCTTAGGTCTTCTTAAATATTAAATTCGTGTTTATTCTACGGATTCCTCACATAAGTGCCTAGAGAGTATTTTCAAGATTTTTGATATTCGACCCCTAGAGGGATGTAATGGATTTGTATACATTTCCACGAATTCTGCTATATCCCTTAGGTCTGATTAGACATTGAATATCTTTTCACTTTCACAGGCCTGCGTAATAATCGCCTAAAGCCTGTTATTAAGTTCTTTCCTTTTTCAACCCCTGAGAAGGTATAAGTCATAAGAAATTGAATTGGTTTTTACTTTCTCGCGCTATCTTCATATTTATCTATTAACTGCTTTCAGTATTTTTGGATGTTCAACCTCCAAGTGGGTGTTAGGAGGTTGCACATGTTTTTACAAATTCCTACATATTGCTTAGATTTGATGGGATATCGACTTCATTTTTACTTCCTAAGGCTTTCAATATAATCGCCAAAAAGCGATTTTCAGTATTTTTAGATATTCAACCCTGAGGGTTATAAGGGAGTTGTATACTTTTCTCAGCTACGACATTTTTGATTAGGTTTGAATGAGATATTAGCTCGCTTTTCACTTCCACAGACTTTTTATATAATCGCAAACAAACCCACTTTTAAATTTTTGGATATTCAACCCCCAAGGGTTTGCATATGTTTTCACAATTTTGTCATCCATTAGTTCTGATGAGATATAAAATTTCACGATTTTTCTAATTTCAAAAACCAACTGGGTGTGAAGGGTTTCCTTACATTTTCACAAATTTTTAAAATTCCCATCGTCTGATGAGATAACAAATTGCTTCTTATGAAATCAGCTAAAAACTGTTTCACAATTTTTTCGAAATGCAACCCCCAAGTGGATGTAATGGGTTTGTATACGTTTTAACATTTTGTCATATCTCTTAAGTCTGATTAGGCAGCAAATTCGTTCTTACTTCTATGGGTTCTTAGTGTACATAATATACCGAAATTAGAATAATCTACACGGGCTTTTTCAATGTTTAATCGGCTAAAAATCTTTATTTTAAATATTTTTTTTTTAAGAACAAAATTAACTTTCCAAGAAACCTCATAAGCTTCAAAAACTGATGATGTACTCCGATTGTGACCGCTCCCGAATTTTGACCCGAAAAATAATAAAGTTTTGCCCAGACCATTGGCAAATTTTTTTCTATTACATTTATTTTCATACATATATATATAATAGTTGAATTTTCATTATTATATTACATACCCATAATTTTTATTTTTCTGGTTGCTGCTCACGAATATTTTACTCTCATAAGCCTTTCACACACGTAAGGGTTTGTATCTCTTATAGCGCTTCCTAGTTACCTCAGTTTTTCATTTAAAAAATCTAAGGGGGATAATATTTTTTTCCACGGATCCCCTTGTATGCAAGAACACGTTAAAGGAGGAAGTTGAAAGCAAGACTAAGGTCATTAATTAGTAACATCCGTCTACTCCTTCGGGTCGCCAATATTGAACTTTGGATTCAGAACGCTTTGAGCTACGACTTTTAAATTGTGTATACGTTTATTTTATATTAGCTGAAGCTAAAGGAATGAATATGAAAAAAAATCCCATTAGTCCTTCGTATAGATACCGTACAAAAATTCGGTAAAAATTTCATAGCTTAATTTACGGAATTCACTATAACTCAAGAAACCGTGTAGCCACGAAGTCGCAATTTTGTACAAATTAGCTTTGAATAAAAATGAAGTACGAGTTAGTCAAGCCCTGGGTGCAATTTAATTTTTTTTTTTGGTAAGAAGTTCGAAACGCATCACTTTGCGACTGAACTAAAAAAATTACGTTTCAAATAGCGTCCTGGTTCCTATTTAGGTTGTCAGTCACAGAAAACCCTGCACCATTTCTCATAATCAAAAGCGTTCCTGTCTACTGCCTAAAAAATAACAAAGTTGCACTCAGACTGTTGGCAGATTTTTTATTTATTTATATGATATAGCTTCCATAAAAAAATTGTATTCCGTTTCCGTTTTACAGATTCATTCAACATACTACACTTGTACACTTAAATTTAGAAACTGAGTTTCATCTTTCTGCGCATTATAATCACCAAGTTTCAACCTTGTGGCATGAACAGTCAGGAAGTTAGGAATATTTCGATCCTAGATCTCGAGCGTTTCAGACGCATTGTTTTTCCCGTACCTCTCACTCAAGTCGGCCCTTTTAATGAAAATAGTTCTTAGCTGAAGAGGTTCCCGAGATAGAGAAATTCAAAATTTTTGTTTGAAACGCTCGCTCAATTCCTCCCTCAAAGAGCATCCCATTAATTCACAAACACCATTCACAGTGGCCCAATCAATCATTCCACAAAAAAATTTGATCTTAATATCTCAATGGATTTGTGAGCTACGCGACTTCAAATACGTCCATGAAACTACGAAATTTGAAATTTAAAATAAGCAATTTTACTTTATAATATAATGAAGTATGTATTGCGATTGATTCAATAAAAGAATGTCCTTACTTGAAAATTATATGGGCACGCCGTCAGTCGTGCGCAAAATCGTTTGAATGCTCGTTGCTTCCGAACTCGTTCAACAATTAACTTCCATTTTATTAGTGGATAGATTGGATGGAGTCCTTTAAGTGCATACTTTTTGGATGTCGCAGTTTGTGAGAAAAGTAGGTTGGGCCTTAGACGAAAAATTCTGGGTTTTTATATCTCCGGAACCGGTTAGCATAGAAAGTTGAAACTTATATAGTTCTATGATGGTGGACTGGACTTGGGTGGAGGGATACAGAAAGGGATGGGGAAAGAATGTACAACGCGCTCGAAAGCCGGGATCAAGATATTATGAAATAAATATTTCCTGGGCGGATTGAAACTTGGCGATTGTACTCATACTGAAACATTTTCTACGGGTTCTTCAGATATGTATATCTAGAAACTTTTTTCAGTAGGGGGTGTAAAGGGATTGTAAGGATTTTCACGAATTCAGCCATATCTTTTAGGATTAAAAGTTAAATAAGTTTTTACTTCCCCAGGCATATTATATAATCGCTGTAAAACTGGTTTGAGGTATGAAATCGGGTTTTAATTCCTCGGATTTACTATATGTATGTATAATTGCCTAAAAATCCATTTCAGTGTTTTGGATGTTCAATCCACCAAGGAGTGACGTTTTTACAATTTCCTGCATATCTCTTAGGTTTGGTGAGATATCAAACTAGTTTTTGTATTGATGTATTTTTTTATAATCGCGTACAAAATTATTTCTTTTTTTGTGGATATTCAACCCTTAAGGTGGTCTGAGGGCGTTGCATACGTTTCCACAATTTTCGCCATCCCTTAGAGATGAGATATATAATTGCTATTCACTCTTATGGCATTTTTTGAATCCGCCTAAAAACCGATTTCAGTATTTTTCGAAATTTAACCCCAAGGAGGTGTAAGGGAGTTGCGTATGTTTTTACAAATTTGCAATGCCTCTAAGGTCTGATGTGATATCAAATTGGTTTTATCTTTTCCATATTTTTTATGTAATAGCCTAACTTATTCCATGATTTTTTAAAATTCAACTTCCAATGGAATGTAATAGGGCTGTATACGTTTTCACAAATTTCGTCATATCTCTTGGGTCTGATGAAGAGCAAATTGGTTTTTACTCTACATCAGGATTTTGCTTATACAACTCCTAAGGGAATACGTATACACGCAGATGTGACGAAACTCGAGATGTTCTTTTTATATGTATGCATATTATAATAATAACAATTTTATGTGGTCAGTTTATTGATTTCAATGTGTGTACAAGAAATATCTGTTGAATGTTGAAATTCGCATCTATATAAGGAGCTATTCTCGTGATAAAATAACCATTCCAAAAAAGCTTTTTTGTCTCTAAACAACCAAAAGTTACATTTCGACTTTGTTCCGTAGAAAGAGCCAAATACGTAGTTCATGTGTGGCAGTAGTGTAAGCACTTCTATCGCAGCCTTATTTTTATACTCTAGATGAAATCATATAGAGTATTATAAGTTTAATCCAGCCCAAAAGTTTGTAACGCATAGAACCAAGCCTCGGACGAAAAAAAGTTGTGTATTATTTTTTGTTTATTTGTGGCCAAAAACCTCAAATCCTCCGATAACTCAAGAACGCCTTCACCTAGGATCTTGAAATTTTGAATCTGGATGTTTGTAAGGCTAAGTTCGTTAACGGGCAAAATCGTCCTACTCCTTCGGGTAGCTGCCATACAAAATGTCCTTAAAACACGTGTTCAAGAATATTGGTCGATAACTTAAGAAGGGTTTAAGCTACGACTTTGAAATTCTGCATGTGTTATTTTTCCAATAGTTAGAGCTAAATATATGATTATGAAGAAAATCCTGTTAGTCATTCGTGTAGCTGCCATACAAATATCCTGTCAAAATGTATTCACTTAATTTACGAAACTCACTATAACTCAAGTAATCTTTCAGCTACGAATTCGGAATTTTGTACAAGTTAGTTCTCCTTCTGGTAGCTGCCATACAAAATGTCCTTAAAACACGTGTTCAAGAATATTGCCGATAACTTCAGAAGGGTTTAAGCTACGTCTTTGAAATTTTGTATGTGTTATTTTTTCAATAATTGGAGCTAAATGTATAATTATCAAGAAAATCCTATTAGTCCTTCGTGTAGCTGCCGTACAAATATCCTGTCAAAAAGTCTTCACTTAATTTACGGAACTCACTATAACTCAAGTAATCTTTTAGCTATGAACTCGGAATTTTGTACAAATTAGTTTTGAGTGAAAACGAAGTTCGAGTTTACTAGTCAGCAAAATCCTTTTACTCCTTCTGGTAGCTGCCATACAAAATATCCTTAAGACACGTGTTCAACATTATTTTTCGATAACTTTTGAACGCTTCAAGCTACGAATTTGAAATTTTGTACACATTAATTTTTGAATGGTTCCAAGGAAAAGGATAAATATGTAAGAAATCGAGTGAGTCCTTCCTGCACCTCCCATGTGAAGGTCCTTCAAAAAGGACATTTTTTTGGATGACTTACCCAGTTCAAGGTATGAAGTTAAACACTGAATATTGTCTTTTAGTTTTGAGTAGCAATCTAATAGCAGTCCTTAATAAAGGACATACAACATGCACATACGTAATTCTACTTTATCCCCAACTACAATATAAATCGGAGTTCAGTATTCAGGCTAATTCAGTTTATCCTGGACTTTGACCCAAAAAATGCTAAATTTTTTTTCCAGACTCTTGGCAGATTTTTGTTGGGATTTAACCGCCATATTAAGGGTATAAAAAAGATTTAAAATTAAAAAACAAACACTTAATTTGCTTTGGTATAATAAGTTTATGTATTACATTCTTATGATTATATAATAAATACGTACTTAACTAATATTGTGCTTTAGTTATGAATGATGCCTGTTATAGGTAAAGTCTTCTAATTCTGAATTATGTCCTTTAGCAGATTCCTGCAGTTTAAGAGTAGCATGTATTTCGGCACTTTCTACATTTTTTTGGGCAGCTTGAGCAGCGGCCGAAGCATTTGCGGCTGCTTCTTTTGTTGCTTCATGATCGATCTCAGCTGCGTGTAAATCGCGTTCTATTGTTTCTAGATGAACCTTCGCTTTACCATACATTGCAGTTTGCGAGGCTAATTCAGCAGCAGCCTCGCTCGCTGCCAATTCCGCGTGCTCCGAAACTAGCCGGGCACCATTTAGGGCTGCAGTCAGAACAGTAACCTGGCGTGAAGTTTGTTTTGCAGATTCTTTGGCTGCGGCTACAGATCTTTCGACCTCTGTTAAATGAACGCTTTCTGCTTCCAGAGAATGATGGGCCTGATTTGTTTGCTTTTCAATGCTTTCCAGAAGAACTCTTTTACCAGCGAGAGCAGCATTTGCCGTTGCAGCCGCTTGTATAGCTGATTCGGCTGAAGTACTCTTCGTTAGGTATGTAGCGTCTTGATCAGAAGCTTGCTGGTCTGCGACATAATCAGGAGTTTGAAGATTGGCCGATCCTTGAGCATTTGTCCTTAGTCCGCTCCGTATGCCATAAAGTCTACCAGCTTCCTCTTCATTCTGTTGTACTCTGTACTTGTATGATTTATCAACATCCTCTTGATCTTCCTGATCGTGATCGTTTGTTAATTCGTCAACATCGAAGCGATCAACCGGTTCCTTTACCAGAACTTTAATTATTCTTGAATGAGCCAATCCTATTTAAAATATTTTAGAATAATTATTTTTGAGCAATATTAGAAATGTTAAATATAATACCAAATAAAGCTATCAACAAAAGTGTTAGTTTCATTACGTCAGTTCAGTGACTTGTTGTTGTTATTTGATGGAAAGAAGGTACGAAAGGTGTGCGCTCATCAACAGGTGAAGTTGAATTGAAGTGAACGGTCTGCATCCATTCCCATTTATATATGACGGACTTTATATACCTGATTTACATAATTACCTTATATTTAATATGATCAACAATATTATTAATGCACTGCTATTAACTGATTGTAGTATATTTGAATATTTGATACTATTAAAGGTAGTCTGACTGATTTTTATTGGAATGTAGGAATAATTACAAATTTTAAAATTGAAGGGATTGCTACTTGGGCTGACCTGGGATTTCTCTTGAAGATTTTCATATGGTTGTTAACCTTTCGCCCATAGCGACGAGGAAATTGTCCAATTTACAAAAGAGTTACAAACGAGCGCAGTGACGCACCGCTATGCAAAGGAAAACAAAGTGAAAATTACTTTTTTATTTTTTAATAAAAAATTAGTATCAATGACCCGAAATTTCCAAAAATTCGTTTAAATTTTGAATTTTCACGGCTCCAAAAAATAAAAAAAAAACCCGTTTGTACGCCATCCGCTGTCCGCAAACGCTTGAAGCTTCATAGCTGTTGAGATGTTAACTTCAAAATTTTTTGGTGGGTAGATTGGGAAGATTTCTTTAGGTGGTTTGGGAGGAGTGTTATGAGGAAGTTGTGCCAAGCGTTTTAAACTGAAAGTGTTGATTCCTATATCTCAGAAACCGTTTATACTAGAAAGTTGAAACTTGAAATTCATGTAGAGCTATAATAATGGAGCCTTTTGCAGAAAAACAATCGACTTTGTTGAAGTGGTACGTGAGTCGGTGTCAAGCAATGCGTCCGAAATACTCAAAAGCTGGATTAGAGATACTCTAAAATTCAGGCCTTCTGACCCGTCCATTTTACAAGATTGGAACTTGCTAGGGATGTTTATTTTGAGTGCTCAAGGGCTTGAATCAATACATTTTGATCCTTATATCCATGTTTACAGAAAAATTATATAGTTAGTAGAATACTTATTATAAAAATGAATTTTCATTTGTCTTCCATGGGACTAATTCTGGAGTACTCGCTCAACTAGTAAATGTCCCGCGATTAATCCTGGAGTACTCTTCAGGGAGGTAGGCCGCGCTTTCTCCGCCATTTGACCACCATTTTGCAAGAACATGTCCTCTGAAATCAGATCTCCATTGTAACTCTCCCAAGGAATCATTTAAAAACTGTTGTAAGGGTGCATAAAAGGATTGCAAGCTAATCGTAAGATACTCTAGATGAAATACTGAACTCCGATTTATATTGTGGTTAGGGATAGAATAGAATCAGGAGTGCATTGTCCTTTATTAAGGAGTCTTATTTAGTTGCAAATATAAACTAAAAGACAATATCATCAGTGTTCAATTTCATATCTATAACTATAAGTTACCGAAAGTAAAATTTCTCATTTTGAAGGATTTTCACATGGGAGATGCAAGAAGGATTCAGCATACTTGTCCTTTTACCTGTAACCATTTAAAAATTAATTTGTACAAAATTTCAAATTCCAAGCTTGAAGCATTCAAAGCTATCGGAAAATAATCTTGAGCACATTTCTTAAGGAGTTTTTATATGGAAGTTACCCAAAGGAGTAGAATGATCTCGCTGACTAGTGAACTAGTGATTTCGTAGACTATTCACTCAAAACTAATTTGTACAAAATTGCGAATTTGTGGCTGAACGATTTCTTCAGATATAGTGAGTTCCGTAATTTGAGTGAAGACATTTTTACAGGATACTGGTACGGCAGCTATACAAAGTACAAATGGGATTCCTTCATGATAATTTTTTTACAGGATTTTTGTATGTCAGCTACTCAAAGGACTCGTGGGAACTTTCATATTCATTCATTTAACTGCAACGTTTGAAAATCCAACGTATACAAAATTTCAAAGTCGTAGCTTAAGGTGTTCCGAAGTTATTGGTCAATATTCTTAAACACGTATCTTAAGGATTTTTTGTATGGCAGCTACCCGAAAGAAGTTGGAACATTTTGCCTGTTAATAAAATTAGCCTTACAAATTCGACCAAACAATTTATTTTCGTGAAGTTCAGGTCTCACTAAATTGAAAAAATCACGCAAACCACTTTCAGAATATTTCTGGAACTAACTATGTACAAGTAAAATATTCATTAAAATACATTTTATTTTAACTTCCAGGAAGCACTCTGTAGCACAGGATGTTTCGCTATAGACTTTCTATATGTGAAATTTGATACTATTTCCTACATTCTATTAAAAACAACCCTAATCGCGTTTATGGCGTAAAATAACTATATATTAGCAACCAGGACGATAATGCTAAGATTTTACACCACAAACAATCTTCTTATACCACTTTTCAAAAGACTTAAAAAAATTATATTTGGGGTGGGGGGTTCTACCCCCAAACTCCCCCTGGATTTGCGCCTGTGTACAATATTCAATAATCTTAAAATACTTTCTACTGGAAAGCCTAAATATTTAGTTTTGGTACAAGTAATTTGAAAAGTTGTACACGTTATCCATTAACTTTAGCATGGGATGTGTTCAGTCTTGATACTAATATTTATCTCGATAAAACACATTCGCTTTATATTTCGATATTACAATTTATTTTCAATAACAGTCACAAAACGTCTTCTTTGGTTGATCAGTAAACAGAAACTACGATAAAAAAAATTTCCAAAATTCAGCTTTTTGGTGGGTCGGTAACTAAAGATCTTAAATGAGACTCTGGTTTCGGTAGACTCTTGTTATGTTCAGCATCTGATGCGACAGATTTTTGGCTACTACTCCGTTTTTCTTCTTCTTCAAGTTTTTCAAACAGCAACTGAATATTTTTTAGGGCCTCGGCTAAAATTTCAACTTCTTTCGAACTTTGTTTGACCAGTTTATTAGCTGCTACATCAGTCTTTTGAGCTAATATCATTTGCTCCCGTTCGGTATTTAGTGATTGTTGTGGATTAGTTTGTTCATTCTTTAAATTTTTCACCAATATATCGCTAGCTGATAGTGCCGCATTCGCAGTGGCTGAGGCGGATGAAGTCAACATCGCTAGAGCACGTTTGGTAACAAATTTTGCTTGTGCAACTGCTACTTCTTGATTGGCGACTGCTGATTCCTCTCGCCTTACCGATCCACGTGCTATTGAGTGTAAACCACTTCCAGTACTGTATCCTATTTGCTGAACATTTGAAAATTGGTGCAACTCATGCTCTCTATGTTGCACATCAAATTCTGAACAGTATCCAATACCTTAAAATATTTTTATTACACAGTGTACTTAACAATATTATGGTATCAACTCACCCAATATAGAGATCAATATTAAAGCGAATTTAGCCATTTAAAAAAATTTGATACCGGTGATAATTTGTTCCGATTTGTCCGAAGATTTTGAGTTCATTTACGTGAGAGACTGAAGTGAATTCAGCGGTATTTTCGCAGATGATCATATTTATATTGAAAAATTTGTTTGATGCTATCAAACCAGTCCGATTGTATAATTCTGACTTCATAACCTATATAAAATATAATGTCAGCTAAAACTATGCAAAATATTGCGCAATAAATTTGAATCTAATTTATGTAAATCAGTTTAAAGCTATTAAATAAGACATCGTCACAGAACTTCATATTATGCTTATGATCTAAACTTTTTCAACTACCGAAATCGAAAGTATCGATAAAAAGCAATCGATTGGCTCTTTATGTTTTATGTTAATTTAAATATTACCTGCATTTCACTCAGTGGAGTTACTGCTCCGAGCAGCTAGTTCTGTGCTATGTATGATATGCGGTAAACCGTGGGACTATTTAAGGGACTGATGGAAACATAAACGTAGAAAGTTCCCAATAAATGACGTGCAGCCCTGCTAATGATTAAAATTATATGTGTATTTATTGTACTTTAATTGGAATGGTAAAATGTTTTCAAATTCACTTTCTTTTTAGCTTTTAGAGCACTAAGAAATTAAAATAGTTTACCACTTTTGATGGAAAATTAAAGAAACAAATTATCGACAAATGATATTCATTTCAATAACAAATAAAAATACTTTATTATTATAAAATAATAAATTAAAAATCTGCCAACAGGCTGGGTGAAACTTTACTATTTTTCGGGTCAAAGTACGGGAAGAGGTTAAAATGGGGTCGCGATAAAATGCTTATGACACTGCCACATTTAACACATGAACAACATAATTGGGTCATACTCCAGGACGAGTATAACATCAGTTCTGTCGAGATTAGGAGGTTCTTGGAAAGTTTATTTTGTCCTTAGAATAGATTAAAAAATATGTAAAATAAAGATTTTTACACTTTAAAAAACCCATGGCTTGAAATTTCGGTATATTATTCACACTAAAAGTCCAGGAGATTTAATTTCCAGACTCATCAGACCTAAAAGATATGACGAATTGTGAAAACGTATACAAACCCATTAAATCCACTTGGGGGTTGAATATTGAAAAATTGCGTGATATAGGTTTTTAGGCGATTACATAAGAAGGAACTTGATATCTCATCAGACACTACAGATTTTACTTAATTTGTAAAAAAGTAAGCAACCCCTTCACACCCCCTTTGGGATTAAATTTCGAAAAATGGTGAATTAGTTTTTAGGGTATTACATGGAATAGCCATAGAAGTAATAACCACTTTTATATTTCATCAGGCCTAAGGAATGGTGCCAAAAATCTTGAAATGCATTTTTTGAAGATTATGTAGAAAGCCTGAGGAAGTAAAAAACAATTCGATATCTCATCAGATCTAAGAGGTATGTTGGAATTCGTAAATACATATGCATTATCTCCTTCGGGAGTTTAAGCATTCATCTGAAAAATCCACAGAATAAAAATAATTCAATATTTCGGATGGCCTGAGAGATATGACAAAATTGTAAAAATATATGATATGTATTCCGTTTTCACTAATCATTTTTATACTCTAGATGGAATCTGAAAGTGTTATAAGTTTAATCCAGCCCAAAAGTTTGTAACGCATAGAACCGAGCCTCGGACGAAAAAACACAGCAGTATGTCTACTTTATTATTTTTTAATAATAAAGTATTGTGATCGACCTGAAATTTAAAAAAAATTTGCTACCCTGAAATTTAGTATTTTCACGTTTTAGGACTAGTAAACCCCAAAAAAGCAAATATCCGTCTGTCCGCCATACTGTTTGAAGGTGCGTAGCTCTCGAACCCCTTGAGATATTAAGTTGAAATTCTTATGGTAGGTAGAATGGGTGAACACCTATGAGTGGTATCTTTTGGAGGGGTGGGGGTGTGAGGGGAGAGGAGGGGGAGCGTTTTAGATGAAAAATTTTGGTTTCTAGATCTCAACAACCGTTTATGCTAGGAGGCTGAAAGTTGGAACTTATGTAGCACTATGATAGTGGACCCATTTGCAAAAAAATGGTTGATAGGGATCGAGGGATGTGCGAGGGGGGGGGGGGGGGTGGGAATGTAAAATTTTTGAAGTGGGTGATGAAGCGCGGCAGTGGAGGGACAGTAATTTTTCAAAAAGTTAGTATCTCAAGAACCGTATCAGACATGATTTTGAACATTTTACAGGAATTAGGACCGGTAGACTTCTAGCGAAGAAAAAAATTATGAGGGTTAGTGAAAATGAAAAAATTCTGATTTTAATTTCTCGAAAGCCGGAAAGGATAAAAAGCTAAAAATTGAAAACTGTATAGAGCTTCTATAGAGACATCTCAGAAACGGCTTATGCTAGAAAGTTGAAACTCAGTACCTATATGTGGATGTGCTACTAGAATAATTAAAACTAAAAAAAAACGGCCAACAGTCTGGGCGCAACTTTATTATTTTATGGGTAGAAGTCCGAAACGTGTTTAATGCTGAGATGCGGTGTAGGTGACTATGGGACTGAGAACCTAAGGAATAACCAGGAGGCTATTTCGAACGTTAATTTTTAGGTAATCAGCCGCATAGTAAGCTACACCGCATCTCAGCATTAAACACGTTTCGGACATCTACCCATAAAATAATAAAGTTGCGCCCATACTGTTGGCCGATTTTTTTTGTCCTCTTCCGCACGCCAATGGATGTTTTTAATTTTTTTATATAAATCACTTTGCTAGCAGATTTACATATACTGTTTAATTCAGTACATAAGATTGTAAAGCATAAAATGTACTCACCGATTTTTTTAACTGGTGACGAAAAACCCAAAATCTGTTTGTTTCGTCCATTCATCAGTCCGCTTATCTGTCCGAATGGACGATTAGTCAAAAGCACTTTGACTTAGAAGCAGAAATATGGTTTTCGTTCGATAAATTGGATATCTTAAGTTAAATCTCTTAACGTACAAAATCGTCATATTTTTTCGAGAAACATACAAAAGTCTCTAAAACACATGATCACGAATATTGACCAAAAATTTCATGCTTGGAATTTAAAACATTGCATAGTTTAAGGTGAAATAATGAATATACAGAAAATCGTGTGAGTCTTTCATGTAGCTTCCATACAAAAGATCTAGTCCTTCATATTACACACGAAGTCAAAATTTGGCACGAATTAGTTGTTTGAGTTTTAAGTCAAGTTTGAGTTCGTTAGTGAAAGAAATCGCCCAACTTCTTTGGGTAGATGCCATATTTCATAGCTTCCATATTCCGACTTTCATATTCCGAATAAGAAAAGATGAAGAAGAAGTTTGAATTATAAATAAGAAGTTGTCTGAAATTTCGGGTGATTTTCACAAAATTAAAGTTATAGAATTGAAAATAGGACCAATCGTCCTTTCCCGTAGAGTAACTTGGAGCAATTGACCGATTAGATGGCAGTAGATGTCCACAGCTGCAGTGAGTACGCAGCGGACGACTGGTTGATAAAATACATAGAAATGACAGTGACTACTGGCACGCGCTTCTTGAAACGACGATTGGTTCATAAAATACACAGAAGTGTCAGTTAATTTAAAACGAAATGTTCATCGTTAACCGTTGTATTCAAATTTTGGCTGCCTCGCTCGTGGCCTTGCTTTGTAACTGTATGAGCGCCGAGGTTGGGCATGGCGGTACGAAAAGAGATGAGCGTCCTGCCTACACCCGCACTCTCCTTGTCTCGGCGAAAGTATTATGAAATTATCTTTAGAATGGTAGAAACTTTTGGAAATATCATTAAAGTAAATTATACAGTGGGTGAACTTTTCTTTTCATTTGAGCAAAATTTATTATAATCAATAACATCAAAAGATATGAAAATATTGCCACCGGGTTTTAGATATATTGATATAGGCGGTGGGTTCAACATCGAAAAATCCCGAAACCGATTTTAGGCGTTTAAATGAAGGACCAGAAGAAGTAGCAACGAAATTCGATATCTCATCGGACTTAAGAGAAATAACGGTATTGGCCAAAACTTATTCAACCTCCATTCGCGGAGCGGTTGCAGTTAAGATTTGCTGCTCTAAATTCTGCGCTTTTTCCCTCGTCGATAGTTGTATCGACAGTTTTTACTATCGAAACAATCGATATGGCAATTGACATACAGATTCTGTAAAAACAATACAGATTATGTATGCCAATTGCCATTTCGATAGTTTTTAAAACCATCCGATTGTTTCGATAGTAAAAACTATCGATACTATCGATAGACTATCGATGTTTAAGCAACACTACCGTAAAGTCGGCGGAACTTCTATTAAATATTAAATATCGTTTCGCTTTTGAAGGCGAATCTGCTTTTTGGATATGCCCAGTGGTTGATTAACTTATACGAAAATATGAAAAGCGGTTTTTCATCAGTATTTCATCCAAATAGATTACATCCAACTTTAGAGCGAAGCGATTTTCAACTCTTAAATAATTTTTTTTTTAAAGTTCAGTTCGATCATAAAAGTTGTGATCACATATTATAATTTATAATTACTTATACCTATTCTTATATAAATTTTGAAAGTAACAATAGTTTAACTAGTTTAACACGAGAACATATTTTAATATTGCGATTCGGAGTAGACATGCCTCGACGAACCAGAGTTTTGAAATTCACCTGCGGATTGAAGAAGGTGATGAGATGCTTGATCCTCAATTACAGATGCATTTTGTAGTGCTTCTTCGGCAGCTGCTGAGGCCTTACCAGCAGCTTGTTTCGTGGCTTCGTAGTCAACACGAGCGCTATTTAGCTTTCCGTCGACATCTTGCAGGCGACCCTTGGCTTCACCAACCATATTCGTTTGAGAGGCTAGTTCAGCTTCTGAAAATTTCGCTGCTTCTTCGGCATATTGTTCTGATCTTTGAGCATTGTTCAAAGCTGCAGTTAATATTGCAACGTGATGTGCTGCTTGTTGGGCGGCTTTCTTAGCAGCAGAAACGGCTTTTTGGGCAATTTTTAATTGTTCGATTTCATTTTCGACGGCTTGGTGTGCGTCTGATGTTTGCTTATCGAGGCTACGAAGAAGCACTTCTTTTCCGGCAAGAGCAGCATTGGCAGTAGTGGCAGCTTGAATCGCAGACTGGGCTAATGTGTTCTGTGCTACGAAAGCGGCTTGTTGTGCGGCAGCGTGTTGACTAGCTACAGCAGAGTGAGCTTCATCCGCTGATCCTTGAGCAATATTTCGCAATCCGCTGCCAATACTGTATCCTGTTTCATCCTTTTGATTATGTCCATCATTAGCCTCTACTGGAATATAGACATATTCCTTATATTCGCCCTGCTGCCCTAAGTTTGCGTTTAGTTCAGCTCCGTTATTGTATCCCGGTAAGTTTTCTTCGGAATCAGTATTAGTGAAAACTATTTGGGTATGTTCTTTGGGTGTTACACCCTTTTCGACGTTATACCCGTTATTAGAATTTAATCCACTAAAACGGAATCCTGTGTTCACATGGAAATGAGCATTGGATTTATAGTCTGTTTTGGAATGATAATCTTGCCCTGATTGTTCGTCATATTCATTAGACGATAATTCACCTCGACGGCCATATGCGTCATTACTCTCTACCCGTTCTAATCCAATGTGAGAATTACTCGTATACGCATTGCCCCGTTCTTCCACGTTCGTACTGAACCTTTCATCTTGACCATCTTCACCTCCGATTTCATAACTCAGTTGACCTGCAATGCCTCCATTTTCGTAATTAACGGTTGCTTCACTATGATCGTATCGTTTACGTGTTTTCTTCGATGTTGCGTTGGCGATACCTAAAAAAAATAACGAAATTATTGCAATATTTAAAATTCGCCAAAAAATGAATAATCCTTACCGAATAAGACGACGACAACCAATGTTGATATTTTCATAGTTTATTTTGTCGTCTATCGTCAGTGATAAAACCTAGTAGATCAGCTAGTTACGATTGACGATATCAGTTTGGAACAGTTCAATTTATACAAGAGGAATCAAATTGGCGCAAATTTTCGTTACATAATAATTTGAAAAACGATAAATACAAAATATATACATGTGTCTACAGAAGAAAGAGATTGTGAATTTTTGAAAAACTTTTACTGCATTTGTTATTCATCGATTTGTAATGTGCGTCACAAAACTATTTTTTTTTAAATAAAATGGATCTTACGCATGCTGCAACAGTTCTACAATAACTTTAAAGTGCGATTGAAAGAAAGTCGTGCTGTCTAACTTAATTTGACGAAATACGGTCAGCCCTATTTCATAAGAATATCTGAAACCATCAATCAAGCATTAACTCAGGTAAGTATTATTGTTAACTAACAAAAGTATCTGACGTAGTTTCCGACTAATCCTAATTATGTAAAATAATTTAAATATTAATTATTATCAGATATGATAAATTGTCGTACGCATTCCGTTATATAATGAACATTAGATAAGTTAGTTCCGACAGCACGTTCGAAGATAAGTCGTTTTTATGAGTCCATGAATTACTCTCGAATTAGTTACCTCTGATCTGTCTGAAGGGATCGCTATGGGCCCTTTTGGTGCCTAGTGTGCGCGGTGGCACAACGCTTCGCCCCTTCTTAAAACTAAAACTAAAACTACCTCTGATCTGATTGAGCTAAAAGTCAAGAAGGGTTAACGTGTTTTATTCATGAATGTATGTAAAAAGCGGCCGGTTAAAATTGTGAACAAAATATCATATAAAAACTATCATAAATAAAACTTGTTTAAAGTTATTACTCTTTTCAACACACTGGATGTACCATGAACTTGATCAAGGTCTTAATTTTAATCAAATAAATACGGAGTTAAACACTTTCTATCCAATTAAGTTTAGATAAATTTTGTCAGCTGTTGAAAAATGTGCAGCATATTAAAATTTATTGATGTTGCGGTATTAGCAGGAATTTTGGATTTTGACATATTTGAAATATAGTTATACTTGCATTCGGGTGAGATGTGCAGTGCATATGTATACTAAATTTTTTTAATAATAAAGTATTATCATCGAACTGAAATTTAAAAAAAAAAGTTGCTACCCTGAAATTTTCTATTTTCACATTTTAGGACTAGTAGACCTCAAAAAATGTCTGTTTGTCCGCCGTATACGGCGTACATTAAAACGCTCGTAGCTCACAAGCCCTTTGAAATATTAAGTTAAATGTTTTTGGTAGTAAGATTGCGTGTATTCATTCAAGTGGCGACTTTTGAGTGATGGGTGTGAAAGTGAGCAGGTGCGGGGATAATTTGAACCGCTGAGGCTGAAATTTGGAATTTACACTAGAGGTGGAAATTGAAAAAAAAAATTGTCGTCATTGAAGGAGGGGTGTGTGAAAACCCATGTATTCGAAACGCTCGAAAGCTGGATCCGAGTCATTCTAAAGCTGCTGAACCGTTCATATTAGAAGTTTAAAACTTTGTATTTGTTTCTAGTCATATTAAGACGGTATATTAGAATCATAATTATTAAGAGTGAGGAGGGAGGACACACTTTGAACCACAATATTGTCCGAACCAAATATGAGAGAAAGGTTAAATTTGGTCTGTGTATAAAGTTCATAAGTGGAGTATGCAACTTGTAAAATTTTCGATGGTGACGGTAGAACATGGAAGTGGGAGTGCAACAATCTTAAAAAAAACAATTCTTTTATATAAGGAACCGTAATTAATTTGGTCTGAAAATTGTTACAGGAGTTAGGCCAAGTAGACCTCTTGTAGAGAAAAAAAATTGGGTTTGAGAAAAGCAAAAAAAAAACAGATTTTTATTTCTCGAGAACCGCTAAGGACTGACTGCAAGCTAAGAGTTGCCGTCTGTATAGAGCCACCATAGGGGCACTCTAAGAAATAAATGTTTTGATCAGTGATGCAATGTACGGGGGTGGGGGTTTTGTTGTATGTCAGGAATTGCTTATGCTAATGGTTGAAAGGTGTATGTATATGTATTCTAGAAGTAATTTAAGCAAACAAAACATTCAGATTTCCATTGGTCTACGGAGGTTGGGTAAGAAAAATTGTTCGTGAAAAGCGGTTTGTTTATATTTTCTCGAACTTCGTCATATCTTTTAGATCTGTCGTAATATCTAATAAATTTGACTTGTACGAGCTCTTTTTATTATATAAGCGATGTTTTCCAAATTTTCAACCCAAAGCAAGTGTAAAGTAGTTGTATATGTTTTCATGAATTTCGACATATTTTTTAGGTCTAAAGAGGCATAGAATTTGCTCTTACTCCTAAGGGTTTCAAATATAAACATTGAAAACACAATTTAAGCATTTTTCAATATTAAGCTCCCAAGGACTGTAAGGAGGTTGTTGTTGAAGTTTCAACGAATTCCAATAAATATTTTAGGTCTAATGAGATATCGAACTCGCTTGTGCTATGGGCTTTATAATAGTCGTCTAAAAATTATTTATAATATTTTGCGATATTCAACCCGTAAGGGATGTAAAATCATTGTGTACGCTTTTACGAATTCCAACGAATCTCTTAGATCTGATGAGATATCGTGTTATCTTTTACTTCAACGAGTTTTTTGTATAATCGCGTCAAAATCTGTTTTTGAATTTTTGGTGGTGGTTATGTCGATATTTGAAATCATGTTAGTGTTGAAATCGTCTAAATAATTTTCATTTATTTTTGCTTTTTATTTTACTTTATTATTTTTTAAAGAATAAACTGTTATGAATTAAAAAAAAATGTAATACGCAATTTAACTTAATTAGCAATTTATTACAAAAACAAAGGACAACACATAAGACCGTAAGCAAGGCAACTGAAATCAAAGAAACATATAGGTTATACTATTTTAATACACAATTATAATTAATAGAAGTGATCTGATATATTACGCTTAAAGTTAATACGTGTTGTACTTATTTTACAATATTTTAAGAATTAGTAAGAAATAATGAACACAATTTTTTGCTTTATAATTTTTTAATAATTTAAAGTATTTTAATTTGATTTAACACACTTTTTATAATCATTGACAGAAAATTTGTGTACAGTAGAACAGTATTGTAACTTCTAAGCAGCGTCGGCAGTGCTGCTTTCTGCACTGCTTAATGAATTTAATTGAAAGCAAAATGTGCCCATGCTAACTGTTAACGAAAGCAGAAGCTGAGGAAATATGTGTCCATGCTAACTATCAACAGCCACAAGTATTATAGACTCTTGTTTATGCGGACCAAACTATTTTGTTTCAGTTGAGTTTTGTGAGTTTTTAATTTAAAATGATTAGTAAATACGAGTATATCGAAACAATTTTGACACCTTCAACACTTCCATTGCTGACAACATTCCCAATTCTTAAGGGTTTTATGTTGGCATTACTGAAGCAGAAGCAGAATCTTAGAATTTAGAACGAAGAAGCAGCACGGCTTTCGTCACTGCTGCCGCTGCTCTCATTTAAACAAGCGTCATGTTTCCGTGCTTTCTAAAAAAAGTTCAGCTTTTTCCCCTGCTTCTCGTTTTATTGTGTCACGGCCTTAACCTGAACTACGAAACAAGATCAACAATGTCAGCTGAATGAAATTGCATTACTATTTTACCACTCGACATGCACATCTATTCATTTATTATGTATTTATTTATATTGGATTAACACAATACTAAAGATGATCACAATGCTATTCCAGATTATACCTTTTTATAAAATTTAGTTTGCATATTTTTCTTTCATTTTCATTTGTTTTTGTTAAAGATCAAAAACTGTCATTTTTAAATGAGTTCAAGATTACTTAATAGTTTTGCATTAAGTTTTATTTTTGTTGATATTAGGATATTTCATTCAAGGTTATAAGAAATATATTTTATTTGTAAATTTGAACTAATTTGCTTTTATAATTTCATTTTCGATACACCCACAACTGTAAGCGAATACTTAGTTATGTTCAGTTTTGAATTTTTCTAATTCGACTTCTTCTTTTCCCGTAAAATATTTAAAACTGGAAATATAAACATTTACCATACATTCCCACGAAATTCTTCTTCATATCTGATAGCCAGCTGAATAAACAAATACATTTATTGATTTTTGATAGCCAGAGCCTGCCATGTGAACATAACATGGCTATCATATCTGATATCCAAATCCCTTATAGAAATATCACTGGGTATCAAAAGTGACAGGATAACTGCATTCTGCTTTTCATTAAGTTCCACACGGAAAAAAATATCATTGCTTAGATTAACTATTTTGCATAATCAAAATACTATTCTTTTATAATAATTTCAATTGAAACAGTTTGTTCAAATAGTTTAATATTTGCAGTAAACAACTGAGAAATAGTTAAATTAAATAATTAAAAATAGTACCACAATTAAACAGAAGAATAGTTGACGATATTGTTTGATTTAATAAATTGTGTTGTTCGGTAACTACGAAATTGTTATCTAACATTGTAAATAGTAAAAACTACGAATAACATTGTCAAATTGAACAATGATTAGTAGTGATTCAAACACTGATACTGTTTTCTAGTATTCAATTTGAATAAGGATCGTAGTCAAAGAATCAGTAGGTATGAGAGTGATTATTAAACCGTTGTCATTTTTCAGTGAAATACCACGTGCAGTAAAGTGTATATATAGTCATATGTGCGAGTGGTGTTACAAGTAAATTGGAGTCATGTATTTCAATATTTAAATTTTTTAAGTTTCTGAAAAATGTAAGTAGATATTTGGCTGTTTTCTTTGGTAAAGATATATAAACTCTTGATTGCTAACTTCTGGCATCAGGAAATTAATTCATAAAAGATTTTTTGTCTGTGATTGCTATATAGTTCAACCCAAATATTTTCATCTCGTTACATTGTTCACTTTCCGAAGAAATACTAGATATAAAACGCTTTTGCTAGCAAAATAATTCTTATTATTTTGAAATTAATCAAAACTATATATATAATATGTATGTAGATTGAAAGTGTTTTTAGTAAAGAATTTATTGTTAATTACTTTTCATCAATATTATTATATAAGTCACAGTAAACAAATGGTGTTTTATTTAAAAGAATGAAAACTTTTATAGATCTGTTTATTACTATTTATGTATTGACACGTATGTACACATACATTTATTTTTAATATTATTCAAGTGTTTAAATAAATACAATACTGTTTATATTTTAAATTAACAGTTGTTACAATAATTGTATTAAAATTGTATTAAAATTATTTTTCCTATAGTACCAATTGATATTTATGTTTTAATATAGTTATAAGATTTTATTTAAGGGTATCTAGGTATGAAGAGCAGTGTACATCTATTTGTCTACATACGAAGAGAGGAAGATTCAAAAGTATAATATTATTTATTTTACAGATTGGAAGAGTACTTGAAATAGGTACGGTAGTATTATTAGGAAAACTACTGAAATTGTTGGGGTAACATTATGAATAGTAAACTAGTTACTATTTAATCAAACTGTATTATAAAGTAACTATCAAAAATGTTAACAGACAATTTTCTCGAGTCTCTACAACTATTTTTTTGTAGTCATTATACTATTTACACTTGTTTAATATTACCTATTTCGTTGTTTGAGGCAAATTTAAACAACGTTTTTGTTAATTTTACCAAGGATTTTCTTTCCGTGTACGTTAGCACGTAGTACGTAAATTACTTTTTTTTCTTCTTTGATTATTGATGATAAGTCCATCACTAGGTGGGACTCGAACAGTTGTCAGAGGTAGCTCCATCGTATCAATCACGGTTAATCTTTCAGTTAAAATATTTGCACCTCGGGGCGAAATCCTCTTATAATCTTTGTTTCGGTGTTCATGAGTTTGATTCTCTACCTTTCTTAATATTGCCGTCCTCTTCACTCTCCGTTAACGATATCCGGTAGTTCACTACTAAATTACCTGGAATACTACCAGTTAATATACCCAATAGTTAACGATACCCGATTTTAAATTAATCATGGAAATCATTGGAAAATCACAAAGAAGGAGATATGAAGAAAGTGGCAAAAGTGACAAAATACTGAGAGGTGGCTACACAATTTATTTTAGTTGCGTTCCCTTCGCATTAAAGAAACGAATATCAACAACTGCTCTAGCTTGTATGAGTTGTAAAATTTTTTTTAACAAAAATTTAAGAAAATATTTCAGGGGTCAAACAAAAATTTTACGATTTCACTATCTGACTGTATTTGGCATCGAAAATAGTCAAATATCTGACAAAATATCATAAGCTCTTCTACACGCCGTACTATGTAGTGAATAAAACGCTTCTAGGTAGATAAAGAATTTATCTAATTTGTGGGAGCTTAAGTTGTTATTTTTTAATTTCGCTAAATGTATTTCTTGGCGCAGAATATATAATATACGTCTATTTTATTTTTATTTTATTTAATCGAACTCTACTAGGACTTGAAATGAAAATTAGGCCGAAATAATGCTGAAAACTTTACATTCCCAGACGTTTTTTCGTACAAAATGTCTTGGGCATATTTAAACCAAAAATATCTTTATAAAAACAGCGTATTCAGTTTCTACTGAGAAAACACCTTCCAGGAACCAAGGCCTTGTGCGAAAATAATTTAGGTTGATATGGTCACCCCACATATTTGCCGAAAAGGTGTACATGAAAAATTACTGTTCCTCAATACAATCACATATTCCTTTGATCAGAATGTCTGCGTTGTGTGAGCTCTGATTGAGTATCAATAGAACATAATTTATAACAATCTAGAAACAGAAGCATATTTTATAGATCGTAGCTGATTAATTCAAGACTTAGATGAAATATCGTAAAATAAAAATTATCATAGAGATCTAGGGAAATATTTGCAAAATGACGTATGTTAGTGATGTTGCGACGCGTCACATGAAGTACAAAAGAGCAGCACACTAGATCAGTTTTGGATAAGGCACAGTCAAGTGCAGTGGCATACGCACTAATGACGTTACAGTTCATATGGCTGCTTATTGAGAGTCGAAACTCGAAAGTGCAATTCGAAACAACCGTGTGTGCGCTAACAGTTCTGTAAGCGTGAATTAGAATACAGCTAAAATTTCATGGAGGGTGTCAATAGGTTTGCAGCTTCCTTTTGAAAGTTTCAGCTCTTGCAGCAAACTTCATGTGTGACTACGTGATTTTTGGAGCACAAGAACTATTCGATCAAATAAGTTGTAAAGTGTGGCCGTATCTTAAAATTGTCTTGCAAATACATTTGGCTTTTTTTATATGATTATTTATTTAGAAAAAAGAAAGAAATTTTTATTGATAAATGAATTCAGACTTGTTGTAAAGCTTAAAATACTACTCGAAGCTTAGTGACGTTGATGTAAAGCAGTTCCGAAAAAGTGTTGATGCGAATCAGACCCCTGATTTCTAAATTGAATTTGTGCTTCGGCAAGATTGTCATGATGCACCTCAGCAGAACCTGCTAATGCGGCTTCGTTCAACTTATGTGAAGCGTATGCTCCCGCATTGGAAGCGTTTTCTTGAGCTTCATGAGCAGCGGCCGAAGCGTGGCCAGCAGCTTCCTTGGTAGCTTCGAAATCGATTTGAGCAGCATGCAGTTTGTTAGCTGTAGTTTCGAAACGACCTTTAGCCTTTCCAACCATGCTGGTTTGAGACGCAAGTTCAGCAGCTGCAGCATTGGCAGCTTCTTCGGCATGGGCAGCGGATGCTTGAGCATTGTTGAGTGCAGCCGTTAAAACGGACACATGATGACCAGCTGCCTCGGCAGATTGTTTTGCAGCAGCTGCAGCAGCCTTGGCCAATTGAAGTTGAGCGATTTCACCTTCTACAGCTTGATGAGCTTCCGAAGCTTGTTTGTCAAGTCCCCGAAGTAAAACCTCCTTACCCGCGAGTGCAGCATTAGCAGTTGCTGCTGCTTGTATAGCAGACTGGGCTAGGGTACTTTTGGCAACGTAAGCTGCTTGTTGAGCCGCGGCATGTTGATTAGCGACTGCTGAATGAGCTCGGTTAGCTGATCCTTGAGCGATTGATCGTAATCCGCTTCCAGCACTGAATCCGTGATCATTATCATCGTGTTGTCTCAATCCATGATGATAATCTGATGCATCTACGTGTCCTAATACTTCCAGTTGTTCGTGATTGTCATATCTCTTCTTTATTTGTTTGACCGATCCACAATGGACAAGACCTATAAAAAACCATTTGTTATTAACGTTCCTAACAAGATCTGTACCTTTCTTTTTCTTACCGAATACGGCGATGAACAAAACTAAAGTAATTTTCATGGTGTGAAAGGAATTTTTATTGCAACTCTGAAGACGATCGCTGAAATGAGATTGATGCGATTTTGCTATCGTCTCAGCAATTTATACGAAAATCTGCGATGTCATCATGATATAAAATTGTATAAAATGTAAAATATTCGTTTATAACTGCCAGATACCAAAAGATGCAAATTGGTCATCATTATTGTGACAATTTCGCAAAGATATCGGTTATTTGGCAGGGAGCGTATTCTAATCGGCCAAGCCTCTACCTGCGATTTCATTGCAATTATACGCATGGAATTATAAAGTTAACTAATCCATACGATTCATATAATGCGCTTTAATTGATTAGTCTAATATTTTAAATTTCCTATTGTTCAGCATCTGAGCTTTATCTTCTACTAGTCTTGCTGCAATGTGTCATCTGCTTGTTATTGTTTTTATCAAATTTATTTTTATTCATGAATTATCAAATCGATTTGATTAATGGCAGATAATCCGTATCAAATATGCCAAATTCGTAGCTATGGTGCGATGAAATGATAAAGTGATTTTCACAGTAAATTTAAATTTTTTATTACACATTTTTAAGAAGATGCGGTCACATTCAATTTCGAATGCATTAAATTAACGATTTGGAACGTGACCTAGGGGGTGTGTTTCGCGAGGTATTCACAGCAGGTTGGAGTTGATGACCGGTGAATAATATATCGGTATTAGTGATGTTGTCCTTTAGCATGTAAGCGTTGCTACTCAATCATCCCAAAGTAAGTAAAGACGGGTTCGAATCCTTCTGACTACATACATAAGGTTATGCATTAGAGATATCCGATAGCGACAAACACGCAGCCAAACCGTGAGGGATGTCCGGTTTATATGTGCCCCTTATTAAAATCTTACAACTGTCTACACAGTAAAAAATTTTGTGAAAATTACTATCCTTAAAGCAGTAAAATATTCTGCATTGATGAAGTAAATTTACGAATTTTCATTAAATTTATCAAAATTGAGAGTAACTCTTAAAACTGCGTATTTTTACACATTTAATTCATCAATTTACTGACTGGGTAGTAATATTGCAACATCGCATGAAATTAATGTGTAAAATTGATCATTGTGTATAAAATTACGCATTTTGCATGTAATAATTTGTTTTTTGTGATATGTATTAACTTGACCGCTTCGTTGTTTAATTCACTTGTTTCGTGGTTTTGTGTAAGGCGTGATTTAAAATTTAAAAAGAAAATAATGTTTATAGTGTGTGAAGTTTTAAAACAAATAAATAAAATTTATGTAATAAACATGTATAGTGTTTTATACTTTCTACCCTTTTTGACCTATGTCCTGTTTTTTTTCCCAATTATCACGTGTTGATTGATCTCATTGAATTTTTCCAATTGTCGATTGCTGTGTCCTTTATCGTTCAAAATACGTCTGGGTATTCATCTGCCGATCATTCGCTTGAAGCTTATTCATTTATATTATCCATAAATTAATAATAATAATAAGCAAATATAAACTGATCACATTCTTATCGTACATATGTAGTTCATATGTAGGACATTTTATTTTTCCACGCCGTGTGTAATTTTACGCACATTTTTACACATTCCGCATTAATAGTGAAAATCACAGGAGTGCGTAATTAAATTTGATAATAGTAATTTTACTACTCTCAGAGTACTGTTTTAAAAAAATGTAATTTTCAATCCAATTTTTACTTGAAATTTCTAGTATATTTCATTTTTCCAAGTAAAAGTACTCATTTCAAGCACTTTTACACGAAATTACTGGTATTAGTAAATTATTCATGTACTTTTCAACTGAACCGTACAATTTACATGAAAAGTCTCACAAAATTACGCAATATTTCAGGTAAAATTAACTATATTTATATATGAATTGAAAATTACATTCTATTTCATATAAACCACGAAGTTGGACGCTTCGTTCGATTTTGTTTTCTACTGAAATGAAAATGAAACGCCTTCGGTGGCGCAGTGGCTACGTGCGCCAAAACTACGCAGCAAAACCAGAATTGATCGCGGGTTCAATTCTTACCTTCAGCCAAGTGTAGTATTCTGTAAGTTAGAAATAATATTAGAAGTAGAAATAAGTGTATCTTAAAGAGTGCTAATTATACAATTTTTTAGAAAGTAAATTCAAGAGAATATCCAGTGAATATGATGCTTTTGAAGGTAAAATTTACTGATTGCAAATTGAAATTTACTGACCGAAAATTGAAAATTACATTCAAATTGACTATTACATCCCACATTCCTATTACTGGAAAAGATTAGGCATATTTGCCTACTATCCAAAAGATGTATAATTCAATGGATTTTTTTTACTGTGTAGGCACTAAATTGCCTACTCTAAGAGAAGTAAAAATTGTTTACTGTGTATGAACAGGTGTTTCAGGACGTACAATTTCTCTGCCTACTCTTGCAAATTCCAATACATCGTCATTTTGGTACTGTTTTGCTCTGGCTTCCTTAATGTATGACCGATCCCATGTAAATTTCATCTCCAATTAATGCCAAGTTTTGTCCAGAATATTGATTCACAAACATTTGGAATTTTCTGGCTGGTTTATTGCTCACTTTATGATGTAAGCAAGGATTTCAATAGTAAGTTTCGGTAAAGGTTGATATATGTATCTACATAATCCTCAAGCAAGATGAAAAAGTATCGAAGCCTATTAATGCGAGCCTCTACTTATATTTCAGTTCCACCATCATGCAGACAACTTTTTCAAAGTCACAAAATTTTTTCCGATCTTTCATATTTTACATATTTAGGATTTTTGGTGTGCTACTGTTCGTACCCATGCGAATCTTTCGGGATTGCAGCACATTCATATTCAGTTCTATCTCCTGGGACTGATCAAAGGATCAGAAATTTGGCGCTAAGTCTGAACTGCTGTAGTTAGACCTTAAGCAGATATCAGACCCGAACCCTAGTAAGAGCTCTGACTGGACATTGTCACATGAGGAAGCATCTCAATAAGAATTGGTCGCTCTGAGACTAAAAATTGCAGAATATGCAGTGACGAAGAGGAAACACCAGAGGATATCCTCTGTGAATGTGAGGGTTTAGCTCAGAAAAGACTTCGTCACTTCGGTCAGGGTTTCATGGACCCATCAGAATTCCTGACCATTCCTCTTCGCAAAATACTAAGCTTCATTGAAAGCGCAGGAATTGAAGAGGAATCATAGTCAATCCGGGGGACCTCACAATAGGCCCAACTGTGGTTGCAGTGACAGAGGTTAACCATACCAACCCCTATTTCCAATCTATCTATCTAGACCTAGAAGATGCTCGTAGTGTAAGGTAAGTTTTATAAACGTTATTTACGAGTTGGATTTGCTAAATTGTTTAATAAAGGACCAGAGTTTTATTAAATATTCTTGTAGAGCAAATGGTTTTATACAACAAATTCTTCTAGTTACAATGACAAACTATTTGACATTTAATTTCAATACTTAGTTCTTAAGAAGGTTTTATTGTTGGTTTAGAGTTTCTTACTATAAATGGATTTCTTTTAAAATGGTTGAGAAGATTTATGGCGTACTTACACCATTTTATAAATCTCTTACGTAAAAATGCTTTATAGCTGAATTTCATCGCCAGATTTCGACAATCGGATTATATCGCCTTGAAAAGATTTGTTTGACATTTAAAATTTAGAAGCTGTTTTCTCAAAATTTTTAATTTATTTGGTATGACTCTACGGTTTTCTGCAAAGGAAATTTGACCTGCATTACCAAGAATCAAATCAAACAATTATTATGTGCAAAAGGTTAAATTCCGAGTAAGTATAATGTAAAACTTTATTTAAAACTAGCGGCGTCACACGGCTACGTATGTATGGTGCTATACCATCGAATCTGCAAAGCCAGCGGCTTCCAGTCCAATTTTGTCAAGCGTGCGCACTCATAAACCGAAAACACTTTAACTGCAGCTAAACTATAATATATAAAAAAAACTACATGAATGGTAAAGAAACGCATGCGGGACAAACAAACAAACAAACATTCATGTTTACATACATGTATGTTTAACGTTCGCATTTTTCCACAATATTCATTTGTGGTGAAATGCGAACGTGGTAAATGTACAGCCTTGAAGTACCGATTTTGCCTTAATCTCGCGATTTGGAAATATCAGTCTTGGATGGATAATCTAATAGATTTGCGAAATCGCGAGAATTCGGGGTGATGGAAATATGGCATAAGGCAATCTATAAGTTTTACTTTATTATTTCAATAATACAGTATTTCGATCTTGTTAAAAAAGTTTCCCTCATATTTTGTATTGTGACGTTTTAGGATTATTAGACCTCAAAACTGCAAAAAGAAATTCAGTCCGCCTGTCTACCGTACACCGTATCATACAAACTCATTGAGCTACAAAAATAAAAATTTTTTAGTGGATAGATTTGTTGGACCACTTGAAGTGGTGACATTGGCGGACGTGTGGGAAGTGTTAATCTAACAAAATTTGTTTTTAATTTCTCACGAATCGTTTACGATAGAAAGTTGATACTTGGAAATTATATACATAAATTTATGATAGGGGATGTATTTGCAGAAAGATGAGTACGGTAGTGGGGAAAAAAGAATTGTATACCATTAGGTTGAAACGTGGTGATTGTCTGTAGGTATACGAGTACTAAAAGAATATATTGGAAATACAATTTTCAGGAGGATCAGTGGCGTGTTGATGTTTCGGGTGAAAAACTTTAGTTTTCGACGTCTCACGAAACAATAATCCCAGAATGTTGAAATATTGGTTAATATGTAATTATGCAAGGCATGTTCGCTGAATATAAAAGCAGGAACGCTATAAGACATGGAAGTGTGAGAGGTAAGAAATTTTTTCTAAACAATCGTGGCAAATATCTCAAGAACTGTTTCAGATAGAATATTAGAATTTATACGGAGGTAGGCCCGATAGATCTCTAGCAGAGAACAATTTTTGTTAATGAGGGTTTAAGGAGACGAGGTTGGAGAAGGTAAAACGAAAAAAGTTTGATTTCAGTATCTCGACAACGGAAGATAAGGTTAAAGAATACATGCCTATGCAATACAATTTGGTCAAGTGAGTGAGCGTTGGCTTCTGGTAGTTTGAGTACAATTAGGTTAGACTTAAATCAGATTATAATTACAATAGGAAAATAGACAAATAAATTTAAGTTAAGGTTCGGTGTCCTGTGACTTCAACCGCGAACTGCTCAGCACATTCTTTAGAACACACACGATTGTATGCTGATGCCCACAATAGCAACTTCGACTGCGCTTCAATACGACTGCACAATCGGGCACCACTTTAATTCTAAGACCGCGGTCGCTCGCACAGGGCATATTTTATATGGAATATCGAATTTCAATTATTTCCCAGTAGGCATAGTTTGATACTACGTATATATGTCGAAACGAAACCGTATAAATGTCGAATAACCTTCTGTACCTCTACGTATAATATACCTTTATGTGTAATATACCTCTACGTATAATATACCTCTACGTATAATATACCTCTACGTATAATATTTTAGTTGCTTATACCTGAAAACGGTACGATCTTTTCAAATGCTCGTATATGTTTCGGTTTCTGCCTACATTTACACGGTTCCGTTTCAACGTATAGTATACGTTATGTATGCTGGGTTTCTATGTCTCGATGCTGCCATACTGATTATGACAATTATTCTAGCTTTAGTATAATACTGTGTTCGGCGAAACGCAAACGAACGAAAAAGGTACCTTCGAAGTAGAGTGAAATAAATTCTACAGTTCGCTACTAGATGTCAGTGAAATAAGAACGCGCGAAATTTGAAAGAAATTAAAATATTGGCAAGAAATTACAATTCCGGCACACAACACAACAAAATATAACTCACAAAAAATTTCCCGGGCACAAACGAACTGAACTGACAGCGAACGGTTGAAAAGTTTTAATTGTCAAATATTTCGCTTCTAATAAAAGGGTACCCTACCCTTGGAAACCAAACTTTAAGGAAACCAAGCGCCATCTGTTATTGACTACTACAAATGTTGCAAATTCCGCCCATGAACACAGCACTGAAAAACGAACGAAATATTTCGTGGCGAAGAATGAACGAAATATTAATTTTTTTAATATGGGATTTGACAGTCCATTTCGTTTCGCTCGGAACACAGTACTAGACTTTAAATAGAAGATAGAAGCGAAGTCGCAGTTGATATTGTAATTAACACGAAATGCATATTTGAACTTCGGTTGAAATAGTAGTCGCAGTCAGCAGTCGAGGTCGGTGTTCTGCTTTGTGCTTTACTTAAAGATTATAATTATGAAAGAGCTAGTATTTACCAGGTGTATAACCTTAAAACGATCGTTGACACATTGCTGGCGTTAGTGAGCGTGTTAAGCAGCCTAGGGACGCCATTTTTAATTTATTTAAGGGTTGGTTAGTTGTTAACATTAATCAGTGCATATCGTCTCAAATTTCATTCAACAACATACGTCTGTCCTGTGCTGATCATGTCTAGTTTTTTGCCAGAAAAAGAGCATATGCGGGAAGCTCTGCTTTTTTGCTTCCATTTGAAGAAAACGGCTGCTGAATCGCATCAAATGACATGGTAACAATGTTTTAGCGGAATCAACGTGCAGGGCTTGGTTTCGTCGATTCAAAGACGGCGATTTTGACCTGAGCGACAAGAAGCGCGAAAATCGGCCCAGGAAGGTTCAGGACGACCAATTGCAGGCTCTGTTGGACGAGGACGATACCCAATTGCAAAAAACGCTTGCCGAGCAATTGGATGTTACTCAAGCAGCCATTTCCATGCGTCTACGTTATGGGAAAGGTTCAAAAGATCGGAAAATGGGTGCCGCATGAATTGAACGATGGACAGATGGAGCGCCGCCAAAACACATGCGAAATGTTGCTCGCTAGACACAGAAGAAAGTGGTTTCTGCATCCGTGTGTGACTGGCGATGAAAAGTGAATTTATTTCGATAATCCAAAGCGCAAAAAATCGAGGGTTGATCCCGGACAACCACCAACATCTACCGCAAGACCAAATCGCTTTGGACGGAAGACAATGTTGTGCGTTTGGTAGGATCAGCAGGATATCGTTTACTATGAGCTCTTAAAACCTGGTAAAACTGTCGATGCCCACCGCTACCACCAAAAATTGATCAAATTGCACCGTGCTCTGCGTGGAAAAACGCCGGAATATCAACAAAGACATGACAAGCTGATTTTCTTTCACGACAAAGCACCATAGCACACGTCAAAAATGGTCCGCAACTACTTGGACACACTCAACTGGGTGATGCTACCCCGTCCCGCTAATTCTCTAGGCCTGGCCCCTTCTGACTACTACTTGTTTTCGTCGATGGGCCACGCGCTTGCTGAGCAGCACTTCCGTTCTTACGAAGACGTCTGAAAATGGCTTGATGAGTGGTTTGCTTCGAAAGAGAAAGAATTTTTTTGGCGTGGTATCCACAAATTGCACGAGAGATGGGAGAAATGTGAAGCTAGCGAGGGTGAGTACTTCGAATAAATTTGTTTTTGTTTTCTTTGAAAAAAACATGTGTTTTTCTGACTAAAAAACTATCGTTTTAAGGTTATACACCTGGCATGTGTAACTAATTAATAATATATTTAAACCATCATTTGTAAAATAAAATCATCTGTTTTTTACTTTGTTTAATTTTCAATGCATTTGCATAGTATCAGGCTCTTAACATTTAAGCAAGATACATGTGCATTTAAATTTCGATGAAAAATACACGAATTATACTGCCGCAATGTATGTTATTTATACAAATTGGAAAGTTATCAAATCCGCTCATCCAAAATTTGTCATTATTTTATTACAGTGAATTTTTAGAAAATCTATGGTTTGGTATCACATGACAAGAATAACTATACTATATCTACCCAGGTTTTGGTTGATTTGGATTCTAAGAAACTAACTTGATTTTGACCGTTTTATACTCTAGACTAAAAGAAATATAACTAACTCTCTTGTCGTATTTAATATACATGAACTTTTTAATTCGTATGTTCCACTTGACATATACGTCTTAATTAAAATATACCCACAGTCACGGTAGGGAGCAAGCCAATCGTATGATATTCTAGATTAAATACTAAACTCCATTTCTATTGCAGCGTGTTTGTCCTTTTCAAGGAATCCCATTTGGTTGCTACTCTAAAGAGAAAGACAATACATGTAGGACTTGCTCAATTTTTCTTCATATTCTGTTTTTTAGTTAAACGTTTTGATAAAATAACATACATCAAATTTAAAATATCGAGCTTGAAGAGTTCAGAACAACAGTCATTATTCGTGAATATGTGTTTTAAGAATTTTTAAATTGAAACTTCCTGAAGGAGTTGACGGATGTCACTCACTTATGAACTAAATCTTACTTTTTATTTAAGACTAATAAAAGTAAAATTTGGACCTCCTTCTAACCCGTTTTACTTTATTATTTTAATAAAATATGTGGTCTTTTTCGAAAGCTGAGATTGAGATATTCTAAAATCGATATCTCCCAAACGGTTAGTGTCGCAAAGATGAAACCGTACAATTGGACAATAGATCGAAGGGTGGTCAAAGCGTTTTGGTGTTAAGAGCTATACTACTCTTATATCTTACGAATTGTTTAAAATAAAAATAATTGGGCTGAAACTGTAGGTGGTGAAGGTGGAGGCTGGTGAATAGGAAACAATTTCGATTTTTATATCTCGAGAACCGCTAATAACGGATAGCTTAAACTTGGTATTTAGGTAGACCTTTGGAAGTGGAACGTTTCAAAAATATAATTTTAAAATATTGGTAGTATGGTACGGAGTAGGAGATGTTTTCCTATCTCTGGAACGGCTTATGCTAGACACTTGAAACTTGGCGGGTATATGTAAATGTAATACAAAAGCAATTAAGATAGAAAAAAGGTTCATATATCCATTGGTGTACGGAGTGTGAGCAAAACACGATCAATAAAAATAGGGTTCATATCTTTTGACAAATTTCGTCATATCTCGTTGGCATTCTTAAATATTAAATTAATTTTACCTGCAATGGTTCTTCAAATAAATGCTAAGATATTTTTTGAAATTCAACCACTAAGGGGGTGTGAAAATTTTTACAAATTCCGCTATATCGCTCAGGTCTGATTATATATCGAACAACTTTTTACGTCCACTGGCAGAATTTTTTGTTTTTCAATCCAGAAGGGAGTGTAAATAGGTTATATTAAGTTTTCACGAAGATATTACGAAATTCGAGATGTCAACACGTGCTTTTAATATGTGTTATCGGCTAAGAATCGATAATATTGATATTTTTACTATACTATGGGCAGCTTATTGATTTCGATATTTGTATAAGCAACCACTGATTAATGTTGAAAGTTGTATCTTACAAGGAGTTATTCAGGAGATATCAACTCTCCAAAAAAACTCCTTGTCTCGAAACAGCCGTTGTTACATTTCGACTTTGATCGCGTCCCAGAGTTTGACCCAAATATGTAATTCATATGTTCAATGTAGTGGCGTAAGCATTCTATAGTACCTCCCACTTTGACCTGAAAAATAATAAAATAATTGTTTAGACTGTTGGCCGGTTTTTTTAGTATTTAAGGTAGATTCCAACTGTTTTATTAAAAATAATAAAGAAAATCGACTGAATTCATCTAGACTATAAAAAAATGCTAATGTCATACTTGTATTTCTGAACACGAAATATCTAATTCATAAGTTCACAACACATAAAGTTCATGAATTTTGAATGAATTTCAAGCGAACACAGTTCAAACCTACAATTTGGAATGATTTAAACAAAACGAAAGTAGAGTAAAATTTCCGGGAAAGTTCAAAGACCAGATATTTATTACAAATAATAGGCAAACACTAATGAACATATTATACGAACATTATCGCCTTGAACTTTATTATGAATTCGTACGATAGTAGTGTAGCTTTACACTAATAACGTCATTAACAATGTTAATGCACAATACGAGTAGTAATTTAATGCATATTTTAAACAAGAAATTTCATTCATAACAATGTTTATGCTCAGTCTGCGCCAATTTTGATTTGATACGCTACAGTGCAGAACACATAAATCTATATTATAGTGGCCGAAAGGATTAATCATTGGTTGGACTCTATTCTTATACTCTAGATGAAATCTGAGAGTGCTATAAGTTGAATCCAGCCTAAAAGTTTGTTACGGATAGAACAGAGCCTTGGACAAAAAAAAAGTTATACATTATATTTTGTCCAGATGTGGCCAAAATCCCCAAATCAGTTTAGTGTTAGTCCATCTGTCCGTCAGTACGCACGACAACTCAAGGAAACCATTTTCTACATTTTTCGATGTTCAACCCAAATAGAGTTTAAAGCGGTTGATTACGTTTTCACGAGTTCCGATATATGTCTTAGGTCTACTGGGATATCTAATTTGCTTTTATTTGTAAAGGCTTTTAATGTAATTAGAAAAAATAACTTATTTAAGCATTTTTCGATATCGAACCACTAGGTCGTGTAAGGTCGAAGTTCAAGTTTTCTCGAATTTTGGGATCTCCTTTAGGTTTAATGATAAATTGAAAACGCTTTTATTTCTAGGGGTTTTATATAGGGTGTTTCAGTAGGAACACTCGAAATTTGTTAGGTTGTTGTGTTGTTGTTAAAGCAACATTTATCGAATTTGTTGTGAATTGTTCAGTAGTGTATGGCAAATCACCATGGAAGGTTATAGCGTTGAACAACGTGTGCAAATCATCAAATTTTATTTTCAAAATCAGGGGCTATCTTAAATCGCAGGTTGAATACGTGCCAACAAGCCATGCCTGGGGAGAGGGGGGTATTTTTCGAATATGTGGAAATAACTGCTAACATTCACAGCTTGAAATTCATCAATGCTCAAACATTTTCTATGGGCTGGTTTCACAGTGCGAGCTTAAGCTCTGGCTCAGTTGAACCTGAGCCGGTTACATAAGCTTTAGCTCAAGTCAATACTGTTCCACAGTCAAAGTTTGAGTATCGTTTAACGGAACCCTGCTTTATGCATTATGGTCACTATTGTGACGGTTCTGTCATGTTTGTAATTAAGAATTTTCAAAAACCGGTTAGAAAGGCGAGAAAGGGTTAAGAAACTGCTAGCGAGAACTTTCATTAAAATGGCAGATAAAAAATTATGTCAGAATACAACAATCAGAACACAATAACAGCAAAAGGAAAATTACATTTGCCCGACCTGTTTAAATGACACTTCGCCTACTTATAAGATCCGAGCTCAAAGTTGAGTTCTTGTATTCATTGGCTTAAGTTGAGCTCATGTAACACTGTGATACCAGTTGAGAGAAAGCTTAAGTTGCATTTGAAGTTTAAGCTCTCACAGTGAAACCAGCCCTAAGAGATTTGAATCTGATGAATGTGACGTTCAATCCAGTTCTTCATAGTCCCTGCAAGAACGCGGTAATTAAATTCACTATCCTACACGAAAAAGTTTTATTTGGTGTTCTACGACATAAGATTTTCCATTAGGTGTGCAGCGTGGTTAATTTAGTAGTCATAACAGTTATATTCACTGGTAGTATTCAAGGTAATTTAGTAGTAACTATCTGGTATCGTTAACGAGAAGTAAAAAAAACGGCAATATTGAAGAAAGAGGCGGAGTCTCGCACGCATGTATAAAGTGGAATTTGTCTCGATGAAAACATACACCGCTACCACGAAGCTAGGTAGGTAGGTAGGTACGCGTGGCTGCCCGTGAGAACACGGACACACTTAGACCTGAAAGGTCCGTTGTGTTACCACAGGATCATCGAATCCGGTCCTACTCGTCGAACCATTTAGAGCTTGCAATGAAGCGTTGGATTCTCGCGACCTCCATTGCGGCAAGATCACCGAGACAGTTGAAGAAGTAAGCTCCAAGATGAGCTTTCCTTCTGGCTGATAGAGCTGGACAGGTACAGAGAAGGTGAAGGACTGTCTCCTCCTCCTCCTCATCCAAGCAGCTTCTACAGAAGTCGTTTGAGAAGAGGCCGAGTCTTTTGGCATGTCGACCAATAAGACAGTGTCCAGTCAGGACACCGACTGTGGTGCTGATATTCGCCCTTTTGAGCAAAGTCAGCCTTTTAGAGCGTTTCAGATCCAGCTCCGGCCAGATCTGTCTCGCAGTGTGACATGTAACACCATCTGCCCGTCTTGAGTTGGTTTTCTCGATTGAGTCCAATCCGAGTAGCAGTTTACATGTAGAGAGAGGCACACCCAGATTCCGATGTTCCGGCATAATCTGAAGGGTAGTGCCGCGACGGGCGAGTTCGTCAGCCATGCAGTTCCCTGGAATATCCCTGTGTCCTGGCACCCAGCACAGAAGAATGTTGAACTGTTCTGCCATCTCCTTAAGAGATGATCGACATTCTGCGGCGACCTTTGATGTTGTTGAGGCCGATTCCAGGGATTTTATTGCCGCTTGGCTGTTTGTGAAAATGCTAATATCCCTAGTAGATATTACATTACACCTCAGCCAGGACAAGGCCTCCTTGATCGCCATAAGCTCCGCCTGAAAGACACTACAGTGGTCCGGAAGGCGGAAGGAGCTGCTAATGTTAAGCATGTCAGAGAAAACACCTCCACCTACTCCGCCTTCAGTTTTGGAGCCGTCCGTATATATGTGGGCGGACTCCTCCGTCCGTACCGAATCCCTTTCCCATTCTAGACGGGTTGGGATGGTTGTTAGGAAATTTTTGTCAAAATCATAACTGGGAGGGGTGTAGTCGGTGTTTTCAGGAATATCATTGAAGTTATTCAAGATTGTTGAGTGACCTGCATATATGCCAGTCCACTGTGTAGAGGCTCTAAGTCGAATGGCTGCACTGGCTGCCATTTGCTTGCCAAAAATGTCTAGGGGTGGCAGACTGAATAGCATGTCTAGTGCTGCAGAGGGAGCTGTTCTCAGAGCTCCACTGATGCATATGCATGCTGATCTCTGTACCTTCCCTAGGGTGGTGCAGTTAACTGCAGTTAACTGCTTTGACGAAGCTAACTGGTAAATTGTTTGCCTATTTCTACGCAGTACAAAGCTGACTTCAATGATTTGGATCGTTGTCATCTTGTAGTATCAAATTGTAATTTTTCCAAATTATTTCCTTATAAACCATCTTTGGACAGATGCTAGTAAAGCCTACTGATGTAATTTGACCATTTCAGAAGCATTCAAATTCTCTGTAAAAATGTAAAAAGTGTCAAATCTCGCTTTGGCGAATTAGCCTCAAACTATGGTCCATTACTGGATGTTTAGCAGTCCGCTGGATGTGTCTTGTTGTGTTGGTAGAAGATAGAAAAAACCCACAGAAAAGAAGCTTCGACTACAAAATTACGTTCTTTTAATCGCGATTCACGCGAGTCCTTTTACGACGTGTCTGATGGACAGTAGTGGTTTCTTTACTGTGCTTTAAAATTCCACATCAGCCAATAAACGTAATTAGAACAGTATTACAAGACACAGTCAGATCTTTTAAGAAAAATGATGGATGAATATTCTTTTCAAACACACGTAAAATCAGTTTTTATACTCTAGATGAAATCATGTAGAGTATTATAAGTTTAATCCAGCCCAAAAGTTTGTAACGCATAGAACCAAGCCTCGGACGAAAAAAAGTTATATATTATTTTTTGTTTATTTGTGGCCAAAAACCTCAAATCCGTCTGACGTCCGTCCGTCCGTCCGTCCGTCCGTCCGTCCGTCCGTCCGTCTGTCTGTCCGTTAGCACGATAACTCAAGAACGCCTTCACCGAGGATCTTGAAATTTTGAATCTGGATGTTTGGTTGAATTTGTAAGGCTAAGTTCGTTAACGGGCAAAATCGTCCTACTCCTTCGGGTAGCTGCCATACAAAATGTCCTTAAAACACGTGTTCAAGAATATAGGTCGATAACTTCAGAAGGGTTTCAGCTACGACTTTGAAATTTGGATGTGTTATTTTTCTAATAGGTGGAGCTAAATATATGATTATGAAGAAAATCCTGTTAGTCCTTCGTGTAGCTGCCATACAAATATCCTGTCAAAATGTCTTCACTTAATTTACGGAACTCACTATACCTCAAGTAATCTTTTAGCTATGAACTCGAAATTTTGTACAAATTAGTTTTGAGTAAAAACGAAGTTCGAGTTTACTAATCAGCGAAATCCTTTCACTCCTTCTGGTAGCTGCCATACAAAATATCCTTAAGACACGTGTTCAACAATATTTTTCGATAACTTTTGAACGCTTCAAGCTACGAATTTGAAATTTTGTACACATTAAGTTTTGAATGGTTCCAAGGAAAAGGATCAATGTGTAAGAAATCGAGTGAGTCCTTCGTGCACCTCCCATATGAAAGTCCTTCAAAAAGGACATTTTTTTTCGATGACTTACCCAGTTCAAGGTATGAAATTAAACACTGAATATTGTCTTTTAGGTTTGAGTAGCAATCTAATGGCAGTCCTTAATAAAGGACATACAACATGCACACACGTAATTCTACTTTATCCCCAACTACAATATAAATCGGAGTCTAGAGTATTATACGATTGGCTTGCAGCCGATCGTGACTGCAGTATGTTTTCACTAAAATTCGTTTTATTAGTTTTCCGCACAAGGCCACGATCAGGCATGTGATCGATGTTTTTACGTCGGAATGAAATTTCACCCATTTACTTATAAATGTCTTTTTCATGTTCATACTTCACAGCGGGTCATTTTTTCCTTTTGGATGCTAACACTGAACACGGCTTCGTAACGTGATGCATACGTGATACACATTTTGAAATATGTTCTTTTCTGACTAAGGTCGATCGAAAATTGATGCTTTCTATAGAAAGCGTCATTGGAGAATGGTCACACTACCTGCTAACGTTTGAATTTAACATCTACCGGTTTTCAAAGTGGAAGGGCATTGGACCCAAAGTTGCGTATGATTGTCCTCCTTGAAAATTTACATTACAATTTTTTTTCGAAATAGACCTATGGTTTGGGAGTTTGAACCCCAAAACCCCCCCGAAGTAAAGCCGGGGTGGCCTGGACGAACGACGTTATAGTCCATACTTAATGCCATAAAATATTCTTACGTTTAATGCAGAGATGGTGTACAGGAGGCTATTCGGAAGGTTATTTTTTTAAGTTGTCAGTCATATAGTAATGTATATACTTGTATACCACATCAGAGCAAATCGCGTTCTGGACTTCTATCCAAAAATCAATAAACTTGCTCACAGACTTACTACGTTTACATGGAGGATCGAAAGATCGAAAGATCGAAAGATCCAAATTCAATCATGATTACACCGGATCGAAACATGGGAAGATCGAAATGAGATCGAAATGACAAGTAGCATAACCTGAAATCTTTCTTAAATCGTACAAGTTCGAAGTGCAGTGCAGAAAAATGTCAAATTTAGCAGTTTTGTGTGCTAATACTATGAAAATGATAGAAAATCAATTTTTATTGTTAATGAATTTGCGACGATCGAACTTTCGATCTTTCGATCCGCGTTTACATGAGAAGTTCGATCCGATTTCGTCTCAATCTAGGTCGAGAAGTTCGTTCGGATCGAGTAGATCTCATTCCAATTCGATCTGCGTTTACATGAGATCTTAGAGGATTGAATCTGGATTCAATCTTCCATGTAAACGTATTAACTGTTGGCAGATGATTTTATATGAATCTAAAGCTGAAATAGCGGAGATGTCCCGGAACTCTTAAATCGATGTGGGCCAGACCTATGATTAGTAAAATACTTCTGACTACCGGTCAGCGAGTATCGTCTAATCATTAGACGATACTCGCTGACCGGCATTAGACTCTAATGCCGACAGATGACGATGTCTTATATCATTCGTTTTAGCTCTATTTTTTCCCGTTTGGCTTTTAATTTTTTTGATTAACTATATTTTATTATTTTTTTATTAAATTCAAATTTACTCCTTACCCTGGCCTTCCCATCGATCTCAACTGATTAGGGGGTATTTTAACTGATTAGGGGGTCAGAACTCTGTCGATTACTGCCTAGGCTGGTTATGGGAATTGCCTGAAGTATAGTTGCAGTATTTTCAAGGTTTACATTGTTTCTAGTTGGCAATAGTAAAGAATATTAGGCAAAACTTTAAGATCATGAAGCATATACATATGGTATATGGTGTCTTATTTTTAGTATTTTTTTTTCATTTAGAAGTTTATTGGAATAAGAGAAGTGGAACAATTTCACCCAATAATAATTTCAACGGCGAACTAGACCGTGCAAGTATATTTGATGCAGCGCCACCACAGTTTGCACAGCTATTAGACTATCTTCCTCGAAGATATGAAATGTATCCTACACGGAGGGTTTTACGTCAAGCACCAGCGTGATTGATCGATGATCACCTAAGGTCCCGTAAAAACGCGAATTCATGTCCATGAAATCTTTAAGAATTTTACAAATTTTTACGAAGACATTCATGTAAGAAGAAGTAATTGCCCTACAGTTGTTCCCTTTCCTCGAACTCGGAACATATAAAAATTTATTATTTATGACGTAAATATTATAAAGAAATTTAGTGCAGCAGATTGCATTGCCAAGCACTATGCGTGCATAACTGTAAAAAAACGTTTATTAATTTAAAAACGTAAAGCCGTGAACTTGTTATTAATTTCAATGTCTGCATCTGCCTTTTGTGCATAATCTTAAACTGTAAAAAAATATATAGAGTGAATGAGTGAATTAAACGACCTTTACAATTGATGAGTATCAAGAATATTGAATATTAATTGTATTTCGAGCCTAATCTAGTTATGCAAATTATTTATGACGACATATCGTCTCCCAGTGAAATATCTTTAAACCGAATAAAAAAAATCCTTTCTCGATACACCAACGTTTTTGACCTCAAATTTTACCAATGGCCATAATCGCTATGTCATTGAAACGAGCGACATTTATTGCACAACATTGAAAACATACGAATTTTGTGACATTTTAGTATAAATTTGAACATATTTCTTGTATATCGAGTCATTTGTATTTTCTTCATAGCTGATGGTGGTTTGTTTCACAAAAAATAAATTTGCTCAATATCGAATATTATAAATCCGTGTGTCAAGTGCGCTTTTGTTATAATGAAATACGCTTTAGTTATTTTAATTGCGGTTGTAGGTAAGATAGAGTTAAACGAAAAGTGAGAGTTTTTTTGAGTGTATTTAAATGTTTTTAAGGTGTTACGTCTGCGGAAACTTCTAATAGCCCGCAGAAACGGTCGAATAGTGGATATACGAAAGAACAATTGGATGGATATCAGGGATACGACGAAGCAAATAATGAGGCGTCACAACTAGAAATCGATAATAAAGGATACAGTACGGGAAGTGGATTACGTTCAATCGCTCAAGGGTCAGCTAGACAGGCGAATACCGCTGTAGTGAAACAGCACACTGCTGCAGTTCAAGCAGCTTACCTTGCCCAAACCACACTCGCTCAAACCGCAATTCAAGCAGCTGCCACTGCCAATGCCGCTCTTGCTGGAAAAGAAGTTCTACTGGATAATGTAGAAAAGCATAATCTCGATTCGATTCATGCGTTGGATAATGAAGTCAATCAGCTTGAGATCTCGAAGAAAGCAGCAATTCTAGCAAAACAATCAGCTCAGTTATCTGCAAATCACGTCTCAATTCTTACAGCAGCTTTGAATAATGCCCAGCAGTTAGCTGAACAAGCTGAACGAGCCGCACGTAAGGCCGAAGCTGAATTGGCTTCCCAAATCGCAATGGTCGGTGAAGCAAAGGGCAAATTGGATTCGATCAGTAATAAGTTAATTGCAGCAAAAATCGATTTTGAAGCTACGAAGGACGCTGCCAATAAGGCAACCTCTGCAGCAGAGGAAGCTCAAAGTAACGCAGCATCAGCTGGAGCTCATGCATCGGTCAAATTACATGAAGCTGCTGGCCTTACACAAGGTTTTTATTAGTACAGCGTTAGAATTAGAGAAATTATATTTAGGACAATTGTGTACGAATGGAGAAATAAATGTTTGAGTTAAGATTTAGAAAAGAAAATCAAAAAAGTGTTTAGTGAAGAAGTGCTTATGTGATTTTTACTTGAGGATTTAAGGACAAGATTACAGGTTTCAGCATTATCTGAATAAGTATCTTTATTAGCGATTTGAAAAATTCGATTCTTCTCTTATGATTCGTTGTGAATTAGATGTTCCAGACTTAAGTCTTATTGGTGATTGGGGATTTGCCACTCATAAGTATACGTATTTAAATTGCAGTCTCCAGTTTTATCTTTTGTCTGATTGGTTCACTTATTCTACACCTTTTCATCATGTATTTCAGACTATATAATATTAATTTCAGATTATATAAATTGTAATTCAGAATAGTGAATTGTATTTCAAATTAGGTAAAATGTATTTCAGAATAGTGAATTGTTATATAAGAGTGGAAGTCAAAAAGTTCTTTGAATCAGGTAATAAATTAACTATAAATACTATTATATTATATTTGATTGGATATTGGAGTTATGTGCCTTAATAGTATAAATAGTTTAAAATTGCTCTTGATCTTCGATTACTAAAATTTACAAGCGGCACAGTCCTTCCAAAGTAGACAGAGAGTATCGAAGACGATCCGCGTTCTTGAAGATACACGCAACTTCGTCGAGAATAGTCACAAAACTCCAAAATCCAATTTTGGAAGATGTGGGATTGAAGACGAAGCGACATGCGTATATGCTTGGGATTATCATCATTAATAAATTGCAATATCCTTCATCTGGTATGTTAAAGATTTGCGCAAGTTTGGTCTCCGGAATACAAAAACGTGAATACGTCGCGGGATTTCAAGAATTTTTGAAGCTCTGAAACGTTGAAAAAGTGTTATTGCAAGGGAAACTTGAGTTCATCTTTGTAAACTTGAGTCTAAACAGTAGTCGATGAAGTGTCGTAGAAATTGCAGTTCTTCTCTAAGAAGTTCTTAAAAGAAAGAAAAAAAAAACATTTTGGGATACGAAGGGTATTTTGGTTGATTGATTACAAAAAAAAGGTATAGTATAACATCAACTTGCAGCATAACTATAAGACTTATACTCTAAGTGCATAAAAGACCAAGAAACCAAAGGCCTGTTCACATGGACTTCGTTGCGATGGCGATACTGCACAGTAACGTCTTTCAAATCTAACCCAGTGCAATATTTTTTACGGGACTAGAAGTTTTTGAATGATGAAAAGGTGAAGTCTGCGATTTCAGCACACTTTGAAGGGAAGGATGAAAAATATATCTATGACGGGATAGAAAAATTAATCGAAAAATCTAATACATGAAGATTGAAGAACGAAACAATATAATTTTATTTAATCCTCTTATCCTGATTCCGTATCGTACTTAGGTACGGCTATTTTTATTCTCAAATTCTTAATCATATCGATTTTGTGATGTTGACTTCTTACTCTTACCAAGCAATGCCTTAAATTTGAGCTAAAACAAGGCTTCTTATATATGCGACGAATTAGTTATTCACGCAATAAACGGAAAAATTGAAGCCAGAAAGACACTGTATTCCTAGGAAACTGAAGAAATTATCCCAGAACCCAGACTGCCTATGGATGGATATATCCGCAAATTCGCTGAAAAGACTACGAGACGGTTTGTATTAGGACCAAACATAAACATCAAAAAGTGGACATATAAAACCATAAAAGTATTTTTCATCACCATACATTCTTTTCTTTGATCTGTGAGTATTAATTCCGAATTATTGAACCATCTGTTTTTTCTAACTAGGAATGGTGTTTACAGGTAATGCTACTTAAGCTTCAAATATCATAGATGCCTGGGATAGCTTGGATATATAATATCTTAAACTTTGTATGGAGCAGATTCACTGGTCTGAGTCATTTGCACGCTAAGTGGACTATCTAAAAGTTCCTTAACTTACTACTGTATAGAATCTAGAACTGCGTCAGAGAAGAAGATCAGAAAAACTATACCCAATTTGCACTTTCAACCTTTACCATCTGAATACCTCATAGATGGGTTAAAGTCCACTACAGAGCTACATAGCCTCAAAGATCCAAAACTGATGCGAAAAAAGTACCACAAGCCACGACGGAGTACTGCCAAAGGTACTTAAGCTGAAATAAATGAAACTAAGCGGATTTTAGACTCGAGTCCCAGCGGGTGCCCTGAGAGCACACAATAGCATGAGGAATAGAGATGAGACGAATAAATTAGAATTCACTATGATTATGATATTACTAATATTAAGATATACCAGATATTAGGAATATGCCGATGTCAGATATTTCAATATCATAATATTAACTTCCCATCTACTCTTTCTTATATCCTTCTTAAGGTGCATTTGTTGACATGTATATCATCTTTAGACGAAGAAAAGAAAAAATGCAATCGCCTTACGCGACGATACAGCGACAGCAGCGGTCCCATGATATCATATTAGGAAATTACTAATCTTTGATATTAGTATGGATTCCAGAATACTGATATCACCGATATTCGAATATGACGATATTCATTATGGATATTTATGTACTGATATTGCATATAAATAATTTGTACAAAATGAGCCGGCATAACTAATAACACTGCTCTTTATTTGAGTTAATAGATCTACCCCTTTTTACTGTACTTTGTCATTTTCGGAACGGAATTCTATTGCATCATTACCCCCAAGTCACAACGGCAACGCAGTCCGTCGCAGACTAGCTGTGCGCGGTGCATTTCCATTGTAGTAGTTAGAACGAACGTAGACGAAGGCAGCCTAACGCAGCCATCAAGAAATGTTCGTCAACTCTGAACTTTTCCGTAGCCCGTAGTTAACCTCACAATGACAAGTGACTTTGTTGTCTTTAACACATCGAATCGTTATTTGATATGACAGAACTGAATTAAAATTAGCTCAAATATCGTTTTTAGTTAGCTCGCTGCTTCGTATGCACGAATACGAAACCTTTTGGGAACATTTCAAATTTAGTCAAAACTCAAACTGACGTAGACAGTGAATAGTTATCTGACTTGCTGTTTTATTGGCGGCGTCAAGCTGCGCCGTGCTGCCTCATTCGACTTTGTATCTGACTCAAGCATTAGAGTTAAATTAACTCTACTCTACATTTGCTACTCTTACTCGAGTTTATTTTCGAACGCACCCCCGAGTGGGGGTGATAACATTCCCAATTCTCAGCACTGCATTCGCCGCTGCTTTCATTTTAACAGGCGTCATATGATCCTGTGCTTTTTAAAAAAATTCTGCTTCTTCTGCTGCTTCTGCTTTTATTGTGTCACGGCCTTTAGTATAATGTTTTGTCGAAAATTATCACTTGCAGTTTCACACTGTAGAAAATTATTTTAATTTTCTCCAAATTTATAAAAATCACAAATCAAATGAAATTGTCAAACGTCAATATCATGTCAACTCTGAATATGATTACCGAAAACAATCTCATTTTCGATAATAGTGGCATCTCGAAGATGAAATGGACAACTGATTCTTTTTTTTTAGGAAAATACAGGTTCTTGGCGAATATTACAGCAGTAAAAGATGCTTTCTATTAATTTTTAAGTTAAAACACAACGATCTATAAAAATAAAAGTCGGTAGCGATTGAACCGTAAATTTGTTTTATTATGTTGCCCATTTGGGGTGTTTGGCAGATTTAAGCTGTTCGGTCCATTGGCAGATACGGGAGGGGGGGGGCGGAGGGTGCGGCCGCCCCCCCCAAGAGCAATTCCGAATTTTCTAAACATACATACTTCAACCGTTCTGCGATTTTTTTTACTCCACTGCAATGTGGTAGCATTTACTGTAGTTCTGCGGTGCACTGCGAAGCATAGAACAGAACCGTGATAAAAAGATTACAAGACAACATATTGCGTAGGTAATAGGGTCATTTCATCAAGAATCGCCAAGAATGACGAAATTTTTGACCTTACCATCTCCGATTCCTTTGAAAATTTTTGTACTTTAAGAACTAGTAGTGAAAAAAGTAATTTAAATTCAATTTTTTGTTTCTATCTCATTTTTTTTTTGTTAGTTTTAGTCTGTTAAAGTTTTCGCAAAAATGGTTTCCGAGTCCCCTTTGAAAATGCATATCTCTGGTAATTTTTATCCTAGAATAATAAAATATGGCTTATTTTAAAGGAGAAGGTTGTCGCAATAAAAATTATACTTGAAATTTTTTTTCAAGGATTCTGATTTTGTCCTTTATTGAGTATCTCAAAACGGTTTTTTTTATTTTTTTATATTTTGTAGGTTATACTGTTTTTCAAAACATACCAAAAAATTAACTTGGGATCTCAATGGGATCGGAGTCAAAAAAATCTAAGAACATTATACCATAGTGGTTCTCAATTATTTTATAGAAAAAGGATCATTTAATCAAGAAAGGAAAGGTAAGGTCCGGGAATCAGTGGGCCAATTTCACCTACGTCCAAATAGGTGGCGGAAGTTCGAACTGGAGCGACGCGCTTGCTGGCGTCCGGGCTAGCTGCTGCTGTGGGGGGGAGGGAGTACGTTGCTCGAAAAATCAGACCATAAACCCTAGGCCTGTACAACAAAAGTCGCGCCGACTTATCCAGGGTATTCAAATTTGGGATATCTTTCCCAATAGGTCATGAAAGACAGAGAAGCGATGGATTGCGCGACTTCGTGTCTTGTAGGGCGCTCTGGTGTAGTATCGTGAATATTCTTTTTTGCAAAAATAGCGCCCAACGTGGGGCTAGACACAGCTACGCGACGTGCACAAAGCGTAGCTCATTAACAAGCGTGAGATCGGAAAAATTCCGCGCACAAAGTTGATGAGCAATTTTTTATTTTATTTTTTAACTGTTGTGAACGGAGCACAACAGTTAAAAAATAAAAAATGAGATAGAAACAAAAACCTGAATTTCAATTATTTTTTTCACTAGTTCTTCAAGTACAAACATTTTCAAAGGAATCGGAAATGCTAAGATCACAACTTTGGCGATTCTTGATGAAATGACCCATAATAAAATGAAAACAATATGATCCCGTCATCAGATGACCCTTTCTTTTGCTATGTTCAGTCCATGTAGCTAAATTCACACAGAACTTGATCAACCAAAATAGCCAAATGAAAAAAATTTCATCCCCCCCCAACAGCAAGGTCTGGATCTGCCCCTGGTTCGGTCTGTCTCTCTTAAACCTCAGGCAGACTAGATTGGTCGATCATTCGTATTTTCTATCGACTTTAACAGCTGCATGACATATCAGTTTCATAACACCTAACAGATTTACAGCAGCTCAAAAACTCGAAGAAAATAAAACGGTAGATAATATCTCACCAAATTGTGAAAATAATAATATATTTGTTAAGAAACACGCATGAATAGCTCTAATTTTAATGGATGCGATTTGAAGGTTTCATTCACAACAATAAATCTTATTAACTTTTTTAAGCACTTAATTTGCCTTTTGTTTTCACATTCGCTTAGCGTTTTACTGAAATAATTCAGATTTGTATACAATATTTATTTTATTATAGTATTAGTAGTATTATTTGTTTTGAGCGTATTAATCAAGTATTGAACTATTTGAATACTATGCATTTGTTATTATTTAAAAGTCTTAAACTTATAGCATTTAGTTTAATAAAAAGAAATTATTAATTTATTAGTCTAATATACAAAATACTCGTGGGTACATGATGGCAGCGAAAAATCATGTTATTTAAGAAAGGGGCTTGTCATTAAGGTCACATTTTTATTATATTGTTATAAAATGTGAAAGTATATACTCGTATATTAAAAAAAATTAATTTGCTTATTGCTAATAAATAGCAGCTGTATATCTAGCTGACAGTAAATTATTCAGCAAAAAATAGTGTTAAGCTCTGTTTTACACACATTATGTATAATACGGAAAGTAAAGATCTTATTTTGATGGAAATATACGCTATTTTTAATATAATATATGTATATGTAACACATTTTTTTTTTAATTGAAATATGTGATGATTTTGGAAGCACTGTGACAATTTGATAAATCTCTATATATAAAAATGAATGTTTGTCTGTCTGTTTGTCCTGTATAGGCTCCTAAACCACTCATCCAATTGCAATGAAACTTTGGTGATTTGTTGAGGGTACGCCCTCGATGGTTTCTGCGTTAACAAAATTATTTAACAGTTGGCGGTACGCGAGTTATTTCAACATTTGAGTGTATTGTGTGTGGTCAGTTCGAGGTAAAGAGCTGATACAAAGCCTAACAAAGCCTTACATTCTTATCAGATTCAGAAATACCATCAGACAGTAGCAACAAAAGCACTAAAAATTATTAACACTTACATAAACCACCGTACTAGGGATGTTAATATCGAAGAAAAATATCGATATATCGATATTGAAAAAAATATAAATATCGGCTGATGATATATCGAAAAAAAATATCGATATATCGATTTATCGAATATTTTTTCCAATGAAAAATAAATTCTTATCTCCCTTCCCGTATCAAATTTAACGTTAGGAGAAGCACATCGCAAAGGCTTTTCAGTGTAAAATTCATGACCAATTTTCTCAGAAACCACTCGAATGAAATTTGGGACAATTATTCCTTAGTGCAAAACGAGCAAATAGAGTGGAGTAAAATTTTTTTATTTTTGCGAAGGTTGTATTATTGCACATCTAATTTTGACGAACAGAAAGGGTGAAGTCAGTCTCATATTACATTATTAAATAATTAAACATTTTAAATTTCCTTCTACTCTATCTGACAGCAGAGGTGTCACGACAGTGATGCCAATTTAGTGCTTTCAGCGTTAAATTTGGTGCCCCAAATTTCGTCTCAGCGGAAAAAATTGCGCGTTATTTGAATATTTCTGCGATTGATATGAAAAAATACATTTTTAGTGCCTTTAAGTTGAAATTAACGATCAAAATTTCATATTTTAGTGCTCAACCAAGAAGAATACTTGGCAACAATGAATCAAACGTAATTGAATACAACTTTTCAGGAAAGGAACTTCTTGATCTCTTGTTTTACCCAGAATTGAGTCTAAAATAAGAATTTAAAAAAAATGTTTTTTTACCCCAAAAACGATATGCTCTCCTTAATAAAGATTACGGCGGTGCGCGGCTTTTAATACAAACCCAAAGCCAATAAATAAATGTTATTTCGAAATTTAAAATTGTTCTTCACTTCACTAAATTTTCACAACAAGAAACAAGGCTAAATGCACTTTCGAAGTGATAATAAAAATATACAAAAAAGGATGTGACGCAGCAACGAATAGTTATGGTAAGCTGTGACTCTTTAATATAAAAATATGACTTTCCTCGGGGTTTTTTAAATCCCTTCTACTTGAAAGAGCAAGATTAAAAACCAATGACAACAAGGTCCTAAGCGGATAGATCCCTGTGCACAGGATAGTTGCCTGATTGCCCTCACCTACAGAAACCACGTGTCTTGAATCTTTTTGTTTTGACAGAAATAGACTTTGCGTGATTGGAAAACAGTTTTCTAGTTTCAACCTTTCTGACATCCCTCATATACATTATTACATTAAATTTTCGTGAAGGTTTGGTTTGGTCATCTCTGTCATTGAAGCCTCAATTGGGCCTATTGCGACGTCCCTCTGGATTATCGATGGTTCCTCTTCGATCCCTGCGCTTTCAATGAAACTTACTGATTTTCGAAAAGGAATAGCCAGGAATTCCGATGGTTTCATGGAACCCTAACCGAAGTGATGAAGTCTTTTATGAGCAAGTCCCTCACATCACAGAGGATGTGCTCTGGTGTTTCGTCTTCATCATCGCGAATTCTCCATATTTTACTCTCAGAGAGACTAATCCTATGGAGATGCTTCCTCATGTTACAATGTCCAGTCAGAGCTCCCACTACGTCTTGGGTCAGATGTTTGCTTAATTTAAGATATTCAGACGTTCTGTTTTCCGAATGCTTCGGCATAAATAACTTATTAGATTGCCATGAAAAATATGAACTTGAAATAGCTAAATTTGTGGCCAAAGCATGAGTACGTACATATACCACAAAAATAAGCAGAAATAAAAAATGCCGTTCGAGTTCTAAAATATGCTACACCTAACAAAAAATATCGGGTCCGATAGTCGGATTTCAATATCGATATATCGATATATCGCTCAAAAAAATATCGGCCGATATTATCGATATATCGTTTAAAAAATATCGCAATTTCGATATATCGATATTTTTTTAACATCCCTACACCGTACTCGGTCCGATTTTGTGACCTTCCCATCTTTGAGTTGACTGGATTGCACACTACTGTGTATTAAATGCTAATCTCCTAAATCCAGTTCGGAATCCTTAAAAAAAGTTCTCGTTTCGCCTTCTAACCGTCTCGTGCCCGATTCATCGCTTTTTTACACTCTGGCAATACTACTCCGGCAATCTTTGTGACTACCTTCCGTTTTCGTACAGGAAATGATTTCTATGGACCATCTTCATTGTAACCAACTAATAGCTCTTTTTATTACATATGTTTACATGAAGGTAAACTCTAAGTCAATTATCAATGAAGTCGATAGTTCTTATAAGAACTACAACCTCTACACACTTCTCGCATGTTCCACAGAGTACCGCATGTTCTACACACTACCGAATGTGATCGAAATCTATGGAGCGCACATGCAGTATATAAGCGTAGTAAATCTTATACACGATGATCATTTCTACTGCGACTGAGACGACAATCAGTTTTACCGGAAGGCGACATAGGGAGGTAGTGATTATCATTGATAATAGAAAGCGCAACAATAATTAAATGCGATTATTATAAATCAATATGAATAAATGAATTGTGTTTTTGCTTGAAATCCCGAACCCTTACTTGCAACAATATAACACTTTAAAAAATTTATTTCCATCGATTAACAGAAATAAAAGAGTCGGAAATAAATCGAGTTTTGATATTAACTTCAACTCGAGATTTAATCAAAATCAATTAAGAAAGGTGCTAGTACAACGTCCATAGATAGACAACCAATACAAATTGATTTTTAAATTTATTAGTAAAATATAATGTAATTCTAAAAGCCTATAAATTATGATCTTACGCTTATAAAAATGTATGCTATGGCGTTGTGGTAATAGAAATATGTATACAATTTTAACCTAAATATGAATTTGATGTTCAGCCTTCCACTAGCTAAGCAATTTTATGTAAGGTTTTCCACATACGACGGAAGTTTCATAAATTATTGAATTTAAATAACAAATAATTTTTTGTTCAAATTTAATTGATTTAGGTATTTAAGAAAAGGTTACTTTGCTACAGACAACCTAAAAAAATAACATTTCAAAAAGCCTCCTATTTAATTTTTAGGTTGTCAGTCGCATAGTGGTCTGCGCCGCATCACATTAAACGCATTCTACCCTTCTTCCCTATAATAACAAAGTTGTGATCAGACTAGTTGGTAGATTTTTCACGTATTTTTTTCAATTTCAATTAAAGCATAGACATTAAGATGGTTAAAGTAAGAAAAATCTGACAACAGTCTGGGTGAAACTATATAATTTTTTGGGCTAAAGTTCGGAAATCGCTGAGAAATTTGTGAAAACGCAAGCAACCCCTGCACACCCCTTTGTGGTTAAATATCGAAAAATCGTGAAATTGGTTCAAGTCATTACATGAAATGTTTCTAGAAGTAATAACCAATTTTATATCTGATCAGAACTAAGGGATGGCAAAAATTGTGAAAACATATGCAACCTCGTTACTCCCTTTGGGGGTTGAATATCGAAAAAACGTGAAATTGGTTTGTAAAAACGATCTCATATCTCATCGAATCTAAGAAATATGTCGAAATCTGTGAAAAGTATGCAACCCCCTTACACCTCCTTAGGGTTGAATATCTGAAAATTATGCAATTAACTTTTGGCGATTATATAGGAAGATTTAAACAGTAAAAATGAATTATCACCAGATCTAAGAAATTTGAAGGATTTTGTAAAACATATGCAACGCACTTACATCCACTTGAAGGTGAAATATCCAAAAACCTGAAAGGAGTTTTTCAACAAATATAAAGAAAGCCCGACGAAGTAAAAACCAATTCGATGTCTTATTACTCCTAAGAGATATGACGGAATTCGTGAAAACGTACACAACCACTTTACACCTCGTTATCAGTTGAATATCTTAAGATACTGAAATAAAATTTTAGGCGATTACATATAAAACTCATAGATGTAAGATTGGAGATTGTCGTCTTTCCTTATTATAACTCACTTTGGACGGTTATATCAATAAATTTTAATATGCTCTTGAGTGAATTAGACATAAGTTTCAATGGTGTTAGGAAGTAATGACCAAGAAGTTTGAGTCTTCTATGTACGAGTTCCTCGTAGTGGATTGAACGTGCTCTGCAGTTTCCTATTCTTCCTCACGCAATATGCAAATGTAAAATCTCTCCAGTCGTATTCAGTCCTATCGTATTTAGATTCTTTTTGAGCTTATAGGGTTCTGTAATTAGCACGGTCAAGTGCCGAACTTTTATTACGGCCATTTTCAAATCGGAGGTTCGTTTTTGTTTGTAAAAATACGCAGCTTCTACATATATGTAACAAGTTCCAACTTTCTCCTTCGAGCCCTGTCCAACACAATTTTCAAACTGACCTATCTAGTGATAGTTTTTCAAATATCATGTCCTTTCAATTGCAATAATCAGAGCAGCGATCTACCTAGTCGGGTTCATACGGTTGTTCTCGAATAAAACACCTCTGATGCCGTAAAAAAACCTAAAAAATTTTAAGAAATATTAAATGTGATTTTCAGTATAAATTTTTATAGCACCACTTCCATGACTAAGTTTTAATCAAAGATATAAAAAGATAAACTTTACAATAAATTCCTTTAGAAAATCACTTAAAATTTCCCGAGTGAAATTAATTTTCAACCGCTTCAAAACTTAATTTTCATGTGTTCCAGATTTCAAGATAATAACTATTTGCTCATTTTCGTATTAAAGGAAATGAAAATACCGAGCAATGCATTAATAATAGAGTGCGAGCTTTTCTTTCAATAATAAATTAAACGTAAAAACGCAAAGTTGTTACGTTGCGTCTCGCAAATAATCTTTCATCACTTTATTGTTGTGCTTGATCATGTGTGATATTTGAAAATTAGTTTTTTACACTTGTTCATCTGCAAATGTAATTAGCTGTGTTTGTGGCATGTTCGAAACAGACATATTGCACTCTAGTCTTATAAATTAGCTAATATTTTAAGCGGGTTATAATTACAGCGTTTTTACATGAACACTATTTATACAGTTGTGAATATTATGCACTGAATTTACTACAAAAAACTTAAAATTGGCAAAAAGTTACAAAAAGGCTTTATTACTGCCGTACAGTGCAACAATAATAGCCATGTGATTACTCTTTATGTTCCGAAATACGACTACAGTATAAATGTGTGTTAGTATTATTCACTTTTAAATCTAATATATGTATAAGACTATAGTTTAAAGCATAACATTCTCCGAACATTTAATTTGAATTTAATGACAATAGTAAGTTGTTTAATCCATGGCGCTACGGTTTTTTTCTTTAAGAAGAAGAACCAGTAATCCAATTAGAAGCTCAGAAATGTATACAATTCGTTGACTAATTTTTAATTACAAGGATAATGGACTTGTCAAATTTTATTGTTTTATTTTTTCTTATTTTAATTTGTTTGTTTGTTAATTTTCATGATTAATTCTAAAAAAAAATATCACTTTATTACCGAATTAGTCACTTTGCAGCTCGTTGACGTTTACTATCTGATATATTTATACATCTCAATCTGAAATTTATCGCGAAGTACGCATTAGCTTTTGGGTGGAGTTTTTGAATTGTTTTAGATCTGAAGTATGTATGGTAATTAAAATATATGTACAGACAATTTATTTAATCTTAATTTTCTAAAATATTTAGAACTATAAAAATTACAGCGAACTTTGCTATATTTTAAGTTATACTTGAAACTGGTAAGAGATTTGTCCACTCGATCGGTCGATAAGGATATCGGGGTATACGAAGTCTGTTCAAAAAGTATCTAGCCATATTTTTTTTATTGGCAAAACGAACAAAGTTCGATGAGCAGTACTTAGTCACCGTTTGTAGGCATACCTAGTGCGCATGCTATTTTCAAGATCACAAAATAACTCAGTTACCAATACGCCATTCAAAAATGAGCACATGTAAGAATTGACAAATTTTTGTTTTGGACAAAATGTCAAAAAAATGTGAGCAACGTTGCTGCATCAAATTTTGTTTACAGCTTGGAGGTTTTGAAGTGGAAACAACCCGCAAAATTAAATAAGTGTTTGGGGACGAAACAGTGGGCACCACACAGAGTGGTGGAGTGGTGCAACCGCTTCAGAGATGACCGCTCATCAGTGGAGAGTGAAGTACGTTCTGGTAGGCACTTAACATGAGGTAGTTATTGATCAAGTTAGGATCTAAATTTGCGAAACTTCTTTTGGTTCTCCTGGCCCCAAATTTAAAAATTTTTGTAATCTGTTTACGGATTTGAAAAGGAGGCGGCAGCACCTTTACTTTAAGGTATCACTTGTCAAAATCGGAGAATTTAACAATAAGAAAATTGCACTAAAATTTGCCAAGAGATACCACTCAATTTTTTTCGATTTTCGAAAGTGACACTTTAAACGAACAACTTCAACAACTGCCTGTAAATTCAAACAAAATTAAAATTAGGTCAGAAATGAGGGAATGGTGGCCAAAAACGTAGACAAAAACAATCCTGATTTGCGAATCTTCTTTTGCCTCTCCTGACCGCAAATTTAAAATTTTTTGTAATTTGTTTGCGGATTTGAAAAGGAGGCGGCAGCACCTTTAATTTAAGGTATCACTTGTCAAAATCGAAGAATTTTGAGAAAAGTGCACTAAATTTGCTTGCCATTTTTCAAGAACAAAATTTTTTTTCGATTTTTGAAAGTGAAACCACAAACGAATGCGGAGCTCAACAGCTGCCCGAAAATCCAAACAAAATTAAAATCAGGTCAGAAATGAGAAGATGGTGGCAAAAAATGTCGAAAAAAAAATCGAAATTTGTTAATCTTCTTTCGCCTCTCCTGACCGCAAATTTAAGAATTTTTCAAATCTATTTGCGGATTTGAAAAGGAGGCACCAGCACCTTTAATTTTAACTAACGATCAGATAACTTGCAGACAAGCTGAGCATTAATGTTGGATCCATTCATTCCATCTTAACTGAAAATTTGGCCCTCAGGAGAATCTCAGCAAAATTTGTGCCAAAGCTATTGACAATTGAGCAGAAGCAACCTCGTTTGGAGATCGCACAGGACATGCTGGAGACTGCGCACAGTGATCCCAACTTTCTCAATACAGTGATCACTGGTGATGAGCCTTGTGACTTATGGGTACGACCTAGAAACCAAGTTCGCGTCATCACAATGGAAGCATGCAACATCCCTGTAGCTCAAAAAAACAAAGCAGGTTCGTGCAATGTGCAATGTGCCAAAATTTCGTCTCAGCGGACAAAAATTAGTTTTACCGCTTGCGCGTTATTTGAATTTTCCTGTGATTGATATGAAAAAATAAATTTTTAGTGCCTTTAAGTTGATAGTAACGCTCTAAATTTCATATTTTAGTGCTCAACCAAGAAAAATACTTGGTTGATACAAAATCAAATAAGTGTAGGCGTGATAACACAGCCTTTCTCAGTATCATATTAACCTGCACCGCATCTAAACATTAAATGCACCGCGGACAAAAAGTAATAAAGTTGCGGTGGGACTACTGTTGGCATATTTTTTTAGAATTGGATGTTAATTCGTCCACCACAAATACAATTATAAAAACTTTTTCTCTTCGAATTTAGATACATTTCACGTATTTCGGAAAATCCCACAAACTATTATTTCGATTTTCTTTCCAACCTTCAATTTCACAGCTCGGATATTTTTAATTCTGTAACGTACTTTAAGTAATTGTGCCACCAGCGAAACTTATTTTAAATCACTTAATATCAGAAATGTTTAATCACACCTTTATTAAATGAATGTTAAGAAAGCTATACTTGTAGATCAAAAGAATATACTTATAATAGTGCTCGGATTTCCCAACATATTATATCCGAAGGTTAAAATGTTTAAGCTCGCAGCACATTGAAGCTATTATATCCAAAATAATTAAACTTTCCCAGTCCAAATATAGTTTTATCGCAGCTGGACTCAAACGAATAATAGCACGCTCGGCCACCTTATTAGTACAACTTTATTCGAAATTTCGGAGTTCGTTTTGTATGTAAATGTGAGAAAAAAAAAGAATTTGCGAATGAATATTCAAAATAAATTGCAGAGTAATTTAAGCATAAGGCAGCCCACAATAATAACCGTGTCGTACCACTTACTCATAGCAGACGACCCCTTTCACTGACCTGACATTCTGTCATCATCATCATCCGGTGTCTTGTAATCAAAAGAATCATTGGTGGTATATCGCTAGCAAAAGAAACTGTTCTCTTTTTTATTTATACTTTTACTTTTTAGTCAAAAGAATCACTAATTTATATTGAAAAGTCTTGATAATATATTCAGAGATTTATAACATACCTATCAGATCAGTTATTAGTTATAGATCAGAATATTTGTTATTATGATAATAAGTAATAGTTGTATGATATTTGGGGTGGTGATAAGGTCATCCGCCTTCACTTAGATGGTAGTGTTCGTTCGTTGTGCTCCTCGTTTGAGTATGATTACTAATGGAACCATTTTGCTGATTTTATAAAATTTGCAACGTTATGTCACCAAGGTTATCGAGAAAATATGCGCCGAGCTTCCGTCTTATCGTTGTCGATAGGGACGAACACTCGCATAGGACGTGGAAGATTGACTCTTCCACTTCTAGGTCACCGCAGCTACGAAAAGACCAACGGTAGGCCAACCTCCAGTCTAAGAGCATATTTTGCAGCTACGATTTTGTTGTACATCTCCATTGGCAGCAGATAAAGGATAGTTTCCAGTGCTGCCGTGGGTGGTGTTCTAAGGGTGCTAGTAACCCCAAGGCTAAGCGCTTTACTTTTCTGATCTTGCTTAGAAGCGAGAACTTTCTAATCGTTTCCCACCACACTATCGTGCCATAGGTTAAGATGGGTCTTATTATGGCTGTGTATATACAGTGTACTAATTTTAGTTGAAGACCTGCATGTATCCGAATATCTTCCCACATGCGTAAAATGCGTTGTACGCTTTTTAAACGCGTTCGTTAAGAATCCGTTTCAAACACAGATTCTTGTCTAGAACAATCGCGATACAGTTAGCGTCAGAAAGATGAAACTCTTCGCTTCGCAATTTTCCTACCGCAAAATCAGAAATTTTGTATTTCGCTGTGAAGAGGACCAATACATTTTTAGAAGGGTGAACGCCTAAACTGCTGTTATCGGTCCATTGCCCAGTTTGATGAGTGCGCTTTACATCAAATTACTAATTGTCGAGACAAGGACCATTTCGTCGGCGCATTCGTATGTCTTGTAGTGGCGCCCCCTTCCCCTAACAAATTCGTCACCCATGATTACTTTATAACGTCTGCTTTAAAGAAAAATTATATGAGACTATTAAATTAATAGATACACTTATTAAAGTATAATGCAATTAAATCTGATTTCCCCTTATATCTTTCTTTAATCCTTCTTTTGTCTTTTATCTCCTGATTGAAAAGAAGACTGTACTAATTAAAAATATTCCAATCGAAAAGTAACACAATTTCGAATATAAATATATATAATCAATCTTGGGGTTGTGGTGTATTATGTTAAGGAAGTAGCTTTTACTGTTTGAAACTAATTTTGAAAAATTTGGATTTGGATTATGCTTGGACAATTTTCATTATGTGTATCCTAACCCAAAATTAAGACGTAAACTGTGGTAAATGCAGTTATACACAATACCATTGTTGTCCAGGTCGTTTTGAGTGGATTTTGAACTATGTTTTTTTATCTTTCTATAATATATATAATTCGATATAATTCAGGCATTTTTTTCGAACTTAGAGCCGTTCTTTTTAGCAAATTAAAAACTCAATTCACTCAATTCACATTTATGCTCCATTACCTAAAAAACCATCTAAGCACCTAAGGTGAATAGACAAACCTCATTTTCAATAAAACGAAAGACTTAAGCAAGTAACTTGATTTTTCTTTTGAAGAAAAGTTTTATTTAATAAATATAGTAATAAAGTATTGTGCGATTTACTTCTCCTCTATCCTTTCTTAGACTTGACTATTGAGATTATTTATACTTAAGATGAAATATGTGGAGTATTATAGGTTGTGACCAAAAACTCCAAATTTCGTTGTCCTGTCCATTCCTTCGGCTTTCTGTCCATCTGTCCATCCGTCTGTCGGTCTGACTATCTATCTGTCTGTCAGTCGATCTGTCTGACCGCTGCTCTCTCACTCTGTCCGTCAGTCACTCTGTCCGTCTATTTGTCCGTCCGAACGTACAATAGCTCAAGAACGCGTTGAGCAAGGAAACTGAAATTTGGTCTACGTTCGTTAAATAGGATTTGTAAGGTTCAGTTTGCTAACGGTCGAAATCGTCCTACTTCTTCGGGTATCTCCTATACAAAAGTCATTAAAGCATACGTTAACAAATATTTCAAAGAAAAATAGCCATCTATACGTCAGGTCGGGTATTTCTGGAACAGCCCTCGTACTTATGTAACATATTTCAAATTTCGGCTGTAAGCCAATCGCATGATACTCTAAATAAAATACTGAACTCCGATTTATATTGTAGTTGGGGATAAAGTAGAATTACGTGTGTACATGTTGTATGTCCTTTATTAAGGACCCACATTCGGTTGCTACTTGAAACTAAAAGACAATATCGTCAGTGTTTAATTTCATATCTTGAATTGGGTAAGTCACCGAAAAAAACTTGTCCTTTTTGAAGGACTTTACATGGGTGGTGCAGAAAGGACTCACCCGATTTCTCACAGATTTATCTTTTTCCCTGAAACCATTTCAAAATTAATGTGTACAAAATTTCAAATTCCTAGCTTGAAGCGATCAAAAGTTATCGGAAAATATTGTTGAACACGTGTCTTAAGGATTTTTTTGTATGGAAGGTACTAGAAGGAGTAAAAGGAATTCGCTGACTAGTAAACTTTAAAGTTCGTTTTCACTCAAAACTAATTTGTACAAAATTCCGAATTCATAGCTAAAGGATTCCTTGAGTTATAGTGAGTTGCGTAAATTAAGTGAAGACATTTTGACAGGATATTTGTATGGCAGCTACACGAAGGACTAATAGGATTTTTTTCATAATCATACATTTAGCCTCAACTATTGAAAAAGTAACACATACAAATTTTCTAAGTTGTAGCTTAAACCGTTCCGAAGTTATCGGCCAATATTTTTGAACACGTGTTTTAAGGACATTTTGTATGGCAGCTACCCGAAGGAGTAAAACGATTTTGCCCGTTAACGAATTTAGCCTTACAAATTCAACCAAACATCCAGATTCAAAATTTCAAGATCCTAGGTAAAGGCGTTCTTGAGTTATCGTGTTCACGGATAGACGGACGGGCGGACGGACGGACGTCAAGCGGATTTGAAGTTTTTGGCCACAAATAAACAAAAAATAATATATATTTTTTTTTTCCGTCCGAGGATTGGTTCTATGAGTTACAAACTTTTGGGCTGTATTAAACTTATAATACTCTATGTGATTTCATCTAGAGTATAAAAATGTGAAGTGTACAGTAACTTAAAAAAAATCCCTTCTATCCGTATTAAACTTATAAACTATGACTTGATTTGATGGAAGTATTAATTTAACACAAACTACAGCAGAAGATAGAAAAAGGGAGGAAAATTATACAGTGAATCTGATTTTCCAAAACAGCTGAGAAACATTCGTTAGATAATTATACTATGTCAATTTTAAATTTTTGTGATTGGACAAAATCAATTGGTTGCACTGAAATCTTTTAAGTCTTCTAATATTTCTCAAAACCTTTCTTCAAGTAGTTGTAGATAAATGTTTATATAATAATTTAAAATTTAAAATCCGGTAGTCATATCTTCGGTATTTTGTGAAAAGTTACCACAATGAACTTAGTCACAATAATGTCCCAAAATACCTTGATCTCATTGTGATAACCGATTTCAAAACAGTACCAAAATCGGCTGCCCAGCCCATCAAACAAATTTCTGATACAAATCTGCCTGACCTTGTTTAATAAATGGAAGAAACATATTTAAAAAAAAAAACAAAATCAAAAAGGGAAACCGATAAACGGCGTATAACTTTCGCATGTAAGAAATTCATTCGATTTTTGCACGCAATCATACCTGATGGGATGAATGGCTACCAGTTACCGGCGAAGACCACGCTTTAACAGCTCACCTGCCCACCTAGTCCTCACCATGTGTTTGCTGCTTGCCTAAGTGAAAAGTTAGCGTTAAAGCACTTTCAATCGTCGGTCATAGAGAACCAGAAAACTCAACAATTTCACCACACTATACAAGGTACCACCTTGAGTTGCACCTGACGACGACGCCCCATTAAGAGTTCCGATGACGCCAATACTCGCTCGATTAGTAAGAAGTCTAGATATCACTCTACGTCATAGTTTCTTATCGGCATAAGGTAGCAGAGGAAAACCTGTACCAAAGCCCGACTTAAGTCAGTTAGTTCGGCCCGCGGTCTCTCTTTGTGGTATTCAATGTTGTGGTCGACACGATCTTTAGTTAACCATCTTACGTTGCCGCGTCCAAACGTATCCACGTCTTACTGCCAGTCTTTGCCATTTACCTACGGTACATGCATATTTTATTGCTAATTGGAAAAATTACCTGTACAAAAGTGATTTAATTGAATCCGCGCGTTGATCTCTCCTGTCCGATTGATACAGTCCATCGAGGTTTTTTCTACTCTTTCCATCGATTACAGGTACTTAGTGCTTTTTTTTCGTTAGTCCCTAAAGAGAGGCTCAAATAAAACTTTTGATCTTTGGCGATCATCCGCCCCGTTCAAGTTCGCGCGAGTAATCGTTTAAGAATTTCTTTCGCTGAAAGAAAACCGAATTTTTACTTCCGTTAAGTGGAAAAGAGAAATTTTTCGTTTGTCATTCATACGGAAATCAGTGTCAATCGATGGATCGTGGTTCGCCGGTATATCGCGTTGAGTGTTGTTGTACCACTTAAGAAGTTAAGTTTTGATGAGCAAAGAAAGAGAGTGTTACCGTCGCGATCGTATTCAGAGCTCAAAGTGATTGTTGCCATTTTCCTGTAAAAGAAGAAAAATAAAAAAAAAATCTCGAAAAAAGTATCTGTAACACCTGGCTGAAAGTGCGCTCGACTGAAATTGGGACCTTTCTAAAAGAGACCGAACAGGGATCGTAATAAAATCGATCATTCGATCACTTAAAGGAAGAGATGATCGTATTACTGGATTTCCAACTGTAGAAACCTTGTTTGCATAAAAACTACTAACAATCTTCTATAGATAGAAACAGATAAAACTCAACATACTGTGGATATTTACCACCCGATTAGCGAATTTCTTTGCAACCAAAGCAAATATTTGCAATTTCTCGTTGAAGAAGTTGAAAGTTGTTTCCATCGCTTCGCTGCCGCTCGATCGGTTGATCGGGAAGTATCAAGGCCATCCAAGGTATCTAATAGGAACTGTAAACAAACTCACCACGATGAAGACAATATGGGCCTTGATGATCGTCACAGCATATGCTGCATGTAAGTACCTGGACTAGCTGTAATTGCATCGGACATAATGAAACTTTTTTCGTATTCGGTGTACGCTTAGAGTATAAGGTGTACGATTAATCGCTGGTTGAAACATTTTCTGGAAAGTTTATCAAGTCTGAAAATGCATTTTGTTCCCTTGTCTTATTGGTAACATCCGTGCGCATTGGTTTCTCCAAAGTGTGCACCATAACCATTAGTCGTTTTTCGTATGTGCATTATTTACCATTGGGTGATTGGATATTTTTTTTTGTACAGGTAATAGCAGTTAATGGTGACGGGCAACACATAATTAAACAAAATGCGATTTACAACCATCCGTTTGCAGTTGGTTTGCTATTAAGTACTTATTCCTAGGTTCATAGGCAAACTGATTTCAGAATATACACGGAAGAACTATTTCTTAAGGTAAATTAGAAAGCATGAAGATGTCGACAATCGTTAACTTAATTGTTCATCAATCTCTTAGAGGTACATTAAACATTCGAGTGAGTACTTTATCCTGTAAAGGGACTGATAGATACCTGGCTTGACGTCTATATTCATATGTTCACGATCTTATGATGCAAAATAATTAAGATTAGGTCACTGAATATCTTTTATAATGAATAATAGGTAGTCCGCGAAAGTGGGTTCGTGCAGTTCCATCATGATTTTGCATGTTTAGCGGTTTTTTCTGTGTTAAAAAGTTTCTAATTCAGTAGCAGAGTCTACAAAAATATCGTCGATATCTATTTATTAGTTTGCAAAATATTGAAATTTTGTTGTATAACAGTTTTTATTTTATAAAAAAAAAATTAGGTAATATCTAGAGATGTGCAAAGTTTAAAGATAGGTAGATAAACTATAATTCAGAACTCAGTAAGAGACTTTATACAATAATTAATCAAGGACAATATCTACAACATCTTTATGTTGTCTGTAATTGAAGAATTGTTGAATTTGAAATGAAATTTGCAACGAAGTTATAAAAATAGATTACAGTCAGGATACTACTACCTACTCAATCCTATTTCACGGTTATGAAGTATAGTTGTTACCACAGTTACATTGATGAATTATTGGGGACGGTAACGTTCTTTAATATCGGTGTAAATGATCCAAATAATTTTAAATAAATCCAGAACGTTAAATGAACCTCACTATTCAATAAAGGCCTTAGCGGTGTTAGTACATAAACAAAACATTGTTGTACCATCAATGACGACTACTGCAGCAAAATTAGAACAATAGCGCGACTAGAAAGATAAGTAAATTATTTTCGGATTATAATAATGGCGACTGTACTTATAGTTGCGGCATGCAAGGAAATAGATTTTCTGTTATTTTTACATCTATGATATTTATATTTTGTAAAGGTTACTGGCTGGGTTAAATCTTATACCTATGGTATATGATTAATTTATTAAAAATAGGATATTGTTATACTTGTAAACATACTGCAGTCACGATCGGCTGCAAGCCAATCGTGTGATACTCTAGATAAAATACTGAACTCCGATATATATTGTAGTTGGGGATAAATTTGAATTAAAGACCACCCATTCGGTTGATACTTGAAACTAAAAGACAATATTGTCAGTGTTTAATTTCATATCTTAAGCTGGGTGAGTCACCGAAAAATAAATTTTCCTTTTTGAAGAACTTTCACATGGAGGTGCAGGAAGGACTCACTCGATTTCTTACATACTCGTATGTAGCCTTTTCCTTAGAACCATTTAAAAATTAATATGTACAAAATTAAAAACTCCTAGCTTGAAGCGTTCAAAAGTTATCGGAAAATATTGTTGAACACGTGTCTTAGGGATTTTTTGTATGGCAGCTACCAGAAGGAGTAAAAGGATTGCGACTAGTAAACTCGAACTTCGTTTTCACTCAAAACTAATTTGTACAAAATTCCGAATTCATAGCTAAACAATTAGTTGAGTTATAGTGAGTTCCGTAAATTAAGTGAAGACATTTTGGCAGGATATTTGTATGGCAGCTACACTATAGATTTTTTTCATAATCATACATTTAGCTCCAACTATTGGAAAATCAACACATGCAAAATTTCAAGGTCGTAGCTTAAACCCTTCTGAAGATATCGGCCAATATTCTTGAACACGTGTTTTAAGGACAGTTTGTATGGCAGCTACCCGAAGGAGTAGGACGATTTTGCCCATTAACGAACTTAGCCTTACAAATTCGACCAAACACCCAGATTCAAAATTTCAAGATCCCAGGTCAAGGGGCTCTTGAGTTATCGTGCTAACGGACGGACGGACGTCAAGCGGATTTGGAGTTTTTGGCCAAAAATAAACAAAAAATAATATATAACATTTTTTCGTCCGAGGCTTGGTTCTATGCGTTACAAACATTTGGGCTGCATTAAACTTATAATACTCTATGTGATTTCATCTAGAGTATAAACATGTCAGATTTTTGCCCGAATTTTCTTTTAGAAATATAAACATATTATTAACTTATTCCATGATGTATATCGTAATTTCGATAATTTGCTTTAGTGTCTTCGCTAACCTTTTGGAAAGTATACATAGAAGTGATTGTCTGTATATACATGCGCCTGTTGGTCTGTTCTACATAATTTAACCTAAACCTTTAGTCTGAAAATCAAGAAATATAGATCTTAACATAGAAAATCGTGTATAAAATTCCCAGTCAATCATTATAATACGACACAATTGGAGCCATTTATTGTGGTTTCTGATGTATCTATAGAAACGAATTAAATAGGACCGCCTTAAAAAGTGTTTTTTGAATAAGCTAATAAGATAAAATAAACTTCGAGATGCAAAGAGTGGTTTTGATATAAGCAATATCAATCACAATATTTTATTATCAGAATCATAAAATAATAAATCGAAATAAAGTAGATAGCTATATTACAAGAACTCTTGCAACTTTATTTTTTTTTTAAATTTTCGGGACAAAGTATGGCCTGAGGTTAAAGTTAATGCGTGACTAAAGTGTTGACTGATACTCTTAAAAATCCATTTAAAATTTTGATTCGGAAATATTGGTCTGGTTGTTTTGATCTGGAATTTGTTAATACCTCCGTTAGGGGTTCAGTGGAAAAAAACTGTACTTAATTTTTAGATGATTGCATAAAAAACACTTGTAAGTAAAAACCTATTCGATATATCATCACTCTAAAAAGATATTCTAGTATTTGTGGAAACGTATACAGTTCTTTTTCACTCCCGTGGGGTCCTGGAGACGATTTCTATGCTTTTATTTGAGGTGCTTGTGAAATTTAAATTTATTCGATATGTCTGAAGACATGGGAGATATGACGAAATTCGTAAAAATATAATATAATATAAAAATATAATATAATATAAATATATCTTTTCACCGACCATTTTTTTAGCCACACTACGTAACGTGCGCCAATGCAAGTTTGATTTTTTTTCATATTAACTTATTGGATTCGAATTCCACATATCCGTGGGTTTATTATGGTTTAAATAGGAAACACTGTTTTGTTACTTCCCGACGTTGCTGAAGGAGTCATATTGGAACTGAAGGAAAAGCATCAAGAATATTTTTTTAATAACTTTCATTAACTTCATAATATTTCACTAGCGTATTATAGGTAATTTCAAGATTACCTTTAACATTTCATGTATGTTTGAGTGGATGAAAAAATTATGGAAGTGACCACTGGAAGGAGTGTCTTGAACAATTAAAAAGAAAATATTAAATTCGTTAAATAAATTTAATGAAAAGTTTTAGATTCATATCTTGATCTGTTCTCAAGTTATTGTAGAATCTTAAGAACACATATTTTAGGGAATTTTCAGAGAGAAGCTACATATTTGAAAGTATTGAGGGATCTTTCTTGCAACAGAGCTTGCCATTTTAAAATTACCGAGTGACTAGTAAACCACTCTTTCAAGAGCATTTGCATGGGATGGAGGTAATTAAGGAGTTGCTCGATTTTCCAGATTTACTTTCTTTCAATTATGCTGATTAAATATTATTAGTAACATGTTTTGAGTACGGAGTCCTTGAAGAGGTTATTTCTACTTAAAATTCAAAATAACCGAAGGATGGGGTTGGGGATCTGAAAACAGACGGCTTCCGTCTACGTCCAAATTGGTGGCTAACTGTTGGAGAGGAGGAGAGGAGGAGGGAGGGAATGTTGTTCGCATTCCAGACATTGTAAGGAACTGTTTAAGCGATTTCAAAAGTCGCACACATTTCCTTAGCAGGTTAATGGGCTTCTCTGAGTCCTTACAGCACTGGTTGTCGGCTTCTCAGGATCTTGGGAGTGGGTGAAATGAAAACCGACTCAGAAAAGACACCATCCTAGATGTGCTGTGTAAATACGAAAAAAATTGACGAGGAAAAAAAATGTATAATATAATACAATACTCTGGATAGGAGTTGATTGACCGTGAATGCCTCAGATACAGCTCTCGGGCCACAGCGGTATTTTATAGACCGTATGAATATATTATACCGCTATTCCTGGATTCGATGTCCACCTATACCGCGGGATGAATACCCGACCCACAAACACCGTTATTTATGCTATAAGGAACCCTAATTTACTCACCCAACAACGCCGGTCTTCCAGGATCCTCAAAAGTGATCTTTCACTCCACCTTGATCATTCCTTTTGCATAACACTAGAATTTTCTTGCGAAACACCACTTTATCCTTAGGAGCAACGAAAAAAAATACTTGCGCTGCCATTCTACCTTGGAATATTATTACAGCAAAAGAGAAGAAACAAAAATCACAAAAAACAAAGAAAAAAAATAATTTTTAATATTTTTTTTTACAAAAACAAGAAACAATTTTTTTTTATTTAATAGTAGGGTAAACTACCCGGTTTCGGGCCCCCTTAAGAGATTTTTTTAGTTCCAAGACTTACTGTTATCTTACTGTGTACCCCTTATTTCCAAAAATTATTGTTTTATATTCGTCGTAATGTACTTTTTCTATTTTGATATCATAATTTTAACTAATAATAAAAAAAAATTAAGAAAAATAAATTCTATTGAAAAAAGACACCGTGCCCAGTTTCGGGCTGTATAATAGCAAATAATTGCAATGTTGTTGAAATTAAACTTAGGGACTATAATACTATTTTTTTATTTAAGGAAACAATTAAGGATAGTATTTAATTAATTAAGCTTTTAAAACCGTTAACAAAACTACAAAACTATGCGTTAAAACTAACTCGCGCGTAGCGAAATACCTAATGAAATGCGAAAACTTGACGTGTCATCTTCAAATATTCCAGAATGATTGCACGGGTTACTTAGAGTATACAAAGCGAGAAAGAATTTATTCAGAACATCTTAGGCACCTTAAATTAGCAATTGAATTCTTTTTTATTTAGATGATGCTTAGTATAAAGAGAAAAGCAACAGGGTGGCCCGAAATAGGCTGGGGGGCCCGAAACCGGGTAGTTTATCCTATATGTTTAAGTTTTTTGTTGTTTTCCGGCGTCAGTGGAGTTTCTGGTGTGAAACCCCAACACGAAATTCCCGAATGTTGATTAATCGCTGTCCCTGAGGGCATGACAGTTGGAAAACCTTCACTGGATAGGCCATTTTTTTTATAAGACTGTGTTGGACTGGGTCCGAAGGAGCTGTTTTGCCATCGGATGGCATAGACTCGACAGGGTTTTCCAACTATCATGCCCTCAGGGACAGCGATTAATCAACAGTCGGGGATTTCGTGTTGGAGTTTCACACCAGAAACTCCACTGACGCCGGAAAACAACAAAAAACTTAAACAAATTTGCTTCTATGGTAGCTTCTCACAATGAAAACTTCCATTCTTTAATAATATATGTTTGTTAATTACGTGAATTTTTCTAGAACTTAACCTAAGATACCTGATGTGTTTTGGCCCATTCGTCCTTCCGGCTGACGGCGTTCTTTTCTTCGATGAACTCTTTTGTATGTTTATTTTATATGATCTTTTAGTTTATTATTGATTACGCGCTTATGGGAACAACCAAGTGCAAGAAAAATTTCGCGCAACTTACCCGGGAAAAAAATTGAGATGAGATTTCCAGTCGATCATGAGAGACCGAGAAAGTTTATCCCTCAACTCGACTGGTGCTGATGATATGCACCATCTAGCCCACCTGGAGTATAGGAACTAACACAAACATCCATTACCTAGAGTCAGGTCAATCGGATTTATTCCGAAAATTCAGCTGATGCAGTTAACAAATTATAAAAAAAATCAATAAAATAATTTTAATGCAATAATGGTTCCGAAAAATCAAGTTTCTCATGTAGTTGGAAAAACGAGTTGACCCCTTGTTCCACCAAGGGCTTTAATTCATGAAAAGTTGGTACCATTTTATGTTAAATATACTCGTAAAACACGCTAAGCTTTATATTTTATTCATTAAAAATGAGTTGTTAATTTCGTCCACTAAAAGCTGTTGGTGTCGGAAATGGGATTTTTATACTCTAGATGGAATCTGAGAGTAACTATTATAAGTTTAATTCAGCCCATACGTCTGTAACGCATAGAACCGAGCCTTGGATGAAAAAAAGTTATATATTATTTTTTGTTTATTTGTCGGCAAAAACTCCAAATCCGCTTGACGTCCGTCCGTCTGTCTGTCCGTTAGCACGATAACTCAAGAACGTATTGACCTATAATAGAATATTGAAATTTTGAATCTGGATGTTTGGTCGAATTAATTGAATTATATTCCGCATTGTTTTATTTTATTAATAAAAAATAAAGCATTTTTGTTTAACAACGATTTAGGTGTTTAATTTGTTTAAACAAAAAGAAAGGAGTCAACAGTTTGGAGCATGTTTGGGCTATTTCTGTTAAAGATATGTAAATATAAACAAATCAAATGTCAAAAAATGCACCATTTCACTGAATAACAATTTTTGTCATCGGCAATATCATTCATTCTTCTTCTCATATAATATATGCTGCAATATTTGAATAGGTCACCCAAAAAACCTTTTACCGGATACGATTAAATACATTTTATGACTCAACATTAATATATTGAGTAACATTGCATATATTACATAAAATTGCAGTATTTGCATATTAGGTGAATTTTTTCTTTACAATTTCCCATACCATACATTGAACCTTGTACAAATGTATAAAGAGTTGACCGAAATAGCCCTTTGCAAATTAAATAAAGCAATAGGATGGTATATCTATTTGTCAATAAACTTATTATGATACTTTGTACTTTGGACAGAGAATCATTAGTTGAATCCAAGGCCAAATGTAGACAAAAAATAGATTTTTTGTTGAGCGACCTCTAGTTATTTTGATGCAGCAACACCATCTCATTGAGCTCACTCTTAAATTTTAGTTGTGGTTTGTTATTTAGTCCTGTGGACATGACGTTGTTCAATTTAAACTTTCCAATCTCTTGCCAGTTTAAAATCTTTGTGTACGCCTTTTTTAAACTTTATATTCTCTCTTATTCATGGTTCCTGCGTAATGGGTTTTGGTTTATTACTTCGATTTCAAACCAACAATATAGTTTTTACTCATGACTATCGCACTTTTTTAAAATTATGAAAAATTTTTAGGACCTCAATAACGAACTCCCAGAATTTTTTTTAGTATCTAGTTTACTGAAAATGTTTGGTACTACTAGTGGTACTACCTTTCCAACAATTTTTGCTAGTTGACTGCTTTTGATTAGTGTGTCCATAGGTCCAGGAGATACTCGAAGTATTATAACTATCTTCTCCGGATAGAAAAATTTTGAAATTTTTACACTCATAACATAAAATTTTGCACATTTTTGGTTGACACATTAACGAAACGATGTAATAGTGCGAACGTTTGCAGGTTCATAGTGAAACTTGGAGGTGAATCTTGATTGCTCAATGGACAAATGGGTGTTTGCATTACTATGACTAGACTATTACTCCAACTGTCACTCAGTTATCTTAGCGTAATAAAAAACGAAATTTATTTTAAACTGAAACTGACTCAAAATATTTACAAAATGATTTTTTCAATTAACTGTCTTTAAACATTTAAATTTGTTTTTATTAATTTTTTAGCAAAAATCCAGAATTTGTTTAATGCTACGCGTCTGACACCCTTATTTAAAACTATATTTTTGTAGCAAGCCCTACAGTGGCGCTTTACAGACGTCAACTTTCAGATTTCTAAAATTAGCAGCTCACGAGATAAAAAAATTAAAATTTTTTATTTTCCACCCTCTACCAGCCTCACCCCTTAAACATAAACTACAAACATTTTTTGTCTACTATACGCTTGGAATTGAATCTTGACATTGAACCCAACCCCTGTATAAACTACAAGATATTATCTGAAATGATTCGGAAGATATATGACTTAATTTTCTTGAAAAATTGTTATCACCCTCTGCTTTACAGAAACCAAATTTTATCTTTCTGTCAACCTTATTGTTTCTACTATGCTTCTAATGCTTACAAACAAATACGAAGTTTCAATTGCGTGACATGAACCCTCAAGCAGATTTAGGAATTTCTTGATTCCAGCTTTCGAGGGGTTTTTAAGTCTGCATTTTTTGGCAAATGACTCTACTACGAATTTCAAGTTTCAATTTCTTAACATAGACTTCTCTTGAGATACAGAAACCAAAATTTTCGTTTAAGCGCAGAATGCATGAAAACTGTAGAACGGAATATGAAAAATTTATAAGTATAATTTTTATACCGGTAAATATTTAGATTTGGATTTAATGGTCTTTAAAAAATATTTATTTATTTATTTAGTTATATGTATAATGAAATGGCCTTATAAATAAAATCATACAAAAAAAAAACCAAAACCATACATAATACGGCCACTCCGGTTGGGTACCTGTCACTTAGAATAAGTATAATCAATAAAATACAACATTAAAAAATTAAAAAAAATATATGTAGGTACTATATATATTTAATATGCTTTTTAGACGTTTTCTACAAAAGATAAGCGCTTAATAATATGTTTACTTACTTAACCTAAAATTATTTAGATTGTCCATCCGGACATAAGTATCAACAAAGCTCTCTACTCTTTTACTATTGCCAACTATAATTTAAATTGGAGTTCCGTATTTTATCTTGCGTTTCACATGATTGGCTACAAGCCCATTGTGACTTTCGGTATGTTTGTGTATTAATTTAAGGTCATCGATAAGATACATTTACTATTAAATTCATTAGTAGTTTAGTACTTAAAATATGTTTTTTTTCAATACACTGTGAATACCGTTCATGATTGATAGAAAAAATTTCGATACGAATGACACAATTTTATTGGGGTCAGCTCGAAGATATTGTATTATTTTCGTAAAAAGAAATATTTTGTTTGACCATCACCGAAAGATTAGTTTACACATTTACTTAACTTATTCGTAACTCATATGAACATTTAAAGACCTATATTTGGAGATTTATAGATTAGTATTATAATGTAGGTTTGCTAGCTATGTCATTGTAAGTTTCAGTGTCCCTTATTTGACGAGATAAATAATTCGGACGGAATTTAATATGGAAATAAAATAGTTTATTAACTATACCAGTTCTTTTATTGTCCGATGGAATTATGGATTATCTGGATGTTTGGCTATCGTCTCCTTAAATTGTGACCTTTCCGTTGAAACTGTGGCCTCCGAATTGTAATGTACGAGTATATAGGTAAAATTGTATTATTCAGTCGTCTGTATTTCATCACAATGAGCCAGGCTATAAAAAATCTACGATTTCCACAACCAATAAAATGAACAAATATACCGCAGTCACAATTTGCAACAATCCAATCGTATGATGCTCCAGGTAAAAGACTAATCTGGAAAATTGTACTTGGGGATAAAAGAAGAATAAGTTAAGTTAAGTGAGTTCCGGAAGACGATTGCTCGATTGTGTTGTGTATATAAGAAAGACTTGCTTGACTTTCTTCAACTAGTAAAAATTTGTCCATTAGCCAAGAAGACTTCAACGGAAATTCTGAAGTGAAATATTTATAGGTCACTCTCAACAAAACATATCTCTTCTAGTACATAAAATTAATGTATTTAGTTATGACTCTCCACCCATTAACATGCCACAAGTACAAGCTAAAATAAAAAGTTAAATAGTATTACTATGTATACAGCTAGCTTAAAGCCTATTTCCGTTTGGTTCAAATGTGCGAAAATACACAAAACTGAAAGTATCACAGAATAAGCTACTAAAATTGATACTAAACCTCTGTTGGAATTACTCTACGATTTGATTTTGGTGAAAACAAACTTCCTGATCCACATTTTTTACGACCTTTTGATCTTTGTACTTACTAGAATCTAGTGCATTTTTATTTATTTTAAAAAGATTAATTTAATATTCTAACTAGGCTTTCGTTCCTTTTAACCTTTAGCTTGTAGTTTCTAAGTATATTTCTTAACGTATAATAGTTTATAAAATTTTTTCAAAGTTTTTTTCGTTGATTTTTTCTTGATTTTCTATAAGTCTTGCAATATATTTTAATTATAGTACTATCGAACTCAGCCTTACTTCTTATTCCAAGTTAATACGTGAAGATTTTTAACTTCCTGATTTTTGAGTTATACTGGGTTCCGGAAAATTAATATAAAAATTTGCAATGACTTTTGTATGGTGGCTACACGAAGGATTCACACGATTGCTTTTATCGAGTGGATAACAAATTTCAAGTTGCTTGGACGCGTTCTTGCGGATTTAGAGTTTTTGGTCACAGCTGAACAAAGCATATGAGATATATATTTTTTGTCCAGGGGTCCGTTCTATGCGATACAAATTTTTGGGTTGGATTAAACTTATAATACCTACTGTGATTTCATCTAGAGAATAAAAATTCGAATATAATCCTGCACCACATTGTTTATGACACCTGGATGAAATCAATCTTAACCTTCGAGAGGTACGGTGTGGGTCGGATCCGACCCAAGTACCTCAGTCTATTCAAGAGATAATTTATTTGCTCAATGTAAAAGGGTGAAAGAATATTAAATGATAATAAAAAAATTGTTCAATTATTGTTAAAAGATCAACAACGTATATTGAAACATGCTTAGTGATTTATTCTTACAAAAAATTAAAAAACTCTGTTAAAATGATAAAATGATAATGGATCGGATCAGACCCGACCGTACCTTTTATTTCGGCTGGGCCACCGTACCTTTCGAGGGTTAACAAATTCTATCAAATACTCATGGTTTAGAGAAGTGATTCTCAACCATTTTTTTATCGCTGCTCACTTTTGGTAATTAAAAAATTGGGCGGTATAAGTACATACAAAAAAGTTTTTAATGTATAGTAAAAATTTGACGGCACACTTCAAGAATATCGCGGTACACTACAGTGCCGCGGCACTCTGCTTGAGATTCACTGGTTTAGAGTGTAAATGCTTTTACAGTACATTTAGAAATTTAATAATCAAGTCTTAACTTCGGTATAAATTTTGCTTTACTATTTGAATTTTTTGACGTGTCATAACTCAATAACCTTCAATGATATTAGCTTACAATTTTAACAGCGACTAGAGTGGATAGTCCTCCATTGGGGATGAACTTTTTGTGAATAGGGATGTAAAAACAAATTTGAAGATTTTATATCTCTGGAACGACTAAAGATTGGAATCCGAAGATTTCATAGTTATTCCCAATACAGTTTTTGATAACACAGAAGCACCAAAAGTTTACGAATGAAATCGCTACAACCTGTCGCATGATAATACACTATACATTATACATACAATACGCCGGTTTTCGGTTGGGAGCATACAACCATGCGATATTGGCCCAACCCCAACCGTTGTTTACCATTTAAGCGCATACACGATACAATCGTCGCATACAACGACAAATTGGGCCAACAGTTGGTACAACCGTTGTATCGTGTATTCTCTGCTTAAATCCAACATTATGCAGTAAAGTTTTTCTTCCTGAAAATTACATCTTCGGGATTGCTCTTGTAACTTTTCAGCTCCAAAACTAGCCAGTGTCATAACAGCGTAAGGAAGCGTGTTCGTATACCACAGTCAAATCTAAAAATATAATCACTTGGGCTCAAGGGTGGGAGCGGAGGTATTAATTTCGATATCCCTTGGCTTGAACAGATTTTAAAGAAATTCTTTCTGATGACTGTAACACTTCAGTGTCTTACGAATATTCGCTAAAGAAGTATTATCCATGTTCAAAAGGAGTCATCTCGCCCTTGGATAAGGTTTGCGAACGCTTCCGCCTCTCACTGAATTCTATTGAAACTGTTGACAATGATTCCCTTTTAGAAGATTCGTTACATGAAATCTTTAAAATTTTTATTTTCCGTTTCTTGTTTCGACTTTAAGACTTTACCTTTTGATGAAATTTTTATATGCAATAAATGGTTCTAGAGATCAAGCGGTTCTAATAAACAGAACCACACCCTTGGGTATAACCCTCTATTTTATTTATTTGCGAATTAACTAGTATACCATAAGAAAATAATGTTATACCTACTGTTCAATCATTATAACATTCCGTTCTTTGAAACTGCTGAGAAACACCTCTTAGTTTTGAAATATGTAGATACGTAGGTTGCTACTTAAGTTTTGAGATATGGCAACACTGATGTAAATACGTCAAATCTGACATTGTCGCCGTAAAGTTTGACATTTTTAGTGGTGAACGTACTCAGAACGTGTTGTCATACGAGTACTATTTGTGTTGTTGACAGATACTTGAAATATTCATCTTGGTCGAAAAATGGAATTAAATCGTGAACATTTTCGTGCGATGATTTTCTATGACTTTTGACGTGGATTAAACCAACAGCAGTGTGCCGATCAACTCGACTTTTGGTTTCTGAATTCAATCGTGGTCGCACTTCGGTACAGGACGAATTTCGTGAAGGTCGTCCAAAATCGGCAGTTGTGCCAGAAAACATCGATGCTGTGTGTGAACTGATATTGCAAGATCGTCATGAGACATACCGTGAGATTGAGTCATTCCTGGGTATTAGTTCCACTCGCATACATTCAATATTGCATGAACATTTAGCTGTCAAAAAGATTTGTTCGCGTTGAATACCGCATAATTTGACAATCGCTCAAAAAAAAGCTCGTGTCGATTGGTGCAAAGAAATGTTGAAAAAATTCAAAAGTGTGTTGATCTTCATGGAGAATATTTTGAAAAACAATAAAGCCATTTTTGATTATAAAATATTTGTTTTTATTTGTCTATCTCAAAACTTAAGTAGCTACCTACGTATAAAATCCCTTGCTCTATACCGGTAGCTTGTTAATCTATACCATTACTACTTACCTATTTAATTAAACTAAGATTATGTAAAATTTACAGAGAATAATGTACGAGTAAAATGACTTATTATGCACAATATAATTGAAAGTGTGCAATTCTTGAAATTCTTATAGTCGTATATTCGAAAATATTTTCCCAAAATCTGTACTTCAAAGTTTCAAACACAGCGTCAATCACTGAAATCCTCGATCTTTTCAATTCATATAAAAAATACGTACCATACGAGTACCTGCATACTTGAAAAAGTTTTTGAGGTGCCATAATATTAGGTCGATCTTTTTCTTAAGACAATAAAAAACTTTACTAATGCCAGTAAAATAAAATAAATAGTGTTGAAATAGATAATCTTGAGAGTTGAGGTAAATAAGTGGGTCTCAAATTCAACTGATTTGTTTGCAAATAAAATGTTATCGGAATTCAATCAAAACATTCTTAGATCAATCTAACATTCAAGGTGGTCAATTTTATTTCTCCGATTTTAATTTGAATGTAAATAATTTTTAATTGGCACTAAATTCCAAAACTGGACAGTTTTCGTAAACATTATTAAAATTACTAAAACTATGGCTCTTAGGCAAAGTTTCAACAGCTCGAGAAAAACCTCATAACAAAGATAATCTCAATTTGTGCCTTTCTTTTAGGCTACTAATCGCAGAATCCGAATTGGTTTTAATGTTTACTTAAACAATTATGTATTGTTACTAATATAAGTGTGATAAGATATTCGATGTTTAATTGGTTTTTAGGCCAAGTTTTACATTTTGCTCAAGGTGGATAACATATTTGGGCAAACATGAAGTGGGTCAGATATGCCGAGATATATGTGTGTTTATGATGTAACAACAATCAGATGCCACAATGCCCACATTGGTATTTTCATGTTGGAGGCGATCACTTTCGGGAATTAGATCCATGTGTCTTAGCTTTAGGTTTTTTTTCGTCAGTTTATTTTTTTGGCACTTTGAAGAAACCTATTGACATTGGGAAATAATAAAGTTATTTGTTCGTTTATTGCAGTTACATTCGAAATATTAGTTTCTTTTTGTGAAAACTAAGGAATGAAGTAGAATTTTATTGTGACATGGTATTTTTGAGGAGTGTACTTGACATACTAATTGCTAATTTTAATGCACTTTGCACTCGGAATTTGTCCGTTCTCCGATACCAAACTAAAATAAACAGTTTTGTAATGTTTTACATTGCGTCTATTAGCAAAATTCAATTTGAAGATTGAAGATTATTTATTTGGCCAATTATGGTTTTGAAAAAAAAAAAAAAATGTGTAATTGAAAGTAAAATTTTTTTAAGACACAGTATAACAGTGATTGGTTTGAACTTTGGAATTTCTAGCATTTAACGTTTTTCATATAGCAACATTATTAATTTACGACCGTTATACTGTCACAACATTGACCACAGTAGGGTCTTATCTGGAAGGATAATAAATAGGCTTCTTGAGAATTGGAAACAAAAGGTATGATTCGGATTTCTAATTAAGTGATATCTTGGCTACGATACCTCTATTTACCGACCACGTTACAATATTGTCCTTTGCGTTAAAATATTTGCGTAAAATGTCAAGTCTTAAAAATATCTTCACAATTAGATTCTGGATCAGATACCAATATGATATCTTTGAAAGAAAATTCAACTAATTGTTTTTGTTATCATAGCAAACATAAATTGCTAACAAATTTCAAGCAATATCCTTAAAATCCGTTTGCTATCCGTTTGTCTGTCTTTTCGAACCCACGAAACTCAAGAATGCCTTGATATAGAAAGCAGAATTTTGGTATTTATTCGCTAACTATGATAAATAGGCTAAGACCGTGAACGGGCGGAATCGCTGTACTTCGTCGAGTAGCTGCCATACAAAAATTTTAAAACATGCATTCATGAATATTGGCCATTAACTTCAAAATGCTTCAAGATACGACTTTGAAATTTTGAATATAGTTGCAGTCTCGCGATTGTGAGAACCTAATTTTTTTAATTCAATCTTATTTTCTGGGGTTCTTTCTACAGAGCAAGAATCATCCAGCGGGTGCACATTTTCCACTCAAAGTCAGCTATCGGGATTCACATACGGTTGCTGGACATGGAGGTCAAGGGGTGTTTCAAATATATGAAAATATCTGCTGACGCTCACAAATTGATCTTCAACAAGAAATAATTTCTACGAAATTTTAATCTGATGAATGTGACGGTCAATCCAGTACGTTACCGTCACTGCGTTTGAAGAACGCGCTACTGTAATCCACTATCCCACACCCTACACGCTCCATCCAGCTTCGGAAAAATTTTATTTGGTGAGATTTTTTCCCAGGTATGCAGCTTGGTCAATTTAGTACCCATAACAGGTATATTCACTGGTAGTATTTCAGGTAATTTAGTAGCCAACTATCGGGTATCGGGTCTCTTCATAAAGAAGAGCAATATATGGAATCAATAGTCTAGAGCCCGTTTTATACGAGGGGGCCACAATGGATCCACAGTGATCTCTCATGATGGATTGTGGCACAATGCTACAGTCCACCCTTCTAAACCAGGAGGCCAGGGCCCGACTTGGGCTGTCGCGCCATTGATGATGATGACCCTTCTAAACCTAACCTAACCTAACCTTCGGGTGTCGGTAATGAGGAGTGAAAAAGACGTCAATATCGAAGGAAAGAGTTGTAGAATCACACGCATGTACATCGACATGAAGTAGATTTTGTCTCGAGGTGAATATGTTTTAACTGAAAGATTAACCGTGAATGATACTACAGATGGTACTAACTGGTGAAACTTTTGATTGTTTCCACGCAGTACAAAGACGATTTCGATGTTTTGGATGGTTGTCAAGTAAAATTTTTGATGGTATCGAAGTAAAATTTTTCCTTATTAACCATCGTTGGCCTTGGTATTTCGTCCATTTTGGAAGCGTTGAAATTGTCTGTAAAAATATACAAGTAAGTGCCGAATTTCCGTTCTAAAAAAGAGCCTTAAACGTGCAGCATTACCAAATATTTAGTAGTCCGCTGAATGAGTCTTGTTGTGTTGGTACACATGGTAGAAATATTGCACAGAAAAGAATCTTCGACTGAAAAAATTACGTTCTTCCAATTCTTTCGTCCAAGCGAGTCTTTCTACAACGTGTCTTATGGACAGTAGTGGCTTCTGCACTGTTAATTGAAATCTTACACCATGACCAAATAAATGTTTTCAAACAGTATTACAAGGCATAATTAGAACTTTTTTACGAAATATCGCTTGCACATTACCACTTCTGATCTCCGCTTTCATAGTTTTTTGCGCAAGACCAAGGATCAAGGTCGAACGAAAACTGACCCTCTACAAAGCGTCACATGAAAAGGGACACTTTACGTACTTACGTTTGAATCAAACATCTACCAGTTTTCAGGAAGTAAGAGAGTTAGACCAAAAGTGGCGCATGATTGTCCTCTTCGAGAATATGCAATAATTTTTTTTCGAAATATACCAATGGGGAGGGTTTGAAACACCAAAACCGCCCCATGCGGACGGTCCTGTCTTGATTACATCCTTGCGATAGGGTCACATAGTGAGTGCAGTAAGGTGCATGTGAGTTATCGGAGCAAAAGTTGGCTTCAACTATCCGAATCTCCGATTCGAGAAGTAAAACATTTTTCCCTTCCTACAGAGTCCTCCGGTATGGCCTAGCGGCCTTGAGGTACCTACGCTTGATACGTTGAGGAGCGCGTTTCCTTACACATCTGAGGAAGTTTGGGACGTTACCGACGAAGGTATAAACAGAGATTTGATTGTTTATAAATAAACAAATTTTCAATTTTCTTTTATTAAATGTTAGGCGTCGGCAGCGTTTAGTGATCGATGAGGGTTACCCGATCGAGTGGGTCCAGGCGTCTAGTTGGCGAGCCTGTCTCTCTCTCTCTTCTGGTCTCTTGTCATGCACTGGAAGAGGAGAACAAATTTATTTGAATTCATTTACCATATATGTACAAAAAGTGCACATAACTAAGGAAAACAAGTTACTCGCTTAAGTCTTTTGTTTTAAAGAAAATTAATTTTACTTCTTCATCTTAGAGTATTCTGCTTTGTGTAAGAAGACTCCATATGAATAAAAGAAAATAAAGCATCCTTTTGCTTAGTGAGAGTAAAAATATCTTTTATTCCTCTGGAATGACAAGAACCAAACAAACTACATGGCACCTCTACATCTCAAAGTTTGATTAAAAATTTGGTAGTTTGTTTTCTGTGTTGTTGTATATTTGAATTCATTGGTTTTTTTGATAGTCAATATTGCGAGAGTCTTCCAATGCCAAAATTGGTATGAAACGTATTTCTTGGAAAAAAAATTAGTTGCGGTCCAGTAGATTGTAATAATCAAACTATTGCCTATAGTATGCGGTATACATAGCTTTACCTTTAAATCTATGATGTTTAATACCTTTGGAAGTACCACATATGTATGATTACTTGTATAATACTCACAAAAGATAAATTAATATTAAAGAGAGATAACTATTTTGTTTAAACTTTTCAGGGACAATTATCGCCGTTTTCAATGAAAAAACTTCAAGTTTTGGCATCTAATTCAAAATCTTTCTAATCTATTTCTTTATTTGATGTCTCTGTAATTATTTGATTCGCATTTTACATATAAGTCATTAGCTTAAATGATTTGTCTACGTTATTGGACATGGAATCATAAAACTTCGTCACGTTAATAAGCTTATTCATATATGAATATTACCAATTCCATACTCATTCAGGTCAATACCGTAATTCAGGCTGCTTACTCAAGATATGCGAGTAGGTATATGACATGACTGCTCCATTGAGAATCTTTTAAAGCTATAAATCACATTCACTTTATCATCACATAGCGTATCTTGAAGTTATTAAATTTCGTACACAGTAATAAAAAACATTTCTTTATACCTACTCGTCGACATAAAATAGAGGTATGGTATGGTACTTTTTTTTAACCGGTTTTTATTTCAGATAGTTTTTTATAAACCACATCAGTAGAAAAAAAATGCAGTTACTACAGCTGCCTATCTAAAATAAGATAAATACGGCAAAGATTCTTATTGCATAAACGATTAACTGTGGTCAGAATTATGCGAAATGGTTACAACAACTGTAGCAATTGTTTTTCAGCTTATAAATTTAGCAGTAAAGAAATAATTTAAAATGTGAATACAATGTAATAAAAAATTCGAAAAATGGAATTAATGGAATAACTGCTTGAATTGAGTTACACATCCGTCTCACTATTTTATATTACGAAACGCCTTTTTCATGAAATGCCCGAAAAGAACTCAGATCAAAATCGTATTGTTATTATGGACTTCATGCCAATAATCCATTATCCAAGAGGTGAATAAGGTGCAGACAAGTAAAATATGCTTAAACGTGCCAAAGTGAAAGTTGTGAATCACACGGCGAGTTTTCCTAGCCTTAAGACGATCCGGATCTCTTACTACAATCGTTCGGCCACGTTTGAGTCAATATTTGCTCTGAGGTTGCGGACATTTCAATAATAGCAGTACGGCCACCAGAACATTTGTCATTTGATTTTCAATGGCAAACAAATGTTAACCACACATTAAATTCAAGTGAGTCTTTCTTGCGGTGTATAGTGCCTGGCATCAATTACCTGGGTCTCAAGCCGCTCATTCAATCGAAACTACAACAGGTAGGTAGATGAGGTATTTGATAGGCTCATTGTAAAGTGTGAACTTTCCAGTCATAAAATTTGGAATATGGACAAGAGTTATTACTTTCCTAATAGCCAATGCCTAGCACAGTACCTACATAATGATAATAGTTACTAATTGAGTACTTGTTAACCCTTGATGGTATATCGACACAAAGAATTAAAATGGCAGGGATCACGGGGGGTCAAGAAAATTAAATTCGCCATTGGTCAACTTTCTTCATAGTAAGCGAATTATGGATAGGTATGTACTTCAAATGTGTACGGTACGGTACGATCGATACAGTCTTTGCAAATTTTTAAAATTAGATGCTACAAGAAATCAGTTTGGTTGCCTTGTGTAAGACTTTTGTGGTTTTGAGAGCTGTGATTGATTCAAATGTTCATTTATTTTATATAAGATACAGCAATACTCGATGTCGTGTAGAATTGAACTGGTACAAATAGCAATAATGATGATAAATAATGAATTTGCTTTGATATTAGCTGGGTATCGATCATTGCGTATGCTTCAATTCATATTTTTATGTGAAGAATAATTTTTGTCAATATGTAATGGCTAATCAATACAGCACTGTACGGCCAGGCGCGTAGCGTGAAACTTCGTAGGGCTAGCGTAATAGCACGATCATCAAATTCTATGAATTTTATAATCATAAACACGTAATTTTCATTCAGAAATAAAATTTTGATTGCTAAATTTCAGGAAGTAATCAAAAAATTCCGCGAAATTTAGCGATCGTATCGTTGCGCTAGCCCTACGAAGATTCACGCTACGCGCCTGCTACATGCATTATGGTATTGAAAGGGAGCGAATTGTTTGCCATGATCACGTCACGTCAAATTCAAATATTAGTCTATGTTACTCTGATATTCCATCAAATAAAATTTTTAATTATCGCTAGTCTAAAAGTGTTTCTCTAAGGTAACTGTAATTTTCTTGAGTTTGAAAATTATAATTTTCAAAGCTTCCAAACCGGAAAGTTCGGCTAGTTTAGTAGGTTTTCTGTTTGACGTTTGGCTGCCATAGTCAAATTTGAGTTTCTGCATGCAGAAACGTTTACTGCAATCCACCATTGGATTATGGATCATGAAATTCGTGTGTGAGAAAAAATCCGATTAAAATTTTTGCAAGCCAAAGAAGAAAATATGCAAAAAATTCAATGTTAATAAGTATCAGCAATCAAATCAATTTAAAAAGAAAACGTTAATATATTGACAAAAAATTTACATATAACATTATCTGCAGATTACAGTCAGAAAATTGATAATATTCAATCTTCTCATGTCAATTTTATTACAATGCTATTAATTTTTATAATTATTGTTGCGAGTTAGGGATCCGCCTGAATTTTAAGCATAAATACATTTCGATTAAATTAGTAAAATACCAAATCTACTTATAACAATCGCATTTAAAATTGGCAACTACTTCATCAGTCGATGTTATCAACGTTATAAATTGCTTTCCAGAAAACTGATCGTCGTTTTGCTTTGGCAGTAGAAAACCTTATCCCGTATAGAAACCCTGCTGCGCTTATGTACTGCATGTGTTAACTCGAGAGATTTCCAGAATATTCGGGTTTGCGTGTGGACATGCGAGAAGTGTGTAGAGCTTTCTTCGGTATTCTAATTGGATATTAAATGGATGTTGTTCTCTCTGAAAACTTCGATATCATTGATAAGTGGTTCGAGCTGTTAGGGTATGCATCCAACAATTTATATTTATTGCAATAGGTAGTCGTCTAAAGCTGCAAACCAACAAACTGCTCGAGACAAATGTTGAAGTGTAAAGCCTTTGCGGTTTGGCCAGTAATTCTATGCGGTTTTTCCCCCAAAAAATCGTCTATGCTCCATTTTCGAAACAGTACTATGTCGTGACTATGTCAAGAGCGCCCATACAACATTTTCCAGGGAGAGGCAAAGATTTAGCTTAGAAAGTGACTAATATGTATGCAATACAGGAGAAAGGAGGTAGCTAAAGTCTTAGATGAATACAAACAGAGAGTTCAGTCGACGACGTAAAGACATAGTCGTAAGCACCTCCACCCAACTTGTTACCCTTCGATGAATGGCTGTGACAATCGGATAAAAACGTATGGCACTGGAGTAACCTTATTACGATAATTGTGTAAGCTGAACAGTTTTAATTATGCAGTGTTTTCCTTTCGAAACTTTTGGTCGTTTTAAGAGTAATGGTGAAGGAGTACTGTAATTTCTTCGATATGCGTTCATATCTGTATTAACTCTGAAAGCCTATAGCTACATATTGAAATGGCTATTACTTACCAACACCATTTAACCACTGTTTTCATCTAAAGTAAAATTCCCTATTCATAATGTAAAGGTGGCAGTACCTCACTTTTGGAATAATTTTACAATAACTTGCCTTGAGTCGTTCTTGTTATAACTATGCTCTCGAAGAAAAATTTATAAAGTCTTATTTTGAAAAAAAAACGACATGAGCCCTTTTCGAATTTGGTGATCCATTTTTAGGTTCTAGTCGAAAAGTGTTTAAAGTTAAAATGTAACACTGCTTGTGTCGATGGGGACTCCAAACTATTAACTTTCTAAATAGACTGCTAGTTAATTATTACTCTTCCAGCTGTTAATCACACTGCCATTCCTCGCACCACCTCTAAAAGTTACCACTCAAAAGTGATTACGCATTCTACCCACTCAAAAAATTTAAGCTTTATATCTCAACGGTTTTGTGAGTTACGAGCGTTCAAGACGGACAATTAGACACCAAGTCTAAGGTACCGAAACGTGAAAATACAAAATTTTAGGGTATCAAAGTTCAGAAATACAGAAATATAAAAGTTATTGCCAATAGCTTCTTCTTCTTGCAGCCTATCAACAGAATTAAAATTAAAATCAATTATATGTACATATAGTTGCCTTTTTTATTATTACACAATTAAATGATTAAAACCACTTTCAAAAAATTTTGATTCTACAAAAGATTTATGTTAATTTTAACGCGACAATGCTTGCAACCTGAACAAATCGAAAAGAATTTCCGATTGTTTATTCAATTATTGTTGTTTACAAGGGGACTTGGAATTTACTTCCATGTAAGCAATATACATTTATATTAATTTTGCTTTATTATTCTTTAATAACAACAGAACTCAAGATCACCCAAAGATATTAGCTTAATTTTTATTTTATTATTTTTTAATAATAAAGTATTGTGATCGACCTGAAATTTAAAAAAAATTTGCTACCCTGAAATTTTGTATTTACACGTTTTTTTACGGTGATTGAAGTGGGTAGTGTCCTATTAAGGACTTATGGTGGGGGTGTAAGAGGGAAGTGGGAGAGTTTAAAGCTAAAATTGTATAATTTTGTAGTTGCAAAACGATTGCAGCTGGAAATATGAAACGTTTCCAAAAATTAAATTGTCGAAGGAGGTAGATGCGTACTGAGGTTGGGGCTTCACAAAGGCACGACGCCTTAAAATTGCACATTCTGCAAATTATATCTTCGAGATAGTTTATACTAGAACACTCAAATTTTTAAGAAATAAATGCGGAAAACTTTGAAAGAGGGTGGGTTAATTTTCTAAATAGCCTCCTAATTAGTTGTTAAGGGTACACGCATCGACATAACCAGTGTTACATTGAAATTTAAGTAATATTTAGAAAAACCATTTATGTATGATAGTAGACTCTGATTGAACTTAAGTGGATCAAATTACTTAGTTATTAAAATAATGACGTGAAATATTACCAACTGGAATTTAATAAGAAAAGCGATTAGCAAAAATTTGTCAATACGACTCTTATGTCATTCCATTCTCCAAAAATTTGAAAGCATTCAGTAAAAGACAAACCGACTCTAATTACTCCACATTATTTCTTGACGTGAAAACAATATAAATGTGTTGTATTGTAATTATATCCAAAAACTCTTGACATTCACTGTAGGTGTGGCTAAAAGTAAGTTAATAGAAATATATGACATTTTTGACTTATAGTGTTACAACACTTTTTATTATAATAAAAATTCATTGATCACTTAGTGGTTTTAAGGCGATTACTATAATTACGTACAGTGAAATTGCGTGTGCTGACAAACTATTTATTTAGGATTTTCTTCATTATACCTATCCAATGATTTCCGAAATATAAAGATAAAATTAGTTCCACTTAAAACCGCATAACCTTACCACCAATGTATCAGTTTCGTTAGATACGACTGTTAATTGAAATAAGATTACCTTGACGTACGTGATCTGTTCTGCACAATGCTCACGCATGACTAGATTCTTGGTGTTTTTGCTATACCAAGTAGACAGTCAAGGTACTTCGGTTCAAGAAAATTTATCGCAAATCGCCATACCAAGTTGTTTCATTTAAACTACTTGTATAGCGTTTTAATGCTTGTTATTTCTTAGAGTTTCTTAATACTAGTGAGCCGTCGAAGTATCACTTTAGTTTTTTGTTTTAAGATGGTTTTTGCTTCTGAAACTATTACTTGCGTATTTTATAAAAATTTTGCACGGTTTTTCTAATTTCGTAAAAAAATCGAATCTCTTAAGTTGTCTTACCTACTTACTTTTGCTGCTACAACTGTAAGTCAAGTAGATAGATAGGTATACTTAAGGTTGAAGTTCATGGGTATGTAATCTGTTAAAATGATTTCCCCATCTTGATTCTTACGAGTAAATATAACTACATTCATTATGTATGCAGGTTTATAAATTAAGATTGTTCTGATTGCTATTTGTGATAATATGATTTTTTTTGTACATTCATCATATTGCATAATCATCATAACGTGTATAACTCAAGGGGTTATAGCATTACCTTAGCTCATCGATGCTACTAACACTCACGTTATTTCGTAAAGATGCCTGTTAATTGCTCGTGTTGTACCTAAAGTTACATCAGTACTGCATACTACCGGCTGCGCCAAAGTTATCTTCTCGTTCTGGTAACATGGTACAACAATTGTGGAGTCCACTAAAAGCGAGTCCATTATAAGTTACTTCACCTATAATTATAGAATTCCAAGAAATGGGCACCTGAATCGGTTCTCCTTTTTTCATTTGGATGTTGAATGAAGTTTTTGTACGGTAGATACTGCCAGGTGTAACCTACTTTTTCACATTTTCATTACTTTAATCCTAAATGGCGTTAACAGAAAAATTTGAAATTTCTTATTGATCGCGTTCTGAATTTGACTGTAAGTAGTCGTTTTAAGGATTGCTGTACAGAAGTACTCGGCTAACGTTTAAAATAACTTAATTATTTTGCTTACGAAATTTAGTAGGACTATATCCAGATTCGAATAACAAAAATAAAATAATGATATGTGAAAATATAATATTCCTTTAAGGTTTTTTAATATTCTAATTTACAGATTTCATGAAGAATAAAGAATGCATAATTCTGTAGTAACCTCATTTTAATTAGTAATAATTACATTGGGCATCAACATGCAACGTGAACATAATATGATATTATCATTTCTTTCTGGTTGCCCAAGTCAGTTAACACAACTATTTGCATGTCCTCTTGCAAATATCCATAACATTTTCCTTTAATACAAATATACAAAAAAAAAGTAGCTGCATGTTGAAATGCATGCCTAAAGAAGACGAAATTTATACCACCGGCAACTAAAAATCATTATGTGATTTAGCTCATCAAATAAAAAATGATAATGAAATTTCGAAATTTGCTAGCGTTAGAAAAAAAAAACACACACATTACCTGCTCGAGGTACCTACGATCAGCGATTACTAATACATCATCTATATAACTAAATTCCAGTCACTTAATGAATAAAATTTTCTCACCTTACGTCTTTTATTTATCTTATAACAATTCGCAGTCACAAAATTTATTCATCGGAACCAGGTCACAATGCGCATTAATTGCCCCCTTAATACACTACACTTGTAATGCAAATAAAATGGATGTAGTGTACACGCTGTCTTGAATAAAAACCTAAGAAAAATGAAATGCTTTTACTTATTATAAGTGATAGGAATTGCTTGGCATTGAAAATTATTACAAGGTTATGGACTTATGATTCTTTAGCTCTGGATTGAGTTTTTTGCTTACACATCAATTGTATTTAGGAATGGACTAAGGAAAGCATTAAAAGAGATTATTTACATTTTTTACATGTACGGGCTATTCATCTGAATTTTTATGTCTGTGAAACGAAAGATTTAAGACACGAACCTGTATTTTTTTTAGGATATTTACTTAATACATATTTAAAAATAACGTATGCAATAAATAGTTTAAAATACAATACCTGCGATCTCCAGAATCTAAATAATTACCATCATAAAAATATGAAAGTCATAAGTTTAATCCAAGCCAAAAAGTTGATAACGCAACAAATACTTTATTATTAAAAAATAATAAAGTAAAATGCAGCTTCGGACGAAATACTGTAGTACTTTTATTCGATTTTAAGGTTCCACCGTTATCTCCGTGAACGCCTAATTAGATATTACTAGTTTCTATTTCACCAAATTTCTGAATAGTTATTTTCTTGGTGTCGAAGGGCTCTGTGGGCATTCTTTTTGGTATTCTTTCAGAAAATTGTTGTAAAAACAGTTGGTTTTTAGAGATTTGAATTTTTAATCTACGTGTGGTTTGACCAAACGGACATGAAAAAATAAGTAATTTAGTTTCAGTACTCTTGGTACAAAAAGTACATATATTTGCATTAATTTTGAATAAAAGTACTCGCTCATAGAACTGGTTTACACTCTGCGTCCTGATCGGGGCCTGACCTACATATATCGTGACCTAAAGTAGGTCCAATCGCTAATTGTTTATACCGATAGAAGCCTAAAATTCGAAGAGATCGTATTTAGTCCATCAAAATATTTCATAAGTAAATTCAGGGATTATTACTAAATGTCTGCAGTTTTATCTGATGTCAAAACATATTCCACACATGCCTTGACAAATTGTTGTATCTTTTGTATATCACTGATGTATTAAAATGCAAAAAAAATTAGGGCGAATTACGCGTTTAAGCCCAAAAATCAAACGACCTATTTTAAATGAACGAGCCTCGACCTGACGCTAGGTCAGGTTGCCTATGAAGCGTTTACTGCAGGCGTCCTAAATAATTTAGGTCGAATTTGAGGTATGGGCCGCGGCATAAATGCTGGGTGTAAACTAGGTCATAGTCATTCCAGATCTGACTGGTGTTTCATCCAGATAATAATAAAATGAATAAAAATATTAAGCACTGAAGACAGTTACCACATTATTAGATCGGTAGATTGGTAGATTGGTAAAAGGGGTTGGTCTGGTTAACCTCTGTCACTGAAGCCACAGTTGGGCCTATTGTCAGATCCTCCGGATTAACTATGATTCCTCTTCAATCCCAGATGAAGCTTAGTATTTTACGAAGAGGAATGGTCAGGAATTCCGATGGTTCCATGAAACCCTGACCGAAGTGACGAAGTCTTTTGTGATCTAAACCCTCACATTCACAGAGGATATGCACTGGTGTTTCATCTTCGTCATCGCGAATTCGGCAAGTTCCAGTCTCAGAGAGACCAATCCTTTGGAGATACTTCCTCATGTAACAATATCCAGTCAGAGTTCCCACTAGGGTACGGGTCTGGTGCCTGCTTAAGGGGCTAGGCAAATACACTTTTCACTTTAGAAATGCGCCATTTGGCCAAAAATCAATATATCAAAAAAAACGGAGATGCTATCGCAAAAACACTCGCCAAAAAAATTCAGCTTTTTTTGTACTGGAAATTTTGATATTTTACATTGTACCAGGTAAAGAAATGAAAATAAGCAAAATATTAATATTCTTAATTTAAAGATGGCGACAAATCGTAAGTCCGATTACTGCCCGTCTGTCGCCGGAATTCACGATTACTTGTAAACGCTTTCACCTAGGAAATTGTAATTGAAGAATAGGTGCGAATTTCTGCGCTTCAATGCAGAACAGACCAGAGGGAGTGCGAACGAATGGTACAAAGCAAATTTTGCTTTTACTTAATAACATATATATAATAAATCTCAGAGTTAAAATTTTTCTGCAATTTTTGAATTTTCACAAACTGTCTTGCACTTAGTAATCGAAAGGAAGTGGAAATATCATACTTAAAAAAGTTTTGTTAATCTCCACAGAATTTTGAATTGCAAACCATTAGTGGAAACGGATAGAACATTATTTATAGATAATTAATTTTCCTATAAAATCTTTGATATCTTTTTTTTGTCAAATCTGAATCTGAAAAACTGCAGGTACTAAAACTTTGATCGTTTTATACGTGTAAGCTTAATTTTTTTCAAAAAATATGTATGCAAATGAGCCCGCGACAGCAAAAGCGGAGTAAACGAAATTCGATTATTTGGTCCATAATTATTCTTTTATTTCACGACAACGTTTTGCAAAAACTTAGGACGTATTCAAATACTTTGCTTTGTCTACGTCCACGTCTATGTTGACGTCACAGCAGAGCATTGCTATTATAACAGTTTAGAAAAAGCTTAGCTAAACCGTCAAAATGGCTCAGCTGCTTATTTTCATAAATCAAAAATAAAATTAAATTCAATAGAAAAATTTGAATTGTTTTACGTTTGCTAAGATTTACTGATAGCTTAGCTGTCGTAAAAGTAGTCAAGACACAAATCAAAAAGGAATTGAGACACAGCTTTGCTATGTCGGACGTCATAAACTGTTATAACCAGACGTAGACGTAGACGACGCAAAGTATTCGAATACGACCTTAGCATTATAAACTATAAACTTTAAAAAAAAGTCTGACGTGAGTTACACGGACGTTACGTGTGATAGCCAGACTTCACTTTTCGTTTGTCTATCTACCAAACAAATGCCATTAAAAATGATGCACTTGCCGTGCCCGATCCCGCGATAACTCGAGATATCTAATTTAAAAATTTCTAGATTAAGGTATGGTGCAAGTGATGAGACCCGCCAGTAGATCGCACCCATTAATCAAATTAACCTTAGCTCAAGGGTTTCTTGAATTGTCGCGCGTTCGGACAGAGTAAATGAATTTTTTGTGAAAAATTAATTTTATCATTTTTATGACTCATATCTTCCTTGCATTACAATCTTCTAGCCTTGGATTAAGCACACCAAAAGATAGATTATACTCTGTATATTCCATCCAGAGGATGTTAGTTACAATCGACGTACTATTCGTATAGCTAAAAATGTTACACTACTTTAATCTCCCCTCCTCTCAAAAAGGATAAAGAAATAAATAACATTTTGTATCGAAATGATTAAGGGCTATGATTTCTTCAATATCAAGAAAATACTTCGAAGCGTTTCACTATATACAGAAATTAGGAAAGAAACTGTAGAGAACTGTATCGCTCCAACGCTTCCTTTGGCATACGTTAATTTTCCAAAACTTACAAGAATTTTTTGAGTATGAAAAAAATCGAGTTTGTTCTTCCTAAAGCCTAAAATTTTTGTGAAATTAATGCATTATCCTTAACAAAAACGAAATCTTCGAAACATATTTACGTAGAGACTTTGGAATCCGGATTTTTGATCGAATTTTTAACAATTAAAATCAAAGTACTGCTTCAAGTAGTTGTACCATACAAAGATAAGACATAGATAGTATACATAAAAAACGAATATTGGCATTCGCCCAAACTCACTACAACTCAAGAGCGCGTTTGGTTTATAATCCAATAATTATTTATGTTTTAGTTTAGGACAAAAAAAAGATATTGGGTGGATTGATGAGACACTTTTTCTTAAATGTTACATTGATTACATTACATTGATTACATTGCATTAAATATTAAAAAATAAGATACTGCAGTGTCTTAAGCACTTCCGTCGTATTCCAACCGTAACACCCTACCAGCCATTGAAAAAAATAATAAAGTTGCACTCAAAGTGTTGTCATATTTTTTTCGATCTCTTCTGTTGTCAACTTATAAAAACCCTCGCTAATCCATCAATGTATATGTTTTTACAAATTATTTTCGACTTTAATATTGATTTTAAGATTAAAGATCGATTGAAAGTTATAAGGTTAACTGCAACTGTCTAAAAATTAACTTCGAAAGTAGAAAAATAAATTGAATAAGGTGAACAACAGAACGTAATCTTTTACGATTTGTACAAATACATATTCGGTAAATTATCTACAAATTAGCATACGTATATTAAAGCGAATAGTTGAGACGATCCCGTAGAGTAGGGTATGAAAAAAATCGTAGATAATTTCAATCTTCCTTCAATAATTGAGAAATACTAATGCAAACATTTCGTTTAAAAAAAAATTGCTAATTGCTGCTATATGCGTAACCTGCCATTGGATAATCAACAAAATTCCAATCAGCACAAAACAATTTTTTTCTATCGGAAAACCCACTCTTAGTGTGTAGAATTGATGGATCATGCCCGTACGCCCGGGGCATAGATATGTTGAAAATAAGGCGAAGAGTCTCTAACTAAGGAGTAATTCGACCTTAACGTTGATTGGCATGTTTGTCATGTCGACGCTAAGAAAAAGAGACGTTGAAAATTTTCAATTAACAATAGACAGAAGTTACAAACCAGAAGCATAGATATGTCAGCTACTGGCGCATCTTTAGAAATTTTACTTTGTCGGCGTAAGCAAAGTGAATAGACTTTGATTTTGAATTTAGATTAACATAATTTTTTTAACATTTAGACAGATTCATGAGTCGAGAGTGGCTCATATCAGCGAACCCTTCAATTCAATTTTAAGATTAATATTATTATTTCATTAAGGCGATTTAACACTGCACTGCCCTTGAAATAGAAACCCACATCGGTGCATGTTTATTAGGCTAAGCGAAGACTTACCACCTGTAAAATGAGCTTAGTTTCGAAAGGCTACCGCATTAACGTTGTACTTTTGGGCAGAGGTACAGTGCATACCTCTTACTATGGTGCTATTCGACCTTGTACATTTTTTCTGAATTAAAATAATAATATAGACAGATAAACATAGTTTTGTTGGACAAAATCCAAATAGGATTGAGAGATTCGTAAACATTAAATTCTGCAATAATTTGGTCGGTGGGAATTTTCTTTTTTTTGCATTTATTTTTGTATGGACGGAAAGTATAAAATCGCACAATTTGCATAATAAAAACACTGTTGAGAAATGTAAAATAATTTCATATTTTTGCAGTAATAAACTGAATTTTTTTTTAGGTATTTCACTATAGCGAAAAATTTTGGTGATGACAGCAACTTCCTAAATATCTGTCTATTGTAATTGAGCTATTTTACTTTATGATATAGCTACCTGTTGATAGAGAATGAAGATTTGGTTTGTTCTCATTAAGATATTTCTTGACGTCTTCTTGGGCTTTTAAACCTCTAATTAAAAGTATTGTTTCAATCTTTGGCGGAGGTCTGACATTGATTTGACGACTTTAGTTAAGGGTGTTACTAAAACTATCCAAACAATAAATGAAATGAATTGCTCGGAAGAGATTGATTCCTAAAGCCGACACTTGGCAATACTCAGGGAACGACAAAGTAAAATTGTTCAGCGACACCTTCGTAGTTGCACATCAATGTGCCAAAAATTTAGCTAATCCCATAAAAAAAAATTCTAGCAGACCTACAACCTGAAGTAAAACATTCCAAAAAACAATCGAATTAAGAAAGTTTAAAAAAACTCCTTCATAAGATCGAAGTTCCAATTTGGATTCAGGACAGATTTTTCAACGAAGCATCAATTATACAGAGTCGTTACACAAGCTAATAACTTGATAGTAAAAAGTCATTAGGAATGATTGCATTAGACATATAAAATGATTCTGGCAAGGTAAATAGTATAACCGAATTATCTCCTGCACGTCTTTTATCTGTAGGAGCAGGATCTTGCCTTAATCTGCCGCTAAGGACAGTAAGCTAAGAGTTGACGTCTGTGTAGAACTATAGAGTCACCCTGGAAAATTCATTCGTGGTGAAAGCAATGCACGAGAGTGTTGGTGTTTTTTGTATCTCAAGAATAGTTTATACCAGAAACTTGAAACTTGATATCAACGCTTGAAAGGCAAAAGAGCATAAGTGAGAATTTTTTGTGAAAAAGAGTTATATATACCGTTGGAATCGCATGAATATCCATATATGTTTAATTTTCGTACGATGACTTTTAAGTCCATACCTCGTCGGCGCTTTAAAATCCAAAGAATTGGAACCTTTTGCCTTATTTTGATTTTGTGACCAAAGTAAGTAAGTGCTGAAGCTCTAATAGCTACTAATAGTTAAGGAACTTATTAATACGCCTAATGAAGGGCGAATATCAGGATTAGATAAATGTACAAAGGTTTAAAATGCTACCATGAGTATGTCTTAAAATGCAAGAAAAGTAATTTAATGAAAAAAAAAATATTAACAATAAAATGTTTTCTATGAATAGGGGTTAAAGTAATTTAATGAAAAAAAAAATATTAACAATAAAATGTTTTCTATGAATAGGGATTATATGAATTTTCACGAATTTCGCCATATCTATTGGGTCTATCGAGATCTCGAATTAATTTTACGTCTGCGAGCTTTTCGTATAAGTTCTAAGTTTTCTGGATTTTTCGATATTCAATCCCTAGTGAGTAGTTGCGTACGTTTTGGCGAATTTCGACATATTTCTTAGGTCTAAAAAAGTACCGAATTAGCTTCTACTTCTTATAACTTTAATATCACCTTTAAACTGATTTAAACATTGTTCGATATTCAACGCTGAAGTTGGTGTAAAGCTGTTGTGTAAGTTTCACGAATCCCGAAAATCTTTTGGGTATAATGGTGGCATTGAATTCTTTTTTACAGGGATACTACGATATTCAACTCCGAAAAGGGTATCTTTATGAATTCCGTCATATCTCTTAGATCTGATGAGATATCGAATTTTTTTCTTTATTATTTTTTAATAATGAAGTATTGTAACCGACATGAAATTTATAAAAATTTGATATCCTGAAATTATTTATTTTTGTGTTTAGACCCCAAATATGTAAAAATAAGTTGTCCGGTGTTTTCGTTAGGTAGGGAACTCAAGAATCCCCAAAGGAACTAGCTTAAAAATTTAGAGTGTTAAAAGAAAAAGGAAGGCAATGACTTACAGTGAAAATTTGAGAATTTTATTTCTTCGGAACGACTGAAACTGGAAATTTGAAACTTTGTTGGAACATAGTGATATTCTAGGAAAATGTCCAAGAAATAAATTTGATTAGGAGCGGTATGTTCTGGGGAGGAGGGCCTTTCGATACATATGTGAAATGTGGTACACATGAAGATGTAAAACAGAGGTACAATAAGGACGTAATTTTTTTTAGAGAGCTGGAGCGTTTTTGCTTCTTGAGTGGGGATGGTAGAATTGCATTACGAATAGAGGCTGAGATATGAAAATCCCCTTTCAAATATCGAAATTTTTACTTAAACTTTTGGCTGGATTATTTTTTTGGATGGTATTTTGCCCTAGTTCTAAACAATTTTGATTAAAGGTAGCTTAGTTGGAAAGTACTTAAGCTAATGTAATATGGTAATTTTGGAAAGACTAGAATTCAGCAATACTAAGAAATATAAATAATATATCATAATAAGCCACAAACCACAAAGTAACGTTATAAAGCAGCTAGTGATAACCCTTCATTAAAAGCTTGTGTATCTATTGGTGAAAACCGTTGAATTTGATTTGATTTATTCTCAACTAGCATGCCAATTGTACATTTTTACTGAAACTAGAACAACTATATACTAATTGACAAATGCAGATATAATATGAATATATATGTTTTATTGCGTTCACTTTTAATTCATATGTAAGCAATTCCTTATTAAATGTTACAGATTTCTCCATAAATGATTTCGAAATGGGTATTCATTATGAATCTCACTCTCAATCATGCACACGCCTTGAGGATATTTCAAATATGGTTTTTTTTCCAAATCGAAATCCTATTCATTCGAGCTTCATACGCATTAAAAAAAACGTTTCTTAAGAAAAAGTTTCATTAGACACTTTTTCAACATAAATCCATATGCAAACGTTATTAGAAATTTTAGTGCGTGTTTTCCCTGGGAATATAATTTCTATCCCACACCTTAAATCACGCGATCTTTTGGAATAATTACACTTCTATCATGTCATCTATAACTCACAACTAATTCAGTATTAAATTCGTTCGAAATGAATTGTATAAACTTACTTTCACAAAAGTCACCATAAAATATGGTTGTAATAATTACACTAAGATGCATGTACCAAGAAAAGTGTTTTTACCCACGCAAATATTGAGCGTGAAGAAAAGATACGTAGGTACCATCAAATTTAATTTTTTTTTTAACATTTCTGAATAACACATAACTTTTTTTTTGTTGTAGTTAAATATCTGTGAAATACGCAGTTAAAATCGAAGGGCAAATCATAGGTGCGGAATTTGATCATGTTTAAGAGGAAATTATGAAATGTAATGTGTATAATTGCGTTTAGAGGAACATATAATGATTACTTTTAACGGTAATGGAGAAAAATCGTAATTCATTCTTTTATAGATTTAATTAGTTTTATTTAACTGGATTCAATGTTTGAAGTAGTTAGTTTTAAAGTGGCCGTTTTTGATTCGACCCCATGTTGACAAAGTTTATATCTAAGTAGATCTTTTTGTAAAAAAAAGCAAATGTTGAGTACTTATTGCTTGTACACTTTCGAAATAAAAATAATGTATATTTCGTAAAAATTGTGGCTAAAACTTTTCTGATTAATGGCTTTAAAAATTATTTAAAGCTTTTGACCAAGTTTTTGTTTTTAAAAAAGAAAAACATTAAGTACCAATATCAAATGTCAACCTCGAAAAATTGAATTTTGTTTTAGTCTTTAAAACTCTCAATACCTACGAGTACGCAATACTCTTATGAATTCTAGATCACAAGTTAAATGTGATGCTTGAAGCTAAAATACAACCCCGAATAGGGATATAGTATGGTATGTCACCACCCACATCATCCTAATATCCTATGCTATCATCCTCCCTTACTTAGACGTTAGTGTTCGTCCGTTGTGCTTCCCATTCGAGTATATGATTTCTCATGGAATCAGATGAACTCCTTTCACTTACAAGAAACATCATATAAATCATGAAGGGTAGTCTTCAAAGATTGCTCATACACAGAAGAAAAAACCCATTCAACCGTTTTATCTTCAATTTGAATCGTTTGTATGGAACAACTGAAAAATATTCGTATACTGGATTTGAAGATCTTCTTTTTTCGACTATATTATAATATTGACTCCGTGCTTCAAGCAATTTTGATAGAGGCTTCTCTAAGGAGAGGTGGATTGAAATTGAAGTTACTTTTAAACGAAACTATATCATGTGGCGGACAAACAGACTGATTGACAAAATAAATAATATAATATAACTTTCAACAGATATCATTTATTCCAAACGACTTAGTGATTTTGTTTCAAACAAAAGACTTAAGTCAATAACTTTATTTTCATTGGTTAATAATAAAGTATTGTGATCGATCTGAAATTTGCAAAAAACTTCGCTGCCTTCAAAATTTGATTTTTCGCGCCTTACGACTAGTGATCTCAGAAAAAGTAAAAAAAAATTTCCGGTGACCGCCGTATACGCCGTATGAACCGCGTATAGTAGTAGGATCGCTTGTATCGAAAACTTGTGCTATTCATAAGACAGAAACGGTTAAAGCTGCAAATGTATGAAAGTGTAAATAGCTTATTAGTCGAAAATTCGATAAATCTTCCAACAATTTGCACAGACTTCGTTTCTTTCTCTATAAATTTTCAATCGCTCAATTAAACAAAGAAATAGTTTCTCCCATATTTGTTCGTGAAATATATCAGTTTGAGTAAGGGTATAATTTACGTCTAAACCCTTGTTGGAAAATCCACTTCCCAAACGAGTTTGTCAAATTCAAACTATCAAAGAGGACCTTAATAAAGTAATATGAAGCTTCCTGGATATTTAAAATATTCATATAAAAATTTCGAATAGGTGCAATACTATCGTACGTAAAAAATTAAAGTCACTTTTCCAGTTTCATGCATCTTTTTCGATAACTCTGTAGATTTGTAAGTACCTACCTAATGAATGTTATAAATTGAATACTCCAAATATTCTTTAAGGTATCCTTTTGTTATATCATATTATAATAGGGAAATAATGGAGTAACATGATTATTAAGAAAAAATTTAAAAAACTTGGAAACAAATCTTGCAAATCTCGCGTAAAATTTAAGTAGTAATTTTTAGAAAGAATACAGTCATTGATTATCCGAATCATTGATTCATTTTCATTCGGAGAATTAACGATTCTCGGCTACAAACCAATTTTCTGATATTCAACTCCGAAGGGGTTGCATACGTTTTCACGAACTCCAACATATTTTTTAGATCTGATGATTTTTACTTGCTAAGGCTTACTTTTCTGTGTTTTTCTCCTAAGTTTCATATTTTCTATCTTTAGGTGCGCTGATATTGAAAAGGTGTGACGAAAAGGTACACTAATTTGTATTTGAACAAAACCCACACATTGCATTATATTCTTAACAATACAATTCCGAACAATTTAACCTCCTCATCTATGCGTTTGATATCACAAAACTGATTTTCCACCAATCATAATTTATCTCGTTGAGAATTTTCGTAATATTGTTCTCAGAAGTTACGAAAGAATTGTCAGATTTATGGAGCCTGATTTAGTTTTATTTGTGGCTTGTCTTAATTGCAATGATTTTCTATGGCGCGACAGTGCAAATCGGGACTCCCGTTGGAAAATGTGAATGAAATCATATATAGCTGGGAATGAGATTATGGACCTATGACCTCTTTTAGTACACTTACCTAGGCCAACAGTGGCCATTGGTAGTATGCAGCAATATAAGTATAATATGGTAGCTTACGTACTAACCGGCTTGTTTTCCTATAATTTGGTAGATACTATCTTTAGTGTCCCTGTGGTACAAACAAGTAAGTTACATTGTCATATTCAACGAGTGGTGCTTCAGTATCTCTGTGTGCTTGTAATCATACCGTTCATAACCAGAGTTGACCGTTTGCTGTTTTGGTAGATCGTATCACTGCAAATAGCACTAAAAACTATTAACTCCTATTAGTACACTGCCTTATTCGGCCCGATTCCTGACCCCTCATCCTTAATCTGACTGGACTGTACACTACTGTGTATTAAATGCTTACCTCCTGAGTCCAGTTCAGTATTCCTAAAAAATTAATGAATTAGATTCATTAAAATACATAATCTCTTTATAACATCCCACCGAGAATTGAATTCGTTTGCAATGGCAAATTTTCTGTAAAATATAATTTATAAATTTGAGTTTGCTTTAATATTCAATAAATGATTCGTCTAGGAAAACCCGATCGCATAAGACGCGTACTTGCTGGCCTCATTTAATTTGCAATGGTTTGCACTAAAATTACTCAACTTAGGAAAACTTCTGCAATACACGTTCAGAAAACTTGCAAAGATACAATATGCATCATTGCCTATGTTTGTAGCATATTCACAGTAATGGCATAAAAAACACAACAACACTTTGTTACTTTCACTAGTCTTTCATACAATTAGCTGTATAAATATCTTAAAGATGTTAAAAGTGCGAACAATTTGAGAAGAATAGACTTATGGTCGAAAAATTAATGAATCGCAACGGTGTTCACCGGTAACAATAATTGCTGTGACTACATTCGGGCATTAAATTAAATTTTCTTTTACTATTACGTATCTACTAAGTTTGTCGTGCTTTATTAAATGAATGCATTTTATGTTGTAGTTCAAGAAATTCACATTATTACTTTTTTTTGACGGAGGAAAGCACTATTTAGGAGAACATATTACCTAAAATTTTATGAAATTTGGCACTGAAAATAAAGATTTTGTAAGATATTTTTTCGCCTTTCAAGGCCGGCAAACTGCAGAAGAAACTTAACATTGCGTTATGTGCTATATTTTCAGAAATTGTCAAAATAGAATTAAATAACAGATAGTAATTAAAATTAATTGCATTATGAAAGACATTTATTTTGCAAGAAGTGAGACTCGGCTCATTACGTTCAGCATATAAAACATGAAGTTCTAAAAATGTATTTTTCCAAATTGTTTCATTAAGTAATATAATTATATGGAAATAATAAGTTTAGCGAAGCGGTGTGGCTATAATTTTTAATTTAAATAATAGTATTGATTTCTAGTGTTGGGAGCTCAACAAAACTATGATTTTACTGTATTATATTTTAATAATAAAGAATTGTGATCGACCTGAAATTTAAAAAAAATTATTCGTATCAAACTTTTCATTTTCACATTTTGGAGATAGAGAACAGTAAAAAGGTCATCAAAGTCTGTTCGTCCACCGTATACATTGTATTTGCCTCTTTTGGAGGTAGAGGACAGTAAAAAGGCCATAAAAGTCTGTTCGTTCGCCGTATACATTGTATTCGACTGAAACAAAAATATTTGAGGTGCTAGAACTCAATAGCCACTGAATATTTAAGCTTTTTTGTGGGTGTTACTGTACAGGAAGAAGGAGGAGAAGATTTTCGAACAAAAAACTGTGATTTAACTTTCTTATTCTATAATAAGAGAGTATTGTGATCTTCCTGAAATTAAAAATAAGAAAAAAATTGTTTTTTTTGGTTTAAGACCAAAAAAATAGTCTGTCTGTCCGCCGTATATACCGCATGCTGTACGCCAATGCGTTTAAAGGCTTGTAGATCACAAAACCGTTAAGATATTAAGTTAAATTTTTTTGGTGGTTTGATTAAACCTTTTTAGGAGTGACTTTTTTGCGGGTAGTTGGAGAAATGAAAAGGTTCTATATTTCCATAAATCAGGAAGCACTTACGCTAGGAAGTTGAGACTTGAAATCAAAAAGTAGTCGATATGGGTCTAGTGGTATTGGAGTTGGAGATAGTAATGCATAGTATCCAGTACCACATAAATGCTTTCCGAACTTGTGTCTAAAAAATAACAAAGTTGCGCTTAGAGCGTTGCCAGATTTTTATATCTCCTCTCCGGTACGACCGACACAATGAATTGGAAACTTTGTAGATATATAGAAATAAGTGGTAGTGGGTAAAATATACAATGCAAGATGTTCCAGAAATACGATGGGGAAAGTTTGTACCTCATAGAAATCATTTCTTTGGAATCGCACATACTAGAGTATAAAAATGTATGACACTTATGGACAGTTACTTAAGAGGAAAAGAAAAGAAGCATACAATAGTCACGATATGTATCAAGCCAATTGAATGATACTCTAAATGAAATACTAAACTCCGAAGAAGTGCGCATGGAGATTATCCTACTTGAGGACAATCGTTTGGTCGCTACTCTAAGGAAATGGAAAATATCCAACTTTTCAATTACGTACCAGGAAAATTTTTCGTAGATCACAGTATTTCCTTTTTCAATGATTCTTATATGGGCCACTAGGAAGGACTCACTTCAGTTTCCTCATATTAGTCCCTACCTGGAATAAAACGTATTTTAAGCACTTTTTGTATGGGAGGTACTCGAAGTAATGGAATTACGCTGACTAATAAACTCGTCCTTAATTTTAAATCAAAACTAATTTGTATAAAATTTTACCTGCATTACTGAACAATTTCTTAAGTTTTACTGAGTTGAAAGCGGAACGGGCGCGGGAGTGTACTCTTGCGACCTTGACATTATGGAATCGTTTAGGCTACCGGATAGCTCGAGCGTGTTTCAGGCTGAGAATTTTGCATTGACAAAAGCAGCTAAAATAATTGTGCGAAAACAGTGCGTGAATGGTACAATAACTATTTATGTTGACAGCCAAGCTGCCATCAAGGCTGTTGAGGCGCACATTACTAAATCCAAAATTGTGGGAGAATGTAAAAGAATATTGCAGATGGTAGGTATGAATAACAACCTGAAGATTAGTTGGATTCCTAGTCACAGTAACTTCCCTGGAAATGAAAAGGCAGACGAGCTCGCTAGATGGGGGTCGGAGATGAGCATAGAGCTGGCCGATGAATCGGTTCTATGTTCCATTGAACGTGCAAAGGGAATGATTGACATTGAAGCGTTCAGACAGATGGAGGGGGCCTGGGTGAATCTCTTGGTACGCCGGCAAGCAAGAATCTGCTGGCCAAAACTTGTTAGGAGGAACTCTAGCTTCATTTTGTCTTTGGGCAGGGACATTTGCAGACAACTTATAGGGGTCCTAACGGGACACTGTCCTTTTGGGAGACATGGAGAAAGACTGGGAATACCCATGGCTGATCTGTGTCGCTGTGGTGATGAGAATGTTGAACCGACACTGGATCATCTAGTGTGTGAATGTGAAAGTCTGGCACATACCAGATATCAGTACTTGGAGAAAATTCTCCTTGACCGATCATTCAGAACTTGCGATGATTCCTTTATGGAAAACTACTCTCTTCATAAGGAAGAGCAATATTTGGAATCAGTAGTCTAGAGCCCGGTTTATACGAGGGGACCACAATGGATCCGCAGTGATCTCTCGTGATGGACTGCTACACAGTGCTTCAGTCTACCCTTCTCAACCTAACCTAACCTACCCCTATAAACAACTATTAAAAAATCAACGCATAAAAGTCAACGCATCGGCCAGTATTTGGGTACACGTATTTTAAGGGCTTTGGTATGGCAGCTCCCCGAAGAATGGAGAATTTTTCCGGTTAATGAACTTAGGCTTACGAATTCGACCAAATATATAAATTAGAAATTTTAGCTTCCTAGGTCATGGCAGTTTTAAGTTTTCGTGTTTATGGACAGACAGATAGACGGACATTTCATCGAGAGTATAAAAATTTCAAGTAATGTGGTCGCATATGGTTGGAAGAGGGTTGTCCCCAACCTGGGTAGGAATAGAGGAAATGTTAGTATACAGAAGAAAATCAGACATCAGTGATGTCTCTAAAGAAAAAATATCGGGAAGGCCAGGCCAGGCCTGATTTACTATAGTGTCATTGAATGATAAGTGATAGATTATTTTAATATATTAGATAGCTTACTCACTAACCAAAAGTAAAAAATCCAAATAATTGCAAAATTCCTTAAAGTCTGTCTTGCCTGTGGTGAGAATAAAATTGATTGCGGACAGAAAGAAGCTTTTATTGTCAGTATTTTGATTAATTCGCACGATTTCATTTCATGGTTGTTTGTTTTCTCCTATTGTCCATAAACCCCAAATTGGTTTGTTTTCATCTTGTTTTCGGGTCGATCAGATACCGAGATTGTGATATGTTTAGGAATGAGTTTTAAATTGCGCACAGTCAACAGCAGTAAGGTGAGCAATTAATTTAAAACGAAGGTGTCTTGCTCTTTTTTCATTAGCCTGATATTATCCAAATATCTATTATTATTTCTGTTAACATAGAAATCACTTTGAAAATGTTGATTTCATTTTCGTGTGAATTAATAGCACCTATTACATACGATACATGGACCGATTTCTTTTTTAATAACAGATACAATAATATCTTAACCTCGTTGGTAAACATATACCTCAATAATAAGCATATAATTATGTGGCTAGTTAACAGTAACACTCAATGTTATTATCTTTAGGTATGCAAATCAAATAAATAATAATAATTACTTAGAGATTATTCGATATGAACATTACAGCTTAACTTTTTTAAAGTAGTTTAATGGGCCAACGTATAAATCACGAGGCTGAAATTTTTTGCTATCTTTTTTGTATGTAGGTACTCGTATCTAAAAGTAAGTTTTCGAAGCCTGGAATGTAATTTTAGTGTTGTTTTTATACTCGTAAACAGTCGTCCGATGTTATTATTGTATAAAAAAAATGATAATTGTCTTTATGGTTTTTTTCCAACTATCGAGTGGTACTCAGCAACACTATACGCGATATTGATATTGTTATTATTAATGATTTATCGCATTACAAATAGGTAGGCACACTAGCATTTCTTTTTTATTCGATGGTTTCAGCGTATGTAAGATTTGGATAGTAGGTATGTAAGCGATCGCTAAGAAGCTTGTCTGAATGGTACTATAAAATTACAAGCACTTAAAATGCATGATTATAAAATTGGCTAACACACTATTGATTGCATAATTTTCACCTTAACATTATAGTTAATATTGCTTATGGTATCATTTGCTTCTTTTTCATTCTGTCAATCTTTTGTAGCATTAACGTTCATTGGATCATCCTTTTTTAGTTTAGTTTTTCTCCTATTTTGTTTATAATGTAAAGAAAAAATAATTTTGTTTTATAGGCCTGGCCCACGGAACCTGTGTATTCGAATCAGACTTTGGTTTCATACTGAACTGTAACTTCAAAAAGTCCGGACTGTTTCGTGTGAGAAATTTGGGAGGCCTTAAAGCACACTTCGGGTTAGGTAAAGCTTAGGTAGATCTACGATCTATTAATAATTACTAAATTTCAATAACCAGTATTTTAAAATTTTTAATATCTAAAACTAACACCTTTTAATATACCTACCTTTATTTTATTTTCTTCGTCTGTATTATGCAAACTATTCTAAATGCTAAATATTAAAATAAATGTGTATTGACTATTTTTAAGTTCTGAATATGTATATATATATATTATTGCGTTATGTATATTTTTACCTATGCTTTTATACTCAACTTCTAATAATAACTTAGTTAAAATCTGATGTAAATAAATAAAGTGCCTATTCTAAAATATAAGCAAAACTTTAGAAAACGAATTAGTAAAGAACCTATTCATTGCATGCATAGGTATGTTTGGAATCCCAGTTTTTTTGGGTAAATAGTTGTTAATTTGTGTAACATTTCGGGACAGTCATTTATATTCAGTCTCAGTGTCACACTCAGGCGATTGCCAAATTTCATTTTAGGCCCATTTTGAAGTTTAGATGCGATAAAAAAAGTATCTAATTAGGTGATAAGTTATTTAATGCCAATTAATAAATTTGTTAACTACTTATTGCTTAACTCCTATTTAGTTAATTTTACTACCCAATTCGAAGCAAAATCCAGAACTTTTTTTTAGGTAATAAAGTCAATTCCAGCAGATGCTAGTTCCGTTACAAGGCTTTAATTGAATTTGAATTCACGAACAATTTTTTTACTCCATTTTCGTTCATTAATGCACATCTGATTTCTTTTGGTTTAAATTACATGTGTATAACATCTACATATACATACCAAGTTTTAACTTTCTAACATAAGATGTTTCTGAGATACTGAAAACCACGCCCTACCCCGTACCTTACTTTCGGTATTTTTTTTGAAAAATTTTGTTTTTCTAGAATGTCCTTATAGCTCTGTATAGACAAAAATAAAAATCAGAATTGTTTGCTTATCTTTCTAGTAAGATTTATTCAACAGTTATTGTAATCCAAAGTTGTTCACCCCCTCCCCATCTAGCTCTTCAAAGTTTCAACCTTCTGACATGGACCGTTCAGGAGTTATAAATTTTAGAATGTCTCGATCCCAACTTTCAAGCGTTTAGGACGCATTGTTTTCACCCACTCCTACACCCCTTCACACATATCAGACATTTTTTTTTTAAAAAAAAGAATCAACATTGCTTTGCATAAATTGAAAGTTGTACATGCACTCACCCCACCCAACACTCAAAGAGGTTCACTTATTCCACTCACCAAAAAAATTTCCACTTAATATCTCAATAGGATTGTGAGCTACGAGTACGTGCTTTTGAACGCTTTTGTGTCCGTCGGACAGCGTTTACGGCGGACTCTACTAGTCATAAAACGTGAACGTACAAAATTTCAGGGTAGAAATTTTCTTTTTTAAATTTCAGGTCGATTATAATACTTTATTATGAGGTTTTTTCATTTCCATTTTCCTCACTCAATTAATACAACCAAACTGTAACCTATTATATCCTTAGCATAGTCGTTCAAAAATCACGAGTTGAAGAGACCGTAGCATCCCATTATCTAATAGGTCAAAAAATAAAAATGTAATATGGAACGATAAAGAATCTAATCTAATCTAATACTTTATTATTAAAAAATAATAATATTACATATAGACGAATCAGCGTTTGAACAATAGTTCACTGGCTATACATCAGGTCGATGCTAATGTATGGGGTTATCGTCTGTTCGAGGGTTTTAGATAAAGCGGTTCACCGCAATTCAATAGGGCAGGTACAGAGATCGGCATGCATATATATCAGCAGAGCTCTGAAAACAACTCCCTCTGTAGCACTAGACATTCTTGGCAAGAAAATGATAGTCGGCCCCTCGACGCTATGGACAAGCATACTTCAGAAATTTAAAAACACTTCAATAATATTCCCGAAAGCAAAGACTACATCCTTACCAGTTTCGATTCTGATACAAATTTCCTGGTAACTATCCCAACCCGTCTGAAATGGGAAAGGGATTGAGTATGGAGGAAAGAGTCTGTCTACATTTATACTGATTGCTAAGAAATTGTAAGCGAGGTGGTTTGAGGTGTTGTCTTTTATATGCTTAACATTAGCAACTCTGGCTCAAGCATGATTTGAAACGCTCTAGTAGATTGGTTTCTTTCAAGAGCGTCAATATCAGCACCAAAGTTGTTGTCCTGACCGGACACTATCTTATGGGCAGGTATGCCATTGAGTCGGTTTCTTTTCAAACGATTTCTGTAGAAGCTGGTTAGATGAGAAGTTGGAGGGAATAGGCCTTCACTTGATCTGCATCTTCTCAGCTGTATCCACTAGGAGGAAAGCTCACATAGGGGCTTACATCTTCAACAGTTGCTGTAACCTTGCCGTAACGGAGGTTACAAGAATTTATCGCTTCATTGAAACCACGAAATGGTTTATCGAGTTGGACTGGATTCTATAGTCCTGTGGTAACACAACGGACCTTTTAGGTCTAAGTCTGTCATTGTGATTTTTGTTACATGCAGAGACGCGTAACATTGAACAAGTTTAATTTTGGTTAAGAACGACGTCACCGAAGATAGCTTCCACAATTTGCTCAATATTAGGTATACGCTCTTTTAGCAATTTGATTAATATAGTCAGACCAATTGAACACAGTATTCTGACTGTATGACAATAGCCTAGGAGTTACTACAGTTGAGCTTAATCACTCAGCTTTCCAACGTAATCGGTCAGCTTCAAAGAAGGGCAGCTGTAAGAGATCTCCACCTTATCAGCATATATACGGCATGTTTCAGTGAAGCATCGGGGAAGATGATTGATGAATAGAGGAAGCAGTAGGGGCCACAGAACCGATCATTGTGGAACTCCGCAGTTAACTGAGAGAAGATAATATTCTGATCCCTTGAAGAAAAGAAATTAAGATCTTCCAGACAAATATTGTCTTATGAGGTTGACAGCACACTAGTTGAGATGAAAGCAATACTGTAGTTTATCACATAGTAGATTGTGATCAACGAAGTCAAATGCTGGTAAAATCTAACAGCAGCAAAATAGTTGTTAACTTCTTATCAATATTACAGTGAATTTGATCCGAAATCTCAAGTAAAGTAGTACAAGTGCTATAGCTGGCTCTGAATCCTGACTGAAATTTAAAGAGAAGATTTTGTTTATTTATGAACGTACTTGACTATTAGTGCAAAATGTATTAAAAGCCTTTTGACAAACATGACAGTAGGTATACAAAAGGGCCGGAAGACATAGAATTTGTGATGAACTTCAATATGTTACGATTTCCAAGATTAATGAATCTTGGAAATCGTTCTATTGCAGTACTGATTTCTCAGAATGTTAGCGGAACTTTTTAACAGTTCAGAACAGAATTGATTCAACCAATTATTAAATGATGATACAATTACCATCATCTAGATACCTGTTAATAAAATACATTACATATATTTATTGAACTGTTAAGTATTACATAGCTTAGTTGCTGATTAGAATTGAATTCAAGTGATTAGACTAGAATTGTCTTTACAACTTCAATGTTGAATAAAACTTATTTTTAGTTTGCAAATACTTAACAAATGCCATAGAACTTGTTAAATTTCTTTTTAGGGAAAAACTCTTAAAAACCTAATGATTCAAACCTGAAACCTAACTTAAGATCGCAATTAAATTACGTTAAAAGAAAAAAAGACGAGAAAGAAAAAAAGAAAATAAAAATAAGAATAAAAAATAAAATAAATAAAATGATAAAAAGAAATAGGAAAGAATAAAATTGATAATAGAGACTAACATAGAAAGCTCGTAACTAGAGGATTGGTTGAGTTTCGACATTTTTCGTAGAATCTTAAATTAAAATTCGCTGCCTTTTCCGCTACCGGCTAATAAAATAAATCTGTGGTAAAAAGCGATAACAGCTTAAGTCGAGAAAATAATTAGGCAGTTACGTGTATCAAAATCGATAAATAAAGTAATTAAAAAATATATTAAGAGATCTTATTTTATTGAATTTAATAATACAACACAATAATAATATATTATATGGGATAAAAATATATCAAACAATGGCAATTTTTTTAAAAAAATGCAATTGAAAACTTTAAAAATGATTTTTTCTTATCTCGACATAAGCTGTTATTGCTTTTTACCACAGAAATAGTGCCACAGAAAAGGATAAAAAAAAATAATTTTAAAATTCAGTTTTCTTTCTGATGGTATTCAGTACCGTAAATACGTATTGACTCGAAAGTTAGAATTCAGTTTAACGGCATTTGTACTGGCATTTTTCTAAATTTAATTCAAGTACAACTAAAAATTGCAGAACTGCAATGCCAGTGGCTAAAATCTTTTTTTATACTATATTTATTTATTTAATTACACAGATAAATTCTTTTAAAACATATACAGAAACATACTGCAGTCACGATCGGCTGCAAGCCAATCGTATAATACTCTAGATGAATACTGAACTCCGATTTATATTGTAGTTGGGGATAAAGTAGAATTACGTGTGTGCATGTTGTATATCCTTTATTAAGGACTGCCATTAGATTGCTACTCAAACCTAAAAGACAATATTCAGTGTTTAATTTCATATCTTAAACTGGGTAAGTCATCGAACAAAAATGTCCTTTTTGAAGGACTTTCACATGGGAGGAGCAGGAAGGACTCACTCGATTTCTCACATATTTATCCTTTTCCTTGGAATTAGTTAAAAATGAACGTGTACAAAATTTCAAAATCGTAGCTTAAAGCGTTCAAAAGTTATCGAAAATATTGTTGAACACGTGCCTTAGGGACATTTTGTATGGCAGCTACCAGAAGGAGTAAAAGGATTTCGCTGATTAGTAAACTCGAACTTTGTTTTTACTCAAAACTAATTTGTACAAAATTTCCAATACATAGCTAAAAGATTACTTGAGTTATAGTAAGTTCCGTAAATTAAGTGAAGGCATTTTTACAGGATATTTGTATGACAGCTACACGAAGGACTAACAGGATTTTCTTCATAATTATATATTTAGCTCCAACTATTGAAAAAATAATACATACAAAATTTCAATGTCGTAGCTTAAACCCTTCTGAAGTTATCAACCAATATTCTTGAACACGTGTTTTAAGGATATTTTGTATGGCAGCTACCAGAAGGAGTGAAAGGATTTCGCTGACTAGTAAACTGGAACTTTGGTTTTACTAAAAACTAATTTGTACAAAATTTCGATTTCGTACCTAAAAGATTACTTGAGTTATAGTGAGTTTCGTAGATTAAGTGAAGACATTTTGACAGGATATTTGTATGGCAGCTACACGAAGGACTAACAGGATTTTCTTGATATTCATACATTTAGCTCCAACTATTGAAAAAGTAACACATACAAAATTTCAAAGTCGTAGCTTTAGGCGTTCCGAAGTTATTGGTAAATATTCTTGAACACGTGTTTTAAGGACATTTTGTATGGCAGCTACCCGAAGGAGTAGGACGATTTTGCCCGTTAACAAACTTAGTCTTACAAATTCAACCAAACATCCAGATTCAAAATTTCAAGATCCTAGGTGAAGGCGTTCTTGAGTTATCGTGTTCACGGACAGACGGACGGACGGACGGACGGACGGACGGACGGACGGACGGACGGACGGACGGACGGACGGACGGACGGACGGACGTCAAGCGGATTTGAGGTTTTTGGGCACAAATAAACAAAAAATAATATATAACTTTTTTTCGTCCGAGGCTTGGTTCTATGCGTTACAAACTTTTCGGCTGGATTAAACTTATAATACTCTATATGATTTCATCTAGAGTATAAAAATACAATACAATTGGGGTGACAGTTCAATATTCATGATTTAAATAATGTTTTATATAGTATTAAAAAAAATAATAGTTGCGAAATTTGCTACCAGCGCTCATTAATCATTCTATGAGTTCATACAGACCATATAGGGTGGGCCAAATACAAGTTTCTTTTTAAAAATGCAATAAAATGAACAAAATTAAATTTTTTTTCCATGTGTTATGGCTTTATTAGTAAGAGTATGTAAACATTCCCATTAATGATGGAACACAACTTCGTTCAAGTGGCTGCCTCGGCTGGCTGCGCAGTAGCGCATTCTGTCACTCCAATTTTCCAAGACCTTGTTGATGGTTTCGGGCTGTAGCTCACGGATTGCTTGGATGATATTGGCCTTAAGTGCTTGAATCGTTTCTGGATTGTTGGCATAACATCGGTCCTTCACGGTTCCCCACAAAAAAAATCCAAAGGGGTCAAATCGCAGCTCCGAGGCGGCCAATTGACAACGCCAAGACGGCTGATAACACGATTTGGGAATTTGGTGCGTAAAAGATCGATTGTGGCATGGGCTGTGTGGCATGGCGCGCCATCCTGCATGAACCAGAGGTCGTTCAAATCCATGTATTCAATTTCAGTAAAAAAAAGTCGGATAACATGGCGCTGTAATGTTCACCGTTGACCGAAACAATCCGCACCAAACTGTCACTCTCTGTGGATGCATTGGCTTCTCAACAATAACGTGCCCCATATGCGGCAATTTTGTTTGTTAACGTAGCTGCCGAGATGAAAATGCGCCAAAATCGTTGTCCAATTCAAACTGCTCTAAGGCCCAAATTGCGAAGCGATAACGAAGCGGATGGTCGTACGCCTTCAATTGCTGAGCCAATTGGACCTTGTAAGCGAATAATTCGAGATCTTTGTGCAGAATTCTCCTCAGGGTAGTGCGTGAAATGTTGAGCTGTTGAGATCGACGGCGAGTTGATATTCGTGGAGTGAGTCTCACACTCTCGGCTACAGCAGCCACATTCTCGTCTGTGCGCACCTTACGACAACGGGGGCCATGAGTGTTGTCCACTAGCATGCCAGTCTCACGAACTTTTTGCACAAACTTGCGTACAGCAGGCGCGGTGGGTGCTTCATTTCGGCCAAAACTTCTTTTCAAAAAACGCACTGTTTGGGCTACACAGCACTCACTTTGGAAATAAGTTTTCAATATTTCCCAACGTTGTTCAAGCGTAAAGCGACTTATTTCGTTCCGCGGAGGTATGATACTGACTTTCTGTCAAGATTTCGAGCGGGAGACAGCTTTCAGTGTCAAAATAACCTATGATTTAAAAAGAAACCACTAGATAGCCCACCCTGTTAGCAGGGACGTCATTTCAGTTTTTTCTAGGGGTGGGCAAGATGTTATGTTTGTATATATTTTTATATATAAATATTCATATGTTATATATAATCTATAAAAATACATAATTCAGGGGGGGCAAATGCCCCCCCTGCCACCCCACAAATGACGTCCCTGCCTGGTAGTATTAAAAAAAATAATAGTTGCGAAATTTGCTACCAGCGCTCATTAATCATTCTATGAGTTCATACAGACCATATAAAGTACGGTAGGCTCTATATAATCGTCCTGAGCTCAACGTTATAGCCGTCCTGAGTGAGTTATAATAAGGAAGGACAATCACAATAGGCGCAGTGAGGCCGCAATGAATCGGCATTTTTAAACCGTCTTCCACCATCTACAATCTACGATAGGCTTTAATAAAAAAATATCCTGAGAACGAGTTCTAAATGTAGGTACACGAAAATTCAATTGACTTAGAAGTTGATGACAGTCAATGTTATTATTAAGTAGGTATATTAAAAAGAGAAATTAATCCAAATTGTTGTATATGGCTAGACAAAGTTGAAAGTCGTATATGCTACACAATAGATTATCATAATTTAAATTTTGAACAGTAATGTTAAGTTGAAGAGCTATGGATCTTAACAATTTCCGTTGGATTGTTTCAATTCGACCATTATCAACTTCAGAAAAACCGCTCCAGATTGGTCAAAGATATTCTAGTTGAGAACGGACCAAGCTACAATGAAGATACTTAATTTTGAAAATATGTATTTCGTGATAGAAAAACAAACATTCGTCCAGCAGAAAAATTACATATAAGTGTATTCAATGAAAAACTGTCATCAAACCAAACACCAAGATCTTTAATAACCTTAACATTAAATAATGGCGGGTAAAGGCCTGCAAATTTCGTGTTAAGGCTTTCAAATACTCGTAATGGTCACACTCAAAACATTAGGTTTTAGTACGTTTAGAGTTACTCCAGCAGGAAGCAGACGTAATGTCACCCATTATAATAAAATACCTTTTCTTTGGTTTCGAGTATTATTTTTCAAATTCTCCACGTCTTGACCTGCCAATTTTTAACATAACTTCTAAAATAGGAAGATAATGTAATTTGTAGCTATGTACTTTCAGTCTTGACATTTTAACCTTGACAAACAAAAAATTTACTCCATCCAAGTTCAAATAATTTGAAGCGGCACTAATGTCGATCAAAGCTCGGTGAATACAATGCGGTGATTAGTCGAAAGCCACTTGTGTACTAAATATGTAAAGGACAATGAGAAACTCACGAGAAAACTACCTCAAGTGGATTCCATCAATGGACAGGTCCAGAGAGACATTTCATACATGTTCCAAATCACGTTTTTCAATATTTCAATTTCTCAAGAGATGACTTTCAATTTTTAATTTTCTTTAATAGAGCAGCGTCTTATTACAAAATACACTACTGACCTCCAATTCGCAATCTTGGGAAATCTTTATCATGTCTAAAGTATTTGCAACGAAGTAACGCACCACTCTAAATAATTTTCAAGTCATCATATCAACATGGGGAGCCACTTTAGTAACAATGAAATGCAGAGCGGCTAATTAGTAGTTACGGTTGGCTGTCTTCTGAAAGTTCCGTTACTGGTAAATTTTCAATTATCACAAAAAAACAAAAATGAAAATAAAAAAAATTCATCTCTAGTAAAATTAATTATATCGGACCACAACAGAAATGTGTGTCAACGCAATTTCTATCAATAAACTCGATGTATTGATGCACTAAAGACTTTAGATGGAAATCTTAGCATCTGGAAGCGTTCACCAGTTCAGTTCACTGTATACCGTACATCCATCGTCCGATGTTGCTGTTATGTTAATTTAAGGTAACATATTGCCGATAGTGTCAGTGAAGAAGTGAAGAAGAAAGTCAAAGCCAATCGACTGGTTTCTTCCTTTTAACCTGGTTGATATGCTTCAATGAAAATAATCGCAAATGGAATTAAGTTGTGAGTTTCAATGAAAACCAGTCGCAGTACCAGCCAACTTCAGCATTAGGCTTGAATGTTGTTTTCATGTCGACTAATCGCTTAAGACTGTGGCTTTTATTTCATAACGACTAGCAGAATATTAGTGTGATGCTAACAACAAGTATTTGATGTAAAGTTTTTTATTTCAATTCTGATCGGAAAGAGTAAGAGTGATCCAGTTGCTTGTACGTTTGGTTTTATGGAGGCGGTTTTCACGGTATTTGGTGAATTTGTGAAAGTCGATGACCAACAGAAATAACCAATCGACAAGCTAAAGACATTATTATGGTAATTAAAAGAAAGTTATAGAATACGGGATTTTTGTTCAGTACACTGAGATGTACTCTGAGATTTACTCTGAGTAAGCAAATTCGAAAACAACACAAAAAGTGAATGTGGTCGATATGATGACATACGATGAAGAATTTTCCACTTTGGACAGAACTTTTTGTGTGTGTGAAAAAATATTGGAAGACGCAAGATGGAAGATTTTTTCCAGGGTAAAGGAGGGTGGTGAAATTTTGGACATTTTTCATATATTTCTAATTTTTATCGTTAACTTGTTAACGTACAATTTGATGGCATTCCTTAGCTCTAAAAGTATCACAGGTACCTTAATCATATTCTTGACCAATTCTGATCTATGTCGGCCAACAAAAATAATTTTGAAATGTTTAAAGTCTTCCCGTATCCAAAATTCCCTACTCGCATCTACTTATCTCATTTTTGAAGCCTAAGGCAAAGTTTCTCTATCCGACAATTTTTTGTCTTGATTTTGTATAGAACGACATGTCTAGATATGATCTTCTGTCCTTCAGAAGTGAAAGACCAAGCTGCTGTAATCTCGTATCATACGAAGACTTTTTGAGATTGAGTCTGCGAAAAAGTGACCTTGTGAAACGTCTCTGCACCGATTCCAATGCGGCTATAAGATGTGAATAGTACGACTTCCACACAACTGAGCAATATCGCATATAGGGTTCCCCAGCACTTACTACAGGGCCACTGCTTTGGCCAAGTGCTGGCTGCCAAACGCTGGGAGCCATCACTGGTTAACCTCTGGGACATCATTGGCCGCCACCGTTGGCTAGCGAACTTTTGTAGTTAGGTACTAGTAGGTAGGGTCACTATATACACCTAGGGTTTGGCAGATACGTCTAATTCGGTCGTTTCTGCACTAAAAATTGTAATTTAACCTCACAAAAATCGTCTGTTTATGGTATGTACTAGTTCGCCTGTTTTTGTACTACTGAACATTGCTATCAAATTGCGTTTTTGAAGTGTGTTAGTGCGAATATGTGAAGAGTCGGAAAAAAGCTGCCGGTTCCCTTCCACAATTCTAGTACGTGTTTTTCTTTCGTATGGAAGTGTGTGTGAGCGAAATTGTGGTTTTCAATGGAAAATTTCCGTATTAATTCGAATGTTTATAAAGCGAAATCCCATAAACACGAAAAAATTTAAATTTACTGGTTTTTCACTTTGGTACGCATCTGCCAAACCCCTCTTAGAGGCTGTTTTGGGTTGAGTGTGTATACAGTAACCCTACTAATAGGTAGGTAGGCATAATTCGTAAGGTAGGGAGTTCGAGAACGCATCGCAGGTCATTCATCGCTAAAAATGCATTCCTGTTGTATCGTATTTTTTTTTGAAATTTTTGTTACCAGGGTAAGCTAGGACGATTAATTTATATGATAAAATAATTAGGTAAAGAGGAAATAATTTCATTTTCTTGCAATAACCGCGGAGAGTATAGGAACTGTCAGCATTGGCGCTAGTACCGGTCGCCAACACTGGGCCGGTATACAACACCAGCACCGGGCCAAGTTATAATTCAGCAGTGATTCAGAAATCGGCCAGTGGTGGGTGTCACTGCCGCGCCATTCTTGGCATGCTGGCTGCCATTATTGGCCCAGTACTGGGCCTATTGTACGACCCTATATGGGATTCTAGATGACATATGACAAGACAGGTTAAAATAAAGGGCCAAGTTACGGAAAGCATAAGCAGTTCTCAATATAGAGCCACATAACCTGTAAGCATGTTTACCGCTTTCAAATGTAACACCCAAATCCCTAATATTTAAGATTGCTGTGTATTAAATTGAAGCTTAGAGGCTCTATTGGTGTAAACTATTTTAAAACATTTAAGTTTATTAATAGATAGCTTAGTTCCTGTGCATAAATTGACAGGAATAAATAACAGATCATCAGCATACTCGTACATTAGGTGATCGAACGAAATTCTAAATAAGATCATTTACGAATAATATGAAGATCAGAGGTCCCAAGGTAGAACCCTGCGGAACGGCGAATGTTACCATAAAAGGAGCCTATCTGCAAAGACAACCATTTGCGTACTATTATTAATAAATGACGAAAACCAACCATAGAGTTATAAATACTGGGGACGACAAGACGCCGATTTGCATGAAGCACTTTGATACGAGATTGAACGTTTTTATATGGAGCGTTTTGAAGCCAGGTGGCAGTGAAATACAAATAGTAGCCTAGTGTTTTTCGTGTTCAAGACAGGGGTATAATATAAATATGAGTAAGATGGTAATAGTAGCTCAGTAGTGCGCACTACTAAGGCCAAACGACTTCAGTTTCCGAACAATTGTATAATGGTCAACTTTATCAAATCTTTCGAAAAGTCAATGTGAAGATCACGTTGGTACTGCAGACTACTGTGTATTAAAGGCTAACATCCTAAGCACAGTTCGGAATTCTTAAAAAAAAGTGCCTTATATACTGAATTTGTGAAAGAAGCTAAATCCGTCTCTGAGAACCGATCCTTAGAAAATCCATGCTGATTGGCAGAAATAGCGCTGCCAACATGACGAAAGATGACTTCATGCAGTAATTTTTCGAATATTTTAGAGAAACAAGAAAGACTACAGATAGGTTGTAAGTTTTCAACGTTGTTCTTGGCTACCTTCTTAAATATAGGTAAGACATGGGCGTTTTTCCATAAGGTAGGCAATATTCTTTCCTTGAGCGACATATTAAATAATTTAGCAAGTGGTTCAGTCAGAATATGACCCAGCCAGTGAATGCAGTTACTGAGCTATAGTTAAACTGCATCATCTATATCTTCATTCGTTAACTGAGAGGCAGAAGATGAAGAGTACAACCTTCATTTAAACTCTTACAGAAATTTTAGCCGGTAGTTTTGTATGAAAGTCTGTCAGTCAAAGTTCCAGTTAGAGCGTAACTGAACGCCGTAAGAACGGCCCTTAGACAATCAGATTGCAGAGTCTCGGACACAATTTGTTTCAAGTCGATGAAAGAATCTTTAACCATTTTATGTGACAGCGTTTGTTTTTTTATAGCCAAATTGTTCATCTCATTTCGTTACTAAGAGCATTTTTAGTAATTTTTTCGTCTCTCTTTACGAAATTTACTATTATTTTTTTAGGTTTCGAAAACATTTTTGCCACAACAAATGTTTGACAGACCCATATCTGTGATGCAATTAACGTCGCAAATGATTCCCGTGGAACACATGTTGCGTCACACGAAAGTATTGCATATGGAAGCCCAGCCTAACAGCTAGCCGTTACATTTCATCTTACTTCTAATAAGTAGCTATTTTATAATTTATGTAAATTTAAAAAATAAATAAAAATTCACAGAATAACGAACAAAAGGTAATTAGAAAATTTGTTCATTTTATTTCCAAAATGTAATTATACTCATTCCCAAAAGTTACGGCCCAACACGATAATGTTACAGCCACTAAATTGGATTTAATTTTAATATTTTAATTATGGTATTATAGTTGAAATATATAGTTTTTCATTTAATACAAGCTTAAAAAAAATAAATGTTATAAACGAAGTTGACTCAAAAGGAAGTAGAATGAGACAAACCTTAAATAGAAGGTCTAGAAACCCGAAATGTGCCGTGGTTTTTTTGAGCCCAAGTTCCAAAAAAAAAACACTTTCCGATCTTTTTTTGCATTTCCACGTGATACAACGAAAAGCTACCACTTGAATGGATGGCGATTGATATTATTGAAAACCTTTCGTCATAAGGAAGTAAATTAAAATCGGCACCAAGTGAAAGCTTAGAATCTCCCACATTGGTGTGTCGGGCAAAAACCATGTTCAAAGTAGATCTGCCATCTGGTTTTTATCTCAGAATTGAGTTGCGAGAACCTTTCGATGAGTCAAGTATATTCCCTGCGAATTGCTTTGTTTGATTCCGCAATATATCTAAATATTTTTTGGCTCAAACAATCACGTTTTAAACTTTCTTTCTCCTCCCTTAAAATTTTTACATTCAAAAGACTCCACTTGTAATCCTATATTCACAAACTAAATTTTATCTTTCTGGTACAATTAGTTCGGAAGATATTCTAATCCACCCAATCTGCCCACCAAAAAAAATTGCAATTAATATCTCGAAGGGTTTGGGAGCTACGCGCCTTCAAACTCTCTTGGGTACGGATGAAAGACGTACATTTTTTCCCTTTCTTGGGAGTTTACTAGTCCCAAAACCTGAAAATACAAAATTTCCTTGAAATTCCAGGTCGGCCACAATATCTTCTTTATTATTAAAAAATAAAAAGCATAAATAGACAAAAAAATTTATGGAAAATTTTTTATATCAATACTTGTAAAACTACTTTATCTAGTAACTAGCCATATCCCGTGGCTCCCCCACCTTTATATGGCACTATAATACCGAAACTGCAAAGCCAGCGGTTTTCAGTCTTGCTTCCTGTTGCTCCCATTGCTTCGTTGCTCCCGTTTCTCCGTTGTTCCGTTGCTCCCGTTTCTCCGTTGTTCCGTTGCTCCCGCTGCTCCCGTTGCTCCATTGCTTTCATTGCTTCTGTTGCTCCCGTTGCTCCGTCACTCCCGTTCTTTCGTTGCTCCGTTGCCCCCGTTGCTGCCCTCGGTTCCGTTGTTCACGCTGTTCAATTTTGTCAAGCGTGCGCGCTCATACACCGAAAACACATGAACTGCCGCTAAACTATAATGTATTACACTCAAATGTTGAAACAACTTGCGTACCACCAATTGTAAAATTAGTTTACTAATGCAGAAACCTTGGCGGGCGTGCCCTCAACAAATCACTAAAGTTTCATCGCAATCGGATGAATGGTTTAGGAGCGCATACGGGACAAACAAAAAAGCAAACAAACAAACATTCATTTTTACATATAGAGAAGAAGATATATATTAAAGTATTTTCGAATATTATTGTTGACTTCATTTTTTATTCAAAATATCCCAATTCAAAATTTATTAAAGTTTTGTGCCAATGATAACGCATTATGTTTTTCATGTATAGTAATGTGTAAATATTTTAATCACTGGCAACTTTCTACATTACAAGAATATGATAAGCATCTATGTTACTTTCAGTTGGTACAATGGATTTCTGCAAAAAGAGCAATTGCATAATCTAATCTAATAAGGACAGTATTCATCTAAACCTAACAAACAAGTCGCCAAATAAGCGGTCTGTAAAGCCTAGGGAAGACTGCCCGGAGTATTTTCTTGGTAACATTGACTTCAAGAAACAAGTCAACCAACGGCCAATGGCAAGCCTAGTGCTGTGCCTTTTTAGCTTGTACATATAACTTTTGTACATTTTAAATTTTGTTTAAATGTTTGAACTCATTTCGAGTGCTTATTACGATACACACATATTCTTACTTACTTCTCAACTATCTTAATGGATAATTAACTTTCTTGAAAATTGCGTAAAGAAAGGGGATACTCCTTATGTACGCATAAATTTTTTCAAATTCTTAAGAGTAGTATCTTGGATAAAACATGGGTGGTAAGTAAATTACCTTGTGTTTTAAATTATGTAAGCCGAGTTTAAAAATATGCATCACTTGAGAATTCATCAACCCATCATCGACGAAGTATCTTCGAACATAGCTCAAATATTGAATTAAGAAATATTTTGAGGGGAGAGAGAAAATCTTGATCGAGCCTCATTTCAAATGCAGCATCAATCCATTATTTTATTTACTTTATTTTAAAGTGAAGACGTATCTAAGGCGAGATAGGAGGCGTTGATCAGTGATTTAATGCAACATGTAAATATATTACATATTATTTTGCGTTCATTATTATTTCAAATTTGAACAGCTTGAAGAGCCGTCATAGAATCGAATGTATATCTATGAAATTGTTTTTGATTAAATTTGCAGAACAAACTTCTACTCTGTTAAAAAAGTATGAATGATTTTCAATGGAATAAGGTGCTGGCGTAATATTTGAATATTGCCTGTAGTTCCGTTGTAGGGCTTTAGTTTTTCTCAGCTCTCGTAGTGCTGGGATTTTAAAGAATGAAACGTTTATGTTGCTTTTGATCAGACTATTGATTCTGGAGAGTGCTCTAAAGTCTGAAGGCTCAGATTTGTTTGTCCATTATATGAAAAAACGGTTTTAATACTTTTCTTTGTTATGTTGCTTGTCAGATGTTATGTGATTAGGAGATTTTTCGTGATTTGGTTTTGGGCCATTACATGAAATCGGAAATGCATTTGTAGGCGATTATATAAAAAGTCTGCGGAAGTGAAAACCAATCTGATATATTATCAATCCTAAGAAACATGTCGAAAGCCTCTTGGAGTTGAATATCTAAAAATACTGAAATCAATTTTTTGACGATTATGTAGGAAGCCTTAGGAAGTAAAAATGAATTCGATATCTCATTAAAACTAAGAAATATGTAGGAATTTGTGAAAACATATGCAACCCCCTTGCACACTCTTTGGGTTTGAATATCCAAAAGTCCTGAAATGAGTTTTTTGCTGCTTCCTCCCGATGCTTTTATCGCAGAAAAATCTACGTAGGACGAAGTCATTCCTGTTCCTTAAGGGAGCAGGTAAACTCCACGCCTTACTTAAATGGATATTACTTAATTAACTTAAATGGATGTAAGTTAATTTACTTAAATGGACGCTATCTAATTAGTTGTCATATTTTTACTTACCTGTAAAATAATTTCCACACATAAGAGCAATACATGTGTTGTTAACATGGTTGCTCATTACTATATCTGTTTTGCGGTAAATTCTGTGTTTAGCATTATTTCCAACATGTGCAGGGAACTCACTTGTTGTTGCAAATATGAAGAAATTCTGTTACCAAACGTATAGTGAAATTTTATGGGCTTGCCGAAAATGTAATAAAATTTGGTGGTTAATCAGGTCCTTCTTGGAGAAAACAGGACTTTTTTGTATTTTTTTTTAATTTTTTATTATTTTTGTGTCATTTAAATGAATTTTTCTCAAAAAGTATAACACTGATTGACACAGTTGATAGCAATTAGAAAGAAGAATTTGTGTCCTTTCCAACGAGCCCAGAACTATTACGTTACGCTAAGTACAGCAGAAGTTAGAGATCAAACAGTGATCACAGGTACGATGAAAATCCTTCGTCCTTAAAATCGCGCTATCTCCTTAACGGTGCAAAAACGGGAGTATGTGTAGAACGATTTTCTACTCAGGACAAGTTCCTCTATCTCCCATTTTCGTTTGAACCTCAGTACTAGTTACACCCTGTGTACAGGAAGCCCGAGGAAGTGAAAACCCATGTCTTATCACTCCTAAGAGATATGACGAAATTCGTGAAAACGTGTTCAACCCGTTTATACCCTCTTAGGGGTTAAAAAATAAAAAAACTTGAAAACAAGTTTTAGGTGATTATTAAAAAAGCCCGTGGAAGTTAAAAGTTATTCGATATCTAACCAGACGGAGGGATATGGCTGAATTCGTGAAAATGTATACAACCCCTTTACACCACCGTGGGGGTCGAATTTCAAAAAATCCTGAAAACCCATTCTAGGTATTTATTTGAAGAATCTGTACAATGAAAATGAATTCAATATTTGAAAAGACCTAAAAGATATGAATATAGGTAAAATCGTGAAAATATATTCGTTCCATTTTCACTGATAATTCGTTTTACCCCCTTCCGAAAGCCAACGGATATTTGAATTTTTTTTAACAATATTACTTTTCTAGTTGATTTACATATACATACCGAGTTTCAACTTTCTAGCATAAGCCGTTCTATAGTTAGGAAAACACCTCCCACTCCCGTACCATACTACCCCTATTAAAAATTATATTTTTCCAACATGCTACTACTATAGTTCTATCTAAATACCAAGTTTCAGCTTTCCATGATTATAGGTTCTCGTTCCGAGAATTTAATTGTATCCTAGTCATTGCATATCTGCCACTTCTTCATAAATAGATTGACCAGTACTTCCATCGAAACCATAACTAAATAAAATCTCGGATTCTACAAATTCAAGTCTAGCCTTACAAGTCTAGCCTTATATTGAAATACTGACGTTTATTGAAATTATTGTCAAGCAAACACGATAGAGCTTCTTCAGCAGTTGAAACAATTAGTTTTTTTCTGGGTAGAAATGGTCTTACGTATCGTACCTAGACGCTGGATACCTTAAGCAGCATTACAAAGCAGTACAAAGGACTTTCTAAGGACTTCTCGCTTCTTCATTGATTTCTGCATAGATTGAAGTTATAAGCAGCAGTTCTTTTCTTATTGCTGTCCGATTCCCTTCGCCATACATTCAACAAGTCTATTTTCTTGAATACGTATGTACCAGAAAAACAACGAAAATTGCTAAATCGGGCAGCCAAATATGGTGTGCTATAACAAAATAATATTTGTGGTAACAGGCTATTAATTTATGCTAAATAGACTTACCAATATCGCAAATGGTTTCGAAATTTTTCATTGACTTTAACTGGAATCCTTATTAAATTAATCCTCGAAGACAATTTCGAAACGTTGGCGTTTATATAAGTCCGGAATCTTGTTATCTTATTATTTTGATGAAATATAAATGCAGATTATGAATCGTTGCGATGTCCTTCTTGAAATGGGGAAATAAGGTTTTTGGATATGTGAATTTTAACCAAAAATTTGGGCCATAGTGAAGGTATGGGTCTCTCTACCCATTTAAAGAAATTGTTGTTTCTGAAATTCCGTACGATATAGAAAGGATCAACGGCGAAAATTGCTATAAATTTTCGGAAATTATTTTGTTAAATTATTTTTGATTGACTGAAGCGCAATCGAAGTTCTATTTTATTATTCTTTATTTTTTTCATATTACAATGTGGGTTTGGAAAAATTCATAATTGTCATGTAACATAGTGCGGAAAAATATGTTTCCGATGTTGGCGAAAGAATAATAGGATAAGGATGTAAGGTACAATTAAATCGTGCACAATTATGGCAATCCATGGCTCGTGATCGGAAGTACATGCTTTCGTTGAGCATCATGTGAGTAATTCCAGAATCGATTAACCGATAAATGTAAGCTTTCTCAGCCTGTAGTTATTACGGCGCTCACAATCGAAATTACAAGCGATTTTGAATAGCTTACGTACCTACTTACATTGCATACCGACTAAATATGCACAGCTGTACGCGCGTATCTTTCAATCTTATGCAATACGTCGAATCTTGTCTGCAGTGTTTTGTAAGAATAAATCGAACTAAATGAGCTACCACACAGTTTTGAAGTAATCGAATCAATATGAGAGGTATATTCAGGTAGTTACATCTGTATGAGATGTGAATGAAGAAATGAAAAATAGTCGTCTTACAAGATTTTCAAGGCGGATTAGAGTAACTCTTCTCGATTTCTTTTGTTCTCAGACTAATAAGCGTGAAATAATGGGCGAAATTTGGGCACGCAATGTATTTTATCGTGCATTATTCCGTTTATTAACAAATCATTCATCGCGGCATAAACTTGGTTAGATGATTTCAAGCTATGCTTTAACATGTATGTATAACTGGGATGAAAGCCGAATTCAATTCAATTTGAATTACCTCTTAATGTTAATTGGTCGTGTGAAGTTTTCCTTTATTTCTAACATCAAGTCATATAAAATATTATTACGTACTTATCCAAAATTATTGCTTGTGGGAATTTACTAATTTACGATAGGTACTAAACATTACTTTGCCTTCTCTTTTCAGGTTTTAGTTTGGGAGATGAACTTGGCTTTTCCGAATCGTTGGGCAATCTAGAAGGTGGCAGACGTAGAGCTTTAAATTATCGAACTGGATTGCCAAATAGTATTGGAGTTTTACCTGCGGTATGTATTGCATTAATAAATACTTACGAAACTATTATACTTAAACGAAATGTTTTACTACACTTAAAACAAAGAACAATATCTAATACGCTTAACACTGCTACAAAAATTAAAAATTTCCATATAAATTATAAAATATTAAAATCAACGATAAAGCAAAACAAAAATAATAATAATAATGAAGAAATACACTGAAATCCGATTATAATGTCAAATCGTTTTGTATGACACAACGCGCCAAGAAGTTTGGTTTTCATATTAAAAGTATTAATTAATTAGCTTAGAATGACTTCGGTTAATATTACCAACCGCTTGTAATGATGTACTTTTCTTATAATTTCGTGTTTTTTTCTTGCAAATTAGTCCGGTTATTATGACGTTCATTGTCAATTGTTTTTCACATTGACTCACTCCCCTCATAACTATTTGCTATAAATTATTTTTTCGGTTCAGTGGCAAATTGTTCGTCTAATGTTGCACTTTGCATATAAATTGTCACGCCAAAACGAGATATTAGGCGACCCGGAAACGCATCCTTCAAAATGTCTATTGTCGCGCGAGCTGTGTGTGCGGTTGCACTGTCTTATTGGAACCACATGTCACAAAGTCCCAATTCATCAATTTGCGGCATAAAAAACTCGTTGATCATGGTTCTGTATCGCTCACCAGTCACAGTAACCGCGTTACCCACGGCGTCCTCTAAAAAATGAGACCCGATGACACCTCCGGTGTAAATGGCGCACCATGCAGTGACTTTGAGAGTGGATGTAATGTATTCATTCAGATGGAAATGGGCTTCGTCGCTCATGATGAATTTCGACCGAAAATTGTGCACTTCGTCATATTTTGCGAGTATAGCGTTCCATGGCTTGTCGACGTGTATTCTGCATCTGTTTACTTCACAAATATCAAAACAAAACTGACAGTTACCGCCATTTGCAAAAGTTATATCATCTGCCAATAGGGTGTTTCATTTTGGTCCACCCTGTACAAATATCTATTCATGAAACTAACCAAAAAAAAAGTACAACAAAGAGAACCTCAATTTGTTCAATTTAGCCCAGAAATTATTTATGAAATTCTTGATAGTTTGGATCGAATTTAATTTATTTAATCATTATTTACACACCATTATTTCACCAGCTGAATACAAAAAACCATGGAAATTATTGTAGGTAGGAGGTCTTGATCACTGCGATTTATTGTTAAACGCATTCAACGTTTAAAGTGTACATAATAAAATCGATAATTTAATTAATGTGTCCATAATTATAAAAATAAGCATTTATTATGTAGCAGATAATGTTAATAAATGGCTAAATTTAGCGAAACTCTTGTTGGTTAGGATTTTTTTTAGATTGTCTTTTGCATAGCTAGGTACTATACCATACGTTACCATTTACATATTTGCATGGTAACATTAACCCCAATATTTAATAATGGCTTCAATATTATTACAAGATTAGTAAATTCCTTTCAAAATTCATAACTTTTACCACACTATATACCTACATTTGAAAAGTCTGTAAAGAGTGTTTTACGCGATCGAATTTTCATCGCATTCCAGATTTTAAATTCATTCGGTTGTGTAAGGAAATTTTTTTTGGTTATTAAATTCCAGGTCACATCCGAAGATGTCCTAATAAAAATAATAAAATTGCTATTGTACAAGTTTGTGTTTACGTAAAAGATTAAGAATTACATGAACTTACATGAACCATATTTTTCGTATTGCGAATAAATTCAAAATTTCGAGAAAGGTAGATAACACAGTGCGACAAATAAGTTTCGAGACTGGTCATGGAAAACATCATTTGAAGAAAACTGGGCGAAACTTCATTATTTTTTGGGTAGAAGTCCGAAACGTGTTTAATACTGAGATGTGGTGAAGGTCACTATGCGACTGATAACCTAAAAAATAACGTTCCAAATAGCCTCCTGGTTATTCTTTAGCTTGAAATAACAAAATTCATGAAAATGTTTGAAAACCCCTTTTCACGGTCATTTTTTTTACTCCAGCTCTGTTCATCAACAAAATTTTTAACTTTTTTTTTGCTTTAATTACTTCTGTAGTACTTCTACAAATACATACCAAGTTTCAACTTTCTATCATAAGCCGTTTCTGAGATATGAAAAACAACCTCCCACCTCCGTACCTTGCTACCCTTATCAAAAAATTTTTCTAGGATACTTCTACAGTGACTCTATATAGTCGTCAATTTTTAGCTTTCCATGCTTTGCGGTTTTCGAAAAATAAAAATCAGAATTCTTTTCGCTCCACCCCCTCCCACCATCACTCCCTACACCCATACCCTCAAAACTTTTTTCTCCCAACTCCTGTAAAAATTTCAAGATCATATCTGATACGGTTCATGAGATATAAAAATTCATTTTTTTGAAAAATTGCTATCCCTCCACTTCCGCGCTTCACCTTTTCCCTCAAAAATTTTACATTCAATAGACTTCACTGGTAATTGTATATACAGAAACCAAAATTTATCTTCCTAGCACAATTGAGGTGGAAGATATTGTAATTCAAAGTTTTTCACCCCCCACCCCCATACCTCACTACTCCCCTAAAAATGTTAACCTCTTTCCAGTCTGCTAGTATCCCTTAATACAACTACAAAACTTCGGCCATCTGACATCAATCGTTCAGGAGATATGGATTTTAGAATGTATCAATCCCAGCTGACAAGCGTTTTGGACGTATTGTTCTCCCCCCACTCGCACACCTCTCAACCCCTATCGACCATTTTTTTGCAAATGGATTCTCTATCATAGTACTTCATAAGTTCAAACTTTCAGCCTCCTAGCATAAGCGGTTCCTGAGATCTAGAAACCAAAATATTTCATCTAAAACGTTCCCCGCTCCTCCCCCTTACACTACCACCCCTCCAAAAGCTACCACTTGTAGGCGTTCACCCACTCTACCCACCATACAAATTTCAACTTTAAATCTCAAAGGGTTTGTGAGCTACGCACCTTCAAACGGTTTTGCGTACGGCGTACACCGGACGGCGGAAGGCGTCTACGGCGGACAGACGGACAATTTTTTTTTTTGCTTTTTTTGGGTTCTTCTAGTGTTGGAAATTTCATGACGATCATAATTCTTAACAATAATAAAGTTAAATACAATTTTTTTAAATGCGCCCTTCTTATCGCCTTATGCATTTTTTTATTAGAATCTAAAAAAATTGAAACTGTGAATTTCTTGTCTAGTGTAATCCAATTGTTTACTAATGTACAAAATGTTTATATTATTTTAGAACTACCAGGTTTCGAGAGATGTTAATCGTGTGAAATCTCCGCCGCCCAATCGTCTGGCAACAAGTGCTCCAACATATAAACGATCTACCCCACCACTGATGACTCAAGCGTCATCATTACCATTAGGGGTTCCAGCCTTCAAACCGATTCCTCGAAAGGAACAACAATTTCAGCAATACGAAGCCTCTACAAACGTTAGAAATAGAGTAGTGGCACCGAGACCATTTGAACCGTCAGCAGTTCCGGAGGTGCGTAAAATAAAACCCCCTACTTTCAATTGAAAAAAAAATCCTATCGTACATCTTATCTTCTAGAACTACACCTTTGTACAGTCGATTCCAGTAAAACGTATCTCTCAGAATCTAATTAGTGACGATGGTTTCGATGTTCAAACAGTTCCAGTATTCCAGGGAATGCCTTCTTCAGTTTCAAGAATTTCAACCGGAGATATCGTTGAAATTGATAATCACCAGTCATACAGCTCAATCAAGGATAATATGCCTACTGTAGATTTAATGGGGCATACTGTAGAAGAACTGGCAGAAGCGGCGAACGTTAGTGTTGAGGCAATTCGACAAGCGATTTTCATGAGACAACAGCAGCTCTTAGCGGAACGACAAAGATCTGAAATTTTAAGGAATCAGTTGATTAGGGACTCGATAACAACGCCCAGGACAACTACTACAACGACTACTACCACTCCAACTCCAACTACAACCACAACTGTATTGCCAATGAAACGACCCACTATGAGACCTTACGTAACTGGACAGAAGGTAAGAAACTATTTTGACCGTTACAAACTTTATTTATTATTTATTCGCTCTCATTTTATAGGTAATGAATGCACCAAAGGAATACTATCCAGTAGGTTACGAAAAGAATTTTGACGACAACTTTATGACCAAAGTTGATCTACCACCTACATCTTTCCACTGTGGTGATCAGAAACACTTCCCCGGACTCTATTCAGATGTTGATCTTGGTTGCATGGTAAAAAATCATCTAACCCCTTTCGAATATATGAGACAATAATCACTACATTTGAATTAAGAAAATTTCAATTTTAAACTACAGAGCAGAGAATTTTTTTTAAGTTTTAATGCAGTGATAGATTTGTTTATCTATAAATTTAAAGTAATTAAATTATCTGTAAAATTTTTCAGGTGTTTCATGTTTGCGCGCTGACGGATGATGGTCTAATCATGAAATCTTTCCTTTGTCCTGAAAGCACGTTATTCGATCAGACCATCCTTAAGTGCAATTGGTGGTTCTACGTTGATTGTAAGACAAGCACGGACCTCTATGATTCAAATATTCCAATTTCAAAGAGCTACCAACTGATGAAATCACTCACATATTTCTCAAATTATAAAAATATGAACCCCAAGGATACAGTCGACTTGGAAGCGTTGAAAAACACAGTGTCTGGAAGCAGCAACAAGCCAACATAATTTTACTTACACCCTTAACAAATCTTTGTTTTAAGTAATTTATTTATTTGACTATTATTAAGGTTGTAATTTTGATCAATGTATTCAGACTTGATAGTAAAATTGTTAGTCGTTTAGAAAAACTAGTAGCAACAATTTTAGTATTGATTCCATTCAGTACTGATCTGTATATAGTTAAATTTTAAATAATTATATAATAAATGAAAATAGATAAAGTCATTCGTCCTAAAATGGTAACTTTTCAGGGGTTTTATTAGAATAAACCGATAAATAAATAAAAGAAAGAGTCAGTAGATCCTTGAATACCAAAAGGAAGAGTAATATTATTTTAACGAAAATTTTGTATTTTGCTAAAACCTAGCTTAGTCATAATTAAAATGTAAATAAACGTGATTGGAATAATTTTTCAGTTCTTTCCATTATGTCTATTAATGCTGTTGTGGCACAGGTTTTCAATTCAATAACCCAGTAATAAGGATTAAAAACATTAGTAATGCTAATTGGAAGCTCAATATCATAAACCAGTTTACCTGTAACTGCTTTATAGAAATACAGATGTCTCTATGCTGTAAAAAGCGAAAGTTGGCACAATTTCGGCCATGTATTTTAGGTCTAATAACGTGTCTAATTGCTTATTATTTCTACAAGCTTTTACGTAATAGCCAAAAAATGATTTCAGAACTTTTTGATTATAACACCCAAAAGGGAGTATATAGGTGCTCACAAATTTTGCAATTTCTCTAAGGCCTGATAAGATCAAATTAGTTTTATCTTAACGCTTTTTATGTAATCGCCTAAAATCTGATGTTACAATTTTTTCGAAATTGTTCACATACCCATATAGGGTTCCCCAGCACTTACTACAGGACCATTGCTTGGGCCAAGTGCTGGCTGCCAAGCGCTGGGAGCCATCACTGGTTAACCTCTGGGCCATCGTTGACCGCCGGCGCGGCTTTAGCTAGCGAACTTTTGTCGAGTCTAGCGTACCAGCTGTATGCCATGGCTGGTTAGGGAGATCGAGAACGCATCGCAGGTCATTTGTCGCCAAAAATGCGTTCCTGTCGTATCGTTGTTTTTTTCTCTTCAAATTTTTGGTACCAGGGTAAGGTAGGACGATTAATTTATATGACAAAATAATTATGTAAAGAGGAAATAATTTCATTTTCTTCCAATAAGCGCGGAGATTATCAGCACTGGTGCTAGTAACGGTCGCCAGCACTGGGCCAGTATACAACACCAGCATCGGGCCCAAGTTATAATTCAACAGTGATCCAACTGCTGGTTACCACTGCCGCGCCATTATTGGCATGCTGGCTGCCATTATTCATACGTTTTCATGAAGATATGACAAAATTCAGGATGGCTATTCAGAATTTTTATCACGTGAAAATCGATTTCAAAATTTTTTAATATTTTTGGTTGTATGGGCAGTTAATTTATTTCAATGTTTGTATTGAGAAAACTGATGATTGTTGAAAGTTGTAGTTTTCATTAACTTTCCAAGAAATTATAATATATATTTCGACTTTGACCGCGTCCCGGACTATGACTCAAAAACGCAATTCATATGTTTAGCACTGCTGTTGCACCCCACTTTTTCCGCGTCTCGGACTTTGTCCAAAAAAAAACAATAAAGATTCGACGAAACTGTTGCCAGATCTCAGATTTGTTTATATTAGAATAGCAATAATGTGTTTGTTACAATCAGTTAGAAACGAGGTGTACTATATGAAAACTGTTATTAGAATTAATTTGGTATATCTCGGCTAATTTTTAGTGCAATCAACCACAAACAAAGCTCCACTCAAAATTAATCATTCGATTTAATTTTCTAAAGTGGTGTGCTAATATCAAACGGGATTTAAGGGCTGAATATATAAAAATCTCGAAAATGATTTCAATGCTTCTTATGCGTGGACTTATAAAAGGAGTTTGCAATTTCGGGAGCTACATCATGTGACGAATATGGATTTCACTCAGTTAAGAATCATTGAACCTTTTCTGCCCCACCAAAACAATATCTGCGCACCGAGAGATAGGGGAAAAATACAGAGAAATTGAAATTTTTCTTATATCCGTTAATAAGTAAAATCGCCCAACTTTTTCAGGTACGTCGCATACAAATCTGAAGATACTGTTTTAGGCTGCCATACAAAAGTCTTTAAACAAATTAGTGCTTTTGGTAAGTCAACTTGAAGACTTGGAATTAGTTGTAACTAGGGATGGGAATCGATTGTTGCAAGACCGATTAATTGATGCCTTCTAATCAATTCATCGCGTAATTCGTAAGTCCCAGGGTGTCGTATATGTATACGTAGACTTTATAGGTAGATTTGACTTGAAATATCTAAGTTCATTATACTTTTAACATTGGGATTGTCGTACATATAGCGTTAAATGTACATAGAAAAGATATTAAATTGTGCATATTAATATTTATATGAAGAATTCTCCTCACTGTCTTACATGTGGAGCTAAATGTCCGCTAAATTTCCAAATAAGTTCATGGCTTTGGTTATGAAATAACACGTTCTACATTTGCGGATAAATGTGAAAAGGTCAAGATATTAATTAATTAATTAATTAATTAACATAATTTACAAAATCCCTCTGATCACCTTTCTGGACACAGGAAAGATCTTGCCAAAACACTTCTATATCTTCTTCTACATTAGAATTATTGTTGCAAATAATTATTTAACAGTCTAAATTCATCAACGAGTTTTTGTAATTTATAGTCTACAACAATAATGTCCTTTCAATGAATAGTTCTCACTAAAATGCTTTTCTTGTTGATTTTGATATCTACGTACAATGGATTCCGTTGGTAATTGAGACAATATAATAGGATAAGTGCATTAAATTTAACTGGAAAAGGGTTTTAGAATTTTGTTATAAATAAAGTATAATAGAAAAAGGTGTCCGTAAAGTAGGTAAGGAGATAAGCATAAAAGTAAGTAGATGTACTTAATTTAAGCTAGAGTTGGCGATTCAGTTCCGAATTTGAGACCGGAAGAAACAGCAGGAGTAAAATAATTCCTATAATTTTTGCAGGATCTCTTCGTGAATGCACAATTTTTTCTTTTGCAGCTAATTTCGTAGTAAAATATTGCCAAATCTGTCAAACATCGAATCTTTTTACTGTTGAAATTTGTTCGATTAATTAACGTTAACTAATCGATTATGTCGATTAATCAACATCACTCATCGATTGATAAAATTGATTTTTTTAGAAAAAATAATCGATTAATCGAATCGAAATCGAACAACCCTAGTTATAACCGTGTTCAAGCTATTGTAAATGCTAAGAAGAAGCAGGGTTAGTAGGATAAATTGATCGCTCTTGCTCAAAAACTTTCGAAGTTATTCACATTTTAACCATTTCGTAATTGAGCAATTTTTTTTTTAATAAAGTGCAACTAAAAAGTGATAACCGTGGTTTAACAAAAAGTTACGTACTAATGTTACTAACATCCTTCTAATCCAAGCTACTTTAATTAACATACCTTAAAATTTTGCATGTTTGAAAACACCTTCTTTCCCAGAACAAAGGATTTATAAAAATGTGATGTATAAAAATATGAGCAGATGGATACTTTATTTCAGGAAACCCTTAAGACCTTTTGGTTTTCCTGTATTTTTCATAAGTCATACCAAATTTCTATGAAGAAAAAATCCTGGGTGTGAAATTCAATTACGTCTTCCAATAAAACAATGTCCTTACCTTATTAACCTTAATTTTATTTGACTACTTAAATTTGAATTATAATCCAATTTTTCTGCAGTAAGTAACTAAACCTTAATTTTTAACAAGTGTAATTTCTTTAAATACAAGTAAAAAGATGTTTTACTCTTATTTTTCATTGAAAACAGTAAATGGTGTTGATTTAGTAACTATTTGTTAGTAGTTCAATAAATTATGTGTAATAGAACAATTAAAAGGTCTTAATTACACTATATTAAAATAAAGAATTATTCAAGTGACAAAATGGTGTTTTTAAAATACTGGAAGTGGTTTATATAGAAAGCCTGTTGAAGAAGAAAGTAATTCGATATTTAGTCAGACCCAAAAGATATTTCGCAATTCGTGATAATGTACACCATATCCTCGGGGTTTGAAAACCGAAGCGCTTATATAAAATGTCCGCGTTATCAAACCTTAGAAATATGTCGAAAACTATAAAAACATATATACACCCTTACGCACCCTTGAGGTTGAATATCAAAAAAATCTGAAATTGACTTTTAGGCGATTATACAGGAAGCCTTAGAAAGTGAAAATCAATTCAATATCTAATCATATTTAAATATTATGTTCGAATTTGTGAACATTTACAATATGTAACCGATTTACACCCGCTTGCGGGTTGAATATCGATAAATCTTAAAATTAGTTTGTAGGCGTTATATAAAAACTCTGCAGAAGTAAAAGCTAATTTGATATCTCATCAAACTTAAGAGATATAGCGAAAATTGTGAAAACCTATGAAACCCCTAACACCCACTCGGGGGTTGAATATCCTGAAATTCTAAAATCAGTTTTTAGATGATTATAAAGAGAGCCCGAGGAAGTAAAAAGCAATTCGATGTCTTATGACGGCATTCGTGAAAAAGTGTACAATCCTTGTATACCCTCTTAGGGGCTAAAAAAATATATCGTAAAGATTGGTTTTAGATGATTATATAAAAAGCTAGTGAAAGTGAAAAGTTTTTTGATATCTAATCAGACCTGAGGGATATGGCAGAAATTGCGAAAATGCATACAATATCTCATCCTTAAGGGTCTAATTTGAAAAAATCCTGCAAATATTTTCGAAGTATTTATCTAGAGAACCGGCAGAAAAGAGATTAATTTAATATATCGGAAGACGTAAATGACGAAGTTCGTCAAAATATATGCACCCCATTTTCAGTTATAATATTTTTGCTATTTGCTATTTGCGAGTTATAACACTTTGTCTTGTGATTATTCGTTTTCAAGATATAACGTTTTAAGTGAGTGAGGGTACCGGTCAAAAACACTTTTCTTAACCACCCTGTATCTCCACTGATATTGAAAATTAACCCACCCTGTAGAACAATTTTTTTCTCCAAATATATCAAGGAATAACCCCTTACGAGGTGGCGGACGGAGTGCCAAACACCCTGTGTAAAGACTCCCTAGAAGTAAAATTAATTTGATATCTCAGAACACCTAAGAGCTATGGCGAAATTCGTCACACTTTCACTAATCATTGGTTGTGCCTCACCTCAGTTCTTAAATATAAATTTGCTTTTTGCTTAAATTACTTTTCTAGTACATAAATATGTGTAAATTTCTTGCATAAGCCATTCCTGATATTGAAAAAAAAATTCCATCTCATATTGTGTCTGATATTAAAAAAACTCCAACAATTCTCCAGATATTACTTCTGTTCAATTCCAAGATCATAACTGAAATGATTTTTGAGATATAAAACTTTATTTTTAGGGAGACATTATTATCCCCACTGCTGCGTTCTCCCGTTCCCCTCAAATACTTCTGAACTTAATGCATCCTGACGTTACAACATTTTTAGAAAATTAAATTTTTGTGACGACTCATACTTTCTTTATTTGTTATTTGACTGTTGCACTGCAATTTCCATTACCAATGGTAAGGTTTCGCGTCAAGGATATAATTTCATAATATCAAACCGTATCGAGCTGTATTGATTCGTCTTGTTTTCAGGTTTCGATTTTTTCCGTTTGTCATATTTCAGGTATTCAATTATTTAACATAACAATTTATTTTCAGTTTTGTCTCTTAAATTTTGAATGCAAGGACGAGATTTTTAACAACAGGTCTATGAGGTCCATGAAAAAATTCCATTCTTAAATTTAGCGGAAAAATAAAATTGCTGTTGGCGGGTCTCGAAGCCGCGCTCTTAGCGTTTAGCTCTATATATCCTGGCTTACAACCAAAAATTCCACCAAATTGGTTGAAATATTTGATGATCAAATATTATGTAATCTTCAGCGCCACCTTCCTTTAGTATAGGGTTGCGATGGCGGAAATTTAGCTAAAGTTTATAAGTCTCGGATCGTAAATTTGATTTCGAGTGCGATATATAGAAATTATGCTCAGCATTTCCACCAGCTGTAAGGGTGTTTCGGATAGTAGGCATGATACACCCTCTGACGAGTCTATGCCCTCCGATGACGAAACAGCTCCTTCGGACCTAGTCCAACACAATCTTATAAAGACTGGCGTATTCCAGTGAAGTGTTTTCCAACGGTCATGTCCTCTAGGACAACGATTAATCAGCAGTCGAGGATTTCGGGTTGGGGTTTCACACCAGAAACCCTACTGACGCCGGAAAATTACCAACATTTAATCAAATTTGCTTCTATGGTAGCTTACCATGAAAAAATTCCATTCTTAAACATGTCTATGTTTTCCGCGGTAGAACCAAATTTCGAATTCTACTTTAAAAGTCGTAAAAGTCGTATAACTTTTCTACGTAAAAGGAATCTGCAAATTACACGGAGAAACAGTTGAGAAATTATATGAAGAAGCACTGTAAATATTCCACGTATTGCGCTCTTACAAACTACACGTATAAAAATGTATAGCAACAGTGGGCATCGTTAACATGGTTCCGTTTCAACGTAATGTATACGAAACTCTGTCAGCCGAGTAGTGAAGCAGATCAGTTGCATCGCGTACAGCGGGTAGATTTACTTAACACTGCACTTTTCATTCTCTTAAGCTAGTATTACACTGTTTGACCAAGTGTAAAATAACGAATTCAAATTAATCTCACAGTATCCGCTCGGTCAAATTCGCTTTTTCGCATTGCTTATTACTGCCATTTGACCGCTTTGACAAACAGTGTAATATTAGCTTTAGTCGGCGCATCGATAGAAAACGCTCCAATAAAAATCTTTCGTGTTTTGGGCATATTTCAGTAGTCCTTTACATCTGATTTTGAGCTATGAGCAGCGACCTTATTAATACATGAAACCTATGAATCTAGAAAATTCTCTTTCACGGGGCTACATTATAAATGGCCCCTCCACTATAGTTCGAAAATTTTTATCTTAAACTTTTCATGTAAATAAGCAAAAATTAAAATACTTTTATTAAGATATAAAAGCAATTTATGGTTGGGATAAGGACTACCCTCGCTATTGGTCTATAATTTCAGAATGTTTTAAGCTGGGAAATTGAAATGCTTATAGGTAAAAGAATAAATGTGTTGGAATACAGCTCCCATATGAAAGTCATTGAAAAATTTACTTTTGGTGATAGTCCTTCAGAAAGGTAAACTACATTCGTACTATAAAATGTAGTTCAGTATTTTATGTAGAGTATTGTACGATTGACTCGCTCCCTGTCGTAACTGCGGTTTATTTTATAATCATCCCTTCATGAAAATCCAGAGATTTTTTCCTACGCCTGTTCACTTCTCAAAACTTCTACCTTCTACTCTTTCTTCTACCTTTTCTTTCGTACTCACTTTCCAATTATGTACACTTCAAGATACATCTATATTTTCTGAAATAGTTCTCTGGATATCTTTTAATAATAATCAAATTTCAACTTCCTAGCTTGAGCCGCACCTGGAGCGCTATAATTGTTAGCGCTTTTAAACCTGCATGAGACTTTAACCTTAAACCCTAATAGGTGTTCACTTAGAATAGCTTTTTTGAAAATTAATCGCGTCGAAAACGTTATCGTACGTCATGCGGTGTTTTTACTTGCTTCTTTTGGTTCAAGCACTAACAATTTTAGCCACTCACAATATTTCAATAAATCAATAAAAAGTATATTGAAATTTAGATATTACCCATATTAGATACCTGCCTATAAAAACATAAAAATTTACAAATTACTTTTTTTTATTAAATTAAAAACAGTAGATAAATAGCAAATAAATAAAATTAACAACAAAATTTACAATTTCATATGGTGTGATCGAGATATTAATATCCCGATAAGCTAAACTGATGATCTTGTGACTCTTCGCCGTAGTTGTGGTTTGGAGCTTGTTCCGCTGAATCGCCGTATCCGCCGCTAACACTCGACAGTGCGGCATCATGAAGACCAAAAGAAGCATGAAGACCGGCTTCGTTTGCATTATTCTGAGCTTCTTGAGCAGATTGAGATGCTTTCTCGGCTGCTGATCGCGTCGCTTCGTAGTCGATTCTAGCCGCATTTACCTGATCGCCAATCTGCTCCAATTTCAACTTTGCTTGGCCGACCATCGACGTTTGTGACGCAAGTTCGGCTGCAGCTTCCGTAGCTGATTGTTGTGCATGCTCGCTGGCGGTATGGGCATTGTTTAATGCAGCAGTTAGGACAGCCACGTGGTTGACGGCCTGTTGTGCTGCTTGTTGTGCAGCCTTTGCCGAGCGTTTCGCTTGCTGCAGTTGCGTCAGTTCTTCCTCGAGCGATTGATGTGTTTCGACATTTTGCTGCTCGAGTCGTTGCAGCAAGACTTCTTTACCTTTGAGCGCAGCGAGAGCGGTTGTTGCTGCTTGAGCAGCAGCTTGAGCCAGGGTATTTTGTGCTACGTAAGATGCTTGTTTGGCTGCAGCGTGTTGCGATGCAACTGCAGATGTTGCCTGATCCGCTGAACCCTGAGCTATCGATCTAAGGCCACTGCCGGCACTGTAACCAGTCTTTGCAGTCGATTTCGACGTATGGTAAACATACTCGACACCTTCTTCAGTTGAGGCAGCATAACGATCATTAAAATGATCTTGGTAGTCATAGTGCTGATGACGGTTTTCTTTTCTTTTGGATTTACGAGCAATTGATGGGCCTTCAATTATTTGAAAACAAAAACAACGAGAAAAAGATGAGTGAAAATGTATGATGTATATGTAATGAGACTCAAGGCACTTACCTAGCAACATAATTACGATAATCAAGCCGACTATTACTTTCATTTTCAAGTGTTTGGTTAGTCTGAAAATACGTAAAAAGGAAGAAGATTAGCGATTCTCTTTTGTGATCTCTTCAACGCAACAATTGACGATTAATGATAAATAACACTTTCTTCTCATTATCGTTTTATATCATTCTCATTATTGGTTTTATTAGGTACCATACATTTTACGTTAATTTTTAGTATGGAAATCATTTACTTGTCTCTCTTTTTTTATGGTCCATAGTGGCTACTTACATAGTGGTCATATTAAAGTGATTGCGGTTTCTCGCGATTATATTATGCATTAGGAACAAATTACTTCTACAGAAATTCTAGAAATTCACAAAAATAAAAGACGAAATGCCAATGTACCACGGTAGAGCTAAGTGTGTCGCTCCTAGCTTTCGAGCGCTTCGCACATATAGTTTTTTACACACTCCATATCTACCACTTTTGAAAATGCCTCCACTATAATAGCTCTATATAAATCACAAATTGCAACTTCCTAGCATAAGTGGTTACTGAATGAATAAACAAAATTTTTTTATCCCCATCTCTTACCACTCACCACCACTTAAAAGGCTTAACCAAATGTCCAGTGCCGTCCGCTACTGGTTCCCTCAAAGATTTTATATTCAGCATTTTTCTTCATATATAAAACGTTCTCTTGAAATCCAAAGATTTGTTTCAGTTTGTGGACAGACAAATAAAAATTTCTTTTTTCTTTTTTTTTTGGGTCTACTAGTCCTTAATCGTGAAAATACGAAAATATCAGAATATAGTAAAATTGTTTATGGATTGGAATTAAAATAACAAATAAACAATAAAAGTTCCGAAACCCGCCTTGACTACGCCACTACCCCTCTAGAAGACCACATAAAATATTCAATAAAATTTGGTTCTAAACATTTCTAGACTTGAATCTAACTATTATATTTTGTTCTTAATAATCCAGAGTCTTTACGTCAATCCCTTATAAATAGGGACTTACTGTTTTATTAGATAAGAGGAGAAATTTTATTATATTTTTATTTTGTAATAACAAGGCATTGCCATCGACCTGAAACTTCAAAAAAGGTGCTCGAATTCGATTGGACCACAAAAAACTATATTTATACATCTCAGGAACCGCTTATGCTAAAAACTTGAAACTTGAAATTTATATAGAATTGCGGTAGTAATAGTGGTACTATTCGTGAGGTGGCGAACGACAGTAGTGGTGAAAAAATGTGGATTTCGATATCAAGCGAACCAATTACACAAGAAAGATTAAACTTGGAAGTTGGGGGAAGGGAGCATCGTGAATATTAAATGTTTGAGAGAGACAGTGGAGCAATTTCAAAAAATTGCTTACCTAACATTAAATATTATTTTCTTAAAAGAAAATAATATTTTATATGTCAAGAATTATTTCAAATAAGATCCTGATGCTTGCAATTTATACACGAGCCAAGTGTAACAGACCTCTATCAGAGAAAAACAATTTTGGAGTGTGAATGTAAACGGTGATTGTAAGGGAGAATAAAACAAAAAAAATTTTGAATTTTAAAACTTGAGAACCGCTGAATAGAAATAGAAAGCTGAAAGTTGGCCAATGCAGAGACATGACATAAAAATATTTTTTTCACCCATCCCAGGACTGGCTTATTGCAGAAAGTTGAAACTTATTACGTGTCTGTACATATACGAGTATGTAGGTACTAGCAGCAAAATAATTTAAAGAGAAAATCAGATTTACATTGACAAATGGAAGTGAGGCAAAAAAGAAATGACAGTGATTGGGGGTGTATACATTTCCACGAATTTCGTCATATCTCTTAGGTCTGACGAGATGTCGAGTTAATTTACTTATTTATTTTTAATACTAAAGTATTTCGATCGAAATTTCAAAATAAATTTCTAGTTTCATGTTTTCGGACTAATAGACTCCAAAAAATGGAGTCTATGCCGTTACACCATACGCAAACTCGTTGGCTCGTAGCTCACAAATCCGTTGGGATACTAAGTTAATTTTTTTTTGGTTTTGTGACTTTTATGTGTTGGGGTGCGAGGCGGAGCTGAAATGAGCGTTTTATACGAGAAATGTTGGTTTCTATATCTTATACTATGGTCAGACTACGAGATTAACGCGTTTAAATCGAGTAAAACGCGTTGAAAACACTTCCCGAACGCGTTTGCCAAAACACGTAGCTACAACGCGTTTATCGAAATCGAAAAAAATTTTGGATGAAACTATTTAATAGTGTAGAAACTCAATTGTGTGTTTGTGGAACGACAGCATTAGCTAATAAATTCACTATCCATTACTGATATACAAACATTTTAATTTCAAATGATTTAGAAAGAATAAGTTTGGTAATGAAACACAGCTGAATTTTTATTTGTCAAAACAAATCACGTCAAGCTATTATATATCAAAATTAAACGAGTTTTCTAGTCTGAACACTACTTTTTTAACACGTTCATTTTGCTTACTTAAACGCGTTTAAAACGCATAATCTGTACAGGGTATAAGGAAACGCTAATGCTAGGATTTAAAAACTAGGACTTTATATGAAGTTACGATAATGCAGACATTTGCAAAAACAATTGGAGCAATAGGAGCGTTTACTAGAAATACAAATTTTAAAGGTGGGGGTGGTGTGCAAAAGTTGAGGGTAAAAAATAAAATTTAGTTCGTGCATATAAAACGAGTACGCGAAATGTTAAATATTTTTCGTGGGCGGTGAAGCACGAAACGTTAAAAAAATAATTTTTTGAAAAAAAATCAATGAGTATAGGAGAGTGTGGGAAACAAAACAATTTGATTCTTATTTATCGATAACTGCTACGGATATGTACATATGGTGTCAGCATAGTGGCACCATAGAAAAATAAATTTTGTTGATAGTGGAAGCAAGATTAGGGAGTGGGGTGTGTGTGTCGTATCTCGGGAATGACGCATGCTAACAGGTTGAATTTTGGTATATATATGTAGATACAACAAAAGTAATTTAAGCAACAACAATTCAGATTTTCATTTGCGTACTTAGACGGGAAAAAAACTATTCGTGAAAAGGATTTTCACATTTTCACGAATTCGTCTAATATTTTAGATCTGTCTTCCTTATCGAATTAAATTATTTCTGCGGATGTAAAGCATTGGTTTACGTGTTCACGAATTTTAACATATTTTTAAGCTCTAATGTGATTCCGAATTCGCTTTTACTTCTAAAATTCTAAATATCACCAAAAACCAATTTAAGTATTTTTCTATATTTAAATCGTAAGAGGTGGTTGTGCAGGTTTTAACGAATTCGGACAAATCTTTTAACTCTAAAGAGTCTAATGCTTTATATACTATCTCCTAAAAATTTTATTTCATTATTTTACTAAATTCAACCACTAACAAGGTGTTCGGTGATTGTGTACTTTTTTACGATTTTCGACATATTTCTTTGGTCTTATGAGATATCAAATTGTTTTTTATTTTAACGGTCTTTTTATATAGGGTGTGCTGTACTTGGTCGGCAACTTTTTAAGAGGTGATTCCTTGTTATACTTTGTGAAAATAAACTTTGTACACGGTGGGTCAATTTAAAATAGCCGCGGAGATGATGGGCGGTAAAGAAAAGTCTTTCCGACATGTAACCTCATAAACTGTTATATCTTCAAAACTAATAATTGCAATTCAATACGTTGTAACTTGATTTTGAGGGAGTCAAATTACCTTTCATTTAATGTACGCGTTGATATTGTTGCTGAACCCGATCTTGAAAAAATTAGTTAAAAATACAAATTTTTTATAATCGTGACCCTAAAATGTATTTTTTCTGAGAAAATCATTTTAATTTAATTTTTGTGTGGCTTAGGTTTTCCCATTTTCTAAGTAATAAACGAATACAGTTAAAAATTTAATATACGATGAAATTGAAAATTGAAAAAAAAATTTTAATTTCTGATTCTACTTAACATTTTCATTGTTCAGTTTTATTTTTCTAATTATCGGAAAAAAGCAATTCAATTTTAGTTTACGTACGAGAGTGAGTGTGTATGTCGAATAAACTTTTTTTTACCACCCTGTATCTTCGCGGATATTGAAAATTGACCCACTTGTAGAATATTTATTTTCTCAAAATACCCAAGTAACCAAGTACCGGACAACCTGCATAATCGCTTAAAAATCGGTTATGGAATTTTTTGATATTTAACTCCCAATGGGTTATGTCGATTTTTTATCTCCTACGTTTTATTGAAATTAGACAAATGAATTAACCAATATTCAGGAATTATTAACATTTTCTGTACAAATTCCTAAATACAGAAAAAAAATTTATACTACGTTTGTTGTTTGTTTATTTCAAATCTGTTATCAATTTAATAACGACACAGTGTGGTACGATGTGCCCATACGATCCTACACTGTCTTAAAAATGTTGAATTTATCATATTCAAATTTCTCAGTTAAAGTACACATTTCAATCCTTTTCGCACGAAATTACTGAAATTAGTAAATTACACACCACTTCATGTAAACTTATCTATATTTAAATATGAATTCAAAATTCCTTTCTTTTTCGTGTAATAGCTGATTTACATTGCAAGGTTTTGAACTGGATTTCGCAAAGTCTTGAGACTTCGACAAATGTCTATGGAAATTTTCTAGATATCCGTACATTTGAGCGATTTTAAAATATTTATATTTTATTAAGAGAAATAACTCTAATTGAATTCTACATAGTGTATTGTTTATACTCTAGATGAAATCATATAGAGTATCATAAGTTTAATCCAGCCCAAAAGTTTGTAACGCATAGAACCAAGCCTCGGACGAAAAAAAGTTGTGTATTATTTTTTACTTATTTGTGCCCAAAAACTCCAAATCCGCCTGACGTCCGTCCGTCTGTCTGTCTGTCCGTTAGCACGATAACTCAAGAACGCCTTCATCTAGGATATTGAAATTTTGAATCTGGATGTTTGGTTGAATTTTTAAAGCTAAGTCCGTTAACGGGCAAAATCGTCTTACTCCTTCTTGTAGCCGCCATACAAAATGTCATTAAAACAAGTGTTCAAGAATATTGGTCGATAACTTCAGAAGGGTTTAAGCTACGACTTTGAAATTTTTGTATGTGTTAATTTTCCAATAGTTGGAGCTAAATGTATGATTATGAAAAAAATCCCATTAGTCCTTCGTGTAGGTGCCATACAAATATCCTGTCAAAATGTATTCACTTAATTTACGGAACTCACTATAACTTCAAGTAATCGTTCAGCTACGAATTTTTACAAATTAGTTTTGAGTGAAAATGAAGTTCGGGTTTACTAGCCAGCGAAATCTTTTAACTCCTTCTGGTACTTTCCATACAAAAAATTCTTAAAACACGTGTTCAACAATATTTTCCGATAACTTTTGAACGCTTCAAGCTACGAATTTGAAATTTTTTACTCGTTCATTTTTGAATGGTTCCAAGGAAAAGGATAAATATGTAAGAAATCGAGTGAGTCCTTTCTGCACCTCCCATGTCCTTCAAAAAGAAAATTTTTTTTTCGGGGACTTACCCAGTTCAAGATATGAAATTAAACACCGCCGATATTATCTTTTAGTTGCAAGTATCAACCGAACGGGGGTTCTTTAATAAAGGACATACAACATGTACACACGTAATTCTTATTTATCCCCAACTACAATATAAATCGGAGTTCAGTATTCATCTAGAATATCGTGACTGCAGCATGTTTTTAATTAGGATTTTGACGAGAGTAAGTGCTTTAGGACCATAAGTAATTACTTTTAAACATTACAGTGGGTATTTTTACTTGCATATATATTATAAATTAAAGGGAAAATTCCTGTTGAAAATTCAATTTTAAGATCACAATTCGATAATTCTATAAAATATAAATAGATTAGAACTATAACTGAAATTAATGTAGTTTTAAAAAAGAGGTAGTAAGTATTAATCGAAAGATTTTATCGAATCAATTAAACAGCACTATTACTTGAACTAACATGTAAATATCCATTAAATTCGATGTTTACAAATTTGCAATTTATCGTCCAAAAATTATTAAATTGCTTTGTAAATTTATTTTAAAAGGAGTGGCATATTTTTCTACTATCCACAATATGTAAATTTCAATGATTTTTTTTAGTACATATATAAGATTCAAAATGAATTGTATGTAAACGAAAATAAAAGTGCCTTATAATCAAAATAATAAATTAAAATTAGTATTGATCGGAATTACAACCCTTTTAGTATTCATAACATTAACCTCTATACAATCAATCATGTCGATATATTCGCCCTTCAGTTTGTATTGATTTTCTAGTATTTTTTGAGTAAAAGTCCGGAACTCGTTTTATGCTGAGACTCGGTGCATATCACTATGCGACTAACAACCTAAAGAATGACTAAGAATCTATTTGAGAAGTTAGTTTTTTGTAATTTTGTCAGTTGCATTCAGCATTAAACGCGTTCCGGGCTAGAAGGTTGTTAAGCTCTTTTATAGTTTGGATTTCATACTATTTTAAAAAACACCTATTTATTGCAATGTTTTTTTTTTTGCGTCATTTAAAAAAAAGTTGTAGTTATTAAATTTTTTTTGTGCATACAACAACAATTTGCGGCTATTGAAACAATTTATAACTGTCGACCAAAATTAATATAATCCAAAACACGTGGGTTCTATTGATTTTTTATAGTTTCACTAATTATTTGATTACATTTTTAGTTATATTTAAACGAATCAATTATTTATTAATTGAACTGCTAAACTGAAAACTAATTAATTAACTTTTTTTAAGCCGCTATCTATTTCCCACCAATGATTTCTTAAGATCGTATAGCATGGTTTGTTAAAAAACACAATTATAGCAATAACATGTCAATTAATTTAATTGATCAGTTTTCACTTTCTTTCGGGATAAAAAAGTACACAACGAAAATCTTGTTTTTTTTTAGAAAACAAAACGAAACTAAATCTACAATCACTATGATCCGTTCCAGTTGGTAATACACGGTTAAAACATATCAGAGCAAGGAGTGAGATCTCAGCACTTTGTTTTCATATAAAAAAATTTCACTTTTAATCGATATCTTGATCGAACTCGTAGCACTGAACCCACCTGATCAAATGTCTTCACAGTATCGCAAATAAAAATCCAGGTAATGTAAATTAAATACGCTCGAAAGGCACGTAGATTTGCTGGCACGTTCGATAGACCACGGCGACGAGGTGCTTCTTATTGCAACAGAGTTCAAGTACTAATAATCGGTTTGAAGGCCGAAACATGTTCTTTTATATATGCGTGAATTTTCTTCGCAGCTTCACTTACCATTTCTTTGGGATCATCTGAGCCAGTCGTAGATCACTACTTTGGCGTTGAATAAACGAAACGCCACTTGCACATTCACCGTGCACTTTTATTTACCTGTTTCATTTTCTTTATGCTTTCCAAGTATTGTTAACTTTAGTTTTAGTTACGAGCACTTCAGATGGTCGTAGCGTAAACTCTTTAAAATCAAATGAAAAAGGTTGACGGACATGCAGTCAGAGGTTGCCCGGCTTTGTACACTAATTAACATCTTCCTATTAAGTTTTTTTGATATGACTTATTATAGCCATTATGTACAATACCTGAGTTCTTTCGTTATGAACAATGAAATAGTTGATGAACGACACTTTTGTGAGATCCCGTCTTAAGAGGGAATGTTTCACATATCGTTTTGTCGTTTCGATCATTAAAACAGTAACGAGTCAAACATTACAGCATAGTTGCACCTATTAAGTCGGGAGGAAGAAAGTTTGATGTAACTAATAACATCTTTTCAAGTTTCATGCTTAGTGACTAGTGCTAATTTTGGAAACAATAAATCTATCAACTTAGGTGTTTATGATTCGAATAAATCTCTAATTGTTAAATTTTTGAAATTTCAATTAAGCAGGTATAATAAAAAAATGTATGGTATTATTAAGAAACATAGCGTTATATTCAGTAAATAATAATAATCATGCACAGTGATATGATCAATTATAGTATAACATCATTAGCACTGTGATATTATTCCCTTTTTTTTAATTTATTGGGTTATATTTTGATTTTATTGTACTTTTATATAATATATACAATTTTGTAGTACTATATGTATGTATATAAATAAACATAAACATAGCCAATCTCAGCGATTTACTTTTTAATTTGTGTACTTAGTTTTGGCCGAAGCCTATGCATATTTTTATTAAACTTATTTTTAGAAACATTATTATCCCTACGGTTATTGTATACAAGTGACAATACCAGGGGAGGTTAAGGATGATTAGAACTCCCCCTCCCTTCCCTCCAAAAGGAAAAAAGAGTTGAAGTTCAACCTTAGTGTGTTAATATCATACCGACAGGAAATTCAACTTACCTTTTGTCAAGCGAAGGAAATAATGAGCCCGAAACGCTCGAAAACTGATCGATACATTTTAAAATCTCTATCTTTTGAACGATTTATGTCACCCTGGTCGAAAAAATTCCTGAGTGTTTCCTAACATTCATAGTTTAAGGGTGTTTCGAGAAACACTCATGGTTGTCGTAAGAATACTCATGGGTATTGCGTGGAACATACATGGATGTAAACACCAAAACCATAGGTGTTAAAAAAATTAAAATTCTGAATTTTATTTGTCGAGAACTACTAAGGGTAAAAAGTTAAAAATTGTTGCCTGTATAGAGCCGCCATGTGGGCATCCTAAACAATTTAATGGACGAAGCAAGATACGGGAGTGGAGATGTTTTTTGTATCTCAGGAACGACTGATGCTAGAAGTTGAAACTTGTTTCGTATATGTATACCAAAAAAGTAATTTAAGCAAAGAAAAATTAATTGCCTTGGCAGATATTTATATAGATTAATTCAATAGGGAAGCTCGAAACTTGTTAGGTTATAGCGGCGATGTTGTTAAAGTAATATCTGTCAAATTTGTTCTGAATTGTTTAGAAGGGAATGGTAAATCACCATGGAAAGTTTAAGCGTTGAACAACATGTGTAAATCATCAAATTTTATTTTCAAAATCAGTGCTCCTTTCGGGAAACGTTCGACAAAAAATCATCTTTAGCGACGAGGCCCATTTGTTGATGAATAGATGTGTGAAAAGCAAGCACACGAAATACACCAGCAACAAATGCATCCCGAGAAAATCACTGTTTGGTGCGGATTTTGGTCTGGCGGAATCATCGGTCCGTACTTATTCCAAAACCAAAATTCGAAGCAACTTCTTGGAACTGAATGATATAGATACCCACGATATGTGGCTCCAACAGGACGGCGCTACGTGCCACAAAGCACATGCTACGATGGACATTCTGCACGAGTAATTTGAGGGCATGGTTATCTCGCGCAGCGACGAGTGATGCGATTTACGCCTTTACACTTCTTCCTTTGGGGCTATCTTAAATCGCAAGTCTATGCGAATAAACTGCAAACAATTGATGCCCTCAAAGTCAACATAACGAACGCCATCCAGCAAATTCTGCCCGAATTCTACGACGAAGTCTTCGAAAATTGGACCTCCCGAATACTTGCCACCAAGCAAAGCCGCGGCGGACATTTGAACGACGATATATTTCATACTTAATGCCATAAAATATTCTTATAAATAAAAAAAATTGTGTGGATATCTCTCACACAATTTAAAATAAAATTACATTTAAAAATCGAGAGACCTTATTTCATAACCCTATATATTTCGTGAAATTGCGTTTGTTTATATTTTATCAAATTTCGTCATATGTTTTAGGTCTGTCGATGTATCGAGTTAATATTACTTCTGCTTGCTCTTTACATTAGTGCCTACATTTTTTTTATTGTGGAAAGCAGTTGTATACGTTTTCACTAATTCTGGAATATTTCTAAGGTCTAATGTGATATGAAATTCGCTTCACTACTAACGACCTTAAATATAATCGCCAAAAACCAATGTAAAAACAAATATAACCGACGTGCCATATGCCCCCTGGGCTTGGCCGAAATATTGATGGGTTTGCCATTATTCATAATGGAACCACATCCTTTAAATAAAATAAATAAAAACCAATGTAGCGTTTTTTTATATTCTACTCCATAGGGAGTGCAATTTTCCTGACAAATATTTAGGTCACCTGAAATATCGAATTCTCTTTTACTTCTGTTTTTTTTATAAATATATACATATAATTGCCTAAACAATAATTGCAGGATTTTGTGACATTCAATCTCTAAGTTGTAAAATAATTGGGTATGCTTGTACGAATTCCGATATATCTATCTAATGGGCTTTCCATATAATCTCCTAAATATCGGTTTCAGAATTTCTTGATATTTAACCCATAAAGGATTATTAGGGGTTAGGAGTTAGAAATGTATCACTGGCTGTGTCGGCTGACACTCTTAAAAATTAACCAGTAGACTTAGAAAGTTTATCGTTTAGTTAATAATAAAATTGTCGTGCCTCGATGGCGGTGGAGGCTTATCCTATCTCAGAAACGACTTACGCATGAAAGTTGGAACTTGGTATGTATGTGAAAATTTTTTTAAGCGAAAATTTTAATTTTGCATTGGCGTACGACCAAGCGTCAAAAAGCTGTCAGTAAAAATAGGGTGTATACATTTTCACGAATTTCGTCATATCTCTTAGGTTTGCCTAGATGTTGCGTTAATTGTTCTTCTGTGCGCTCTTTCTATAATCACCTGAAAATTGATTTCACCGTTTTTCGAGTGTAAAGAGACTTATCCAGAAATTCTTTAGATTTATAGATTAAGGTTAGGTTAGGTTAAGTTAGGTTAGGTAAGATGGGTGCACATAGACAGCCAATGGGTCCGTTGTGATTCCACATCTACGGGAAGAAGAACCCGTGTGCCCAAGACCACATCTTAGGTAAACCACCAAGCCAGCCTGACAAACTGCAGCAGCTTGTCTAGCTTAATGTTTGCAAATTCGCCCAAGTCCATGGCGAAGCACGTACCTAAAGTACGTTCTCGCATTTATAGATTTACTAGCCCTCTGTTTTTATTGAATTCGAGCGCAACTTTATTATATTTTTGGTAGAAGTCTGGAAAGCGTTTAATGCAGGAACCGGGAGGCTATTTGGAATATCATTTTTTTCAGGTTGTCAGTCGCATAAAAACCTGCATCGCATCCTAGCACTAAACAAGTTACGAACTTCTACCAAAAAAAAAAATTAATAATAAAGTTGCGTGACTTTGGGAATTTTTTTCACAAGTAATAGAGGAACTTACAGTATAGGTTTATGCTACAATTGACCAAACATTGTATGAAAATCAATCAATAAGATGGAAATAAAGTAAATACGCTGGTCGGACGAAGGTAGCAAGACTACGTCATTCCTTAGGAAAACTTTGTTAGGGCTTTAGAACTCAAAATTTTTAGATCTTTTAGTTGGTGTCGCCTGTCAGGAGTAAGGGAAATGGTTATGTGCCGGTTTTAAATGAACAATTTTAACATTCGTATCTCGAAAACGACAAAAAACGGTTCCGATCGAAAAACCGGCTCAATGGAAGACAGGGTATTCAGAAAAATTTCTTCAGTTCAAATATGTATGTAGTCTCCACCTATATTTTAGTAAACATTTTGTTAGTTTAGAGCTCTCATTAAAAAAAAAAAAGTTTTGCGGTTTAAGTCATCATTTAAACAATAATAATAAGAATATAATATTTTGGCCAAAGATCAAACTTTTAACACTATACAAAGTTCATGTCATGAAACAAACGATTGAAACATGATATTCACAAACATAAAAACCCTTTCGGTAATAAAAGGTGATTGGCGAGTACGGAGAAGAGTTTTTACTGCTCTGGGTCAAATCGGTGTCCACTCGGTGTGACCCACGCTGACTCTTCAAATAATTGATAGTTTCATTTAATGTGCTAGCATCAAATTATAATCGTAACTACGCCTACAACAAGTGCGACCAGGCCCGAACCATCTTACAATGAACTTTACATTAAACAAATATCATTCTACTTCGTTCATATGATCTAAAATCTTATTGTTACATCACGCAATAAGTAATTAGTCCTACAGAGAGTTTAAAAATACTTTCTTTAAAATTTCGATCATCTACCAGGTTTGTTTTCATCCTACGCTTGTTTTTTGAACCTGACAAGCTTTCTCCGAATGATTGAATAATTTTTTTTTCAAAATTATTACATTCAATTATTACAAATTACAAAATCGAACTATGATTTTTTTGTACAGTGATATTGATAGTTCTGTAATTGTATGCAGTTACATAACTTAGGACTTGGAAGCTGTGTTTAAAAGATAATTTTTGCAAAAATATCAATCTAATTAAACAAATAACATCAAAACCTTTGTACGTTAGGAATTATTAACTCCTAAAAGATTAATTTATAGTTACTCGTTTGTATCTATCTAGTTCCGACAATTTTTAATTTCACGTGAATAATAGGATACAGTTTTGCGTCCGGGAACAACGCTGGTCAGTAGGAAGTAGTGGTAATATTCTAAGAATTGGCTACATAACACATTCAATGCAGCTAATATTTTTACCTGATACGGTGTATTTAGAGTTGCGAAAAATAAAAAGGCCGGTCTGCCGCGTCAGATTAGGACTAATGTAGTTAACGGGTGGTCGTATTCCCGCTGAGACAATATCACAGTCGGATATCTACACAAACAATTTAATTGTGTGTCATTTTTTTACTGCAAAATACATACATATGTTTATATAGACATGTGTGGTTCAGGTTAAATGTTTGGGCGAAAGAGCAAATTAATTGCTTCGAACATGTATGATCGAACAAAACGATGCCGTCTTGTCTAAGCGGTGTTAAAATAGCTTTACGTAACAATTTTGTATTTTAATACAAATGCACTCCTATACTTTTTTGTTGGCCTGTCAATGTCAAAACGTCAGTCAAGGTTTACATTTTTATCATGGCGAAGTTCACGAACGAGCAACGTTTGGAAATTATCTCAATTATTCTGTGTTTTATTTAAATACAAAATTTTGATGTCCCTATTGAATAATCCGTAGCTATATTATTGGTTGTTGCAGATGAAATGTCGTTTTTGGTAGTGCAATTTCAAACAACTGCAACTTTTATAAAAATTAATTTTATTAATCAAAATAGGCTCCAGCACATGCAATACACTTCCCCCAACGAGATACAAGTGCATTTATGCCAGTTTCGTAGAAGTCCGACTTTCTAGCATAAAGAAATTCCTCGAAGCCATTTTTTAAGGCTGCTTCATTATTGAATTGTTTGTTCGCCAAAAAATGATCCAAATGTTTAAAAAAAGTGGTAGTCGGTTGGCGAAGGTCTGGTGAGTATGGTGGATAAGAAAGAGTCTCATACTGCAACTCGTTTAATTTTTTGACCGTTCTTCTTGAAACATGAGGCCGTGCGTTGCCATGAAGCAGTATAACTCCATCTCTGTTGACCAATCTACGCCGTTGAACACGCAATTTCTGATGCATTTCAACGAGTTGGGTACAATACTTCTCTGCATTAATGGTTTCACCACGCTGCAAATTAAGGAATAGTGCATAACTCTAGTTGCAGACCACCAAACAGACACCATTATCTTCTTCGGATGGAAGTCTGGTTTCGGCATGTGTTTTGGGGTCTTATCAGCATCCAACCATTGTGCCGATCGGTGACGATTGTCGTACAGTATCCACTTTTGATCGCATGTCACTATTCTGTTCAGAAACGGATCGTTTCTGTTCCGGGAGAGCAGGGAACTGCAAATTTCCAGTCGGGGGGTCGGGTCATGTTTTGCTCAGTAAGTTCATGAGGAACCCACTTATCAAGCCTTTTGAATTTTCCAAACTTTTGCAAGTGCCGGCACACTGTAGAATGGTGCACTCCCAATTTCTTGCAATGTCCCTTACAGTTTGGCTTGAGTCAGATTCCACTGGTAAATTCAGCTCGTCCTTCTCGATCGAAGGTCCTGGGTTGCCACGTGGTTCACTTTGAAGGGTCATATCTCCTGATCGGAATTTTTCGAACCATCGCTGTGTTTGTTTACAGTGTCAGCTCCAAATGCCCTGTTGATGTTTTCGGTTACCTCCGTCGCGATGTGGCCAAGTTTAAACTAACTCGTAAAGGAAAAATACCTGTTTTTGACTTGAATCCAATTTTTTTTCTGTCCAATCACAATGAATTCCAAAACTGAAATGATTCCATTAGTAAATGTAGGGGTATTTATACTTCAATATCCAATACCACTAGTGCCACCTGGCAGCAGTTTGAGACATAAAAATCGCAACTAACTTCATTTCATAGCGAAAAACGATGTTTCATCTGCAACAACCTAATTGCTGCGATTTGACCCCTTTGGATTTTCTCGACTTGGCTTCTCGACAATAACGTGCGGGTTTTCCGAGCTCCAGATGCGGCAATTTCGTTTATTAACGTAGCCGCCGAGATGAAAATGCGCCTCGTCAGAAAAGATGATTTTTCGCCCAAAATCGTTGTCCAATTCAAGCTGCTCTAAGGCCCAAATTGCGAAGCGATGACGAAGCGGATGGTCGTGCGCCTTCAATTGCTGAGTCAATTGGACCTTGTAAGCGAATAATCCGAGATCTTTGTGGAGAATTCTCCTCAGGCTAGTGCGTGAAATGTTGAGCTGTTGAGATCGACGGCGAGTTGATGTTCGTGGAGTGAGTCTCACACTCTCGGCTACAGCAGCCACATTCTCGTCTGTGCGCACCGTACGACGACGGGGGCTATGAGTGTTGTCCACTAGCATGCCAGTCTCACGACCTTTTTGCACAAACTTGCATACAGCAGGCGCGGTGGGTGCTTCATTTCGGCCAAAACTTCTTTTCAAAAAACGCACTGTTTGGGCTACACAGCACTCACTTTGGAAATAAGTTTTCAATATTTCCCAACGTTGTTCAAGCGTAAAGCGATTCTTTTCGTTCCGCGGAGGTATGATACTGACTTTCTGTCAAGATTTCGAGCGGGAAACAGCTTTCAGTGTCAAAATAACCTATGATTTAAAAAGAAACCACTGATGGCCCACCCTGTGTTTACATAAAATATATCAATATTTGCTCCTACGGTATATGCGAGAGGTCGAGGAGATAATCGATTATGAATCAATGGAATCAGGAATCACTTTATTTTTAAGTACCTAGTTCCGGCGTAAAATTGTTCAAAAATTTTTCTTTAAAAAGTATATATTATATTTTTTATAAACTACTTTTGCCATAAATCTCGCCTGAATATATTGCTTCAACGAATCGTACGTTGTATTAAAATCATGGAAGAAATGTGCTTATCGTGCATTTTGGCACTCATTATGGTGTGAGTGAATCACCGAAAGGAAAATATTGGCAAGCTATTTCCAATATCAGTTATTCAGATATGGCAGATCTTATCACTGTATTTTGCGACGCACCACTCTTTTAGAATAATTGAATAAATATGTTAATTAATATTATAATATAATTAATCTTGATCTGAAACTATAATAATATATTATTTATTTATTACAATATGTTTAATATATATTATCAAATACATGGACTTCTTCCATCTTCATCGTGTAGTTCACTTATAAGCGTCTTGGCAGCCCCCTGGGCATTTCTTCTTAGTATCTACTCTCTCACACATATTTTCTCCTTTTCCTCGCATATTTTTATATCTGCACCAATAACTGCAGCTGTGGCTGCAACCATCTCTACTTGAGACATTTTTTATAATGAACACGTTTGAAAACATAAACAGCGTAACTATTGCCTAATTTTACTATCGCACTATTACCCCGTGTATACAACAGCGTATCGCACTATCACTCACACAATCGTGCTCAGCTCTCACGATAGTACTATCGTTAGAAACTATAGATGTGAAACCAGGCGTAATGTACGTATACCTAATCGAATTATAAAAAAAAGCTCGTAAATCGGATTAATCCGACTATCTATTACCTTCTCCATAAAATATCTTATCAGATCAACAGATTGATCGAGAAGTGGAGAACATTTAAAGCTTGTAGATAAAAACTACAATTTATTTGTTAAAAATTAAAAAATAAATATAACCTGGTAATCATGTAAATTACTTTGTAATCCTTTAGTTCTAAGTTAGTTTTAAGTAGCTTAAGTTTAAACAGGCAAGGTTTTTTCTCTTTGCTTTTCCTTGGCATATTATTATATAAATTCCTATTATTTCTTTTTCCTCATTGTCTAGTGCTTTAATTTTTACAACTTAGCTGTTAAGATGATAAGTCTAATCTCTAAAACATTTTTGCTCTGTTAATGCATTTTTAATTATTATAAATAAATATTGTTTGAGTTTGAGTTTGTTTGAGTAAAAAATAAATATAAATGGATAAAGTATTTCGAATAGACATCTAGCTTATTATAAAACGACTAGATTATCAGAAACTTAAGCACTTAGATAGTTCATTTATAATTTTCTGACAAACCACTCCGATAAAAATTCTTATTCCCTTTCCTAACAACGATCGCATTATATACACATTTTGTTTAAAAATGTAAAATTGTCCGCTCAGGTCTAAGCTACATATAAAGAAATTATTATTTAAACTTTATCTAAATTAATTGAAATATCGAACTGTACATAAAAGTTAGAAATAAATACCGCAATATATTTTAGGAGTTAAGTATTTCATCTAGAGCATATCAGACAATTGTCTATTTCCAATCGTGACTAGCCACTAGCATCGGTTTTCGGTTTGACTGTTTTGTCCACTCTCAAAAAATTTCTCAAATTTCTCTCAAATTTCAGGGTTGCTCATTTTTGGAGATCTCAAGTCGATCACAATCATATGTATAAAAAGTAAAGTTAATGTAACACACAGTCGTTCAAGGAATGTTTCGCTTTGCAGTAGTTTAGGCGTATTTCGCTTTATTATCTAAAAGCTTTGGTCATTTAAGGAAAATAACGAACCACAGAATTCATATCGAAAAATTTGAAGGCATACAAATATGCTTTTATTAATGGAATATTTTTTTTATGTATTTATATTCATACTTTGAAATCATAGAGTATTAGGTTTAATTAAGCGTAAAAGTTTGTAACGCATAGACCGAAGCGTAGGAAGAAAACAATTATTAAATTAGTTTTTGTTCAGGCATGGTCAAACCCGCTTGTCTGTCCATGCGAACACAATATAAATCAATTGATCGATAGCGAAAGGCATTTGAGAATCACTGGTGCATTCTCTTGGCCCCTTGCATTCACATGGACATGCAGGTGTGCACCTTTCTCGGAAGGTGGAGACAATTGTCTCCAGACAAATCTCTTGGTGTCATCCACAATTTGCATTTAGAATTCGGATTGTTAATGACGGGTTGTATAGAAGCTATGCCTTAACGCCGATATAAAGTAGCCTACAGTTTGTTAAGATATTCGTTAACATGATCAATATGAATGATAAATATCATCACACCTATTGAGTAGCTCTCGAGTTATAAGTTAATTAAGTAATTTATTTAAAAACAGTATTTTCACTTATGCTAGGAGGGTGAGACTTTGAATTCATATAGATATTGGATAGGGGCGTCATTTGAAAAAAAAAAGTTCGATATGGAAAGCTGAGTTCAAGATATTCTAAAATCCATATTTCCTAAATTGTTAATGTCACGAAATTGGAACTTGGTGATTGTTTCAGGGTATACTAGGATAATAGAACGGATATTCAATTTTGATGGGGTCCGTGACGCGCGCGGGTAAAAAACTTTAGATTACAATATCTCACGAACTACTTATTCCAAAAAGATGAAATAAATAGAGGTGGATAAATGGAGTTTGCTGATTACAAAATTTCTTAGACCGTCTGCGAAGCATGAAAGTGCGGGGGGGGGGGGATTATAATGTTCCTAAAAAATCACGCTTGTTATCTCAAGAATTGTTTATGATAGAAGCTTAGAATTTATGCTTGACGTAGGCCTAATAAGCCCCTAGCGAAAAAAACAATTGTGGTATTAGTGTGTACAGGGTAAAGATGGAAGAGGGTGCAAAAAACAGAATTCCAATTTTCATAGCTCGAGAACCGCTAATCCTGATTTACTAAAACTTGGAATTTAGGTGGATATGTAGTAGTGGCACGTTCTAAAAATAAAATTCTCAATTGGGGTAGTTTAGTACAAGTGTGAGGGTGTTTTTACTATCTCTGGAACGGCTTACATTAGAAACTTGAATCTTGGTGGGTGGGGCGAAAAAAATATCAGTGTGGGTGCATATATTTTGTCGAATTTCATCATATCTCTTAGTTCTTTTGACGTATAAAATTCCATTTTTTTTTACAGATTTTCCAGATAAATTCGTTTTAAAGATTTTTTTTTAAATTCGGATTTGTGTACATTGCCACCAATTGAATTCCTCCTGGCCTGATTAGATATTGCAAAACTTTTTACTTCCACGTTCTTTTTATACAGTCGTCTAAAAGTCGTTTTCAGGATTTTTCCTTTTCAACTCCTTAGAGAGAGGGTTGTACACATTTTCACGAATTCTGTCATATATCTTAGAAGTTATTGTATAAGTCATCGAATTGGTTCTTACTTCTTCGGCTTCGGCTCTTTGTAATCATCTTAAAATTGATATCAGGATTTTCTGATATTCATTAACCAAGGGGTGTAAAGGGATTACATACGTTTTCACGAATTCCATCATATTTCTAAGATCTGATAAGATATTGAATTTATTTGATTTATTTCCATAAATTTACATGTTTAGCTTATAATCTAGTTTAGATTCTTCAGTGATCAGAGTACTTTATGGCCTTTGCATCTGTTGAAAATTTCGAGTATTCCAGTCTGTACTTAACAAAGCCGTATGTATTTGAGTACAATAAGAGACTTAAAATTTATTTCATAATTCCTGTTACAAAAAATATTCCTTACTAAAGAAAAAATGAATGACAAAGTTTTTTTTTACTTACCTTTTGTGCTGCGCCTTGGGTTGCTCGGAGTAAAAGAAGGAAGCTGGAATGGTTTGCAAGGTTGGTGGAGCTGGGATAGGAGATCGGTATAATAGTGCGTTTATTTGGTGCGTTCAATGAATGTTATTATCGCGAATAACTTATACGCGAAATTTGATCATGGTTGGTTCTCAAACTTTTGTGCCAACAGCATTTTTAATGTTAATTTTCCGCGTAGAGATATTAAATTGATTTTTTCTTCCAAAGGCTAGCTTATATGTATAATCGCGCAAAAGCCATTTTCACGATTTTTGGATATTCAACCTCAATAGTCAACATAGTTCTTAGGCTTGATGCGACATAGAATTGGTTTTTACTTCTACGAACATTTCATGTAATCGTCTAAAAATTAATTTCACGATTTTTCGAAATTCAACCCCGAGGTGATGAATGGGTTTATATACGTTTTCACAAATTACATGATATCTCTTAGCTCTGATAAAGCAGCAAACTTGTTTTTCCTGCCATGGGCTTTTCTTGTAATTGCCTAAAAACTGATTTCCGAATTTTTTCATATTCAAACCCGAAGGGAGTGTTAGAAACGTTTTACGTCTACAAGGGCTTTTTATATATGTATAATCGCCAAAAGTCAACATTTTCGATATTTTCACTTCTGTTCTAGTGAAAATCCAAAAATCCAAAAAACCTTGTTTCGAAAAAACTGATTCAACATTTCAATTTTGGCCGCGTACCGAAGTATAACATCATCGTTATCAACTTGGCGCCATAGCCCGTATCGAGCCTTGACCTCCTTAATACGACGCCTCCAGTCATCTCGGCTCAGTCAGCCAGCTCGATATCCCCGGAACGGATCTGCTGTCCGCGTCATCGGAATCCCTTCACCGCTTCCGTGGTTTTCCAATTGGCCTAGGTCCGTTTGGTTGTCCTTCTAATACCCGCTTGGGTATCCTGTTATCTGTCATTCATTGGGTATAACCAGCCCACTGTATGTTTTGTAGGTGGAGACTTTCGACTCGTCATATAGATTATACAAGCCTTGGTTGTATCTAGTTTGCCATCCGTTTTCTTCTCGTACAGGTCCGAAGATTTTTCGTAGTACTCTCCTTGCGAAAGTATCTAAGACTTTTTCCTGCGTCGACGTCCAAGTTTCCCTTCGTAGCATAGCATAGCATAGGTCTGACAATTGTCTTAACAATTCGGAGCGTTTCCTGTGCACGCATCTCGAGCGTAGAGTATTGGATAGTATGTCATATTAGCTAATTGAATCCGTCTAGCAACTAAGTATACGAAGCTGTCCACCTTTCTAAATTGTAGTCCACCATGGATTTATTTTTTCTTATCGGTGTTCTCAATCTACTTTCTGTCATTATTTGCGTTTTGTCTACATTGATTTTTAGTCCGACTTCTTTGGCCTCTTCATCTAAATTTAAGAATATCTCCTTGACGCCATTAAAAGATCTCTACATAATATTGATGTCAAGAGCATAAGCTAACATTTGGGTTGAATTAAATAGCTGCGTCCCTCTGGTGTCTTTTCTAATGACATATTCTAATTCTAAGTGAAAAAGCACAAAGCCAGCCTATCGCCCTGCTTTAATTCACCTCGTGGGGTTTGGGACTTGAACCTGAGATGTGGAATCGGCATACGGTGCGTATCTATATTCTAAAATGTTCGTCATTATATTTAGGATGTACAAAGCAGTGAGATGCCCTTTTAATTTTCAATCCGAAATTTGGCTGCCTTTTTGTGTATTGGGCAGATGATGCTTCTTTGCCATGTGTCTGATATTCTTTCGTTTTTGCACATGACAAGGATTAATATATGGAATACCATCAATGCAGGTCTTCCGCGTGTCTTCAGAAGCTCTGCTGGTGTTCAGTCAATACCCGCGCTTTGTTCGTTTTAAAGCGTTGCAGGACTACCGGAGTATGGCACATTTACGTTATTCATGTGATAAATGTGGCAGTAGCGTAAGCATTTTATCGCACCCCCACTTTAACCGCCTCTTGAACTGAGTCCCGAAAACTAATAAAGGTTCACTTAGATTATTGTCAGATTTTTAAATTAAATTAATATACTTTCCAGTTTTTGCTGATTGATAATGTTTTCAGTGTCTAGTAGCCTCTTATTCCTGCCAGCGGCCAGCAATCAGATACTTTGAAAATTCGTGCAAAGAAGGCTGATATATATACTGCGAAAAAAGATCAAAATAGCGAAATGATTGGAATTTATTCATTTTATTTTGTAGTTAGTATTTTAGTATTTCTTAATTTATTTCTTTCAACAAATGGTAGCTACTATCAGGATCAACAAAATGTAAATACAATATACTTCCACATACCTATGTCAATAACTAATTTTTCAATTTTCTTCAGGGTCGACTACGACGAGGAGGCCGATTCCAAAAACGTATGGTGCCGAAGCAATTCAATGATCTTTCAGCTGTTGAAGCAAGTTCCAGCGAAATCGGCGGTAATAACTGTCAAAATATGAAGATGTCATCAGGATCGATAAGGCAAAAAGCATCAAGTATTGCGCAAAAAGCAGCGCAAGAAGCCAAGGCTGCTTCCGATGCGCAAGCGGTAGCTGGACAACAGGCTGCTCATCAAGTCAAAGCTCAGCTTGCTGAAAAAGCGCTGCAAGCTGCAAAGGCTGCGGAAGCGGCCTTGGCCGGTAAGCAGGCCATTGTTGAGCAACTCGAGCAAGAAGTTCGCGAAGCTGAATCAGTGGTTCAAGAGGAAAGTGCATCGTTGCAACAGGCTCAAGCAAACGTAAATGCTGCAATGCAAGCTGCTCAGCAAGCCACAACTCAGCTTAAGACCCTGACTGGTGCGGTGCAGACTGCGCAGGCTAACGTGGGAAACTCCGAGCAAGCTGCACAGGGAGCACAACAGGAGCTTGCTGAAAAAACTCAGCTGATGGAAGCAGCGAAGAACCGAGTGGAGCAACTTTTACGACAGTTGAGTTCGGCTCGTTCTGATTACGCGAACACTAAACAAGCTGCGTACAAGGCATCTGCAGCTGCCCACGAGGCCAAGGTCAACGCTGCTCGCAATAAGAGAATGTTGATAAGAAGAAGGCGTCACAAGAATATTAATAGAAATCAATCGTAACGTTCTTCTATGTAATCTATTTTATTATTAATAAATTTAATAGACACAAATTGTTGCAAAATTTTTTTTCACTGATTTGGTGTTTCCTTTAACAGAAGAAAAATTATTCACTGATCTATCAACCTCCCAAAAGACCTTCACTATTTGAACCTCTTACAAAATTCTACACTATTTTTTGCAATTTTTGACCGATTGGGTGCGCTTTTCGTGTTTACACGCCTGAATTAATGCATTTCTTGTGCTACGTGCACAGTTGGGGTCATAACAAAAATGTTAATTAGTTTCATCCGTTAGATATATGTAGCTCCGATTAAATTTTTGCTGAACCAATGTTTAAGGTCAATTTTTAGATGTACTCGTACATTCCAGCCACGCCACGGTTTCGACACGATTATCCAAAAATTGCACAAACTGCAAAGATTCGATTTTCGCATTTATTACCAAGAATTGAGCAATCGTTGCAATATTTGTCGAAACAATTGGTAACAAGTGATTCTTTTTGAAAGATAAACTTTTTAATATTTTGGCATTTGTGTAAATAAAATCACTGAAATATTCAAAACGTGACTTTTATTTGAAGCGTTTTATTTTTGATCATGTAATTACGGATATTTATTTTTTATCGTTACGTATGTTATGTTACAGAATCAGATTTGTTTAAGAATAGGTGAGCCGAATAAGATGGTCGCAAATTACTGGTTTAAATCGTATATTCGATTTACTTACTTTATTTTAATAATTTAATTTATTAAAATGTTTTTAATTTCCTTTCTAGTTTTATTACTGATGGTATTTAGCACTAAGGTCAAATGCCAACTGGGAAACATCCAACTGATGCCTAGACAAGCAAACCAACCAATTTTCGATATGTACAAATCGAGTCTTGAACAAAATCAGGTTCCAACCAATGGAATGCCTTTTATAATTAAAGATGTAAACTATAAGCCCTATCGTAGTGCAGAATCCGCCAGTTGTGCTGGTAAGATCATTGTTTTCTTAGCTCTTCATTTTTTGTTCTAATCTTATCAAACTAATGATGTAGCAGATTTTATTTACCATATAAAATTAATGTGAGAATTCGGAAATAGTTCGTTTTATAAGGGGCACTCCAAAATGATAGTTAATATTTTTCTTCAATGGATTTAGCTCTTTCAAACCAATATCAGTTGTTTTCAATACCGGGTCGACCTGAAATTAAAAGATATACGTATTTAAAAAATGCGAATTTACTTACCTTTTTGATGTCAGCTGGACTTCACTATAACATTTCGCATGGCACCAGAATTGGAACATGGCGGGAAAAAGCGCGAAAAATTTGAAAAAACTTACAAAAATTATTGTTTTTGGGTGATTAAAACTCCCTTTTCGCTCCAACTACCTTTTGCGCGGCGTTCTGCTAATGTTTATTGTATATGTGTACATATGCAATAAACACTAGCGCTACCCGAGTTGCAGGTTGGCCTAATGTGATAATCGCATAAGTTAAAAAAAAGCATATCCCAGGCTTGAAGGTTCAAATTTGAATGGCGCATGTCGCAGTCGTTGATCATTTCAAACGTGCTTTGTCAGTTGCACTAGTATATAAAAGAGAGTTACATGCAGTAGAAGAAATTTCTAACACCAGAAAAATTCTGGTGTCACTGTATTGAATCTTCTGCATGTGTACGTACTTTCGGGTAGCGCTTTCTTGCAGGGCTGTCAAAGTTATACATATACATATAAGTTACAAGTTTCAGCCTCCTGAGATATGGAAACTAAAATTTTTCACCTATAACACATCCCCCTCCCCCCTTTAACCGCTTCCGAAACCTTGACCCGAAAAATAAAAAAGTTTCGCCCAGACTGTTGGCAGATTTTTACTTTATTATTTATTAATAATAAAGTATTGACACCGACGTGCAATTTCAAAAGTTTTGTATTTATTTTATTTACACGTTTTAGGACTAGTAAACACAAAAAAAATAAATCCGTCTGTCCGCCGTAGACACTGTTTGCCGTACGCAAAAGCGTTTGAAGGCTTATGCTGAAAACTTAAAAACTTTAGATTACAATATCTTTCGAACCAATTGTATCAAGAGGATAAGATTAGGCATGTGTATACAGGATGACAAGTGAAGTCTAATTAATCTAAGATTACATTATTCAAGTTTCACGAATTTCGACAAATCTTTAAGGAGATCGATCGCGCTTTTACTTCTAAGGGTTTTACATATAATGATCTAAAAATAATTTTATTTAGTTTGCCATATTGCACTCCAACGAGGGTTTAAAATGTTTGTGTACGATTTAACGAATGCCGACATATAACTTAGACCTGATGAAATATCGAATACTTTTTTAATTTAATCGGCTTCCTATATATGTAAGTAATCTCCGAAAAATGGGTTTAATAATTTTTTGATATTCAACCCTTAAGAGGCTATGTCGATATTTTACATCCCCCTGTTTCTATTGGAGGTGAAAAAACAAGAAAGTAAATAAAAAATTTGCCAATAGTCTGGTGTAGCCAACAGGTGCGGTGTAGGTTACTATGCGACTGACAACCTTAAGAAAAACCAGCAGGCTAATTGTAACGTTATCTTTTAGGTTGTTAATCGCGTAGTAACCAACTCCCAAAAAATAATAAAGTTGCACCCAAACTGTTGACAGATTTTTTAATTTATGAATGGAAAATATTTTCGATGATGACGAGTATGCATAGTCATGCGTGACTTATATCTGAGCATTGAATTACATAACATTGTATGTTATGATAATTTATTTTGTTAATGTTTGCAATGCAAGGTTGTTTCACTTACGTTTAATTGTTTACATTTATTGTTGGTAGCATAGGTATACCAAAGAGAATATAGAAGAATATTGAGGTATACTACACCGACAATCTAGAGTATCATACAATTGGTTTGAGAGATACTTACCAGAACAGTACTTTAAGCAGTTACAGAAGTCTTTGGAAACAGGCAATGCTATAACTAACTTACATCACAAGATTTCGAACTGGATTTCGACAAATCTCTATCGAATTCTACTAGATTGCAATTTTAAAATCTCTTTGAGAGTCTCCGCAGTTTACAGATTTTTAATCGGGTGAGAGTTTAGTTGAAATGTCAATTACTATGCAGCTATATGCAAGCGCGTTTAAAGGATCGTAGCTCACAAACGCCTTAAGCTATGAAGTTCAAATTTGATGGGTGTAATGGGTTTACTGCTTCAAGTGTGAAACAGAAATTTTAATTAATTTTTTATCAATATTTTTACTGTGGCATCCACTCTAATAAACTTCTACCGTATTCACTTTATATTGTTGCGAGCTAGGGGTTCGCTAGGATTCCCAGTAAAAACGCAATTCGTTTAAAATCAAAATAAGTGATAGTTTATTGTTTCGCACTTTAATTCTATTCGCACAATTATTCGCACTGTATGGCAATACCGCCCACTTTTATATATCGCTTGACTCGATCACAATCTATCGATCGTTTTTCACCAATATGGTCGCGTAATACACGCTGGCTGTCACAGTCCACGTAATAAAAATTACTATGTCCCACGCTGAAAGCTTCGCCTGCTTTTATACTACTTGGCTGTAGTCGAGACTGTTCTTGAATGTTCGCTCGGTGGTATGTGTGGACGGTTCTAGCAAGCTTGAGAGCTTTCGATTTTGATCTTCTACGCCGTTCTGGTGCATACGAGAATATTCGATTAGAAGGTGTTCCCCTTCAATTTGTTCCGCCCCTTATAACTTTGCAGCTAGGTATTCGGTTGTTGCTGTTTCTATTATGCCAAACCGATCGAGTTGCGCGGCTGCCAGGTTTACATGTAACAATATTCTCCAATGTTCTTCAAAGTGTATCGAATATTTATATGTATATAATTTATTTATATATATATAATTTAAATTATAAAATTCCACAAAAATACTGCTAAGATCAAACTCGAACTTTAACATTATGTTTATTAAATCGAAAACCTCTCAATTATTTGACTCAAATCAGAACTCGACCAAAATAATTTCACAAGCTTATAATAAGGCTTTTAACCGACATTGGGTAATAAAAGTATAAAAGGTATTACAGAAATGTGCTGATCGAATGGGATACTCAGACTTACGTCGTAAATTAGTTCAATGCCATCATGAACAATATTTTTTCTAGTTTCTTTGAAGATAGATCAACGATTTTTCATTTTCAAAATATTGTCTTGTGTACGTACTCGTATGCACCTGTATATATGTATTACATGTATACCACTATTACTTTCCTCCACAAAATTTTTTAAATTTATTTGCCGACTCATCGTGTTAAACTCTGGAAATATTTACAATAACATTGTACCGCACTTGCTACTGAAATAGTAATCTTAAGAAATCATATATCTAGTTAATGTTAATGAATTTGAAATTGCTTGGCACTTGAGCTTAACATGAGGTTCAAAAAGGTTTTACTGTGAGCTCGTGCACTTCAGTAGCACTTAAGTTTGTAGCCTATCGATTATTCAAAACTATGAGATCTAATTATAACAGAAATTTGCGTAAAAAATTAATTTTTGAGTGCGCTTAGAAGATTAATATACAGGTACAAACTTTAGTTTTAGTTTTTTTTAGCCTAGCAGTTTATGTCAGATAAATTTTTTTTTTTGATACACTAGTTAACTAGTAGTTAATTATACTTGAATGATACTCATAAAAATATGAATTTTCCTATGGTCACAATTCTTCTAATCCATCCTTCTAATTCATCTATACTATGAAAGTAGATAATCTGGACATTTTTGATATACTTGACCATGGTGATGGTCACTCCAATCCTTTATTTTCTTTCAGATAAAAAATCCGGTCAGATAAGCATCCAAAAGAGCAATCCAAGTGCAAATCAAGACTCAAACACCTGTAGTGAGTATCTTAAGTCCAGAAGAATGCTGCCAGATGATCGATCTTATGAACTATTTAGTTGCATTTCGTGAAAACTATCAGATAATTAATGATTTCTCTTCTCGTTCCAGATAAGCCGGGTGGACACGACGCTGGAAAGTCCGTAGCAGCTCAAGCACCTGCTCCACCTACAAACCGTTCTCCTCCTGTACCGGCACCTGCTCCATCAGTGTCATCCGGCGGATCCAACCAAAATTCACAGAAACTACGTGAGCTACAAAAGCTTGTACAGCAACTGTACGTAGCACAGGCTCAAGTTCAACTGGAAGCTACTGAAATCCAACGAGCTCAAACTATAGCGGCTGCAGCGCAACAAGCCTTAGAGGAAGCAGGCAATAATGTCCGTGTAATCACAGCTGCACTTCATGCTGCTCAAGAAACTGTAGCAGGAGCTGCGCTTCGAGCTCAAACCGCTCAACTACAGCTAGCAGCTCACGATCAATTACTTTTTACGGCGCGACAGAGAGTCGATGCTCTTTCTGCTCAAATGGTTGGCCTACAGGCTGAGGAGGGAATCGGTGAGAACAAAATAGTTGTAGACATCCCTGCGCTATTGGCAAAATTGAAGGAACCTTTGCCGGAGAATCAAAAGCCAACACCAGTTCCATCAATTATTGGAGGTGGAGGTGGAGGTGGTTCAGCACCAGGTGTTGGAGCTGGTTTACGACCCGTACCCGACCCATCGAATGAAAGGTCGGCAGACGCTAATAAATTTTTCGACCAGCTAAAAATCTGGAATGAGCAGAACGCTCACAAGAATGCCGAATCGGTAAACGAGAAAAAGGAGAATCTATATGGAGATATTCTGTCCGATGGATCAAACGTTGATTCGCCAAAATTCGATGACAGTTTACTCGAGGATAACGTCGAAAATGCTCTAAACGACGAAATACAAAAGCCAGCTGTTGCTGATGCACCTTCAAAGTCAAACTCAAAAACAGACACTCTAACTGAAGACGATATTAAAACTCTGGTCAATTTCATAGTGACCACTGGACACAAGCGTAGTCCGCAAGGGCATGCAAAATCGTTAAGTGATGACAACAACGAAGATTCGGGTCCCAAAGCTGAAAACGAAAAGTATTTCGATGATTTTCTAAACAGCATTCGAAATGCGGAAATTGAAAAACCCGAAAGTCGAAATTCACCACAAATAGCAAAGGAGTCTGCTTCAAAACCTGCTGTATTCGATTCAAAGCTGAGCGATCGAATACTGAGCCTGCACGGAAGTCTTTTGCACCCGCTTTTGACAAAACAAATCGCGCAACCTGGCGATCAGGATGCCTCAAAAGTTGACCTATCCGATGATAATGATATGGATCTGGACTATAAAATGCCGGACGCATCAAATGAAAATTGTCATTTGCCATTTAAATGATTTTCAATTACATCTAGTCTTCTTTACAGATATGCACAATTTTTAAGAAATTTATTTTTACGGAGTTTTATGTTGTAGTTTTAGACATGCTTATTACTCGTGCATTTGTATTGTTAACTAAAAACGACAAATATATTCTACACTTTCTAATGCCAACGCTGAACTTCTTCTTCAAAGGCGCCAGGCGAGCTAAATCCGGCCTTGAAATTTTCGATGTTTTTTTTGATCGGAATTTTTCAAATCAAAGCTTTTAAATTTTGGGTTTTTTCCGAGGATTACTTCCTATCATGTCGTCCAAACCCGGTAGAGTCTGGATTGCATTTTACATATTCTCTGCACACTGTGTCGTCACAATATATCTGTAATTCATCATTGGCATGAAGTAAAATAAACCAAAAATGTTGCTTATAATAAAAGTTTTAGTCTGTGAATTAAGAACAGACACAGGCAACGTAATCTACCCAAAAATCAAAGGGGCAATGTATGCCAAGTAAAATTGCGATTATCATCGAAGAATTGCGATTAATTGCAATTTAATAATATGAGAAGTTACAGAAACGAACTGTAGACCCATGAGATGGCGAAATTTACAAAAACATGAAATATTGGCATTACACCTTCCTGAGGGCAGAGTACTGAAAAATCGAGAATTTGATTTTTGTCGATTATATAAAAAATGTAAGTAAAAATTAAATTTAATATCTAGTCAGAGCTAAAAGATATGACGAAATTTGTGAAAATATAACCCCTATACTCGTATTTTTTCTAGTATTTCTAAAAAAATCTATACACCCACTGAGTCGGGGTTAAATTTCTGACGACTAATAATTTTGAAAACGATTACAGTCCCTGAACTTCTCCTTCTGGATAAAAAAAATAAGAGAAGAGATAATACAAAGTCTGTATAAGTACAAACCTATTCCATATCTCATATGATTTAAGAGATATGTCATAATTCGTAAAAACGTCTGTAACCTTTTCAAACCCTCTTAGGAGTTGACAAAAAAAAATCATGAAATTGGTTATAGGCGATTATATAAAAACCCCGTAGAAGTTAAAACTTATTCGATACTTAACTAGATCTAAGGGATATGACGGAATTCGTTAAAATGTATGCAACTACTTTACACCCTTTAGGAGTGTAATATGAAAAAGTACCGCAAACGGTTTCTTCGCATTTATTTGAAAATCCAGTAGACCTAAAGGTGCTCTTACACGAGCAATTTTTCAAGCAATTGATTGTTCGACGACTAGTGGAGCGATTAATGGAGCAATACAGAACAATATCATGTTAAGTGCGGCAATATTTCGGCAATGTGGCAATGTTTTCATAGATTGCTGGTATTGGCCGCCCTATAGTTGCTGTATTTCCACTGACTTGGAAAATTCCGAGCAATTGTCCTCGTTCGGCGATCCAATTGTCAAGTTTTGTTTTGAATTTTACATTTATTTGTCAAGTTTCGTGTTATAATGGCTTGGAATTCAAATATTTCCAAGGTTTATTTAAGTTCTAGATTTGTTTGTCAAGTTTGCTTTCGTGTTGTTCACAGACTGACCAAATTGCTAGATATTGGTCAATATCACTCATCACAATTCAGCAACGAATTGATGAAAAGTTCATCCACATCGCCTGTTGCTATTGTTGCTATGTGTTGCTGCATATTTTCGTGACGTCAAAATTGACGAATATTGCTGTAAATGGAGCAATTTTAATCGCTTGTGTAAGAGCACCTTTAGTGATATTACGAAATTGGAAATATGCACCCTATTTTCACAGACCATTTTTTTGTCCACTTACTTAAATTACCACTCCAGTACATCTGCATAGATGTAACTTTCTAGCATAAGCCGTTTTTGAGATGGAAAAAAATATTCCCTGTCAAAAATTCTATTTTTAGAACGTGATATATGTTAATTCAAAGTTTCAGCTACCATGATTAACGGTTTTCGAAATATAAAAATTAGATTTTTTTCTGTCCAACCTCCACCATATCTACTATTACCCACCACCTCCACCTCCACCTCAAAACTTCTTTTCTAGTGGGGATCTGTTCCGGTAGTTCTTGAGATATCGAGAAATATTAAAATGATTATTTGAAACATAGAGAAACTCAATTTCTCTAAATGCACTTGATCGGAATTTTAACATACTTGACAATATAAGAACGGATTTGAATTTTATCCAATGTACGAACCCTGCATGTTTTTAAAAGGGCATGAGTATGTTTGAACGAAATATAACACGCATGAATTTTATATATACTACTACTTTGTTTTTCTCAAATTCAGTATTTCACTAAAAGTGTGAAAATATTTTTGTAGTTTCAAGCCATTGTTTACCCAACCCACGGTCAGCTGGGAAGCATTTGCCAGTTAATTTTCAAAAACGGGTACACATTTTGAGTATGGCACTAGTCAAAGATAGGTTCGGTTAGGTAGGTGGGTCACTAGTTGCAAAAATAGTGAGAACATAGACCGCTATTTGTGTCCGTTGTGATCCCACTGCATCATGGCAATCTAAGCGTTTCTGGCCTGAGTTTTTTGCTCATGGCCCTTTTTATCTAATTTTCAAGAACAAACTGAGCTCATTGGCCACGATATTGTTCTGTCAAGTATCGTCAACAATTGCCATCTAAGGGCCATTATTACAATCTTCAGTTAAACTCTAACTTGCAATTTAGCCGGAATTTCGTATAAAAATTGGTCAGTTAAAGTTCCAGTTAGAACGTAACTGAACATCCACAGGTTTTTTGTTGGTTCCACAGGTTTTTGCCGTTTCGATGCGTCAAATGGGGATTTTGCGAATTCAGGTAATAAAGCTAGTAGAAATAAAAGAAGTTGTTATTAATTAGGTATACTACTAAAAAAGTTTTTAGCAGTTACCTTCTGAAATATTTACATACGGTAGTTATTCCAACATACAAATATCAAACGAGTTATGTGTGAAAATTGCAACTAAACAACGTTTTTGGTCTAATAATTAACTCCGAATCGTATTGCAACTTTAATTGAAAACTTTATATGTTTAATAATAAATTCAGCTTTAAGCAGTATTTCAAAATATTGCAAATCAAATTTTTGAATTGTGTAGTCACTTTAATTGCATCGTTATGCACCATGACCTAGCGATAATTTCACAGACGAGAAGAGCTGTTATTGATTTTTCACGGCTTGTAAAATGTTATAAATTGTTAAACATTTCAATTTGCATGATAAATATTTTTAATAACCTCTCAACAACGAAAAAATGTGCAGTTTCTCAAGATTGCACTAGTTTTGTTTTGTCCGGATACCTACCTATTATTTTATTTCATCATTTTGCCAATCAAAATGTTGATGAACTTTTCCAGTTGTAACACTTTGATCAATTTTATGATGATTAATCAAAAGTTTTGGCGCTCAGGAAGTCGAAGTTACTGCAATCGCATAATAACTTTCACGTCAACAAGCACCCAATATGCTTACTAGTGTAAGTATATATAAGCTTTTTGATTTGTTTCGCTACTAGTTGAAGAAATTTGTCCATTATTAATTAGATTTTTTAGCGTTCCAATAATGTATAAGGTGGGGGATTTAGGTACTAGATAATAGTTCGAAAATTAACTTGTCATGATCTTCATACTTTAAATTACATTTTTCCCACCGATCAAAAATGGGTCGAGTTTGACCCACATTACTTCCAAGCAATTGCAAAATTCGGTGTACGTGCAGTACAATGAAAGTTTTAAAACGAAAGATTTAAGCCAGAAACTTCATGTTTAATTGCAGTGAGAGATAGCAGTTATTGCTTTACACTCTTTGCTATGACAAAAATACCGACTGCAGAATGTCGACTAAATCAACTTAGAAAAATAGAAGAAAAGGCATACAAATATGTTTTGTATCATTTTCGTACTAAAACGATTTCAGTTCTAAACATTCTCTACTTAGTTCCTGTATGATCACTTCTAGGGCAGACAGTAACAGCGATCTGAAGACCCTGCTGTTTCCAATATCATTTCTGTTCTTAGAGAGATGAAAATATACAACTTCATGGTTTATCGATTAGCGTGCTTAACATTTTTAACTACTCGTATTTTTTGCAAAAATTAATAGAAAATACTCCCAATAGATGATGGATCCGGCATCAAAATTGTGATAGAAAAAAGATCAATCAGTTTCGCTTAAACGGCTGCATATTTTCTTTACAAGGGAAGCATTATGTGGTACAACAGAATTTCAGCGTACATTCAAAAGAAGTTTGCAAACATACTCGGGACCACGTGTGCGCATACACGTGTCTGTACGTGCTACGGATTTCGCGAATAGGTTTGGATCGTAGAGTAATTAGGAAAGCAAGTTCCTGCGAACGACCGAAAAATATTTATAGAGAAGAGCCATGCATCCAGCATTGCTAGTGGGCTCAAGAGAGTTATAGGCAGTTGGCGTCATCTACCAATTGAAAAGCTCTTCATTGTACTCTTTCCAAATTAAAGAGTGTGGAAATCCTCTTGTGTCTATATCCAGGGACGTCATTTGTGGGGGCAGGGGGGCATTTGGCCCCTTAATTATTTTTTATTACATATAACATATGTATATTTATATGTAAAAATAGATATATACATAACATCTTGCCCCCCCCCCCCCCCCCCTAGGAAAAACTGAAATGGTGTCCCTGTCTATATCTGTCCATCGGCCCATCTGTCCGATCGCAGTATATCTCAAGAAGTGTTGATCATTCTAGTTACAATTATCCGGATGTTCGGTTGAATTTGTAGGAAATAATTCATTATTGGGAAAAATCGTTCTAGTCCGTCGGATAGTTGCCATACAAAAGTCCTTAGAACAAGAATTTACGTACTTTAAGCTTCGACTTTGATATTACAAATACGTTAATTTTCCAACAGTTGCAGATAAATTTATGAACACGAAGGAAAGTAGATGAGTCGTTCATATAGATATCCTGTAAAAATTTCGCCACAATATTTCACAATAACTGAAGAAATAACCATGAAGTCGAAATTTTATACGAATTAATAGGACGAGTTTGCTAGTGAACAAAAAATACCTTTATTCTTTCGGTAGCTCTAATAAAAAGTCCTTAAAACAGATGTTTGGGTTCTCTTGCTGAAATTAAAGTTTAAATTCGTTTCAGCGATCAAAAATGTAGGAACAAGAAAAATGTTAGCTGTTGGCATTATGGAAGCTGTAATTGTATTGATAGTGCAGATCAAAGATCATTAATGAAAATTAAAAAGGGCAGCGGTGAGAATGTATAGCGTTGAAAGAAGCTTGAATTTATTATGGATTTTGTACGCGGTAGACCATAAAATGCAACCACTGTTTGACGATTGCATAAAAACAGTCAGTTCAATAAATTTTGGAAAGACTGAATGTATGAACATATACAGTTTAGTGAATTATATCCAATCAACTATAGTTTCAGTAGTAGTAAATTTCCTGATTCAATTATCATATCTCCTTTGTTTAAAAATTATGATAAGAAATACATTTTTAACTGCAGACCGATATCTTTGTTATCTAATATTAGTAAAGTGATTGAAAAAGCAGCAGAAAATAGAATTATGGCGACAATATATCAGCACGAAATCAATTTGGTTTTTGATACGATCATAACACACAAGACGCAATTTCCGTATTAAATACGAAAATTACTAATGTCTTAGATAACGGCAACAAATATTATGCAATTCTACTAGATTATGGGAAGGAATTTGACTATATTCCCCACGAAAAGATAATTTTCAAACTACACAAAATAAGTATAAACTGTAAATAGATTGACTGAATAAGAAAATTACCTGAGCAATCGTAAGCAGTCAATTAAAATTAGCAATGTAATCGCGAACCACTTATTGCTGAATTTGGTGTGCCACAAGGGACAGTTATGGAACCAAAACTACTTATTATTAACATTAATTATTTATATAAACAATTGGTGGAGGGTTATTCATTTTGTTTTTGCAGACAACATTGTTTTGTTTCTGGAAGATAAGACCTGGGAAAAAATTTACTATAAAAATAAATATCAGCCTTTAAATATTAAAAGAACCATACATTACATTTTCTGTGACCAAGGCATACTTTAAGAAATATTAGGATTTTTGCTCTTTTTACCCCTAAAAAAGAGAGGAGTGGGAATGGAAAAAATGTGTAATAAGTCTAAGAAAATCTGAAAAATTAAGAAGAATTATTTTTAACTTCAATCTCTATTTAAAGGGTTATCCCGTGAAACCATGCCGCATAGTCAGAAAAACAATACACTCCAAAATAAAATGTAGAACTTTTCTACAATAAAGTCAAACCACGTGATAGAACAGTGAATTCAGAATTGATTCACCAATTGATTGCGAGTTCGCCGATGAATTAAGTTTCTGTCAGTTCTAATTCACTTGAGACTCGCCGTGATTTCACTAGAATTAAGCTTGATGATACCGAAAAATGCTCTTCTTACGGGCTTTTGGTGAAGTCACTTAGTGAACTCGAAATGAACTCACGAAATTGGTTTAGTTTAGAATAGACTCATAGAAATAGATAGACTCATTGACTAAAGGCTAAAGAATAGATAGAAAAAGATGTGAACGAATTCTTCAAAAAAAAAGAAAGGAAGAAAAGACCTGCGAAACTTATCATGTTCGACGGAAACCGCGTCAAAATTTTAAACTATGAAAACATGAACAATGTCGTAATTCTCGAAGTTGGAGGTAAAGTTGCAATTCCGAGGAATAAATACATATAATAAATTTGACTATTTATCACATAGTGAATTTAAAGTAAACATTGCTATGGTATACCATTCCCCTTTTCGATCGAAATCATAGAATATAATCTGAAGTGAATTTTGTGTATTCATTTGTGTATCTATCACATACTGAATTTAAAAAGCTTCACTGTTTCACTTTTTCATCACTGCTTCACTTTTTCATCACTGCTTCACTTTTTCATCACCAATAACTCATTTATGTATACGGGAGAAGTTAAGAACTGAAGTTGATTTTTATTGACCTATTGGATGGCTTCACCTTTTAGTCACATGGTTAAGAAATAGCGAATGCAATCGGTGTATGATTATTTAGTGAGAGCGAAGTGAATATTGATGCAATGAAAGCGAATTTACTTTGTAAACATTCACCTTATGGTAAACTGGGTATTATCTATGTATATATAGATACCCTTCGATAATGTATCCTCCCTGAGGGCAGATCTATCGACACAAATCGGATGAGATCATTGCAAATTAAAACAAGTGAAGGTACTACTCGTATTTGCGTCGAAATAAAATCTAATTAGGGACAGTTGCGATAGTCATGAGTTGGGTACAACGAATTAGTTTTTGGAGTGTTTGAGCGTTTGAAACCGATTGTCCGCGAGAATACAACTAAGGACGCTTGGGTTGGAAGCAGCAAGTTTGTTGTCAAAGTATTACATGGAACAGAGGTACTCTAGCATTAAAGTAAAGAAGAAGAAATAGAAGTTCATCAACAAATTTGTTAAAGCTAACGTATCGTATTTTCTTTTATTTCACGTAAATTTTTTTTGTATAGTGATTCAACTTATAAAGACAAAATGAGGTCATTAAATAAGGATAACTGGCTGGGTTTAGCTGGGTCCCGTGCGTACCCTCAGAGCAAGGGGTTTTCATATCGGATTTCACCAGGAAATCATACATAGTGGTCTGGTATATCGCTTACTAGGCACAACCGTAACATTTGACTATGGTGGCATCAGTGTAACTCCGTCAAATTAATGTCATTGAAATAAAACCAACCTGAATCTGGTTGTGGTTAACAATAAATTCAATAAATATAATATTTCTTCAATAACCACAATTTCGATCGTAATACACATTCAATACATTGCAAAAAAAAAACTAAAATTAAAAGAAGATTAATTTTTGCATCATAAAGTCAATAAAATTCATGTACTTAATAAATTTGGGGCACACGGTCTAATAAAATTTTTTTATTGTTATTGTTGTTTAGCCTTAGAGACTTTACATTCCAAGACAAATAATGTTTGGCATATTCCCTCTTTTAGGAAATATGAAATATCAATATGATATTAGCTTTATACCATTTGAGTTATCTTGAACAGTTCTTGCGTCATTTTATTCAAATTCGGAACAATGTTCTTCGAAAAATCTTGGTTATATTTCGGTAAAACCTTATCTTCAACGACATCTGTTGTAGGGATATACTCTGAAATAGACGTTGTGATTTAATGACAAAAGTAGGAATTGATGATAATCTCTTATGGATTCCAAAGCAAAATATTTCAATGAACAATCAAAAAGTAAAAAAGTAAGTATGTAATTGTTTTTGAGTATATCAGGTTGAAAAACCGATTAAGATATTCTCAGAATATTGTGAATGGCACGGTTGGTAAGCTTACTTCTTAATTGACATTTCTTCTCTGACATTTAATGATGGGAAGTTTGTATTGTTTTTATTACACCGACAGGATTTCGATGAACTAAACGGAGTAATCGAAACCGTGCTCGGGACTTCACAGAATATACATTTGCGTTTTTAATTTTTCGACAGAATATGACGTAAACAAATGATAATATTTATGCCGGTGAATTGGTAGTTCAAACTAAATTTGATTCAACTGCGCCATCTGTATGTTGAAATTTAAATTAAGAACATATTAACTTAGAAGATTTCGACATTCTATTTGGATTAGAGTTTTCATAGTGGACTTACACTAAACGCTTACTTGACTTTATCCCCACAAGACCATCACAAACCGGTTTTTTGTCCGAAAAGTCGAGCACTATTGGACTTTTTCGTCGCCTGATTGGTTGATTTTTATGGTGGTGGTAAAGTCGCGGCTCAACGTGTTCGGTGTATATTCAGCATCATACATTTAGTCTTCATTAAGAGCCTGTTCCGGTAAAAAAAAACACCACTATTGATTCACTCCTTGACTAACCTTTGAACAGTATTGTTGCCGTCATACGACCGCATCAGATTATCACATCAGGTAATGAAGAAGTGTATGTATGGAGGCACCATTACCTGATGCTTTTCAAACAATGAATTGTCCAATTTGACTAGACTAAATACCAAACAGATTTCAAAATTATTTATGGTTTTCTGAAATAATGCTTACTTAACATATCACACAATTAATTCATAGGAGTAAAATTATATGCCCATTAAATAATATAAAATTGGTATGTTATAATATTTAAACATTCATTCAACAAATAAACAAAGTGAATTGTTTCAATTATGACCATGTTCAGTAATGTATGTATATAGTTTACATACTGTATGAAATATAATTACTAAACTATTAGCAAACAAACAAGTTTACCGCATACATTTGTCATATTAAGGTAGCCGCGATAACTACATATAAGTAATTGGGTTTCATAAAAAGACGACTAATGTAATTATTCAACTCTTAATTGCACCATTTTTTTGCATAAAAATTCCTGCATAATTTTTGTAGTATATTAATTAAATTATAACCGGAATACGAACTCATCCAAAATCAAAACAATTCATTAAATTATGAATAAATTTTAGAAGTGTGTTTCTTAATTAACCCATTAACTAAATCTTGTGATAAAATTTTTTGAATTTAATAACTGAATATTACTCTTAGGAAATGATGAATTTTCTCGTTGGAGAAATAAGTAGATCTGATTAGTTAATTTTATTATTTCAGGTTCAGGCAGTTAAGTATGGAACATTCTACAAATATGCATAACATGATATTTGTAAAATGAATAGTAGAAAGTGGAATAATTTTCGTCATATTCCACATAAATGCGAGAACATTAGATTACAAATGTATCAAGAAATATAACCCTTGTTTTGCATTTACTCTCTAAAAGTATTCGTTTGCTGTTTCAATCCAAAGTACCCGTTTGGTAGATTAAAGGGATTCCAAATTCGCTTAGGAGGACGTGAAGTTATGTGAATATACGAGTATATGCAATAGTATTAAAAGAGGTAGATATTGTCTCAGAAGAAGATGAATAAAGAGGTCTGTCGTCTGTCGACCTAAAGATGTGAAAGTGTTCTAGCCGTGATCACTCCGCGAACTTGGGCGGATGACTATTAATTATCCAAAGATTATCCGATGAAAATGTAAGACTCTAGAGAGATCAAAATACGATTCTGAAAGCTGAAAAATGTAATTTTATAGTGCATTGCTTTCAATACTATTGTTAACTTTAATAACAGATTCCTTATTGAGTCAAAATTTCACAAAACACAAAATCAGTGCAGCGATACCATAAAATCTAATTGAATGAGGATATTTTGACAGGATTTTTGTATGCCAGCTACTCGAAGGACCAATGGAATTTTTTTTCATATTCATACTGTTGCGAGCTAGGGGTTCGCCGGGATTTCAAGTAAAACACAATTCGTTTAAAATCAAAATAAGTGTTTATTTATTATTCGCACTATAATTCTTTTCGCACAATAATTTGCACTGTATGGCAACACTGCCCGCTTATTTATATCGCTTGACTCGATCACTTTCGCTTTCTACCAACACGGTCGCGTATACACGCTGGCTGTCACAGTCGACGTAATAAAAATTACTATCTCCTCGCTGAAAGCTTCACCTGCTTTTATACTAGCCGGTTGCAGTCTAGGATGTAGTTGAATATTCGCTCGGTGATGTGGATGTTTCTCGAAAGCTTTAGAGCTTTCGATTTTGATCTTCGTTCGGTGGTGTATGTAGAGGGTTCTAGTACATTGGAGAGCATTCGATAAGAAGGGAGATACAATCGTGCTGTTTCGCCTTATTTACTTCAGCTAGGTTCCTGATTGGGTTATTTTGCAACTAGGTATTCGGTTGTTGCTGTTTCCATTATGTGAAACGATCGAGTTGCGCGGTTGCGCGGTTGCCAGGTTTACATGTAACAATACCTTTAACTGCAACTATTATATTACAAGGCCAACTTATACAAAAATTCAAAAGTCGGAGCTTAGGGCGTTCCGAAGTTATTGGCCAATATTCCTGAACACGTGCTTTAAGGGCTTTTTGTATGGCAGCTATCCGAAGGAGTACGACGATTTTGCTCGTTAACGAATTTCGATCAAACTCAAGATTCAAAATTTCAAGATCCTAGGTCTAGGCGTTCTTGAGTTATCGTACGTATTAATAGATAAACGGACAGACGCACAGACGGACAGACGAGAAGCGGATTTGGACTTCTTGTCCACAAATAAAAAAAAACTAATATACATCTTTTTTCGGCCGAGGCTCCGTTCTATGTATTACAAATTTTTGGGTTGAATTAAACTTATAATACTCTCACATTTCATCCAAAGTATTAGCCGATTAAACCTATATAAAGGATAAAAGCGTATAGACTCATTAGATATGACGAAAACGTATACAAACTCATTAGATCCACCTAGGAGTTGAATTTCGAAAAATTCCAAAATAGGTTTTTAGGCGATTACATACAAAACAATTTCATATCTCATCAAATACTACAAATTCGTGAAAACGTAAGCTGCCCCTTTACACCAGCTTGGGGATGAATTTTGAAAAATCGTGAAATTTGTTTTTAGACCAGTACATGAAATGTCCGTAGAAGCAATAACCAATTGAATATCGCATTAAAACTAAGAAATGGTAGAAACTGTGAAAACATATTCAACATAGTTAGGCGGTTATATAAAAAGTATGTGAAACTAAAAACTAATCTGATATCTCATCAAACCTAAGAAATATGTCGAAAAATGTGAAAAGTATTCAACCCCCTTAAACCTCTAAAATCTTGAAATTAATATTTTGCCGATTATTTAGGCAACCTTAAGAAGTAAAAATCTATTCGATATCTCATCAGATCTTAGAAATATGTAGGAATTTGTGAAAATGTATGCAATCCCTTTAAACCATCGTGTGGGTTGGATATCAGGAAATCCTAACATTGATTGTAGCCTATTATATAAAAACTCTGCAGAAGTTAAAGCTAATTTTATATCTCATTAAACCTAAGAGATATGGCGAAAATTGTAAAAACGTATGCACCATCTTGGGGGTTGAATATCTGAAACAGACTTTTAAGTAAATATAAAGAAAGTCGTAGGAAGTAAAACCTAATTCAATCACTCCTAAGAGATATGACGGAATTCGTGAAAATGTTTTCAACCCATTTATACCCTCTTAGGGGTTGAAAAGGAAAAATCTTGATGAAGAGTTTAAGGCGACTATACAACAGGACCATGGAAGTGAAAAAAGTTATTATCTAATCAGAACTAAGGGATTTTACTAAATTCATGAAAGTGTATACAACACCGTCGCACCCCCATAAGGGTCGAATTAGACTAACCAGGAGGCTATTTGGGACGTTAATATTTAGGTTATAAGTCGCATAGTAACCTACAACGCATCTCAGCATTAAACGCGTTTCGGACTTCTACCCAAAAAATAATAAAGTTGTGCACAGACTGTTGGCAGATTTTTTGCGTATACGATGGTCAGATGGACATTTTTTTTGCTTTTTTTGAGGTTTACTAGTCCTAAAACATGGAAATACAAAATTAGCAAATTTTTTTTAAATGTTAATAAAGTAAAATATGTATTAAAAATAAATTTATTTGTCCGAACCTTGGTACTATGTAGAAGAACATTTTTGTTTGGATCACAAAGTTATACATTTCAAAAAATATGTGAAACAGAACTTTGGATTAAAATAAGAACCGCATATCTAATATATCTTCAGGGCAAAATAATTCTACAAGTTACTTTTCCTGAACAAACAAGTTGCAAATTCGTTGCAGTAATTTTTTTTGTTTACATGGGACCTTGACATTGTTAATACAAACCACATGAGAAAGAAATAGACTAATTTGTTTTTTGTCGATTAAGACCCTTTGAACTTTTTTAGCTTTTATTACCGCTGCAATACTTAACTTTGATTTACAAATAACAGAACCCTCACTACCAGGCTGAACCATGCTAAAAATGGTATGAATAAGGTGTTAAAGTCAAAAAGTTTAGTTTTCCAGAAGGAAAACTTTTGTAACATTAAATTGGTTAGCGTTATACTTAAAATAGCCAATTCATTGCTTTTTCTATTCATTAAAATTTTTTGCGAAGACATTTAATCACATCCACCGGAATTTCCTGTCTTCCAGTTAAATCACGTTTTGATTACGTCTGTATAATTCGATTTACCTAAAGAACCGATTAACCATACGAATGTTATTTAAAATTCGCAATGCATTATCCCACCAAAAAACCGCGTACACTAACTTGTTAATTTCGATTTCATGATAGCTGCCTATTGCTCTTACTTTTACTATAAATTGGAGCAAAGCTGCACCATCGTACATCAATCACAAGTAGTTCGCTTCTGAGCATACTTCAATTTAACATCGAAACATCTAAGAGACTCTAACCATGAAGACTGCACTCATCATTGTCATTGCTTTGTTCGGTAATTTAACATTTGGATATCTACGATCTTCGTAATAATTACACTTGGCATATATATTTTCTATAGGAACAATCAACTGCGGCCATATTTCCAGCTATTCTAGTTCGAAAGGAAGTTCGTATGGCGGCAGTGCATACAGCTCAAGTGGATTAAAGTCAATTGCCCAAGGTTCCGCAAATCAAGCTCATTCGGCAGTTGCTAATCAACACGCTGCCGCCAGGCAAGCTTCATACGTTGCCAAGAGTACCTTGGCCCAGTCGGCTTCTCAAGCGGCTGCAACAGCTCAAGCTGCACTTGTCGGAAAGCAAATTCTTCTGCAAAATCTCGAGGAACAAAGCGCCGAGGCCCATCAGCTCTACCAAGCTGAACTGGAGAAATTGAAATCATCTCAGCTTGCAACTGCCGCTGCTGCAGCGGCTGCCAAACAAGCATCCAGCCATGTTTCCGTGTTGACTGGAGCTTTGAACAGCGCTCAGGAGGCTGCTCAACACGCCGAAGGAGCTGCTCAACAAGCTGCTGCCGAATTGGCATCTCAAATTTCGATGGTCTCGCAAGCAAAGGCCCGTTTGCAAGCAGTCGAAGCTCGTTTGAACTCGGTTCTCTTGGAATATGGTGCAACTCAGGAAGCCGCCGAAAAGGCTTCCGCATCTGCAAGTGAAGCTCAAAGTAATGCTGCTGAAGCTGGTGCACATGCTACCCTTGAACTTCATGAAGCTGCCGAAAAACAAAATGCAGGACACAACCAGGCTTCTAGTTATACCGAAGTTGAGTATGTTCAAAACCATGGACATGGTCATTAAATAGACTTTTGTTTTACTGTTGAATATTATTAATAAAGTTATTACTTAATTTCGTATTTACGTGTTTTCTAATCTGTAAATCCCGTAAATGTTAGTTTTACTTTGGATTGGTGTCGATTTGAATCTGAATCCAATTTACATCTAATATCTTCCGCTATTTTTTTATATGAAATTCAAAAACAAATAATTTAGTACAGGATTGTTATAATTTCGACACCTCTCAAGATGTCTAAATAGAGGTTGTGGGTTCGAGCCCACTCATGGCGTGATCCAGTGCTTTTCTCCATATCCAGTTTTTCTAGTCTATTCAACAATATCCATTTCCCAAAAAATCGTATCCACCCACGATAATCTAAATACCTACCCCGGAAAAGAACACCGATGCTGAAGAGCTTCGATGAAAAATTTTAGAGCAGACAAAGGAACGTCCGGTCCAAATTCGATTAGAGAAATATTAGACCTGATTTTGACCGACGTGTCAAAAAAAAGGAAGGTATCTGAATCAAAAGCTTTTGAAATCAATGCACTAATTGCATTAAATGGAATGTAGTTAGTTCAATAACATCTTCAGATAAAATAAACGTGCAATCTATACTAGATCAGGAAGATTAACAGGAGACTGCAGAATAATACCCTAGGCAGACGACAAATTCATTCGGGGAATGATCATTCGCATTCAATAATCAACATTGACACACTTCTATCAAAATTACATTCAATCTGTCAAAATATTATTGTTGTGGGAATGCTCAATAAAAGTTGCCATTTTTGCATTGGCATGCGGCTACGTTTTATATGTTGAAATAGAGTGATACAAAAGTGATAATATGTCAGCAATTGTGAACGAAACGTTCAAGAGATTGATCGTAATTAATGCACACATGAAATAAATAGAAAAATTTGGACGGTGGAACACCTGATTTTTCACTTCTTTCACGGTAGTTTCATAGGCTTGACGCTAGATGGTCTTGCGAGCGCTTGAATGAATTAACAATTTATCTCGGAATTACCATTTCGCAATTGACGAATGGTAAAGTTGGAAATCTCCACCTGGTGGCAAAAAAACAACCCTTTAAGATAGACAAGTTTTTGTCAGCTTACTGTTATATGGCGGTTCGTGTGTAATTTTGTGATTTGGAGCTCGGGAAGTTTTCGATTCTTTCTTAATTTAATTATGAAAGACATAATAAAAATTTATTACGATCGGTGCGGTTGATAGTAAGGTATTCATTTCCGGTTCTACATTCCGAAAATGTTAGACTCAAACCCGCACAACGAAGTCAGAAAATGAACAATTTTTCTTTATGAACGGGCGGTATAAACTTCGATATAACTTCACAAATGTTTAATATTCCGAAAAAAAGAAATATGGAATAATTTTTAAATTATTTAAAAGGAACATAAACCGTTTTTCGTTACATTTTTCTTTCATTTTGGTGCTTGAAATTGGTTTCTGAAAAAAATAGATTTTGTTTTTGATATGTTATGATACGTTGGTCCTTCTTATTTAATTATGAGGTTCATTTAAATTCACTTCAAGCAATATTTTGGAGGAAACCACTTTTATTCGAGCTCAATCTCAATTTTGTATGAAAATCACATGCAACTGCCAGTTTCTGTCTATCTTAGAAGGTTCCGAAATTTGGATTCGTCAATTGACGAATGTACAGTTATTGATCGACAGAACCAAAAATATGGCTACGCTAACCATACAACTTATTTTCACAACTTAAATTCAATCATAACATATTTCGGAGAAACATAACCACAGTTGTCATAAACAAATTACAGGTTTTTTTCATGGTTGACGTAATTATACTACTTTAAGAGGAACAAAGTACTAAAGTTGAAACAACCAAACAACTGATGTAGTTATCACAGCCATTTTACGTGTTGTGTTATGATTGTGGCTACTATAAATACACAGTAGGGTTCTTTAAAAATTGCAACATCATATCATCATATTTACTCTTTGAGTGAAGGAATAAAATGCACTAAAAGTATATTAATAACCTCAGAAGTACTTACTAAGAAGTAAGAACACGTTGTGCAATAAATTTCAAAAAATAAAAATATGATCAATTTTTGGATAAAGATGCTCTAATATGTGAAAGCCCAATACCACTTTTCACCACAGTATGTCATATAAATTTAAATTAATTTGCAGTAACGAATAAAATAGTATTGTCCATAAAATAAGGACTTGTTTATTCAGGAAAACATTGATAACTCTATTGCTTGCAACCCTAACATGAACATTCTGGAAGAATGGGCATAGCTTCTTTTAGGTGGTTATGTTATCTAACAGTCAAGCTCGAGATATCAAAATTATTTATATTATATTGTATCGATATAAAAAACATACTGCAGTTACGATCGGCTGCAAGCCAATCGTATAATACTCTAGATGAATACTGAATTCCGATTTATATTGTAGTTGGGGATAAAGTAGAATTACGTGTGTGTATGTTATATGTCCTTTATTAAGGACTGCCATTAGATTGCTACTCAAAACTAAAAGACAATATTCAGTGTTTAATTTCATACTTTGAACTGGGTAAGCCATTGAAAAAAATGTCCTTTTTGAAGGATTTTCACATGAGAGGTGCAGGAAGAACTGACTCACTCGATTTCTTACATATTTATCCTTTTCCTTGGAACCATTCAAAAATTAATGTGTACAAAATTTCAAATTCGTAGCTTGAAGCGTTCAAAAGTTATCAGAAAATATTGTTGAACACGTGTCTTAAGGATATTTTGTATGGCAGCTACCAGAAGGAGTAAAAGGATTTTGCTGACTAGTAAACTCGAACTTCGTTTTCACTTAAAACTAATTTGTAAAAAATTCCAAGTTGATAGCTAAAAGATTACTTGAGTTATAGTGAGTTCCGTAAATTAAGTGAAGACATTATGACAGGATATTTGTATGGCAGCTACACGAAGGACTAACAGGATTTTCTTCGTAATCATATATTTAAATCCCACTATTGCAAAAATAACACGTACAAAATTTCAAAGTCGTAGCTTAAACCCTTCTGAAGTTATCGACCAATATTCTTGAACACGTGTTTTAAGGACATTTTGTATGGCAGCTACCCGAAGGAGTAGGACGATTTTGCCCGTTAACGAACTTAACCTTACAAATTCAACCAAACATCCAGAATCAAAATTTCAAGATCCTAGGTGAAGGCGTTCTTGAGTTATCGTGTTCACGGACAGACGGACGGACGGACGGACGGACGGACGGACGGACGGACTGACGGACGGACGGACGGACGTCAAGCGGATTTGAGGTTTTTGGCCTAATGGATTTTAAGGCTTGGTTCTATGCGTTACAAACTTTTGGGCTGGATTAAACTTATAATACTCTATATGATTTCATCTAGAGTATAAAAATTATTACCCTGGAAACAATTTTTTTTACATTTTAGGATTAGTAGATCGTCAAAAAGAAAAATGTTCAGTCCGTCTGAAAGCTGCCCGCTGATCGCAAACTTTACCTTTGAAGGCTCATAGATCCCAAACGTTTTAAGCTGTTAAGTTTAATTTTACTTCATTCTTTTTTAATAATAAAGTGTTAGTTTTGTGATCGACCTGAAATTTCCAAAAACTTTGCTACCCGGAAATTTTATAATTTCACATTTTAAAACTAGGAAACCCCAAAAAAGTAAAAAAAACATTTACGTCTGTACGCTGTAGCTGTAGAAGCCGTACGCGAACTGTTTGAAGGCACAAGACGGTTGAGATACTAAGTTAAAATTTTTTTGATGAGTAGATTGGGTGAGCCTCTACGAGTGGTTGGAGGGTTGGGGTTGTGAGGGGAGAGGTAGGGGAAGCGTTTTAGATTAAAAATTTTTTTTTCTTGATCTTATAAACCACTTATGCTATGAGACTGAAGCTAAGATAATGGACCCAAAAAAATGGTCGATAGAAATTTAGGGGTGTGGAAGGAGGGGGGGGGGGGGGAAATAATGCTTCGTAAACGCTCTAAAGCTGGAATCGAAACATTCTAAAATCCATATCTCCTGAACGGTTGATGTCAAAAATTTGAAACTTTGTGATTGTCTTAAAGCATACTAGGAACCTAGACAAGGACTAAAATTTGGTGAGTGCCAGGTGTGGTATGGGGTTGGGGATGAAATTGTACCAAAAAGATAAGATTTGGTCTGTCTATATAGGATTACAAGAAGAGTCTACTAAATGAAAATTTTTTATAGGAGAGGTGAGTCAAAGAAAAGGGGGAGGAATATCAATTTTTCCAAAAAAAAATTGTGTATTTTAGGAATCGTACCAGATATGATCTTAAAATTTTACTGGAGTTAGGCCCTAGCAGATTTTGGGGGTGGTGTGGTAGTAGGTTATGGTAGGAGGGGGTGGAAAGGAGAAAATTATAATTTGTATTTCCAAAAAGCCGGAAAGAATAAAATGTTACGACTATATAAAGCCACTATAGCGACATCCTAGAAAAATAAATTTTGTGTTAGAGGATGCAAGATACGGGGGTAGATAACTTTTTTTATCTCAATAAATGCATAAAAAGAGTTTCGGGGTGTTGGTAGATTTTTTACTCCTACGTGCGTTTTATAATAGCTTTAAAGAAAGTTTCAGGGTTTTTATGTACTCAACCTTTAAGGGGTGTAAGAGCTTGTAAGTCTTTTAAAGTAATTTGAGAAAGACTTCTACTTTTGTTATGCTGGATGAACCCTTTTCTGATTGATGATTTTTGCTGGGACGAGTGTGATGAGGAAAGCGTGGAAGAGTTGGAATGAAGGACTTTTAATCTAATGTCTCAAATGTATAGAAAGTTACAACATAGAACTTTGGTATGGGAATATTAGTGCTAAATGCGAATATTACAAAAAAATAATTTTGAAAGGCATAGTTATGTGTGGAAGGGGGACGAAAAATTTACTCTTTTATATCTAATTTCAAATTTTGAACATTTATGTGAAGTTCGAATTTGTTTGTTAAAAAATTTGGTATATTTTTTTGATTTGACCGGCAATTTTGGTAAAAAAACAGAATGTCTTAGAATATTTCCTATATTTTAAGAACACTTTCACCTATTTCCCTTTAAGTTTAACTATTGCTAGACTATATTGATGACCAGCAGTAGTATACTTTTTGGATTCATTCCCCGTGGCGGGGTTGGTAATAAAGCTAATACTTGAGGGTTTATATCTCAAAAGCGGTAAAACTATGTAAGTTTAGTGGGTATTAGCAAAATATTAAAAAAAATCTGCCAACCGTCTTGCCGTAACTTTAATTTTTTTAGGTAGAAACCGGGAAGCGTTTAAACTTCAATTGCAGTGCATTACTATTACTATTACTATATGGTATTTAGACAGTTTAGTGAATCAGATTTTTCTTTAACTTATAAGTTTAAAGAAGAATTTTTATGTAGCAATGTATTTTCTTGAGATAATATTTAAATTTCATGGCGTAACAATTTATAATTATGAAACTCTGTAATTAAAACTTCTCGAAATTGCATTACTCGTATGTTAACAAACAGTCGACCTCAAATATTATGCAAGCCATAAAGAACTGAAAGCATGAAATGCACTCACCAAATTAAAATCCTCAATTTTGTGCGATTAAAGTGAACGAACTTCAACAATACAAAAATGCTAGGAATTTGGTCCATGGCGACCATGGCGGCTTTCCAAATCCGATTTATTTAAAATATTCATAAATCTGTAACAAAGCAAAAACTAATCCTATCCTACTGTGCGCCTAGACGAATCAATTGCTGTGTAATTAATGTAAGTTTGCTTAATAATTTTTGTACATTATTTTGTGGCTATAAATTGGAGCAAAACCATATCAACGGAATCAGAAGAGAAAAGCAAGCAAAATGAAAATCACTGCTCTGACTATTGTTGCACTTTTTGGTAATTTCCTAATTAATGTTTCCAAATAAATTTATAACAACAAAATATATTAATTTAATATGCATGTTCCAGGATTGGCTCATTGCGGGCACATAACAATTGGTGGTCACGGAAAAAACTATGGCGGGTCGAGTAGCTACAGTGGAACTGGACTAAGGACTATTGCACAAGGTTCTGCACATCAAGCCCATTCCGCCGTTGCAAATCAACACGCTGCCGCCAGACAGGCTTCATATGTCGCCAAGAGTACTTTGGCCCAAACAGCTTCGCAAGCTGCTGCAACCGCTCAAGCTGCCCTGACTGGCAAACAAATTTTACTTCAAAATTTGGAAGAACAAAGTGCTGAAGCCCATCAAAATCTTCGTGCCGAACGTCAGCAATTGCAATTGTCGCAAATTGCTGCGGCCGCAGCTGCAACTGGAGCTAAGGAAGCTACTGGACATGTTTCAATTTTGACCGGAGCACTAAACAGTGCTCAATCTGCTGCCCAACAAGCTGAAGAAACTGCCAGGCAATCAGCCGCTGAATTGGCATCGCAAATGTCAATGGTTTCGCAAGCTAAGGCTCGACTACAAGCGGTCGAACAACGTTTGAATGCGGTTCGACTCGAATTCGCTGCTACCCATGAAGCCGCAGAAAAGGCTTCGGCATCTGCGCAAGAGGCTCAAGGCAACGCAGCTGCAGCTGGTGCACATGCCACTATTGAATTACATCAAGCGGCGGCCAAGCAAAGCTCTCACGAACTATCTCCATCGGGATATTCAGAGAGTCTAGGACACGGGCACGGCCATCATTAAGTTACCATAGTAAAATAGTATAGTAAAATTGTTAATTTTAAAATACAGCCAAAACAAACATTTTTGCTTTTTAATGTTAATGGCGTTAATTTTACTTGTACTCTTCAGTATTTCAGCGAAATGTGATATTACAGTTTTTTCAATAAAACGGAATCCATCCTTTGACTTGGAAATTTATTTTTACAAATTGACATCGAAAAACAACATTTATTTTACTTATTGTTTTTTAACAATAAAACATTTTTCTGTATGTTGGTTTGTTTATAGACCCGTCATTCAATGATGCAATGAACATCACCTTGAAATGGGATAAGTTGTTTGAGTCTATTCAATTCATACTAATGCTGGTAATCCTTGCGCTAAGATCATAATCGCGGGCTATTTTGGCGTTACATCAGACTTGACTGATTTTTAACGAGCTTGATCTTGAAAAAAAACTGCAAGCAGCCTGGACGCAACTTTCAAGTCGACACCAATGGAAATAACGTTCCAAATAGCCTAGTGATTATTTTCTTTAGTGTGCCAAATATGTGATCAATCAAACGCGTTGAACTCGATAGAGTTACACCATTTTTTTGTTGACCCGCGTTTTCTGAAATTGAATGAAAGCGCAGTCATTTTTTAGAGTTAAAAGAGGCTTTGCGTTTGCGATGCATTGAATTCATTGAATTGAAGTTTTTAATAATAACTACATCACATCGTCAATTACATCATTTAATTTTGGTGATCGTTCAGTCATTGATTCGGTAGATAAAACTAATTTACTAGTTTTGCTGACAATTCTAGACTACCGCCAAGCAACCATGTCGGTCATATCCTTGCATCCTCTCCATTTCTGCACTCCTGTTATATCAAGAATTCTACAGGTGCTCAATGTTAATAGGATCGCTGGTCCTGATGGCATCCCCTGAAAAATATTTCCTCCTCTGACTAAACCTATTCGCAACCTGTTCTAATCTCTCCTGTTCTACAGGTAGCTTCCCATGTGAAGTATAGTACTGTGTTCGGCGAAACGAAAACGAACGAAAAAGGTACCTTCGAAGTAGAGTGAAATAAATTATACAGTTCGCTACTAGATGTCAGTGAAATAAAAGAGCGCGAAATTTGAAAGAAATTAAAATATTGGCTAGAAATTACAATTCTGGCAAATAACACAACAATATATAGCTCACACAAAATTTCCCGAGCACAAACGAACTGAATTGACAGCGAACGGTTGAAAATTTTGAATTGTCAAATATTTCGCTTGTCATACAAGGGTACCGTATCCTTGGAAACAAAACTTTAACGAAACCAAGCGCCATCTATTAGTGACTACCGCAAATGTCCATTCCGCCCATGAACACAGTACTGAAAAACAAACGAAATACTTCGTCGCGAAAAATGAGCGAAATATTCATTTATATTATATGGAATTTGACAGTTCATTTCGTTTCGCTCGGAACACAGTACTAGGCTGAAGTAGCGAATATTCAGCCTATTTCCGAGAAAGGAAGCAAATCGAACCCCGCTAATAATCGCTCCATTTATATTACTTGTGTGCTCGCGAAATTAATAGAGACTGCTGTCAATCGCAAAATTATGGGCCATTTAAATTCACCCACGCTGATAAGCAGCCGATCTAATGACCTTACAGAGTGATGAAACTCATGACTTCCTCTCCTCGTTATGGTGATTGACTAGGACTAGGACTAGGTATCCAAAGCTATTGACGGAGTCTGGCATAAGTGTCTTCTTGCCAAAGTAGAAACAATTGGATCGGAGACCTCCCTGGCCCAATCGATTGAAAGCCATCTCTCAGAACGATCTGTACTAGTAGTTTTAGATAGCGTTTCGTCATATCTCTTCACAATTGGTGAAGGTTCTATTTTATGTCCGACTTTATTTCTCGTCAATGATCTCATTTTGTCAACTCCCGATCTGATCCACAGTTTTGGCTTTGGTTTTCGAAAATCAACAATGTGTACAGGATTTTTCGTTGTTCTAATTTTACTTTATTATTTTCTAATAATACAGTATTTCTTTAGCTCTTTAATACTAGACTTCTGAATTTGTTTAAGCGATAACCAGGACATTTCTCCTATCGGTTGATGAAATGACGATCGTCTGAACTCAAGCTTGTAAGAATAATTAGAATACAACAACATGAACATATAAATCATTATCAACTATCTTTGGATTACGGAATCATACTCACTCATCCTTGAATGGGTTTGTTATATTAAGTGGTATGGTAGTTACCCAACAAAATACTACCGGCATTTCCAGTAGGTCAGTAAACAAACCGAGCTCTTTACCTTTATGTACGTTTGCATGTGAATATATTTGTTGCAGCTCGCGATGGTTTATATTTTGCAGCTGATCTACAGGTGATGTAGATACGAGGGCAATCTTAGAATCTGGATTAGATTAGGGAATAGGGATGCTGCTACAGTGCTAGGCACAACAGGTTCTTTATATTTTGAATTAAATTGTGCAGGTTCTGTATTGAAACTCCAAGAAACTGCATTCAAGATTTCTCGATATTCCATTCGGGGTGCGTTATAATACTGAAATGCGGTGTAGGTTTCTATGCGACTGACAACCTAAAAAATAACCAGAAGGCTATTTGGAACGCTATGTTACTTTATTATTTTTTAATGATACAGTATTTTAGGTTGTCATTCGCATAGTAACCTACACCTCAGCAAAACTGCCGTCCTAAGAAGAAAGGGCGCATCTCCATTTTAGTAGTTTTGAGATATTTAGGTATTACGTTTTTTATGTTTGCCACCTTTAAAAAAAGAAGAAAGAAAACTTAAAAATAACTATTTAATCAATCACTGTCGACGTGAGATTGCTCTGCTGGTGTTTCTGGCAGAGATCTCCAAAACTCTAAGCGATTTGCTGGTAAAATGTCTGACAATTTTTGAAGTAAACCCGATTTTCGGTTTAATGTAATACCCCGTGGGACCGTTTTTGAAAGAGGCTTTAAAATACTAAATTTGGCAGGTTTTGCTTGCAAAAAATTGAAATCAGTGAATATATCTGATGCAAAATCCTTTTTAAAACTTAAAAAATTATTATTCTTTTTGAATTTAACTTGAACCATGTCTTTCAAATATATTCTTGGCACTTTTTGTTTTATTTTTAGTTGAGATAATAAGTCCTTGAATTCAAAGAAATTTTCAATATTCATCTCAATTATCTCAACTTTGCCGGAATTACTAATTTGGACACAAAGTTTAAAATCCGTTAGTCGTATATGCGCCTTTTTATCTAAGTAAGTGGCAGATACGACTTTTTTGTCTAGTAAACACACTAGACATGGTAGATGTGACCAATTTGCTTCCTGTTTTTCAGTCCTTTGCAGTTGGAAAACGACCTTTTTAGCTTAGCACAAAAATTATAAACTGATTCACGGTTCCAAATATGCCTCTATCTCAATTTTTGACATTTGGCGCTTGTGCCCTTTTTTCTTAGGACGGCAGAAAAGCTTTCCGTGGTCTGCGATTGCTTTCAACATGGATGTCCTCGTATGGGAGCGAAGGAGTGAGCTAATTTCTAAATTAAACTCACTCACTTTCATAAATTTTAGTACACGCGCGGATTACAAATTTCAATTTCAATTTATCGACTTATCAAACAATATTACTTTATTATTTTAATAATAAAGTATTGTTATCGATTTTTAAAAAAAAAAAATTTGCTACTCTGAAAAATTTTTTTTCCACGTTTCATGACTAATAGACACCAAAAAAGCAAAAAAAAATTTCAGTCCGTCTGTGCGCCGTCCGCCGTACGCCGTCCGCCGTACGCAAAACGTTTGAAAGCTTATAGCTCTCAAATTCTTTGAGCTATTAAGTTGCATTTTTTTTTGTTGTTAGACAGAGTTGACTCCTTCAAGTGCCCACCTTTTGAGTGGTGGGGGTGTGAGGGGGGAGGTGGAGGGAGGGTTTTAGACGAAAAGTTTTGGTTTCTAGATCTCAGTAACCGCTTAGGCTAGGAGGCTGAAACTTGAAATTTATATAGAGTATCGATAGTGGACCCATTTGCAAAAATATTGGTGATATGGTTGAAGGGGCGTGGGAGTGGGGGGAATAATAATGCGTCTGAAACGCAAAAAAGCCGAGATTGTAACATTCTTAAATCCATATCTCCTAAACGGTTAATGTCACGAAATTAAAACTTGATGACCATCTGTGGGTATACTAGGAGAATAGATTGGAAACAAATTTTTGAGTGGGGGCAGGGGCGTACGGAGGTGGGGGTCGAAAAATTTTATCTCACGAACCAATTGCACTAGACAAATAAAATTTGGTTTCTGTATTAAGGTTGACAAATAAAGTTTGCTGAAAGTAAACATTTTTAAGGGGGAGGTGGAGTATAGAAGTGGAGGGGATAAGAATTTTTCTAAAAAATCAAGTCTTATATCTCAAGAACAGTATATGATAGGTGCTTAGAATTTTTAACCAAAAGTAGGCCCAATAATTTGGGTGTGTGGGTGTAGAGGGTGAGGGTGGGGAAGGGTAAAGAAGAAAAAGTTCCGATTTTTATATCTCGAGAACCTATTATGATATAAAGCTGAAACTTGGTATTTGGATAGAACTTTAGTAGTAGCATGTTGAAAAAATATAATTTTTTATAGTGGTACTATGGTGCGGGGGTGGGGGGTGTTTTTCCTAACTATAGAACGGCTTATGCTAGAAAGTTGAAACTCGGTACGTATATGTAAGTCATCTAGAAAAGTAATTTAGATAAAAAAAATTTTCAAATATCTATTGGCGTACGAAAGGGGGCTAAAAAAAATGGTCAGTTAAAATGGAATGCATATATTTTCACGGCTTTTGTCATATCTATTAGGTCTTTCCAAATATTGAATTCATTTTTATTGTACGGATTCTTCATATAAATATCTAGAAAGTGTTTTCAGGATTTTTTTAAATTCGACCCCCACGGTTGTGTAAAGGGGCTGTATACATTTTCACGAATTCAGCCATATCCCTCCGGAGTGATTAGATATCGAATAACTTTTTACTTCCACGGGCTTGTTTAATAATCACCTAAAACTCGTTTTCAAATTTTTTCCTTTTTCAACCCCTAAGAGTGTATAAACGGGTTGAACACGTTTTCACGAATTTCGTCGTATCTCTTAGGAGTGATAAGACATCGGATTGGTTTTTACTTCCTCGAGCTTTCTTTACATATATTTAAAAACCAATTTCAGGATTTTTTAATATTCAACCCCTAAGTGGGTGCAAGGGGGTTGCATATGTTTTCACAAATTCCTACATATTTCTTAGTTCTAATGAGATATCAAATTTATTTTTACTTCCTAAGGCTTCCTACATAATCGTCAAAAGTTGATTTCAGTATTTTTAGATTTTCAACTCCAAGAGGACGTAAGGCTTTCGACATATTTCTTAGGATTGATGAGATATCAGATTGGTTTTCACTTCCACAGACTTTTTATAGAATCGCCTACAAACGCATTTCCGATTTCATGTAATGGCCAAAAATCGAATCACGAAAAACCTCCTAATCGCGTATTAACTGATATTATACTATGACTTAGAGCTCTTCCCGGAGTATGACCCAATTATGTAATTCATATGTTATATGTGAAAGCCGCGTTTAAGTATTCTAGCGCGACACGAATCTAACCGCTTCCGGAACATTTTTTAGGTTGTCAGTCACATAGTAACCTACACCGCGTCCCAGAATTAAACGCATTCCGGACTTCTGCCCGAAAATAATAAAGTTGCGCCCAGTTTATTCTGCGTTCATTTATTTAGAATTCTATTATCCAATTCAAAATTCTATTACGATTAATTCTATCCGCAAATGATGAATCAAATTGGTGAATCTTACATATTGATGTCATACTCAAAAATATTCTCGACTCCATGAATAGAAATGTAGCAACTCAGAGTACTACAAAAAGGTCAAGTAATAGCCTAGCAATTACTTTTTGTATGATGCACTTTCTTTTTCCATGCCCAATTTTTGTTTACAGCCGTGTCTAGTACCAGCAGAGCTACAATACAGGAAGTGCCCAGATTCATTTCCCATTTCCAATAATAACAAATTACTGTTTATAGGTATTTCACATATTCGTATTTCCGAAAAAGGAAAGTTAAAAAATATTTTGCTGCTAAAATTTTGTCAAAAATCATCAAATGATAATGCAGAAAAATTCTTTATAAATGAAAGAAATACCGAATTTATCAACAGACGGTTACTCACTAAGTTGATAGCAGGTCTAATCGTATTAAATTCAAGATGAAAGCGGTAACTTTAATTGCCTTAGTTTTTGGTAAGAAATCATTTTTTAGTTTAATTGTTTATAAAGATTTACTTACTTCTTTTTGTTTAGAATTCATATGCCTTACTCAATTTGTTCTTGGAATTCAAGAAAACGGATTAAGGTCTGTCCAATCATATAAGTCAGCTCGACAAGCGCACACAATGGTATCAGGCCATAGATCAACGTCGATGCAAGCGTCTTTTATGGCCAAGAGCGCATTAGCTCAATCATCCATCGAAGCAGCATCCACAGCACAAGCCGCCTTCTTTGGCAAGCATATCCTTCTCCGCGGCTTAGAGAAGTTAAGCCAACAGGCGCATCATTCATTTAACGCCGAAATGACACAATTAGAAATTTCGAAAAAAGCTGCTTCGATCGCACTTATAACCGCTCAACAAGCTGCCGAGCACGTTACAACTTTAGCGGAAACGCTTAACAGTGCCAAAATGTATGCAGAGAAAACTCAACAAGCGGCCGACTACGCAAACTCCGAGTTCGCATCGCAAAGTAAGATGCTGTCCAAGGCCAAGGCTCGTCTGCATGACATTGAGCATCGCTTACGTGCGGCGAGAAACGGTTTCGCCGAAACCCAAGTTGCTGCGGAAAAGGCAGCCGGCGCTGCACAAGAAGCTCAAAGCTTTGCCGTCTCAGCTGCAGTACTGGCCGCCATGGAGTTACAGCAAGAAGCTGCAAGGCTTGATTTCAGAAAAGACAATACTCTAATGTTGTCAGACGGGAATCGCGATCAATTTAATCATGTTGAGCGATCATAACAATTTCGTAATTAATTTGTTACCTTATGCATTTCATTCATATCTACTCCACATGTATATTTCTAAGATAAATTATTTCCAAAGATCCAAAGAAATTTCAATTGTTTTATTGTTTGATTAAATGTTAGTTGTTTTCCGGCGTCAGTAGGGTTTCTGGTGTGAAACCCCAACACGAAATCCCCGACTGTAGATTAATCGCTGTCCTTGAGGACATGACGGTTGGAAAACCTTCACTGGATACGCCAGTTTTATAAGATTGTGTTGGACTAGGTCCGAAGGAGCTGTTTCGTCATCGGAGGGCATAGACTCGTCAGAGGGTGTATCATGCCTACTATCCGAAACACCCTTACAGCTGGTGGAATTGCTGAGCATAATTTCTATATAGCGAACTTGAAATCAAATTTACAGTCCGCGACTTTTTAAACTTAGCTGCTAGCATTTTTGTTTTATTGTTTGTTAAAGATATAAGAAGTTTGATTTCTTATATGACCCCTTCAGGTGAATAGAACAGCAACAGTATTTAAAACGAGTTGCTGTAATTTTAAATTTTTTTCTTTCTGAAAATGAAAGAGTACATGGTATTGTTTGATTGGAAAGATTTGTCAATTAAATGGGATCGATCTTCAATTATGACACTATTTTGTAAAATAATAAGAGTGAATTAAATTTCGTGCAGCGCAATCGGCATGTTAAAGAATTTCGATTGTGTATTAAATTAAACAGGTTCTCACTGGAGTAACTCGAGTACCACAATTTAGCCTACTCGAGAGGTTGCAAACAACTGAATGATCGGAGAGGTAAGTAGGGTTTTCAGAGGATGTTTCCTTCGTAAATTTTTTTTTCAGCAGCTCGTAAAAAAACATAAAGCGGGTGTTAATTTAAACTTAATGACTGCCTGTAGGTATACTACACTAAAAAAAAAATCCTTGGTAACATTGACAAAAAGTATTTGTTGAATTTCAACAGTGCAGTTTTGTCATAATGATAAAAATATGTCAGCATAACAAATAAAAATTATTCAGTTTGATAAATTTTTGTTGTATTGATAAAAAATCGGCGAAATTCCAGTTCGTTCTTTTAACAAAAAATGTATTATCGAAATGACAAAATTTTCTTCCATATTGATCAATATTTCTATCAAATTAACAAATTTTTTGTTGGATTGGAAGAAACGGCTTCTGATAAAAATTTTGTCAGAGTGACCAAAAGTAAACTGCAAGATTTTGTTATATTCAAAAAACTATTTGTTAAATCAACAAAAAATTTTGTAAGAAAGATGAACACGATTCCATACGTATGAGTTCTAGTTCTATTGCGACCTTCGTGACTCACTGGTTGAATGTGAAAGTGGTCTTTGTAAAGTGAAAACTTTTTACAAATTATTTATTTATTTAAAGAATTTAGGAAAGTTCAAAATAATATGTTTCAGACGCCCATTCGAAGCGATAAAGAAACTTTATAGTTTTAATTAAATTTAAAATCTAAGACTTTATATGAAATGTTTTTTATGCAAAATTAGCCTTTCCTCTGTTAAGGCATTGGTGGCCCATTTAAAACTTTTTCATTCGTTGCGCTCTGATAGCACATTTGAATGTTGTGAAGAATCATGCACACGAGCTTTCGGAAATCTTAATAGTTTTAGAAAACATCTAAAAACAAAACATTTATTGGTAGAATCCGAGCTGCAAGATTACAATGAACCAAGTTCAAGTACTCATTCTAATATCTTGCAACCAGATGTAGATTTAGATTATCAAAAACAAAATTCAGTTGAAGATAATCTGAAAAAAGTGACTGATACCATACACAAATGCGCTGCAGAATTTATTCTTTATTTGCACAATTTTAACAGTTTGAGTAAGAAAGATATCGGAAAAATACAAAACAAAATTAAAGATAGCCTGATAAACCCTATTTTAAATTGTCTTGAAAACGAAGTAAAGACATCATTTACAATACCCATTAGCAGCTTCTTTAGTGTGGCGTTCTTTACAAACGTTTTTTTATGGTATTGTAACGGCTTACGATAAAAGTCATCCTTTTATAAGCTTAATATGTAGTGAGCGATAATAAAAAAAATTTTATTTTTCATCTTATGTGATATATTATAATACTATTTTTCTTTTTGTTTTTTGAATAAATTTTTTTTTTAATTTTTTTCATTTATACTGAACGTTTTCATTTATTTTTTTCTTTTGGAGATATCCGTGTAATATTGTACCTAGGAAGTATCTACACTCAACCCATTTTGATCAAATTTCCAGGGAACGTGTAGAAGAGTCCCGAGATGGTTCCTATGAAGTTTGGTGCCAATCGAATCAAAAACAATTCTTTTTTTCGACATTTTTCAAATTTGTTCGCTATTTTAGTACCCTGGTGCTCAAACTGTTTATTTGTTTGTCCCTATGCCATCCATCCATACAAACGTGAGCGTATTCAATAAAACCATTGTCAATTTGACAAAATAAACAACAAAACACTTTTGTTACAAATACAAAAAAAATTGTTGATTTGATAATTTATTTTTGTCATAACTACAAAATTTTTACTGAACAATTTTTTTCTCAATTCAACAAATTCTTTTGTTATCTAGACAGTGGGTTTTTGTCAAAGAATATATGAAATTTGTCAATACGACAAAGTATTTTGTTGGACTTATATTGACCGAAGTTTTGTCAAATTGAACTGAATTTTTGTCAATGCTACCAAGGTTTTTCTCTGAGTGTAGGAGAATAGACCGGATATAAAATTTTGAAAGCAATCACTGACGTGCGGGGTTGAAAGGTGAAAAACTTTAGATTACGATATCTCTCGAACTAATTGCTCTAAAAAAATAAAATTCTGTTCGTGTATACAAGTGGAGTTTGCTGAAAATAAATTTTTTCAAGGGGGTGATGGAGCATGAAAGTGGTGGGGATAAAAATTTTTCTAAAAAAATTATATCTCATATCTCAGGAACAGTTTAAGATAGATGCTTAGACTTTTTACGAGAAGTAGGCCTAATAGACCCTTAGCAGAGATGGAATGGGGGGAGGGTGAAAAAGAAGATGTTAAAATTTTACTTTATTATTTTATAATAATAAAGTATGTATTGTGCTAGACCTGAAATTTCAAAAAAATTTGATACTCTGAAATTTTGTATTTTCACGTTTTAGGACTAGTAAACCCCAAAAAAGCAAAAAAATAAATTCCGTCTGACCGCTGTAGACGCCGTCCGCCGCACGCCTTGCGCAAAACCGTTTAAAGGCGCGTAGCTCTTAAAACCCTTGAGATATTAAGTTGAAATTTTTATGGTAGGTAGAATTGGTTTCTAGATCTAAGGAACCGCTTACGCTAGGAGGCTGAAAGTTGGAACTTTTGTAGAACTATGATGGTGGACCCATTTGTAAAAAAATTGTCGATAGGGGTTGAGGGGTGTGCGAGTGGGGAGAAAAACAATGCGTCCAAAACGTTTGAAAGCTGGGATTGAAACATTCTAAAATCCATATCTCTTGAACGATTGATGACAGATGGCTGAAACTCTATAGTTGGCTTAAGGGGTTACATACACCTCGTAAGTATCATCCTTTAAGTGTCTACCCTGAAAATTTCATAAGGAAATTCGCTGTAATGGTCAAGTTATAGTGTTTTGTAACCGACCTGGTGAGCAACGACTAATGGTTGGTGCGAGGTATACGCGGCCTTTGTCACCTGTTTGACTTTGAGCTTTTTTTTAATTCTGGGTATTTATGACCTTTAGCAGGAACAAATTTTGAAAAGTTGGTGAGTTTCAGGTATACGCGTTCCACAGTTGAAATTCACAGAACCGTATTGCAGATTGCAGTGTAAACTGTACTTTAAACGCGTTTTTCTCGAAACAGCGTTTTCAAAATCGGTACCAGGATTATTTCCGCGACTACTGGACCGATCGGGACCTAGTTTTGCACAATTGTGTTTAATACAATACTCTAACGTTTACCGAGCCGTTTTTTCGATATCTTGCATAGTTTTTTTTTATCATAATTACTGAACAATTTTGAGGCGAAAAATGGCATTTTTAATTCCAGAGGCTGCCATGATCCGACAAAATTGAATTTTGAAATTTCGGCTCGGTAAACTTTGGAGCTATGTACATATTTACTTTCAGAAAAAAAAATTAATTTTTCAAAAAATGGCGGAGTAAAGTTTGGTACCGAAATCGCTCTCAAAAAAAACACGTCCCAGCAAAACGACTGAAACTTTTAGCCGTCACAGGTGTATGTAATCCCTTAAGAGATACTAGGAGATTAGAAAATGGTTAACATTTTTAAGGGGAGTGGTAAGTTATATGGGTGGGGGGTGAAAAACTTTGAATTACAATAGCTTCCGTCTCAATTGTGCCAGGAAAATAACATTTTGTTTCTGTATATAGAATTACCAGTGGAGTCTACTGAATGTATGGAGGAGGCGAAGCGCGGAAGTGAGGGGATAGCCATTTCTCAAAAAATCACATTTTTATATTTCAAGAACCGTATCAGATATGATCTTGAAAATTTTACAGGAGTTCGGACCAGTAGACCTCTAGCGGAAAAAAGTGTGGTGTGGGTGTAGGCAGTGGGGTGGGTGTAGGCAATGATGGTGTGAGGGGGAGGAAATGAAAAAAATCTTATTTTTAAATTTCGAAAGCCGCAAAGGATAGAAAGCTAATAATTGACAACTGTATAGAGCTACTATAGAGACAACCTAGAAAAAATAAGATTTTTGATAGGGGCAGCAAGGCACGGTAGTGGGTGTGGTTTTTTATATCTAAGAAGCGGCTTATGCTAGAAAGTTGAAATTTAGTACCTATATGTAGATGTTCTACTTGAGTGCTTAAAACAAAAAAAAATTTAGATTTTCATTTGTGTACAAAGATGGAATAAAAAAATATCCGTGAAAAGGGTTTTTCTCACATTTTCACGAATTTCATTAAATCTTTTAGACATCTCGAGCTATAAAATCAATTTTACTTCTGTTGTACGCCCGCACCTCGGCGATAGGTGCGGACGTCCTTTGTTGGGGTCCTGTCTCTTTACAGGACCGAATTAATTAAAAAAAACACTAAGTTTGATTTTTTACCACTACATGGGGCTACCCATGTCCAATTATTCCGCGATTGATGGTCTGATTCTGACTGCCGGATTCGATGGTTCGATTCTTTCCATCGAACCTCACATCCGGCTGCTGACTGATTTTGCTTTTAAGAATCGCCGATTCCACACGCGCGGTCACTTGACCTCATGGGTCGTTAATCCACATGTGTGGCGTCGGCATTTCAGTTTCGGTTCAATAATTTGTCGCACGCGCGATCAAAAATTATTGCCGTGTAATGTGAAGTCGGATCGCATTACGTTCTATATGGGCCCAGTATGCCCGTCTGCGAGAACGAATACAATACCCTATTCGCTTGAGGTAGGTCGTAATAGTTGTTGTTGGACTCCCTTGTTTATGGTGTAAAGGGATTGGTCCAACAACAAAAGTTGCGATTACAACACTTCTGCGGGCTCATAATATAAGCCTAGAAACATTTTTCAAAATTTTTCGATATCTAACCCCTAAGGGGGGGGGGGTGCAAGGAGGTTCTGTGCTTTTTCACGAATTCCGATATATTTCTTAGGTCTAATGAGACATATAATTCGCTTTCACTTCTAAATGCTTTGAATATATGGTAGTCGGGGAATAAACCGATTTAAGTATTTTTTGATATTAAACCCCCGGGGAGGAAGACATTGTTCATCGTTTGATGGATTCGGAATTTTTTTATGTTTAATGAGATCGAATTTACTTTCACTTCTATTGAATCATCTATTGAAAACACAAATATTTAAATAAATAAAAAAAATCAGCCAACAGTCTGGGTGCAACTTTATTATTTTATGGGTAGAAGTCTGGAACGTGCTTAATGCTGAGATGCGGTGTAGGTTACTATGCGACTGACAACCTAAAAAATAACCAGGAGGCTATTTGAAACCTTATTTTTTAGGTTGTAAGTAGGATAGTAACCTAAACCGCATCACAGCATTAAACACGTTTCGGACTTCCACCCATAAAATAATAAAGTTGCGCCCAGACTGCTGGCAGATTTTTTATATCTCGAGAACCCATTATGACTGATGACTGAAATTTGGTATTTAGATTGAGCTATTGTATTTAGTAGCACGTTAAAATATAAATTTATATGGGGGTAGTATAGTAGAGAGTGGGGACGGTTTTTCCTATCTATAGAACAGCTTATGGTAGAATATTGAAAATTGGTGAGTATATGTAGATTTACTAGAAATGTAATTAAGATAAAAAAAAGTTATCAGTGATAATAGTATGCATATAATAAGAATGGAATTTTTTAACTAATTTTTAAGAATTTTACGTTGTTTTTCGGCGTCAGAGGAGTTTCTGGTGCGAAATACCAACACTAAAGCCAGACATATATAAGGCAAAATCATCAGCAATACCATCAGCTGTAAGGCTGTTTCGGATAGTAGGCATGATACACCCTGTTGAAAATTTCTTGGGACAATTCGTATGCTTAAGAGATACTCGAAAGAGTACTTTGAGATAATGAAAAATGATACTAGTTACACAAATATTTGAATTTTTGGCTTTGCGGATTCTCTGTATATCGTGCAAAAAGTGTGACTCAAGTACTTTGTATTGAACTACTATCAGAGGCCTGGTTATTCAACTTTACTAATGAAACGCACTTTAATAACTCCAACGATTTATTTGTGTTTTACACAGCCTCCTATCATGCCGGTCCGACAATGAATGCCCTCATTCCTATGCTGGTGTTTTTAACGACGTCCTCGCTAACATCCCATCTCGCTTCTTCATTCGAGCTATAGTGACACTACTAACTCGACCTTTAACTCAAATCTAATTTATGTAAGATTAGAGTTCTAGGCGGATCGATTTATTGAGTTATAAGGAAAATATACAAATTCATCACCGATTTTTGTCCAGAGGTAACGTTAGTTCTAACTACGGGAAACTTCACCCTTAATTCAACTGTGTTCGTTCTGATTTCGTTCTATGCATTCCAAATTTAAGCTGAAATAAGCTTGAAATATGTGAATCTCTTTTCCTCCTTCTATTTCTCTTAATCTTAGGTAGAAAAAAAACTTTTGCAATAATCTCAGAATATTGTGAATGGGACGGTTTATATACCTGCTTCATCGTTTACATTTCACTGGCATTTCACTGACAGAAAATTTGAGTTGTTTCATCAACGCTGACGGCAATCGCATGCCTTTGGACTTTCAAGATAAAACATTTCCGTTGACATAAAGAGATGATCACTTTTATGCTGGTAAATTAGTAGCTTAAAATAAACTCGATTCAACAGCGTCGTCTGGATGTCGAAATTTGAATGACGAACGGATCAACTCAGAAGGTTTTAATATTCTATCCGAATTATAATTGACATACCTATATTTAGGCATAATTAACAGCCAGACCCGGAGAAAAAAATACGACTTAGGCTATATACAGTTTTTCTACAGGCAAATAATTCATATTAATAATATAAAATACTAGCCGCGTACCGCGGCTATGCTCGCTACGCTCACGTTTCTTTGGTGTTATACTATCGTTAATACCGTTGCTTCCATTTCTTCCGTTGGTTCCGTTGCTCCTATTTCTTCCGTTGCTCCCGTTACTCCCGTTGCTTCCATTTCTCCCGTTACTTCCGTTGCTTCCTTTACTCCCGATGCTTCCATTTCTCCCGTTGCTTGCATTTCTCCCGTTGCTTCCATTGCTCCCGTTGATCCCGTTGCTTCCGTTGCTCCCATTACTCCCGTTGCATTCATTTCTCCCGTTACTTCCGTTGCTTCGTTGCTGCCGTTGCTCCCGTTACGCCATCCTCTATTCTCCATCCTCTATCCACCATCCTCTATCCTCCATCTTCTATCCATCATTCATCATCCATCATCCATAATCCATCATCCATCATCCACCATCCACCATCCACCATCCGCCATCTACCATCCTTCATCCTCCATCCACTATCCTCTATCCAACATCCATCGTCCAACTTTACCATTTAGTAATAGGAACGCATAACTAATACACCGAAAACGAACGAACTGCCGCTAAACTATATGAAATGCACTCAAATGTTGAAATAACTTGCGTACTACCAATTGTAAAATGATTTTGTTAACGCAGAAGCCTTCGCGGGCATGCGCTCAACATATCAAGAAAGTTTCATCACAATCGGATAAATGGTTTAGGAAGGCATACAGGACAAACAAACAATTAGAGCTTAAATCACGAAAAAATTTTGAAAAATGTTAAAAAAAACAATTGTTTTTGATTTGCTCGGTACTAAACTTCACAGGAACCATCCCGGGACTATTCTACATGTTCCCTAAAAATTTGATCAAAATCGGTTGAGCGGTTTAGGAGTTCATAGGGAACATACACACATACATACATACATACATGCATACATCCTCTTTTATATATATAGATTTGTTGAGACAAATTAAGTAGAGGTTATCACACGAGAGCTTAATTAAATAGAAAATACATTATTATTAAAAAATAACAAAACAATTCAACATATTGAAGACCGTACAATAAATAAACGTTTAGTAACATGATCAAACCACTTCACCTCTGGTTAATAGCTTAGTAAATCAAATACATCATCATCACCACTGCTTAAATTCATAAAATTTGGATTTTATTTTATGTAAGACTTTTGATTAATACCGATCAATCATTTTTGAGTAAACGTATTACGTGCTACTTACTTACTTTCGTGCTTTATTTTATAAAAAATTTATTAGTAAAGATTGTGTATGGAAAGGCTACTTTTGGATAAACTGTACATACAACCTGCTTAATAAAGAAATGAGACATTCATAAATATATGTGCATTGCATATAATAAAAACTGATTGCATTGAATTTATCTGGTTAAAAAAATTTAAAAAAATATTCCGCAATCGCAATAAGGTTCACACCGGATCACATAAAATTTTAGCTAAATAACTCTACGCGTTCTTGGCTTGCCGCGAATTTTGTAAAGTAAGTATATAATTTTTTTAAGATCTATACGATTCAAAATTTCAAGATCCTAGTTCAAGGCGTTCTTGAGTTATCATGCTAACGGACAGACAGACATACGGACGGATGGACAGACAGCCGGACGGACGTCAAGCGGATTTGGAGGTTTTGGTCACAAATAAACAAAACATAATATATAAATTTTTTTCGTCCCAGGCTCGGTTCTATGCGTTACAAACTTTTGGGCTTTCAGATTTCATCTAGAGTATAAAAATGTGACAACACACTAGGTGCAACATTTTTTAAGGCAAAAGATTTTGGTTTCTATATCTCAGAAACCGCTTGCGGAGGCTGAAATTTGGAATTTATGTAGAACTATAATAAATCAAATAGCAATCAATAGCAAATAATTATATAATTAAAATTTCTTTTAAAACACATTTTTAAAACGGACTAAAAAGTATAAAGTAATTTTTCCTAGCCTAATACAGACTCCTAAAGCCCCATACAGATAGTCCCGAAAAACGTGGGGCGCAAGATAATAATGTGTAGAGACCCACGCCCCACGTTCTTCAGGACTATATGTAAGGGGCTAGGAAAAAGTTTTATATTTTTTAGACCGTTTTAAAAACGTGTACAAAGTAATTTCGCAATATGACAACGCTTGGTTACATGTTGCAAAACCGGTTAAAATCTACTTGGAAACGCTGAAATGGGAAGTCCTACCCCACCCGCTGTATTCACCGGACATCGCTTGCTTCCTCCGATTACCTTGGTCCGATCTATCACTCATGACCTGGCTGAGCAGCACTTCCATTCTGAAGGAGCTAAAAAATGACTCGATTCGTGGATAACCTCGAAAGATAAGTCGTTCTTTTGACATGGCATTCGAATGCTGTCAGAAAGAAGGGAGAAAGTAGTCGCTAGCGATAGACAATACTTTCAATGACATGTTCTTTACTAATTTGTTTAAGTAAAGTATTCATTTTCACAAAAAAAACTGCTGGAACTTATTGAAGTCCTCAATACATAATTATAATTTTTTATCGTTCTTAGTCAATAATCAGTAGCGCTGTTTATGTTGTGAATATTATTCATATTTTATATAGGTAGGTATGCATGATTTTAATTTTACAATTTTTCTCATAATTCCAATGTAATTATCTCAAATAAATCTTTCAAATTCGCTATTAAAACTAATGAGACCAAATATTACTTCGTTTTTTTTGTAAGCTGGACGCTCCATTACGCATGCAAAGAAATTTGAGAAAAAATGCCAAACAAATTATTTCCATACTATCAAATATTAAAGCTACTTCCTGATCGTGGTTTGTCTTCGGGCAGAAATTAAACAAGCACAAAGTTGTATCTTACGAGTGTAATCCATAAGGTAACAAATTAAAGCAAACCGGCATTACTGCGCTCAACTCGCTATTACATGCGAGTAAATACGCCTATTTTTATAAGAAATGGTTGCAAAGGTAAATACAATAACATTTGAAAAGGGGCAACAACTTCTTTAAAATTTAAACTGAAAAAAAAGAAAATAATAATCAAATAAATTGGCATTTATGTAAAAAAAATGGTTTTATGTGTTGTTGTAACACCGGGCTCAACTTGTACTCAGTCAAAATTAAATGAACCTATCGATGCCTACTTACTGGCGATAAATTAGAAAAATAGGCTCGGATGAGAGCTGAAGTTAGGAATGAAAGTAATTGCAGTACTTCCCACTTTTTGAATAGCGTGGAGCGTATACCTCCCTAGTACAAGCACTTACCTAAGAGCCGTAGTCTCTGGGATTAGGGGTATAAAATGAAACAGATGTAAGGTAACAGACATCAAACGAAGCTAACTTGTTTTCCGGTTAATATCACTAGCGCTAAATTGCAAATTCACTGGCTATTGTTCGTCTAAACAATTTAATTTTGCAAAATGAAGACCTCCGCGTTGATTGTGATTACTTTGTTCGGTATGGACTATCGCGGCATTCTTAGAGGATTATCGATTTATTTTGGATTACATTTTATTCTTAGGCATAGCACAGTGCGGACATATTTCCAGCCATTCCGGATCTGGCGGTCATGGAGGCGGTTATAGTGGAAGCGCATACAGTAGTAGTGGATTACGAACAATCGCCCAAGGATCAGCGAACCAAGCTCATTCTGCCGTTGCGAGCCAGCACGCTGCCGCTCGTCAAGCTTCGTATGTTGCGAAGAGCACATTGGCACAACAGGCTGTTCAAGCTGCTGCCACCGCTCAAGCTGCTCTGGCTGGCAAAAGTGTCTTGTTGCAGAATTTGGAAGAACAGAGCGCCGAAGCGCATGCTTCCTTCGAATCCGAACAAGCCCAGTTACACTTGGCCCAACAATCAGCTTCGGCTGCAGCGAATGCTGCCAAACAAGCGTCCAGCCACGTATCGATCTTGACCAGTGCCTTGAACAGTGCTCAAGGTGCAGCTGAACATGCCGAAGAAGCCGCTAATCACGCTGCTGCTGAACTGGCCTCGCAACAATCTATGGTTGCCAAAGCCAAGGGTAGACTTCAATCAATCGAAAATCAATTGAGCTCAGCTCGTATCGATTTCGCTGCAACTCAAGAAGCCGCCGAAAAGGCCTCTTCAGCAGCTCATGAAGCTCAAAGTAATGCTGCCGCTGCTGGAGCACACGCTACCGCTGAATTACACTCTTCAGCTGTTCAACAAAGCATTGGGCATGGACATGAAGAATCATACGGACATTCAGGAGGTGAAAACGAAGGAGGCCATGAATACCATTAAGCTCGATTTGAGTGAAAGAGTTAAAGTTAAATTTAAAAAGACTAAACTGAGCATTTTTAAAACTGTTGTATATTTCTAATGTAATAAAAGTAATTTAAAAATATAATATTCGTTTAGTGGTGTATATTCCCGTTTAGTCTTTTTAGGCATAAAGCAGTAACAGGATTAACAGTTACTAATTAAATTTATCTACTATCTGTATTTTCTAGATCTGTAGAATATTATAAGTTTAATACAGCCCAAAAATATCAAATTTTAACTCAAAGAACGGAGCCTCGGCAAAAAAAATTCAGTTGTGGCCAAAAACGACAATTCTAGTTACAGGCCGTCTGACCGAACACACAATAACTCAAGAACGGATTGGCCAGAAATTTGGAATGCGGATGTTTGGTCGAGTTTGAAAGGACTAACTTCGCTAACGAGAAAAATCATCCCATCCCATCGGGCAGCTGTAACAGAAAAAAGCTAAAAACACGAGTTCAAGTATACAAGAGTATTATTCGTCAACTTCAAAATGCTTTAAGCTAAATTGAAAATTTGTATAAGTTGATTTTTCAATACTTGAAGATAAGGCTACGAAAAACCTGTCAACAGTCTGGGCGACACTTTATTACTTTACGAGGAAAAGTTCGTGAAACGGTTAGAGTGGGCGTGCGACAGAAGTGCGTATGCAACTGCCACTCTTAGCACATGATCGGAATATGATCTAAAGATGGAATTGTGGTGTAGGCGATGCATGCCATGATACAATTGATACGACAGTGGTGATAGTAAGCGCGTTCACTGAAAAAAATTATGTTCTTAACATTAATGAATGCTTTTCATTAAACGAAATTCTTCGGATTAATGAAAAAATCATTACTACAATGTAGAAAATCATCAAATATTTGTCATGATATATGAACTGTATTAATACTATCAATCTCATTTCATTAAATATATTTTCATCAATTTGTATATATGGAAAGGGCGCATATACTCTCAGAAATCAACACCTAGGAATTTTGATGGACCCTTCATCATATTGCTTAAAAAGGTCTTATAAAGAAGGCATCTTTGCTTAGTATTCATAAAACATATTGATTATATTTATAGTAATAATGAACACATTCATTATATTGAAGAAAATGACCATCATACAGCTGAAGGTTTCGGATCCTCTCTTGGCTGCAATTTTTTGTCAAGGTTCCCACACACGAGTAGATAATCGTTGGCACGTAATCAAATGATGTCAATTGTTCCGCTGAGAAACAGTCGCAGCAACAGCAGAAAGTGTCTGGGAACCTTTATTCGTTTTCATATTGCATAAAACACCGAAATTATATCCAGTTCCACGTTCGTAATATTAAAGTACAAATTCATCATATTGAAATCAATATCTGCATTAATATTATGAACTCAGCACTACAGGATTACTATAGGATTAATCGCAATTATGAAATTATACCTTAATATGAGGAACAGCACCAGTAACATTAATTACTCTTTTCATCAATATTATAAATTCGTTGATCATATTATACTGAGAGTGGCACAGTTAATAGTAATAATGAGTCAGTACTTTAATACTAATTACTGAATTCATCAATATTATGAACACGTTCATTGTAACAATGAATTCTTACATCTTGCATTGGCTCAAAACAATGATTTTTTTATTATGATGATGTAGATTTTAATTGGTTGGATGTACCTTTTTGGCTCAGTGTTGACTCACTTCAAATATTATTCACACATATTAAACTATTTTGTTCGCAGCCTGGGAACGTATTGCCGCCGTTTTTATACTCTAGATGAAATCAGTATTATGTATTAAGAGTATTATGAGTTTAATTCAGCCCCGAAAAGATTTTAACGCATACAACCAAGCCACGAATGAAAAAAGTTATACATTATTTTATGTTCAGTTGTGGCCAAAAACCCCTAAATCTGTTTTCTGTCTGCCCGTTTGCACGCGTTGACCTAAAAAGTTGAAATTTTTTGACAAACCACCACCTGTAAAATGGAAAAAGGACGGCAAAGTCCTTTCACTTCTTCGGGTACCTCCCATACAAGATTCTTTAAAGCACGTGTTCATGATTATTGGCTAAATGCCTTAGGTTAAGAACTTGAAACTCTGCACACATGGTCTTTCTACTGTTTGAAGCTAAAATACTAAAAAGAAATCGGATGAGTCCTTCGTGTAGCAGCGTACTAAAGTCCTTCAAAAATGTCGAATTACGCAGGAAATAAAAATCTTACAGAAATTAGTTACATATCAAAAGCAAGACTGAGTTTACTAATTAGTAACATCCGTCAACTCCTTCGGGTAGATATCATACAAAAATCGTTGAAACAAGTGTTAACCAATATTGAACAATAACTTCAGAACGCTTTAAGCTACGACGTCAAAATTTTGTATACATTGATTTTATAACAGTCGCAGATGTTAGTCTGTTGTCATCGTGTCGCATCGCTCCATCATGTCGCATCGCTTCATCGCGTTCAGGCGCGAAGGTGGGGGGGGGGGGGGGGGGGTTAAAACCCCCTCCGCCCCCCCACCTTCGAAATTATATAATTAAAAAATCACAACTAAATGTAACTAATACGCTTCGTAAATTCTTTTACATGCTAATTACTTGAGCTGAGTTAAGTTGTAGTTTTCATACGAATTTCAACTCAACTCCTATTTCCATGAAAACTAACTACCCAGTAGGAAGTTCGAGGAGAACTCAATGAGGGAGCAAATATGGAGGTCTCTAGTATTACTATCAATGGAGCAAAAAGGAGATTTTTAACAAAATTATGGAGAAAACCGCCAATTCTCTTTTTTTGCTCCAAATGGATGAAAATGGGATTACAAAGAACATATTTGTGTTTTTATTTTTCCAGGAAAGATACTCATATAATGTTTTAAATCGCCATTCCGTTTGAGAATTTCCATTGAACGCGCCGATTCTAACACGCAGTCGCAATTTAAAAATATCTGATTTGAACTAATAAATTTGTGTTTAGATTTAGTTTTTTTAGTCTTTGTAAAGCTAAGTTCGTCCTACGCCTTCGGGAATTCGGAATTTTGTTCAAATTAGTGTCAAATGAAAGTTCACTAGTCAGCGAAATCATTCTACTCCTTTGGGTAGCTTCCATACAAAAAGTCCTTAAGACATGTGTTCAAGATTATTTTCCGATAGCTTTGAATGCTTCAAACTAGGAATTTGAATTTGAACAAATTAATTTTTAAATGGTTACAGGTAAAAGGACGACTATGCTAGAAATCGAGTGAGTCCTTCTTGCACCTCTCATGTAAAAATCCTTCAAAATGGAATTTTTTTTTATTTTTTTAATTATAGATATGAAATTGAACACTGATTATATTGTCTTTTAGTTTCGAGTTGTAACCAAATGAGATTCCTTCATAAAGGACAATGCACTCCTGGTTCTACTTTACCCCCAACTATAATATAAATCGGAGTTCACTGCACTTAGATTGAAGATCAGATTGCAACGAAAAAAAGGAGGAGAAAAGAAGAGCAAGGCGAGGTGTTCTAGCATCTCTAAAGAAGTGCGAGAGACATTGTTTTATGCGCCCTTACAACTGTTTCAAAATGATTTCTTGGTAGTTACAATGGAGATCTGATTTCAGGGGACATGCTTTTGCAAAAAGAAGGTCAAATGGAGGAGAAAACGAGGTGTTTGAACCTCCTTGAAGAGTACTCCAGGATTAATCACGAGACATTTACTAGTTAGGCGAGTACTCCAGAATAAGTCCCATGAGAGACCTCGTTTAAAGCTCCCCTAGAAGTACTAGCATACTTTTGCAAAAAGGACTTCAAATGTAAATTCATTTTTGTAATAAGTATTCTACTAACGATATAATTTTTCAATAAACCCCCACCCCGAATTTATTTTCTGCTTTCGCGCCTGATCGCGTTTATTATAATTCCACCTTAAGAATTATAAACTTATTTTTAAATTATAGAGAATAAAATCTATTTGAATAATTGAAAATACAAACATTAAATCCTACATGAAGTAAAATATAAATTGTTTTTACTTCGAAACTAAGAGAAAATTGGGCCGTGTCCGTAACGTTGTCCGATTGCATCAATAAGTGGGTGTTAATTCGAAGAATTAAACTAAAACGCCAGCCCTGCATCGATTAAAATAATTCATCTAATTAAATTTTTTGTTAGATCTTAATAACACTTTTATCTAGTATATAGAAAAATTCAACAACAATAATTCTGCAGATTACCACCTGCAGCGGATATTGGAATGATGAAATGGGTCAAATAATTTCGGCGTTCATTGCAATGACTTTCATCTCACTGACCATTGTACCGACTTTTATTCGGCAGGCACCTACATCTAAGTCATTGGCTTTATGCGGTGAATTGTGCACAATGGTAATGGTCAAATATCTTGCAACATGTACAGAAACCGCCGTCATTTTATTTCTTATGCCAAATTTAATGACTCCTTAAAATAGCGCTCAATTCTTCAACAATGTGCATTGGTTCGATAAGCACTCGAAACTAAAGTTAATTACGAACAGGCCAATGCCTTTTATGTTATATTGACTTGTGAACTATGGCAAATCGATTTTAAGAGTAGTGGCCTCTAAATGACCTTATGAAATTACGATCTACATTAAACTATATACAGATTACATTAAAAAGATCGGTTTTTGTGATTTTATTTTTCTTTTATTAAAAGCGAAATGTTAATATCTACTCTAGATTCTATTGCATAAATGTTAATGCAGCATTATTGGAGCTTAAAATTGTAATTTGTATGGTCAAATTCAGTGTCTTGAATATATTTCAATAAAAATTTTATGAGCTGTTGTGATACTATAAGGTTTGCAATTTCATCGTATAGAACTGCCACAATATCTGAAAGTTTTCTGTATTTTATGAAGAAATATACTTCATACATGATAGGCCGTAACCAATCCCGTAACTTATTGGCGATTCCAATTACATTTAGGGATAATATAGTGAAAAATAATTGGTAGGGGACATATGTAAATGTATATATTGGGATATGGGATCGAAGTAATCGTATCTGCAGTGACTTATCTTTTAAAGCCATAGCTTCGAGTATAATTGAACCGCGGCAAATTACTTTAACTTCAATTTTAAAATAAATGTAGAGGCTAATCCAAAGAGTCGATCGCATTTCACTTTTAACTTCTAACTTTTTTAATTTTTTAATTGTTTCAGAAATCTGTTTATGAAAAGTTTCAAGGACATTCGTCTCGGTACCAGTCTAAGGATTTTTTAATCGACTCATTAACGACCATAATTTAACTATATTGAATATACGACGCATAGAAAATCATATCTTGAAAGATAAGAAATACTACTCTCAAGAAAGACGTAGGAAGAGGATATCAATTTTTAGTCCCATAAAAATATCAGAAAATTTACGAACACATTTTTAATTACTAGCTAAACGTATTCTAAATTACTCATACAATATAATAACCAGATGACAAACGCCTACAGGGATATGTTTGTCATGTGTAAAGCTTCATTGAACTCGCCAATGGAAAACCTTTTTTTGGCAAAATTAGTTCCTGCACTCTAATTGGTGAGATTAGTGCACATTTCTTGTTAATAAATATTTTTAGTGATATGATTCCAAAAGAATTTTTAAAATTACTTCAGGTTCTTAACCCGGCGTCTACACAGGCAATTTATCTGGCAATGGCAATGATAACGGCAATATTGCCATACACAAGTTGTCATTGTAGACGCATCAAACGAATATGGCAATATTGCTCTCTTTGCCATGCCAATTTTGAGAGCACTACTGCTAGAAAACGCATCGTTTGACATAAGTTAGCGTCGCTTTTCAACAGGTGGAAATAGTTTTTTTTTGCTTTGATCGCGAAATGGCTGAAAATAAGTTGACTCAAGAGAAAACTATTGAACTTACCATTGGTTTTTTTTATGCAATGTCCGAAATTTTGCTTCAGAACTTGACACTTTGAATTCACTTGCTCAAATGAAAATTGCCCGGCAGTCAATGCCCCCTCATTACGAATTGACATTGAGCGCAATAGAAATATTGCCATTCCAATTATCATTCTAATTGCCAGATAAATTGCCAGTGAAGACGTAGGGTAAGAGGGGTAAGGAACCAAACTTGGTAAATTGTAGACCCTTATCAGTCTCAACTGAATTTTTGCAAAGTGAACATCAAAAATTACACCGGATAGAATTACCAAAGTAGCTCAAGACAAAATAATTTTATATGAAAACTAGTGCTTTTGGTAAGTACTTTTTTAAAATTTATAACGATAACGATCACTGCTTAATTGCACTATGAGCAGTTTTTGTTGACAAAGCGTAAATATGTATATGAAAATAATTTGAAGTATGGCCTTTAAATTGACTTCTAATATCGAGAGTGAAAGTTGTCGGACATAAGAACTGATTACAAGTAATCCTTTAAAGTTTGAAGACAACTGCAGCTTAAAAATATTTTATTACTTTTTTAGGTAATTACCATCTGAAAACGGGTGATATTTTTGAAGCTAGAGGAAACTAGAGGCAATCGCCGCAGTGCGTGTATTTGTTTTAGGAAAACTGAATGGATGTGTTGCTCCAACTGTGTTTGAACTTAGCGGTACGTTAGACTAAAGTCCACAGAAGCAAACAAGTTTAACGAAAAGTAAACAAATTAGATTTATGGAAAACTTGACATGAAAGGTGAGAATCCTCAAGATCCTTGCGAGGAGGTGCCTGTCTCAGTTTTGAAATCAAAACGCGCACAAAGAAAGAGATGCAGTCAAGTTATCGAGTGCCAGTCATGAAAATGAACAGGAAAACTTTTTGGAAAATATTGAGATTTTTATAGCAATTATGTGATTGATTTATAAAAATATCAAAACTTGGCTTTTTATAATCGATTTTATTAAATTGGAACGTCTAAACTGTAGTATGGTTTGAAAATCAGAGCGATCGAGCTTGGTAGAGTCTCGATATTTATATTGACCAAGTTATTAAATCTATTTTTGTTTTAATTGTTACGACTTCCCATAGCCAAGGATAAGATCGTTTGCGTGTCTTTAAGGATGTCGAAATGTTGTGACCATATGGTGTATAATGTGCATGGTCTTTTTTACACAAAGAAGAATGTTGGTGCCTGTTTCGGCTGCTTCCATGGATTTTCCTTTGTAGATTTAAAAATAAATTCTGGTTCTTCTGCATGTGCCTGTGCTTGTTCAGGAGTATACGTAACTTACCCGATAAAAAGATTTTGAAAATTGCATGTAAGATGTTCATAACGTTAATAGATGGCAAACTATTAGTTATTTTAACAGGTACTGAAACCAATAAACTTTGTTCGATTTGTGGTACAAAGCCTGTAAATTTCAATAAAGTTAAAAAATTTAATTCAAAAGCGTTCCAACTAAAACCGAATACACTGCATTATGGTCTTAGTCCACTACATGCAAAAATAAATTTTTTTCAATCTACTTTACATATTTCGTACCTAATTTTAATAAACAATGGTGGGATTAGACAAAATAAAGACAAGATTCAAGTTGCGACACTTAAACGAGAAATTCAGAAAAAAGTATTACTGCATGTAATTCTTTGCTATTTTTGGAAATATCTAAGTCATTATAGAATTATTTATAATTAAAAAATTTCAAATTAATTTAATTGCATTGTCGTGATTTAAAAATTATTGTTTGAAAACAGCGCAATCATTCATTAAGAACTCTTGGTGTTATTCAATGCCAACAACAGTATACAATAAATTAATTCACAGTACTCTAATATTATCTGATACGGTCATCCCTGTTGAATATATTGTTTATCAAGCTTCTGAATCTTGTAATAAATTATATAAACAAACTCGTCAATTCCATGCGCGTTAATAATCTCACAGATTATGAGCAATGGATACCTCAGATCCCTTTATTTCTACAATTAATTAAAAAAAAAACAATAAATAATAAAAGGATCAGAAATTACTATCAAATGTAATCGTTCTATTACGTTCGCATGTACCAAACACTTCGACTCAAAGACTTAATTTAAGTAGGTATAATTTAGATGCTGAGAATACTGAGCAAAGCTAATGACAAAATAAATTTTTTTTTAAATTTAGAATTATTGGGAAACTTAGAATTATACCAGGAATATAATAATAGCGTGCATTTTTTTTAATGTTTATATCTCAAAAACCGTACCAGATATGATCTTAAAAATTTTACATGAATTGGAGTCAGTAGACCTCTAGTAGGGAAAAAAATTTGGGGGTGATGATAAAACGGGGTAGAAGAGAAAAAATTGTGATTTTTATATCTCACAAACGGCTTATGCTAGAGAGTTGAAACTTAGTACATATATGTAGATGTGCTACTAGAGTATTTAAAACTAAATGGTGAGATGCGGTGTAGGTTACTATGCGTCTGACAACCTAAGGAATAACCAGAAGGCTATTTGGAACGTTATTTTTTAGGTTGTCAGTCGCATAGTAACCTACACCGCATCTCAACATTAAACACGTTTCGGTCTTGTACCCATAAAATAATAAAGTTGCGCCCAGACTGTTGGCAGATTTTTTCTTATAATGTGATTCTCGAACAACGCGCAATATAACAAAATGCGGGAATTCCCCTCCCCATTTAATTAAGTGTGGCATAGCCCCCGGCTGCAAGTAAATCGTATGATACTCTAGATGAAATACTGAATTCCGGTTAAATTGTATTAAAGTTGAGGATAAAGTAGAATAAGAAGTACCCAAGTAGGTTGTCCTTTATTAAGGACTCTCTTGTTTTGTTGCTACTCGAAATTTGCAATTTCATATCTGAAACATGGTAAGTCACCGAAAGTAAAATTTTCCTTTTCATGGACTTTCACGTGGAGGTGCAGAAAGGATATACTCGATTTCTAGCATATCAATCCTTTTACCTTAAAAATTAATGTGAACAAAATTTCATATTCCTTGCTTGAACAATTCAAAAGCTATCGGAAAATAAGAATAAAAATTGAGCAGGTGTTTTAAGGACTTTTTGTATGGGACCTACCCGAAGGAGTAATGATTTCGAACTTCAAAACTAATTTGTACTAAATTCGAACTTTGTGGCTAAACGATTTCTTGAGTTATAGCCAGTTCCGTAAATTGAGTAATGATATTTTTTCAGAATTCTTGTATGGCAGCTACTCGAAGGACTACTGACAACTTTTTCATATTCATACCTTTAACTGCCACTATGTGAAAACAAACGTGTAGCTACAGTAAGTTCTTTTTCGATTAACGAAGACGATACAAGAACATAATAGACCATGACTGATAATGCCTTGTTTCGTACTGTTTTCAACTAAAGTTTCCTCTTATATTATACAGATTTCAGCTAGAAGACAAATTAGTTACGCAGTTTATAATAAAAGACCGTTTCACTAACTAACTTACCACTGCATCTAATTCAAAATAGCTTTTCTTTAGACATCTTCGTTATTATACACGTTAACACTTCTTTATTGAAAAGCGATCAATTCGAAACAAAGCCCGCGACGCGCAACATACCATAAGCCGTAACAATTGGCCCAGTTTAAATAAAATTATTGAAACAATAAAATCAAAGTTACCATACCAATTTATACGTGGTATTTGATGTAGTCATATGCATATGAAGCGCTATGAAATCCGTGATACTAAACAGAAACTAAACAAATGCAAGTAAAAATTACCAAAATTACGTAATAATATTGAGCAGGCAGCATCCGAATTTTTAAATCTTTGTAAAGATTGCTTTTAAGAATATTTACATTTTTCTGTATACATTAGCTGATCATTTATTGTTGCCCGCAAAGCCATGAAACTATCGCCCCTACTCCATCTAGAGACCAGATACAGTGAACCAGGACGTTTGCGTAAATTATCAACAATTATTTTTGATATGTTAGTTCAGAGATTTTCATATAAATTAGAGCTAATGTGGAGCAGTAGGCATCACACCGAATTGGTTCGTTCTTCAAACAACTTGCACTCCATATTTTAGTAGATTAGAGAAAGCCGCTGTATATTACAACTGTCTTGTTTCTTACATCAAGTCGCACCTGTTAAACAATATCCAAAATGAAAGTAGCTATCATCGTTGTAATTGCACTTTTCGGTAAAGACTATAAATATTACTTAATACCTTGAAGAGTAGGCGGCAATAATAAAATATGGATTAATTTTTAGGTGTTGCACATTGTGGCGTAGTCTCAAGCCATTCTAGCTCTGGAGGCAAAGGAGGATATGGCGGAAGCAGTTACAGCAGCAGTGGACTACGAACAATTGCCCAGGGATCAGCTCAACAAGCTCATTCGGCCGTTGCCAACCAGCATGCTGCAGCTCGTCAAGCTTCTTATGTAGCCAAGAGCACTTTGGCCCAACAGGCCGTTCAAGCTGCTGCCACAGCTCAAGCAGCTCTTGCTGGTAAGGCTGCATTGTTGCAAAACTTAGAAGAACAAAGTGCTGAAGCTCACGCTGCTCTCGAATCCGAAAGGGCTCAATTGCATTTGGCTCAACAATCTGCCGCTGCTAGTGCTAATGCTGCCCAACAAGCTGCCAGTCACGTCTCCGTTTTGACCAGTGCTTTGAACAGTGCTCAAGCCGCTGCCGAACATGCTGAACAAGCCGCCAACCATGCTGCTGCTGAACTCGCCTCTCAACAATCAATGGTTTCTCGTGCCAAGGCCAGGCTTCAAGCCATCGAAGGACAATTGCATGCCGTCCGTGCTGATTTCGCTGCTACCCAGCAAGCTGCTGAGAAGGCTTCATCCTCTGCCAGTGAAGCCCAAAGCAATGCCGCTGCTGCTGGTGCCCACGCAACCGCTGAATTGCATGCCTCTGCTGCTCAACAAAGCTATGGTCATGGCCAGGAAGAATCCTATGCACAATCCGATGACGAGAGCTCAGGACATTCAGGACACTATTAAAATTGTAGGCTGTGATAAAAGTATTTGTTTGTGATTATTAAAATTGTATTATATATTCCTTTTTATTAAAATGTTGATAATTTAAAAACTGAGTAATTATTGGCTTATGACCCAGGTATTTTATATTTTTAATTGTATTGTGAACGATTTAAAAAAAATGAATTTGCTAGCCGTATACAAAAGTATTTGAAGACTCGTACGTTAGCGCACAAATCCTTTTGAGCTATTAAGATAAATTTTTTGTAGTTTGGTTGGCATGACGTCTTTAAGTTAATTATATTTGCTGGTGTAAAGTTCGATCTAGGGAGCGTTTTAAATGAAATATTGTGGCTTCTTTATCTGAAGAACTACTTTAGGTAAGAAGTTGAAACTTCGAATTTTTAAATTGGTATAACAGTGAAGACATTTGTACGAAAATTATTAACTTAGGTCAGGAGGGGAAAAGAATGTGAGAGCTTGAAAGCTGTGATCGAGACATTCTAAAATCCATGTATCGGGCATATTTTTTTGGATAGCAGTGGCACACTAAAGAAACTATCTCCAAAAATCAAGTTAAATGTCTTCATAATACCGCGAGATATGAATTTAAAATTTATATTTAAATTTATGTAAGCAGATTCTATGCAATAACATTTTTAGGGTGAACGAATGTGTGGAGTTAGAAAAGAAAAGCATTTTGACAGATAATTTTAGATCCACTAATAGTGTAAAGTTATATTTGTGCCATTAACTGAGCATATTCTAAAATAATCCTTTTTCTGGTAGTAAAGTGGTACGAGGGTAGGAATACTTTTTTAACTCAAAAACGGTTTATGCAAGGAAGTAGTATGGGGTTGGCAAAACAATGCGTACGAAATATATCTTGAGATGTAAAGGGTGGCATATGTTGTGATGAGATATCGAATTGGTTTTCACTTCCCCAGGCTTTCAGTATAATTGCCTATAGACCGTTTTTTGAATTTTTGGATATTCAAATCCCAAGGTATTATAAAGGAGTCTCAAACTTTTTCACAATTTTCGCCATTTCTTACGTAATTTCTCTGATGAGATTTCAAATCGATTTCTTTTTCCACACATTTCTAAACCGGAGGCGGTGTAAAAGAGGTGCATGCACTTTCACAAATATCAAATTGGTCTTATCTTTTCACACTTTTGATGTTATTGCCTAAAACCCGAGTTCACGATTTTTCGAAATTAAATAGGTACCCCACCAGACACGGGGTTTCATATATGTGTTCACAAAATTTCGTCATATATCTTAGGTCTGATGAGTTAACAAATTGAATTTTACTTCTGCGGAGTTTTCATGTAATTGCTCAAAAACTTGTTTCAAAATTTTTTGATATTCTACCCCTAAAGGAGCGCAAAGCTGTTGCATATTTTTTCACGAAGATATGACGAAATTTGGTACTCCAAATTAAACCGTTTTCCGGACTTTGACCTGAGAAATAATAAAATTTCGTCCAGACTATTTTCAGATTTATTAATTTAAGTTTTTTTTATGACAGTAATATTGTAAGGAAGGACAGTGACGCAACTGCAAATAATTCTAATTTTTTTCGGAGAAACAATATCATTTTTGACAATTGCCCACATGCCATACGAGCTTATTAATAGTTACTATAGACAGCTTAGATCAAGAGCACGTTTGTTTAAAACAACGGGGAACGATTTTATGCAAGAATAGCAAAACCACAAAATATTGAAATGTGAAAACAAAAAATTTTCAAAATTGCAGTTGCGTCACTGTTCTTCCGACACGGCGATATGTAGTTTTTCTATCTCAGGAAGGGCTTACTCTACAAAGTTAACACCTGGTAAGTGCAAGTGATTGGACTGTAAAAAATCTTTTGACAGAGAAGTCTGCCAACAGTCTTGGATCAGCTTAAATATTTTTCTAGTTAAAGTTTAGAACGCTGTTAAAGTCTAAATGCGACTGAAATTCTTAAACCGTTGGCAATCTAAACTACTAATTACATTTTTCCAGTTGTAGTTCCATATATTTTTACGATATGCTGAATATGTTTCCAATATAGTAAAATATTGCGCTTCTTCATTATTTTGATTTGATTTTAATTTCTATAAATATGTTTTCATTGTTTCGGTTAGTAGAAGCCGATATACGAAATTTATTACTCTATGACCTCGAGCCATCAAAACACATTACTTCGTAAAACATTTCACTCTTACTACTTGTCCCAGGCTTAAGTTTTCAATTATTCTCATAAAACTCTCGCCCACTTCTTCCTTGGACGTCTAAAAGTATATCCAATACAGAAATTTTTTCAAAAGTTGCGAAAAAGCTTGCCCAGAGCTTACTTACTATTATTACAATTTAATAAAGTAAAACTATTTCCAGAAATATAAAAGTAACTTTTTTAAAGTCGAAAAAAAACATAAGCATAATTGTTGCATAGTCCATCCTCCAGCACCCCATCATTTTAGCATGTTAAAGAAGCTTACTCAACACTTAAGTAAAGCAACTTACACCCCCTTTCCCCACAAACAATGAGAAGATATAACGAATCAGGACGATTGCATAAATTATCAATAATTATAATTCATTGATATATTTGTTTAAAGATTTTCATATAAATTAGAGCTTATGTGCATCAGTAAGCATCACACCGTATTGGTTCGTTCTTCAAACAACTTGCACTCCAGAGTTTAGTTGTTCGGTTAAATCCAAATTTTGTTTCTTACATCAAGTGGCACCTTTTCATCAATATCCAAAATGAAAGTAGCTATCATCTTTGTCATTGCACTTTTCGGTAAAATATATTCAAATCTTTTATTGTATTGTATTGTATTGTATTGTATTGTAATGTGAGACACTATAATGTGAACCGAAATAATGTCAGAGTAATTACTTTTAGGTGTTGCACATTGTGGCGTAGTCTCAAGCCATTCTAGCTCTGGAGGCAAAGGAGGATATGGCGGAAGCAGTTACAGCAGTAGTGGACTTCGAACAATTGCCCAGGGATCAGCTCAACAAGCTCATTCGGCCGTTGCCAACCAACACGCTGCAGCTCGTCAAGCTTCTTATGTAGCCAAGAGCACTTTGGCCCAACAGGCCGTTCAAGCTGCCGCCACCGCTCAAGCAGCTCTTGCTGGTAAGGCTGCATTGTTGCAAAACTTAGAAGAACAAAGTGCTGAAGCTCACGCTGCTCTCGAATCCGAAAGGGCTCAATTGCATTTGGCTCAACAATCTGCCGCTGCTAGTGCTAATGCTGCCCAACAAGCTGCCAGTCACGTCTCCGTTTTGACCAGTGCTTTGAACAGTGCTCAAGCCGCTGCCGAACATGCTGAACAAGCCGCCAACCATGCTGCTGCTGAACTTGCCTCTCAACAATCAATGGTTTCTCGTGCAAAGGCCAGGCTTCAAGCGATCGAAGGACAATTGCATGCCGTTCTTGCTGATTTCGCTGCTACCCAGCAAGCTGCTGAGAAGGCTTCATCCTCTGCCAGTGAAGCCCAAAGCAATGCCGCTGCTGCTGGTGCCCACGCAAGCGCTGAATTGCATGCTTCTGCTGCTCAACAAAGCTATGGTCATGGACAGGAAGAATTCTATGGACACTCCGACGCTGAGAGCTCTGGATATTTAGGATACCATTAAAATTGTAGACTGGTGCGACTATTAATATTGTTTTATATTAATTTTTTTTTATTAAACAGTTAAAATTTTTCACAACTTTATGACTTTTATTTATTTATTTATTTGACATGAATTTGCTTTTTGTTGCTCCTGGTCACGGTGGGGTTTACAGGAGCCGTGCTATGTGACGCATGCCTATAACGATCATAGGATTAGTCGTTTGATTCGTCTATAATTTGTACTAAACGAATTTTACGTTTTCTATTAATCAAGAGTTGTTTTGTTGGCAAACATAACGTAGACAAAGAAGTAATTCACAACTCGGTGTTCATAGAACATGTGTGTAAAATTTCGTGTTCGAGAGACCCAGATTTTAGGATATGTTATTTCTCATTTCAATCCCATTTCGATCTTCTCATGTTTTGATCTTTCAATCTTTGAATTTTTCATGTACATTTACAAGTTTTAGACACGAATTCTAGAAATATGCTAAACAAATTACGAACTTCTTGGGTAAGTTTTTTAAGATAATTTGGGTAACAGGTCCTGGGTGTGCGCTTTATTCGGTTTAATAAGTAAGACCATTTCTTGAAGAAAAGATTTTTTATTTTTCGAACGCTACTAAGTAGAGCTTTGACAATTTTATTTAGTGGGTCATTCCATCAAGAATCGCAAAAAAGGCCAATTTTGTGACCTTATCATCGCCGATTCTTTTGAAAATTTGTGTACTTGAAGAATTAGTGAAAAAAAAAATATAATTTCAATTTTTTTTCTATCTCATTTTTTTTGTTAGTTACAGTATGTTAAAGATTTCGCAAAAATGTTGTCCAAGTCCTCTTTGAAAATTCATATCTCTGTTAATTTTTATAATAGAATAATAAAATAGGACTTATCTTAAAGGGGAAGGTTGTCGCATAATAAGAAAAATACCAATAAAATTTATACTTAGATTTTTTTTCAAGTATAACAATTTTGTCCTTTATCCTTGAATATCTCAAAAAGCTATATTTTTTTTCCTTTAATTTTTTTACATTTTCTGTATTATACTGTTTTTCAAAACATATCAAAAAATCAACTTGGGATCTCAAAAAAAATTAAATCCTCTTTACATACGAGTAAGTAATTAAAATAATTGTAACTTTTCTATGAAATAATTGAGAACCACTGATGTTCTTTGATTTTTTTACCCCGATCCCATTGAGATCCCAAGTCGATTTTTTGATATGTTTTGAAAAACAGTATAATACAAAAAATAAAAATATAGCTTTTTGAGATATTCAAGGATAAAGGACAAAACAGTTATCCTTGAAAAAAAATTTTAAGGATAAACTTTATTGGTATTTTTCTTATTTTGCGAAAAGCTTCCCCTTTAAGGTAAGTCCTATTTTATTATTCTACGATAAAAATTAACAGAGATATGAATTGAGGACTTGGACACCATTTTTGCGAAATCTTTAACATACTATAACTAACAAAAAAAATGAGATAGAAAAAAAAATTTAAATAATATTTTTTTTTCACTAATTCTTCAAGTACACAAATTTTCAAAAGAATCGGCGATGATAAGGTCACAAAATTGGCCTTTTTTGCGATTCTTGTTGGAATACCCTACTACCAGTGCAGAATTTATAACTATCCCGATTGGTCAGAGGATTAAAGTAACTAAATGTTTAATTTCTTGAAAATTGAATTTTGTTTCAAGTCGAACTTGAACGTTTAGTATCTTTCAGCGGGAAAAAAATAAAGTTCATCTCAGTTTATTTACAGATTTATTTTTACAAAATTCTTTTCAGTAGAAAATCATTAAAAAAAAATTATGAAATACTTAAAAATATTAAATTTCCAACTGGTACCTGAACATTTTTACTACAGTAGCAAAACCAAATTAAAAATAATAACGCGTTAAATCAAGATGCGCATAATTCGATTTACTATCAGAGCAGGTAAGGCATTCAACTTTATACGGATTCCTTCGCCCAATAGTTCAACAGTTAATCATACAACAACCCAACTATTAAATTGACTGGTCTCCATTATCGGTAGTTAACAACAAACCAGCTTTACACTACTATGGAAATTAGAGATTTTTAATAACAATTAATAACATCACTTAAAAACAAAATCTTGTTTACATCTTTTTTCTTTGGAATCGCAGAAAATTTCTCCTTCTTATGTCAATTATAAAAATACGTTTTGTTCACAATTTTCACCAATTATATCAGCATGAGCACATGTAGCGGCACCAATGTAATGACCACGCATATTTCTTGTATATAAACAAAATTCACACCAAAAATTACCATCAGTTCGTCATTAGCAATAAGAGGTACCACAACACCATACCTTTACCAAAGATCAATAACATTAAGGTACATTAAAACGGAATCATCAAATATGAAGCTCGTAACATTCCTCGCCATTTCTATGCTAGGTTGGTCAACTGAGTATTGCTATCAGTAGTTAAAAAGTCAATTAACTTTTTTTTTCATAAATTAGGAGTTGCTAGCTGTGGACATATATCGCTCCATTCAAGCGCAGGAAGTCTAAGTAGCGGATACAGCGGAAGTGGTTTACGAACAATTGCGCAAGGATCAGCTCAGCAAGCACATTCAGCAGTAGCGAGCCAACATGCAGCTGCTCAGCAAGCGTCGTATGTGGCAACAAGTACGCTAGCTCAAACTGCAACTCAAGCAGCAGCTACCGCTCAAGCTGCACTTGCTGGTAAGCATGTCTTACTGCAAGTGTTAGAAGAACAAAATGCACATACGCATAGCGCACTAAAAGGAGAATTGGTACAGTTTCGACTGGCAAAACAAGCCGCTGCATCGGCCAATGCAGCAGCACAAAAAGCAGCCAGTCATGTCTCAGTACTGACAAGCGCTCTAAATAGTGCACAATCTGCTGCAATTAAGGCCGAGGAAACAGCCAGTCATGCATCCTCCGAACTGGCCTCTCAAACAGCAATGGTTGCCAAGGCCAAGGTTCGTCTGCAAATTATCGAACAACAGTTGAGCAATGCGCATGAAGAGTTTGCAGCCACCCGGGAGGCAGCAGAAAAGGCTTCCGCGTCGGCCATAGAAGCGCAGAATAATGCTGCAGTCGCAGGCGCACATGCCTCTGTTGAACTTCATGAAGCAGCCAATAGCGCGGTCGCACCTGACGTGCATGAGACTATTGAAGAAGAACATAGTCATAGTTTCCAACACTCGTCATAATTTAGCAGGTGTTTTTTTTTTCTTTAAAATGTTTCGATAGTTTTATTAGTTTATATTTTTTATACTATTTAATATATAATATTTAATTACTATTTAGAAGCTGCATTTTCTTAAATTTTTTCAGTTCGTATTCCTTCCGGAGCCCTAAATAATTTGACACTCCGACCAACTGACAAAGCAGCCCTGCCCTGGATGCTACTGCATCCCTTGCAATATTTTATTTAAAATTTGCTTCACGCCAAAAGCTTTAGCGCCCCTGTTGGATTCATAAAATTTTTCGCTAAAATTTGAATGGAAAAACTTATTATTCAATGAAAAAGTTTCAGTACAGAATGAAAGTTGATGGACTCGAACTGAATCAAACTATGCTCACTACTTTAATGGAACCTGATGTTATTCGCAAAATAATGAATTACCAGATGAATAAAAATCTCACACACTATCTCTGATACACTGTCGCAAAATGCAAAAGATTGCCTGAAGAATGATCAGAATGAAACAGATTCTAATCATTCTTCAGGCAACCTTTTGCTTTACATAAAGGAATACTGGAAGTCCTTCGAAAGAATATTGCTTTCCGAAATTTGAAAAACAATGTCTTAGTTCCCTTGGCTTTCTTATATGGATTAAGACCTTCCTTCCTAATGGTGTACATGTATCGCATTAATAATACACTACTCGACTAATGGGGTCGAGCTTGAATAGACAGTAGCATACAATATTATCAGTTTCATATATGGCAAGGTTAAAGAATGGGACAGGGTTTGATAATGTATAGTACTTGCAAGTGTTAACACCTGGAAGAAAGCGCTACCCGGAAGTACGCATACATACAAAAATTCAATACTGTCGCAGCAAAATTTTTCTGGTGTTAGAAATTTCTTCTAGCGGATGTAACTGTCCTTTATATACCTACTTGTGCAACTGTCATGTTTGGCATGTCTGAAAAGACAAACGGCTGCGACTTGCGACATGCGACCTACGACATTCAATTTGGAGCCTTCAAACCTGGAATATGCTTCACTATCTTTTTTTTTTTTAAATTATGCCATTATCACATTACGCAGCCGCGTATAGTAAGGTAAGAGTAAGTATATACGTATGCAATAAACACTAGCAACACAGTCCATCCGACTTCCGAAAATTTCTAGTTGCTATTCTGAGTCGCAAGAATTTCGGCATCGGTTTCCGTATTTCAAAGTCTAAATTAATGAAAAACATACAGCAGTCACGATCGGCTGCAAGCCAATCGTATGATACTCTAGATGAAATACTGAACTCCGATTTATATTGTGGTTGGGGATACAATAGAATTAAGTGTGTGCATGTTGTATGTCCTTTATTAAGGACTCCCATTAGATTGCTACTCAAACCTAAAAGACAATATTCAGTTTTAATTTCATATCTTGAACTGGGTGAGTCAACGAAAAAAATTTTGTTTTTTAAAGGACTTTCACATGGGAGGTGCAGGAAGGACTCACTCGGACATATTTATCCTTTTCCTTGGAACCATTTAAAAATTAATGTGTACAAAATTTCAAATTCGTAGCTTGAAGCGTTCAAAAGTTATCGAAAAATATTGTTGAACACGTGTCTTAAGGCTTTTTTGTATGGAAGGTACCAGAAGGAGTAAAAGGATTTTGCTGACTAATAAACTCAAAATTCGTTTTCATTCAAAACTAATTTGTATAAAATTCAGAACTCGTAGCTAAACGTTTACTTGAGTTATAGTGAGTTCCGTAAATTAAGTGAAGACATTTTACAGGATATTTGTATGGTAGCTACACGAAGGACTAATAGGATTTTCTTCATAATCATACATTTAGCTCCAACTATTGGAAAAATAACACATACAAAATTTCATAGCCGTAGCTTAAACCCTTCTGAAGTTATCGACCAATATTCTTAAACACGTGATTTAAGGACATTTTGTATGGCAGCTACCCGAAGGAGTAAGACGATGTTGCCCATTAACGAACTTAGCCTTACAAATTCAACCAAACATCCAGACTCAAAATTTCAAGATCCTAGGTGAAGGCGTTCTCGTGTTCACGGACAGACGGGCGGACGGACAGACAACAAATAAACAAAAAATAATGTATACCTTTTTTTTGTCCGAGGTGTTCTATGCGTTACAAACTTTTGGGCTGGATTAAACTTATAATACTCTATATGATTTCATCTAGAGTATAAAAACTGGTAATATAAATTCTCTTTGGATTGTGTCTTAGATATTTAGATATCATAGTGATTATTTCTTCTTCATTATTAAAAAGAAAGATATGAAAAAGCACATATATTCCAAAAAAATCTGAAGTGCGAGAAAATACCCGAATAAAATAAAAACGGTACGATTCCGTCCGCCACTTTGACAGATTGGAATATTTACCCAATTGGTCAAATTTTCCAGGATTTGTGAAATATTTCGCCATCAACAGAAAAGTAGATACAATTATCAATACAAATTGTCCCCGAATCAAAATGACAAAGGCCAACTTCCGAAAATAATTTCTAGCGCGGCGCTATCTATTATATGCTAGACTGACGTATAATTAATAGCTTTTCATAATTAATATTTTAAAATAAACTAAATACATATATTATTAAATGCAAAGAACACTGAGAATAATAACAGTTAAGGGAACGGTGGTAGGATTTTTTTCTTTTCATAGGAATGATTTATACTAGAAAGTTGAAACTTGGAATGTATATCATATATCACCATTTCACATGAAGCTGAATTACATCGCAAGATTTCGAACTGGACTTCGCGAAACCCTGAGATTTCGACAAATTTCTACCGAAATATATTAGATTTCCCGTACATTTGAGCGATTTTAAATTCTTTTTGAGTGGCTAGATTTTGTAATGTAAATGCTTTTCGAAATTTTGAAATCAAGTTAACGAAATCTGGTGATGTAAGTAAACTGCTAGGTCTGATGAGGTTAGGTTAGGTTAGCTATTTACAAAGGTATGATCCTAAACCACCTAGACAATCTGAGCCTTTCTGTCTACGGGTTTTTACCCACGGAATCTTTCAGATTTTTATACTCTAGATGAAATCATATAGAGTATTATAAGTTTAATCCAGCACAAAAGTTTGTAACGCATAGAACCAAGCCTCGGACGAAAAAAAGTTATATATTATTTTTTGTTTATTTGTGGCCAAAAACCTCAAATCCGCTTGACGTCCGTCCGTCCGTCCGTCCGTCCGTCCGTCCGTCCGTCCGTCCGTCCGTCCGTCCGTCCGTCCGTCTGTCCGTGAACACGATAACTCAAGAACGCCTTCACCTAGGATCTTGAAATTTTGAATCTGGGTGTTTGGTTGAATTTGTAAGGCTAAGTTCGTTAACGGGCAAAATCGTCCTACTCCTTCGGGTAGCTGCCATACAAAATGTCCTTAAAACACGTGTTCAAGAATATTGACCAATAATTTCCGAACGCCTAAAGCTACGACTGTGAATTTTTGTATGTGTTACTTTTTCAATAGTTGGAGCTAAATGTATGATTATGAAGAAAATCCTATTAGTCCTTCGTGTAGCTGCCATAAAAATATCCTGTTAAAATGTATTCACTTAATTTACGAAATTCACTATAACTCAAGTAATCTTTTAGCTACGAATTCGGAATTTTGTAGAAATTAGTTTTGAGTAAAAACAAAGTTCAGGTTTACTAGTCAGCGAAATCCTTTTACTCCTTCTGGTAGCTGCCATACAAAATGTCCTTAAAACACGTGTTCAAAAATATTGGTCGATAACTTCAGAAGGGTTTAAGCTACGACATTGAAATTTTGTATGTGTTATTTTTCTAATAGTTGGAGCTAAATGTATGATTATGAAGAAAATCCTATTAGTCCTTCGTGTAGCTGCCATACAAATATCCTGTCAAAACGTCTTCACTTAATTTACGGAACTCACTATAACTCAATTAATCTTTTAGCTATGAATTGGAAATTTTGTACAAATTAGTTTTGAGTAAAAACGAAGTTCGAGTTTACTAATTAGCGAAATCCTTTTACTCCTTCTGGTAGCTGCCATACAAAATGTCCTTAAGACACGTGTTCAACAATATTTTTCGATAACTTTTGAACGCTTCAAGCTACGAATTTGAAATTTTGTACACGTTCATTTTTGAATGGTTCCAAGGAAAAGGATAAATATGTAAGAAATTGAGTGAGTCCTTCCTGCACCTCCCATGTAAAAGTCCTTCAAAAAGGACATTTTTTTTCGATGACTTATCCAGTTCAAGATATGAAATTAAACACTGAATATTGTCTTTTAGGTTTGAGTAGCAATCAAATGGGAGTCCTTAATAAAGGACATACAACATGCACACACGTAATTCTACTTTATCCCCAACTACAATATAAATCGGAGTTCAGTATTCATCTAGAGTATTATACGATTGGCTTGCAGCCGATCGTGACTGCAGTATGTTTTATTTATCGCATGTGATCATGTTAAACTTTCCTCACAGTTCACTATTTATAATAATTTTCCAAAGTCGATAGAACTCGAAAAATTCATATAAATATATTCTGCGTTGATTGGGAATTGAACCAACGACATCGTCGGAGCAATCCTTTTTAGACCTAGTACACTACCACTGGACTTTTCCCGGCCAGCTCTGATCTGATAGAGAAGCAAATTGTTTTTACTACTTTGAGCTTTTCATGTAATCGTCCAAAAACTAATTTTAGGATATTCTGACATTTGACATTTAACCCCTAAGAGGTTGCATACGTTTTCACGAAAATATGACCAAATGTTTGATGTATACACGAGTTTCTTATATGGCGTAAGTACTTCTGTCTCACCTCCACTTTAACCACTTTCCGGCCTTCAATCCAAAAATAAAAAAGTTACAAACTTCCAAACTGCTGGCAAAATTTTTTATTAATAACATTAATTCGCCCAGTTTCAAATAAGAATGACCAAGCGCATCAGCACAGACAATCAGATAACGTATGACCAAAAGTATATGTATTCCATGTGAAAATACTCCGGTCCTATATTGTACTTGAAGAAGTAAGGATTTGTTTAAGTTTTTTGTTGTTTTCCGGCGTCAGTGGAGTTTCTGGTGTGAAACTCCAACACGAAATCCCCGACAGTTGATTAATCGCTGTCCCTGAGGGCATGACAGTTGGAAAACCTTCACTGGATAGGCCAGTTTTTTATAAGACTATGTTGGACTGGGTCCGAAGGAGCTGTTTCGTCATCGGAGGGCATAGACTCGTCAGAGGGTGTATCAAGCCTAAAGCCGAAAGTAAGGATTTGCAATAAAATTATATCCATTGTCCGCACCATAGAAATCGTAAACAATAGCGCAGCATCTTTGAACAATACTTGATATCGCTTTATTTTATGTATACAACTAAAATTACGTTTTCATTTCTCTAATTGTAATGTGTTGAGAATGTTGGTCCTATGTTGCATTCAAAACGTGAAAGATTTTAAACCATCATTTATCCATGACTCACTACCTTGGCAAACGTTTGCCAGCTTATTTTCAAAATACAATGGATCCACAGTGATCTCTCGTGATGGACTAGGGCACATCGTTTTAGTCCACCCTTCTCAACCTAACCTAACCATTTTCAAAATTGTGTACTCATTTCTTGTATGGTATTCGCAATCTGAGTATATCTGTGAGGTTAGGCGTTCGAATCCTACCCAGCCATGAACTTATCAGCTATGACCTAAAAAAGTAAAAAACAGGATATTTGCAGTACATATTAGTAGTGCCTCAGAAGAGCGCTGTTACTGCCCTATGCCCCATAAGGGGTTAAATTCAAACTGAAGGCTAAGCCGGTATTACGAATTCTAATACTTTATAAATTGAAGACGAAGAATCAAAAGTATTAAGCAAGAAATAAGCAAAAGTTAATATTTATTTATTGTATCTTTCCACATCGGAACACTTTTTAAATGCTGTCCTAAAAATTATGAAATTGTTGTTAATCAACTATTGAAAAAATTCTACAATTTTTAATTTCATTTTGTAGGTCTTCAGGATTTTAGATCTCTCACAGGAATAACACCTAGTTGAAGCTACTAGAAATATTTTTTTGTTTTGCGTAATAGTTATTATTATTTACCTACTTTTAATTGGTTTTGTAATAATTGAAAAAAGATGCGAAATTCACATAACAGTATGACTTCACATAATTATTTTTTGTATAAATTGAGAAAACTGAAAAAATTAAAGTCACTATGAATCGATGTACTTTACTTGATAGCAATATATTTCAATCAAACTTCCGCAGTACAAATGAATACATCAACTATAGTGGTGCTCGCACTACTGGGTATGTTAACTTTATTAAAACAATAGTTAAAATAATTTTCTTTCCATTCTTCTGATTATAGGAGTAGTTAGCTGTAGTCATATTGTAAGCCAGATAACATCGTATGCTGGTAAAGGCTATACACCAAATTTTAGAGGATTACATACGACCGCGCAAGGATCGGCCAAACAGGCTCATTATGCAGTTTCCAGCCAAAGTATTGCTGCACTTCAGGCATCCTACATAGCAAAAAGGACATTCGCTCTAGCAGCTAAACAGGCTGCGGCTACGGCAGCAGTAGCTTTAGTTGGAAAGCAGATTCTTCTTGATCGATTACTAGAGCAAAAGACAGACGCAGTAAGAATTCTTGACTTGGAAATTTTTCAGTACCAACTAGCTGAAGAAGTAGCTACTGCAGCTCTAACCTCTGCACAAAATGCTGTCGATCAAGGCAAAATTTTGAGTAGTGCGTTGAATCATGCTGAACAAACTGCAGTGCAGGCTCAAAAAACTGCAGAACTTTCTGCGGTCGAACTAACATCTCAAATAAATATGGCGACGGAAGCTGAAAAACGATTGAAATCAACTCAACATCAACTTGAAGTGGTTCGGATGGAGTTTCTAGTCATACAGGAAGCTGCGGAAGGAGCAGCCGCTTCAGCTTACGAAGCACAGAGTATCGCTTCGGAAGCAGCTGCCCATGCAACTATTCAACTACAAAGACTGAACGCTGGTTAATATTGGCCAGCATATAATGAAAAATTTGTTTCCCACTTTAAGTTCACCTATTAATCGAGTTAATTTTGTTTTTATTTATAATAGAATAATAAATCGAAGTAAAACAAATTGTATACATAAATATTATAATAAATGTAATATTCCCACACTAAAGACTAATTCCTTAAAACTTAAAAGATATATTGTCTTTATCTCACGAGAACTCTGCAAAATAACTGAAATTTCAATAAAATACACAGTAAAAAAAATCCATTGAATTTCACATCTTTTGGATAGTAGGCAAATATGCCACACCTTTTCAAGTAAATTTACATTGGGAAGTAATAGTCAATTTGGATGTAATTTTCAATTTTTGGTCAGTAAATTTTAATTTGCAATCAGTAAGTTTCAACTTTGAAAGCAGAAAATTTACTGGATATTCTCTTGAATTTACATTCTAAAAAAAATTTAAAATTAGCACTCATTAAGATACACTTATTTCTACTTCTAATATTATTTCTAACTTACTTACTCTTAATAGAACCCTTGGCTGTAGGTTGCAATCGAATCCGCGATCAATTCTGGTTTTGCTGTGTAGGTTTGGCGCGCGTGGACACTGCGCCCCCGAAGGCGTTTCTTTTTCATTTCAGTAGAAAACAAAATCGAACGAAGTGTCCAACTTCGTGGTTTCATATGATACAGTTTTTCGTCGTAAAATTCAAATAGATAAGTAAAATTACACGAAAAAGAACTTAATTTTCAATTCATATATAAATATATGTAGTTAATTTTACACGAAATGTTGCGAAATTTTGTGAGCCTTTTAATTAAATTGTACGGTTCAGTTGAAAAGTACATGAATAATTTACTAATGCCAGTAATTTCGTGTAAAAGTGATTGAAATGTGTACTTTTACTTGAAAAAATTAAATATACTCGAAATTTAAAGTAAAAATTCGATTGAAAATACAATTTTTTTAAAACAGTGTAGAACAGAATGGTATGACCACCAATTCCATGTCCTTTTCAAGGTAATTACTGAAAGATTCACATTATTTGCTCATGTTAAATAACTAGCCCTTGTAAGTTACATGTTTAAACAAATACTCAATAGTTCGATTCTAATTTATTGCTAATCTAAAAAAGGAAAATATTGTCAGTCTATCCATTGTTCGCAGTAGCATCCGGAAGTGGAGCAGACAAATATTTATATATGTATATCTTTTAAACGCTTAAAGCTGCAAATATGGAACTCATCAGCATCATAATATGCGGATATAACAGGCAGTAATTAACAGCAATTTTTTTAGCGTGACACTGACGTACGTGGTTGGAGCACAAAACTTGAAATTAGATTCAAATGCCTCTCTTACTTCTCTAGTAATAGCTTGCAAACCTAGCTAAATTCATTTTTACCAAATTCATAATTAGAAATTATATAAAAATTTATTAAGGAACTATAAAAACAAATGTAATACTGAACAGAATTCAACAATAACACGAGCTAGCTCTAGTGATATGATTCATGACCACTTTCTTCAGCACCACCTGACGATCCATACGATTCCTCCTCGTGACCGCCGCCATAGCTCTGGTTTGCTGCAGATTCATGAAGACCCGCTGACGCATGTGCACCTGCAGCAGCCGCATTGTTTTGTGCCTCTTGTGCCGCAGAAGATGCCTTCTCAGCAGCAGCTTGAGTTTCAGCGAAGTCATGTCGCACTGCTTGCAGCTGGTCTTCAAGTCCTTGCAAACGAGCCTTGGCCTTACCAACCATAGCCGTTTGTGATGCTAACTCTGCAGCGGCAGCATGCGCAGCTTCTTCAGCATGTTCGGCAACACCTTGAGCACTGTTCAAAGCACTTGTTAAGACCGACACGTGACTAGCAGCCTGTTGAGCAGCTTCTTTCGCTGCAGAGGCAGAATGTTGAGCCAATTGCAATTGCGCAATTTCAGCCTCCAATTGTTGATGAGCTTCGCCGCTCTGTTCTTCAAGATTTTGAAGAAGAATCTGCTTTCCGGCAAGAGCAGCTTGTGCAGTTGCTGAAGCTTGGGAAGCCGATTGAGCTAAGGTGCTCTTAGCAACGTACGAAGCTTGACGAGCTGCTGCATGCTGATTAGCAACGGCAGAATGAGCCTGGAGCGCTGAGCCTTGAGCAATTGAGCGCAATCCACTGCTACTATAACTACTTCCGCCGTGACCACCACCGCCACCATGACCACCAATATGACCGGAATTAACAGCGCCTATAAATAAATCGAAAGAAAACTATTAATTTTTAAATTTTTCAACAATGGATGCAATTAAAATAACATAACCACCGAAAATGCTATAATCGCTTGGTACAAAAATGCTTACCGAAAAGAGCTACGACTAAGAGAGATGCTGCAATTTTCATGTTGAATGAAGTGGTAACTCCTGATTAATGAGTTGATTGAGAAGCAGGTAAACTGTGTATGATGTTGGCTAGTGTAAAACTTCTCGAATTTATACCCAAAAATTTTGGCAATCAACCATATTATGTAAAAGAATACAACCTGAAGATCTTATAACACACGGTATGTAGGCAAGTGAGTATGGGCAAAGATGAACGAGTGAAATTAGAAGTTCAAGCTTTAACATGATAAAAGAAGAATTTTACGCTTTCAGTTAGACAAAAAAAAATAACATAATGAAAACCTGTAGACTATCTTAAGTGGGTACTTTTTCCCCATTGTCGGATTGAATTTAATTAAATCCGAACCCTAAACAATAGTGAAATGCGTTTTTGCAAAGTATCGATTTCGGGATATGTGAAAGAAGTAGCGACGAGTATATGAACATGATTAGTATTGAAATGAGCATTCGAGAACTAGTTTATCCCACAACCTAATTGCACGCATTTGCATTTTACAATCGACACTGTAAAATGGCTAAAGAATCTCTTTTTGTCTAATTGCAGAAGTCTGATATTCAAATTGTGGTTGGGATAACAAAACAAATAGAGTGGGTTAAAAATTTCCAATTTACCCTAAAAATTAAGGCTAAGGTATTAGTACTCATACCAGACGATGAAAAAATGTATTACGCAAAATTTTCAATTGTTCATCTTTACCATACACAGAACCTCCTCTTTTTGTCCAAATCTAATTATGTATGGAAAATTTCAACTTCATAGCACAATGAACTCTTAAGTTGGGACGAGGTTGTGCGCATGCATGCACACATTTTTTAAGAATATTTGTCTGGTAGCCTCTTGAAAAAGTAGGTTAAATTGCTCCTATATTTTCAGATGGCGAAACCGCAATTCTGCATAAGTTTAGATTTCTTGCTTTTTGAATTATCTATTAGTCGTGTAATAAATGTAACCATATAATTCAAGGACTTTTGTCTGTAAGCTACTGGAAGAATGTGAATATGTCATATACTACCGAAATCGAAATTACTTTTCAATTGAATCTAATTCGCATTAAACTTCGAGAGTCAGGACGATGAACGATTTCTTGACTTATACTAGATTTTCTCACCCAGGTAAAGTATACTCTCACCAAGCTTTAGCAAGTAGGCCCAAGAGCGACGATAGTGTAGACAGGGCACTCGTTCTACAACGCCGCGCCATATCGAGTTAAAGCGAGCGGACCGTCCACATTCTCGTAAATTTCTTTCAACTACATTTTTTCACTATAATACGTTTTTTCATTAAATGTAAAAAAAAATTTATCATATGTAAAAAAACAATGGCCCTCAGTGAAAAGCAATTAATAAACACTGGTCCATTCTTTTTCTCGCATGCATATTTCATAGGACATGGAATGCAAGCAAAACCACCTGTGGGGCAGGGATAATTGTGTTTTGAGAAACTACTGTACGAACTTCTCTCGAACTTTTGATAGCTTTCATCTAGTGCAAGTTGTTACCAATTTAAAAAAATCTGCCAACAGTCTGGGCACAACTTTATTATTTTTTGAGTAGAAGTCCGGAACGCGTTTAATGCTGAGATGCGGTGTAGATTACTATGCGACTGACAACCTAAAAAATAACGTTGCAAATAGCCTCCTGCGCGTCCAGGGCGTTTAATATTGAAAAATACTTAAATCGGTTTTTTCCCTGAATATGTTTAAAGCTTTTAGTAGTGAAAGTGAATTCCAAATATCAATAGACCTAAGAAATATATCGGTTAAGGCTTTGATATCAAAAAATTTTGAAGAACGTTTCTAGGCGCTTATATAAAGAGCCCGCAGAAGTAAAATTGCTTTGACAGCTCGACATGTTCAAAAGTTTTAACAAAATATGTGAAAATGTGGATTAACGGACATTTTTATACTCAAAGCTCTGAACGTCAATAAAAATTTTAACTTTTTTTACTTTAATTACTCTAGTTGCGTATCTACATATACGTACTAAGTTCCAACTTTCTATCATAAGCCGTTTCTGAGATATAAAAAACCACCCCTCGCCACCGTATCTTGGTATCCCTATCAAAAATTTTTTCTATGGTGTCTCTATAGTGGCTCTATTTAATCGTAAATTTCTAGTTTTCTAATCATTACGGTTTTCGAGAAATAAAAATCAGAATGTTTTCCTTTCTACCCCCTTTCACCATCACCCTCAACACGCACTCACCCAAAAATTGTTTTCCCTACTAGAGGTCTACTAGCCCCAACTCCTGTAGAATTTTCAAGATCATATCTGGAACGGTTTTTGAGATATAAAAATTAAATTTTTTTAGATATTTTTACCCCCCAACTTTCGTGCTTCACCTACCCTCTCAAAAAGTTTATATTCAGTAGACTCCATTTATGATCCCATGCACAGAAACCAAATTTTATCTTCCTATTGTAATTGGTTCGGAAGATATGTGCTGTTTATTTTGAAAGTGGAATAAGTCACTTTCGTTTTTAAATCGACATGCTTAAGGGTTTACGTTTTAACATGGTTAAAAATATTCATGCCAACTTTCGGGAAAATTTACTTGTATTTGTTAAAAGTGTGATGAAACAATTGCATCAATAGATTCGCAGAAAGTTGCTTCGTGTAGTATAAAACATCGTTACAATGTCACTTAAAAAAGTGAATTATTCCACTTTCAAAATCAACGGCTCATGTTGTGATCCAAAATTTTTCACCAAATTCATGAATTTATTTTTATTTAAGTAATTATATTGTGAATTTGAGCCAAATCGTACCATAAATACGAAAAATCGAAATATCACGACTGCAGTGCCACCTACCAGAAGCAAAATCAATAGAAACCTTCCTGCAGACCATACTAACATATTGTCCAAATATGGTGTCAATGGGTACAGCGGTTCTCGAGTTTTAGACATACGTACCCCGAACGAACACTTTTATTTATTAAGATAGGTTCTCGATATATAAAAATCGGACCTTTTTCCTTCTCGCCCTCCCCCACCCTCACCCTCTACACCCTCACCGCCAACATTTTTTCTGCTTGGAGTCTATTAGGTCTACTTCTCGTAAAAATTCTAAGCATCTATCTTACATTGTTCTTGAGATATGAGACGTGATTTATTCGAAAAATTCTTATCCACTCCACTTCCATGCTCCACCGCCCCCTTAAAAATGTTACTCTCAGCAAACTTTATTTGTCAGCCTTTATACAGAACCTAATTTAATTTTTCTAGTGCAATTGGTTCGTGAGACATCGTAATTTAAAGTTTTCACCCTCCCCACTGCGTACAACACGGCGGCGTCGTACAGACGGAGAGAATTTTTTTTTGGTTTATTGGTGTTTATTAGTCATGAAACGTGGAAAAAAAATTTTTTTAAAATCTATAACATTACTTTATTATTAAAATAATAAATTAAAATTAAGCCACAGTGAATAATGGTCAAAGTCGAAATATATTATATAAATTTTCTTAGCTCCTTCGTACAAAAAATTAAATAAATAAATAACCTACGGAAGAAAATTAACTAAACCCCTGAAATCCCTTTTTAATAGATTATATGTTAATGTTATAAAAATATATTATAATTTCATATCTGACAAGATCAAAGAGATATGTTAATTCAGAAAAACGTATGCAACCCCTTAAATCCCTCTCGGGTTAGATATCGAAAAATCCTGAAATTGGATTTAAACCGATTATACAAAACTCCGGTGAAAGTAAGAACAATTTCGATGTATCATTACTTAAGTGATATATCAGATTTCGTGAAAACGACTGTAACCCCTATACTCTCACTTGGAGGTTAAATATCAAAAAGTCCTGAAATCAGTTTCAACAATTTGGTACCTCATCGGACTTAAGATATAAGACGAAATTTGTGAAAATGTAGACAACCCCTTTACATCCTCTTAGATGTTGAGGAGCGAAACATCCTGATACGGGTTTTTAGGCAATTATGGGAAATCGGTGGACGTAAAACTTATTCGATAACTAAGACCAAATGGATATGACGGAATTCGTGAAAATGTATGTTACCTATTTAAATACTCTTCGGGTTTAAATTTTGAAAAATACTGAAACTGAACATCCCGATAAGGGTTTTAGGCAATTATTGAAAAAATCGGTAGACCTAAAACTTATTCGATAACTAAGACCAAATGGATATGACGGAATTCGTGAAAATTTATGTTACCTCTTTACATACTCTTCAGGTTTGAATTTTAAAAAATCCTGAAACTGTTTCATTCATCAGAAGAATTCGTCGAAAGACCGAAAAGATATTATATATGTTAAAGCTTCTAAGAGATATGACGAAATTCGTGAAAATATGCAGCACATTTTCACAGACCATTTTGTTACCTCACTACCATACCAAAAATTTTTCAATTTTTTTCAGCTAAATTACTTGTTTAGTACATCTGCATGTGTATTTCAAGTTTCTAGCATAACTTGTTCCGCGGATAGCAGAAACGCAATCTACCGCTTCCCTATTAAACAATTTTTTTTATACCCCCACACACTTAAACGTTTCACCATCTCGATCAAAAAGTTTATATTCATCATACGGCCCTTCTACACTTATAAACACAAAATAAATTTATACTTCCAACCATAATTGGTTCGTGAGGTATTGTTATCTTGGACGGATTTTCCTTAAAACCTTAAAACGCGTATCCTCGAGTATCGACCAAACGTTCAGAACGTTTTAAACTAGCAATTTTAAATTTCATACATATTAATTTTTCAATGGTTCGAAGTGATGAGGTAAAGACGCTGAAAATTGAGTGTGTCCTTTCTGCAGGATTTATGAAAAAGTCCTTGAAAAGGAAAATTTTTTAATACGGTTATTTACCTAAAGTTTCAGATACAAAATTGAAAACGAGAGATATAGTCCTTCTCCTTCGAGTAGTAACCAGACGATATTCCTTAAAAAAGAGAAACGACAGGCATACTCCTTATTCCGCATTATCCCCTATTGAAATATAACTCGGAGTTCAGTATTTCATTTAGAGTATCATACGATTAGCGTGCTTTATTGCTGCTTTTAGTTTTTTATTTAATCTTTATCAAATCAAAAAGGCTTACTGACTTATAGCGCACAGTTCATGTGTGCATGTAATTCCGCAAGTTAATATAATTTTCGTAATAATTGGGTAATACTAACTCATACATAACCAAACGACTGAAATGATGTTCATGTGAACACAACAAATAAACATCATCATTATGTTAACTATGGAAGGAGTATTGCTGAAATGCAACGCAACAAGCAAAAACCATGTTTAGTATAAACAAACTTTCCTTTTATTTAAAACTTAGAAATCATAACAAAATATCACAAAAAACACATCTCGCACATTTGCTCCACGTCAGTAACTAGTGATGGTACTCATGGCCGCCACTACCAGACTTAAAGTCGGCGCCATACGACGAGGTGTCGCTATGTCCAGCACTTTGCTGTGCAGCCGATTCGTGCAGTTCAGCGGTCGCATGTTCTCCAGCTGCAGCGGCATTACTTTGTGCTTCGTGAGCAGCAGACGAAGCCTTCTCAGCCGCCTCTTGGGTTGCAGCAAAATCACCCCGAACAGAATTCAATTGACCTTCGATCGATTGCAGACGAGCCTTGGCTTGTGAAACCATGGATTGTTGTGAGGCAAGTTCAGCAGCAGCATGGTGTGCTGCTTCTTCAGCATGTTCAGCTAAACCTTGAGCACTGTTCAGAGCAGAGGTTAAAACTGAAACGTGGCTTGCAGCTTGTTGGGCTGCCGCCTTAGCTGCCGATACTGATTGTTGAGCCAATTTCAATTGCAACAATTCACCTTCTAGCGCAGCATGAGCTTCAGCGCTTTGTTCTTCTAAATTTTGAAGAAGGGCACCCTTTCCGGCCAGAGCTGCTTGTGCAGTTGCAGCAGCCTGAGTAGCCTGTTGCGCCAAAGTACTTTTAGCTACGTATGAAGCCTGACGGGCAGCAGCATGCTGACTTGCGACAGCTGAATGAGCTTGTTGGGCAGAACCCTGGGCAATTGTTCGCAATCCACCGCCGTTGTATCCACTTCCGCCGTAACTGCCACCGCTATGGCCTCCTGAGCCACCTGAACTGCCGTGGCTCGAAATATGACCACAGCTTACGGTTCCTATATTCCAAATTTACACTAATTAATTATCTAGTTAATCAACGAAAAACCTCATAGCTCATACCGAAAAGAAATACTACGGCTACGACGGCGAACTTCATTCTTACTGAGAAGCAGCAAAAGTGGTCGAGTGCAAGTGAGTGAGAATACGATTAAACTCCGTATGATGTCTTGTAAATCAAGTTTACCTGATTTTATACACGAATTATTTCAAACGAATTACCATTCGGTAAAGAGCTGAGCGGCAATTTCGGCGTTTCGCAAATGTGGAAGGAGATGATTACTTTCAATTACCACTGCACTGATAGAGGAGCAAGCCGACTTGCTTGCAATTTTATGGTATTGCGTTATAAAGGTAGTGTTTAGTTTTTCTTACAAAAAGAGTCCAGTATTGTTACATATTTTTTTGTAGCGAAGATTGCTTTGTGAATAAAATTTAGTTCAACTGCTCAAGTTATTTAACGCTCCTCCGATAATAGGGCAAACAATAAAAACTTTTCTTAAATCATTGCATCACATTATAACAGGTGACAATCAATGTTAATATCTACAAAGGATTATTTGATTAATAGATATTAAATTCATGCTTTCTATCAAAAGAAATTTATTTATTGCAAATTTCATATTAGATAAGTTGCCAATCTCGGTCATCATTTGGATTTTATATTCTTTAAAAAAAATTGACAGTTCCGTTTTTGATTTGAATCAAAAGAAAATTGTTAAAGCTGTCAACAGTCTGGACGTTACTTTTTTATTTTTTAAATAAAAGTGCGAGATCAGGTTAAATTCGAGATTCAAAGTTCTTTAAAGTAAAAAACAATACGATATCTCATCAGACCGAAGTAATATGTCGGAATTCGTAAAACATACGCAATCATGTTACACCCTATTAATGTGTATATCGCAAAATTCCGAAACTACAGACTAACAGCATTTTCTTCATAATCATATATTTAGCTCCAACTATTGGAAAAATAATACATACAAAATTTCAATGTCGTAGCTTAATCCCTTCTAAAGTTATCGGCTAATATTTTTGAACACGTGTTTTAAGGACATTTTGTATGGCAGCTACCCGAAGGAGTGGGACGATTTTGCCCGTTAACGAACTTAGCCTTACAAATTCAACCAAACATCCAGATTCAAAATTTCAAGATCCTAGGTGAAGGCGTTCTTGAGTTATCGTGCTAACGGACAGACGGACGGACGGACGTCAGGCGGATTTGAGGTTTTTGGCCACAAATAAACAGAAAATAATATATAACTTTTTTTCGTCCGAGGCTTGGTTCTATGCGTTACAAACTTTTGGGCTGGATTAAACTTAGAATGATTTCATTTAGAGTATAAACAAGCCAATCGTATAATACTCTAGATGAATACTGAACTCCGATTTATATTGTAGTTGGGGATAAAGTAGAATTACGTGTGTGCATGTTGTATGTCCTTTATTAAGGACTGCTATTAGATTGTTACTCAAAACTAAAAGACAATATTCAGTGTTTAATTTCATACCTTGAACTGGGTAAGTCATCGAAAAAAAATGTCCTTTTTAAAGGACTTTCACATGGGAGGTGCAGAAAGGACTCACTCGATTTCTTACATATTTATCCTTTTCCTTGGAACCATTCAAAAATTAACGAATGCAAAATTTCAAATTTGTAGCATGAAGCGTTCAAAACTTATCGGAAAATATTGTTGAACACGTGTTTTAAGGATATGTTGTATGGCGGCTACCAGAAGGAGTAAAAGGATTTCGCTGATTCGTAAACTCGAACTTCCTTTTCACTCAAAACTAACTTTTACGAAATTCCGAATTCGCAGCTAAAAGATTACTTGAGTTATAGTGAGTTTCGTAAATTAAGTCAATACATTTTGACAGGATATTTGTATGGCAGCTACTCGAAGGACTAACAGCATTTCCTTTATAATCATATATTTAGCTCCAACTATTGAAAAAGTAACACATACAAAATTTCAATGTCGTAGCTTAAACCCTTCTAAAGTTATCGACCAATATTCTTGAACACGTGTCTTAAGGACATTTTGTATTGCAGCTACCAGAAGGAGTAAAAGGATTTCGCTGATTAGTAAACTCGAAATTCGTTTTTACTCAAAACTAATTTGTACAAAATTTCCAATTCATAGCTAAAAGATTACTTGAGTTATAGTGAGTTTCGTAAATTAAGTGAATTCATTTTGGCAGGATATTTGTATGGCAGCTACACGAAGGATTAACAGGATTTTCTTCATAATCATATACTTAGTTTCAACTATTGGAAAAATAACACATACAAAATTTCAAAGTCGTAGCTTAAACCCTTCTGAAGTTATTGACCGATATTCTTGAACACGTGTTTTAAGGACATTTTGTATGGCAGCTACCCGAAGGAGTAGGACGATTTGGCCCGTTAACGAACTTAGCCTTACAAATTCAACCAAACATCCAGATTCAAAATTTCAAAGTCCTAGGTGAAGGCGTTCTTGAGTTATCGTGCTAACGGACAGACGGACGGACGGACGGACGGACGGACGGACGGACGGACGGACGGACGGACGGACGTCAGGCGGATTTGAGGTTTTTGGCCACAAATAAACAAAAAATAATATATAACTTTTTTTCGTCCGAGGCTTGGTTCTATGCGTTACAAACTTTTGGGCTGGATTAAACTTATAATACTCTATATGATTTCATCTAGAGTATAAAAAAGATAAAATTGAGTTTCTATATATAGAATTACAAGTGGAGTCTACTGAATGTAAAATTTTTGAGGAGAAGGTGAAGCACGAAAGTGGGGGAGATCCATTTTTTAAAAAATTAAATTTTATGTTTAATAAAATAATATGTTTGATAGGGATAGCAAGGTGTGGGTGGTGGTTTTCTGTATATCGGCTTATGCTAGATAGTTAAAACTTAGTATGTATATGAAAATATGCTACTAAAGTAATTAAAGCAAAAAAAAGTTCAGATTTCCATTGGCGTTTAGAGGTTGAGTAAAAAAAATTTCCGTGAAAAGGGGTTTTTTCATATGTTCACGAATTTCATTATATCTTTTAGACATGTCGAGTTATCAAATCGATTTTCCTTCTGCGGGCTATTTATATAAGCGCCTAAGAATATTTTTTTTTTCAAGTTTTTCGATATTCAACCCCTAAGGGGTGGAAAGTTGTTGTGTACATTTTTACGAATTCCGATATATTTTTTGGGTCTAATGATATATCGAATTCACTTTCATTTTTAAAGCATTTAAATATAATCGGAGATAATCCGATTTAAGGTTTTTTCGATATTAATCCCCTGGGGGTTTAAGGTATTATTTAAGTATTCACGAATAACCGGGGGGCTATTTGTAACGCTATTTTTTATATTGTCAGTCACATAGTAACCTACATCGCATCTCAGTATTAAAGGCGTTCTGGACTTCTCCCAAAAAATAATAAAGTTATGCCCAGACTGTTGGCAATTTTTTTTTAAGTGGAATGGTAACGGAGATATTTACGATTTTCTATATCACAGTTTTTTTCAATACAGTTGTGGAGGTATTGCACTCAATAAACCGATAATCCTAGATGTGGCATGCGTGCGGAGCATGCGGTCTTAGCTAGTAGTAAACTTATAAAATTGATAGCAATTTCATTATACCAGTTCATCTTATGTGAATGCTGCAATCAATCTTGATTGATTATCAAAGAGAAAAAATCTTTGATATGTTTGCGACAAAAAAGTACATACCTACTTCTTTTGATTTTTTTCATTACATTTACAAATTTCAACTAATTGTTAACAGTGAATATCGAACCGAATTTATCTAAAAGCTGTTGCTCAATAATCAAAAACCGAAAAGTCAAATACAAATTGAAAATAACGTGATAATAACTTCATAGCTTAACTATTAGTAACAATTTAATAAGTCAAACGCTTTCATTTTAATAATTAACATCCATTCAATTTGCAAAGAAAATTGCTTTATAGATAATCATATAATATATTTTAGTGTTGTAAATTGTGTCATATTTAAAATAACGGTATACCGGAAGAATACTCCTAATAAAAGCATAAATAAAAATAAGGAAAACTATTGCAACGAATTTCCATTCAATCTACAACCAATCAAATCAATACAACTGCAAATATCTTTAGATATTTGCCAAGAAATTGGTTCAACCGAAAAAATCACTAAGTAAGTTATTTCAGTGTAAATCTTTTAAAAAGTTCAAATTATGAGTATAATCCATGTACGAAAAAAAAGCTATTAAGATTTCAAATAGCTTAACGTAAGAAATTCATAGAGTTGATTCAAAAAAAAGTTATAGTGCAAACGGCCAGGTATATCTACAACATTTTCAGTATTGCATAAATTAAAACAAAAAGATGCACAGCATGGTGCATGGTGCTGTGTTTTTATTTTAAGCCTATGATTAGGTAACAATATAAGCATGCTTGAGTGCAATACCGATACTTAAAAGCATTTATATAAATAGATACATTATACCGATGTGTTTACAGTAAAAGAGTACTTTAACTTTGACTAGGGACACTGCGTAGATATGGATTTACCAAAGGGTATACTTTCAGCTATGACTAACTAACTACTCGTACTGTAGCCCTTAAATTAGAAGCTATTGAACTAAATAGCTTACCTAACTTTGTTAAGTAACCATCAACTCTAGAATAATTGATTATGATAGACATGAAATAGCCCAAATATAGAAAAACTATTAAATCAGCGGTAACATAAATCCAAAGCAATATCTTCTTAGTACACACAACACTCAAGCCATGAACTTGAACTTGTTCAGGTTACTGTCTTCAGTCTTTCGTTTTTTTTTCATGGGAAGTATCACTCACTTTTACTTGCTACAATGGAATTAAGAGCACTAAATATTAATAATGACTTGAAATTATTTTGTCTAAGATATATTAAATGTTGAAACAAAAAATTAATTTCATGCATACCAGGAATGATTTATCTTCAGTTTTAACAATATGTATATCATCTTACTTGTGCAATTCCGAATGCAAAAAAATAGCCTAATATGTGCTACATTCAGCATTCACCTTGAAATAAAATTCAAATAAACTCTTACAGCGGTTATATCGAATTTGCATAGTAGAGAAAAAAAAGAATATGTTTCAGGTAGATAACTTTTTGATAGGTATTGTATACAATTATTCACAAAAGAAATTTTTGGAATATCTTTTAGATTAGAAAATCATATAAATATATATATATATACGATTATCTGTTTATAATTGAAAAAAGAACTCTGCTTTGTGATTTAACTAAATGGAATACGAAATGGAATCAACAGTTTAAAGAAAGAGTTAAAGCATTTCTTGTTTAGATTCATGATTACTTAAAAAATTCGAAGAAATTTTCCTAATTCCCTTTCCAGTATAATTACAATCAAAATACAAAAACATATATTGGTACCATACAACTACACAAAAGTCCTTAAGACTCATGGTCAAGTATTGTTCAGTACTTCAATTTGACATGCATTGATTTACCAATGGTACCAGGTAAATTGAAAACGGTCTGGCCGAAACTTTATTATTTTTTGTCGAAATATAACATCGGTTGTTTCGATTGTGCGATTGTGCAAACATCTCAAATTTCGCCATATCTTCGTTAAAACGTGACTAACCACTTTACACTCTTTTAAGGATTGGATAACAAAAAATACCTAAGTTTTTCCGGCGATTAGAAGTAAAATCCAATTTACTACCGCATCAGACCTAAGAGATATAATAGATTTGAACACCCCAAAATCCTCAAAATAATAATTAGGCGATTATATAGAAAGCCCGAGCAAGTGAAAACCAGTTCGATATCTCATGAGGTCTAAGAAGTATTTTGGAATTGGTCAAAATGCATGGAACCCAAAAAGTCAAGGTCTGCTCAAAGGATTTGGGAGTTAAAAACATTCAAACGATTTTGCGTTCGGCGGGCAGACAGACTGAAAAATTTATTTCTAGTTGAATATAAAGCAGAATAAGAAGTGCAAATGTAATTTGCTCTTGTTTAAAGACTCTCGTTTGGTTTCTACTAGAAAGTGGTTAGTCTGTTTTCAATTTTATATCTGGAACTAGGTAAATCACCGAAAGTAAAATTTTCACTCGATTTCTAGGACTCTAATCCCTGTTCCTGGAACCATTTGAAAATGAATGTGAAAAAAATTTGGAATTCCTAACTTGAAGCATTCAAAAGTAATCGACTAACAGTCGTGGACACGTGTTTTAAGGACTTTGTATGGGAGCTACTCTGTAAAGTGAGAATATTGCGTCCAATGCCAAATCCGATCCTACTTTTAGCTCAAAACTAATTCCGATAATTCAAGATTTCGACTGCGTAGAGCAAAGACTTTTCGAGTTATATTGGGTTTCGAAATATGAATGCACATATTTTCCAAGGATTTCTGTATGGCAGAATAACGTTTCGTTCCTATAATAAATACAGATTTATCTAGCACAAAAAGAACTCGCAACGGGACCCGATTTATTGGCTATTTCCTTAATTTTTTTAGAAAATTGTTCAGGAACATTGCAAAACCTTGAAATATTGAATGGTATGGGCAGGTCCCATTGCTTAAAAGCAAACTATTATGCCTTTACTGCCATAGACCTAATGAAAAATGGAAAAATTTGGGATTTTACTAGTAAGGCTGCTTGTATCTATTATACCTAGGTGTAGGAGGTCATACCATGTAGTGTTTTAAGAATATAACGCTTTTAAATTATTTCTGTACGGTGTATTCAATCTAAACCAAAGAGGTTTGGGGCAGGTACTAGATATGTTATTTTCATCTATAATATTTGGCGAAACAAATACAACCTAACAAATCTATCGGACTCTGAGTGCGTGCTCTGAAGTCCAGCAGATCTAGGATTTACTCATAATCGATTGTAATTAGATTCCACAGAAATGGAGGAAAATTTTACCCACCATTTCGAAAGGGAAGCGTGGGAAAGGAAACGGGAAAGATAGATAGATTCCCGGGATAAGTTCGCAGTTTAAGGAATCCTTAAAAAATATCAGAGGGGTGATTCTTCATTTTATATATCCATATGGATATCCTTGCATTTCCGAGACTACTAAATCTTTTTATCTGCACTCTAAGTGTAGTACAAGATCTGCTCAAATTATTCTGCCAGTAGAATTACATTTTTTAAATCCTGTGTATCGGAACTATGCTTGATGTTAGTTGGCTTAAAGGGACTTACGGCTAGCCACGCGCACATAGCAGATTCACGAATAATTATAATTTTTAAAATTTTTGCAGGAAAGACCACAATTCTGTACCCTAGTCCCACTTTATTTCTATTAAAATGAAGGATGAGTACAAAATTTATAAAGGATTGGATAAACAACATTTAAAATAATTGGCAAAATGCCTTTGCTCGAAAGAGGTATTAATTAAAATTCTTATTGTTAAACAAATATGTATTATAAATTAAGACATATATAGTACAAGATAGACGCTAATTATGGTGCGAATGAATTTCGTAGTTTCTTAAACATCGTAAAATATGGTAACAATAATAATCGCTTATATCAACTATCCAGTCATAGTTCACATACACTTTTTTATTAATTTTTCTTAATACGGTCACTGACTTTACCATTAATCTACATAACAATGAAAACACGAGTATCCATTCACTTTTATAAATTAAGTCAGTTACAAATATTCATTTAAGAAAACTAACCATCAATTAAGCACAAATTCCATTAAGCGTTAAGTCATGTAAATGAGAAGCAAAATTTGTGCTCACTTCCTTGATTTGTGATGGTTTTCATAAAAATCTGATCTAGTTATGCGAATTATGGTAATATTTCGTTATATTCGTCACAGCAGATTATATCTTGGAATATTATCTACGAGTATCTATGACTTTTATAAAAATATGTATTCAACTTCTTTAAACTCATGAATATTCCCGATGCAGTGTTTTATAGAACACGAATATTTACCTAATACTAGGTTAAGGTCACGAAAGATTTGAAATGAAGCTGCTATTGGTTTAAAGTAAAGAACATTATGAAGAGTAAAATGTAAGGTTATTGTAAACAGTAAGTTGAAGTAAGCTACGTATACGCTTTCAGTGTTAGTACAGATACGAATATTCTTCCAAGGAATAGATTTTTTGTGAAATGGGAGCACGTATACGGAGTGTTTTGGAAATTTTGTCGATCACGAAAAAGCCGTCTACTTTTCAAATTATCTTTTATTTGTTTATAATATATTAGTATTGTACTAAAAATTGAAAATTTTTCTGATTACACAACGTATGATATCAAAATAAGGTTTCGCTGATTTCGTACTTTTTAATCAGATATAGCCACTCGCACAAGGATAGAAACACAACTACCTGCTTTCTATTTCCGAGTTTTAAGGACGAATGAGTTAATTTTCTATTGACGCCTATAAATATATAGAACTTATTTTTCCCTAAAATTTCGTATGAGCTTCCTGGAACTTGGATGTTGGTGTTCTTCCAGTGTGCTCCCCAGGTTTGTAATGTGTTGTATGCAACACAAACGATCACTTTTTTAGCCCAGCTCCTGTACACCAATATATATTTCAAATTTTTGTTAAACCAAATTACTTTTCTAATAGATTTACGTGTAGTCACTAAGTTTCAACTTTTTAGCATAAGCCCCCACCCTGGCACTCTACACCCTCACCACCAAAATTCTGCTAGGAGTCTGTTAGACCCTCATCTGGTAAAAATTCTTAGCATCTGTCGTACACTGTTCTTGAGATATGAGACGTGATTATACTCTAGATGAAATCATATAGAGTATTATAAGTTTAATCCAGCCCAAAAGTTTGTAACGCATAGAACCAAGCCTCGGACGAAAAAAAGTTATATTATTTTTTCTTTATTTGTGGCCAAAAACCTCAAATCCGCTTGACGTCCGTCCGTCCGTCCGTCCGTCTGTCCGTGAACACGATAACTCATGAACGCCTTCACCTAGGATCTTGAAATTTTGAATCTGGATGTTTGGTTTAATTTGTAAGGCTAAGTTCGTTAACGGGCAAAATCGTTTTACTCCTTCGGTTAGCTGCCATACAAAATGTCCTTAAAACACGTGTTCAGAATATAGGTCGATAACTTCTGAAGGGTTTAAGCTACGACATTGAAATTTTGTATGTGTTATTTTTTCAATAGTTGGAGCTAAATATATGATTATGAAGGAAATCCTATTAGTCCTTCGTGTAGCTGCCATACAAATATCCTGTTAAAATGTATTCACTTAATTTATGAAACTCACTATAACTCAAGTAATTTTTTAGCTACGAATTCGGAATTTTTTACAAATTAGTTTTGAGTGAAAAGAAAGTTCGACTTTACTAGTCAGCGAAATCCTTTTACTCCTTCTGGTAGCTGCCACACAAAATGTCCTTAAAACACGTGTTTAAGAATATTGGTCGATAACTTCAGAAGGGTTTAAGCTACGTCTTTGAAATTTTGTATGTATTATTTTTCCAATAGTTGGAGCTAAATGTATGATTATGAAGAAAATCCTATTAGTCCTTCGTGTAGCTGCCATACAAATATCCTGTCAAAACGTCTTCACTTAATTTACGGAACTTACTATAACTCAAGTAATCTTTTAGCTATGAATTGGAAATTTTGTACAAATTAGTTTGAAGTAAAAACGAAGTTCGAGTTTACTAATCAGCGAAATCCTTTTACTCCTTCTGGTAGCTGCCATACAAAATGTCTTTAAGACACGTGTTCAACAATATTTTTCGATAACTTTTGAACGCTTCAAGCTACGAATTTGAAATTTTGTACACGTTCATTTTTAAATGGTTCCAAGGAAAAGGATAAATATGTTAGAGATCGAGTGAGTCCTTCCTGCACCTCCCATGTGAAAGTCCTTCAAAAAGGACTTTTTTTTCGATGACTTAACCAGTTCAAGATAAGAAATTAAACACTGAATATTGTCTTTTAGTTTTGAGTAGCAATCTAATGGCAGTCCTTAAGAAAGGACATACAACATGCACACACGTAATTCTACTTTATCCCCAACTACAATATAAATCGGAGTTCAGTATTCATCTAGAGTATTATACGATTGGCTTGCAGCCGATCGTGACTGCAGTATGTTTTTGATAATGGGTCCACTATCGAAGCTCTGTATAAATTCCAAGTTTCAGCCTCCTAACATAAGCGGTTGCTGAGATCTAGAAACCAAAATTTTCCGTCTAAAACGCTTCCCCCACCTCTCCCCTTATAACATCTTTACTGAAAAGATAATTCAACTCAACAGCTAAAAGAGTTTGGGAGCTACTTGACTCCACCGTTTTTGAATTTCTTAACCTCCAACGTCTCTTCAATTTCGTAACCTTCTCGTCTCTTGAATTTCGCAACAAAACCAACTTTTATACATATACCACAGCAGACCTAAAACCCGTCAATCTCGTAATAAGGGACTTGCACCAATTCCATACAGCAGAAGAAGTTCAAGCAGACCTGGCTCAGCAGGATATCACCAAAATTACATACATAAAACCATTCACCAATTCCAACTCTCGTCGCACGGCATCAACCTCGACTCAATACCGCGTCACTTGCAAACATTTCAGCTATCTTAAGACTGTAATTCGATTCGAACAGATTAAGAGCCCAGACATACGCCAATACAAAAACTGCACAGAATTAGCCACTCGGCAAGTAATTACAATCTACCCTGTAGATGCGTTAAATGTACCAACACTCACAAGCCAGAAGAATGCTCCAAGCTTACAACTGATGACCCAAAATGCGTCAACTTTGGCTGCAACTACTCAGCCAACTACCGAAACTGCGCAGCGTCAAAACACACATCTCTTCAACCCATACCCCACCGCTTCCCGCCACAACCTATATTCACCCAATTCATACACAAATATCACCAGCACCCAACCCCCAATCCATAACGTCTAACCCAACACATCTCTCTTAATCTCAGAAATCCAAAGACTTTTTAACGCTGACCAAGCCACCCTATCATCTGTAATTGACAAATTTATCTCAATCAAGAAGTCACTCACCGACGATAAACAGCGCAAAATCCACATATACACCCTTCTTGCCGAACTTTCTTCACATGTCACTTAAAGTTGTTGAAATCAACCTCAATTCCCTAACATACAGCAGTCACGATCGGCTGCAAGCCAATCGTATGATACTCTAGATGAAATACTGAACTCCGATTGATATTGTAGTTGGGGATAAAGTAGAATAACGTGTGTGCATGTTGTATGTCCTTTATTAAGGACTCCCATTTGATTGCTACTCAAACCTAAAAGACAATATTCAGTGTTTAATTTCATATCTTGAACTGGGTGAGTCATTGAAAAAAAATTTATTTTTTGAAGGACTCACTCGATTTCTTACATATTTATCCTTTTCCTTGGAACCATTCAAAAATTAATGTGTACAAAATTTCAAATTCGTAGCTTGAAACATTCAAAAGTTATCGAAAATATGGTTGAACACGTGTCTTAAAGATTTTTTGTATGGAAGATACCAGAAGGAGTAAAAGGATTTTGCTGACTAGTAAACTCGAACTTCGTTTTCACTTAAAACTAATTTGTACAAAATTCCGAATTCATAGCTAAACGATTACTTGAGTTATAGTGAGTTTCGTAAATTAAGAGAAGATATTTTGACAGGATAATTGTATGGTAGCTACACGAAGGACTTATGGGATTTTTTTCATAATCATACATTTAGCTCCAACTATTGGAAAATCAACACATACAAAATTTCAAAGTCGTAGCTTAAACCCTTATGAAATTATCGGCCAATATTCTTGAACACGTGTTTGCCCGTTAACGAACTTTGCCTTAAAAATTCAACCAAACATCCAGATTCAAAATTTCAAGATCCTAGGTAAAGGCGTTCTGAGTTATCGTGCTAATGGACAGACGGACGGACGGACAGACTTTAAGCGGATTTAAGGTTTTTGGCCACAAATAAACAAAAAATAATATATAACTTTTTGTCGTCCGAGGCTTGGTTCTATGCGTTACAAACTTTTGGGCTGGATTAAACTTATAATACTCTATATGATTTCATCTAGAGTATAAATACTTTATTATTAAAAAATAATAAAGTAAAATAAATAAAATTTGAGTAGCTATCAACAATATCAACATAGCAATTTAAAAAAACCTGAAAAATAACGTTCCAAATAGCATCCTGGTTATTCTTTAGGAATAGTAACCGTAAAATCACGAGGCGGGATTTGATCAAGTGATCAAAAAATCGTTAAATCAATTAACTTTTTCATCAATTTTCAGCCGATGTAATTGTTCATTAAGTCAATGAATCTACATTCATTAATTAATGAGTTTTTTTTAATCAGTGAACTATATTCATAAATTCAAGAATTTTATTTACCTTGATTTGGTCATAAATTGAAATACTTCATTCATGGACCAATGCATTCTTTATAACTTCATGTATTTTGATTATTGAATAAATAAAATTTGTTCATAAGTTGATGAATTTAGATAGTGAAACTTCTTTTATTGAATTGAATTGAATTTTTTCATAATTTCATGTATCCGGTACATTAAATTAATTACCACTATTCATTCCTACATGCATTTTATTTGCTGAATCAGTGAATATTATTCATATAAATTTACGTATTTCATTCGTTGAATGAATGGGTGTACATATATACTTAGATGTTCTAAGGGCCAATATTACGATCATCAGTTAAACTCTAACCGAAAGTTTAACTGGAAGTTTTCTATGAAAATCTGTGAGTTAAAGTTCCAGTTAGAACTTAACTGAACATCGTAGGAACGGGCCTAAAAAAAGTAGTTTACTTATTTTAAAAGTAGTTTACTTATTTTTTACACTTTTATATGGAGAAGTGGTCAGTGCATATGGGAGTATATAATTTCACGATTTTCGTCATGTCTCTCAGGTTTTCTAAAATATTAAATTAATTTTACTTCTACGGGTTCATGAGATAAATTACTAAACACTAGTTTCATTTTTTTTAGTTCGACCACTAAGGACCTGAATAAGGATTGCAAACAATTTCATGAATTTTGTCATAATCCTCAAGTTCGATTAAATATCAAATTTATTTTTACTTCCACGGGCTTTGGCTTTTATTCGCCAAAAAATTGTTTCCAGAATTTTTTCTTAATTGAACCCGTAAGAGAGTTTAAATATGTGTTTTCACGAATTCTGTCACATCTCTCTGAAAAGATATCGAACTTTACTTGCTCGAACCTTCTATATATCCGGATAAAAAAAATCTAAATCCACGATTTTTTTATATTGAATGTAAAAGGGATGCATACGTATTCACGAATCCCGATATACTCCTCAGATCGGATGAGATATCGAATTGGTTTTTACTTCTTCGGGCTTTTAATATAGTTGCCTGCAAATCGATTACAGAATTTTTGGATATTCAACCTCTAAAGCATGTAAAGAGGTTGAAACGTTTTCACAAATTTCGCCATATCTCTTAGGTCTGATGAGATGTCATATTAGTCTTTACATCTACGGACTCTTTATGTAATAACCTACAAAAAAAGTTTTACGATTTTTTCAAATTCAACCCAAGGCTGTATAAAGGGGTTCTACACATTTTCTCAAATTTCGTCACAAACCTTAGGTTTGATGTAGCAGCAAATTGGTTTTTATTTCTACGCGCTTTTTATCTAATCACCTAAAAACTAATTTCACGATCTTTCGATTTTAAACAGAGTAAGGGTTGCATACGTTTTCAGGAATTCACGAATTCCGATATATCTCTGAGATCTGATGATATATCGAATAATATTTTATTTACATGAGTATAATCGCCTAAAAATTAGATTAAATTACATTTTTCGGTATTCAACACCCAAAGTGGTTGCAACGTTTTCACTTTAACTGCTTTTCGAAATTTGTCCCGAAAAATAATATCTAAAGTTGAACCTGAACCATTTTCAGATTTTTTTTCTGGATAATTTTTCCTGAATTTTTCTGGATTTTCGGATAACCTGAAAATTTCAGAGTAGGGAATATATTCAATTCGGACAGCGTTGGGTTGGAGTACTTCTAAGATGCACGGCTCCTCTGCAGCAAAACACCACACAAATGTTTCACTCTCATCAACAAATTATTTTTAGTGTGCACATTAAATTCATTTAAACTTTAAAGTGTGCACCACAAAATTCGCTTTGAAGTGTCGAGCAGACCCCTAACGCCTAATAATATTAATAACGCTATCTTAAAATTAACGCGCTAAGCCGTGGATATTTCTATCGTTCCTTATCGTCAGCCATGGACTTATTACTCATGGTCTAAGTAAACAAATATTGTTTTAAGAAGTAGCAGTATCTCAGAAAAGCGGTGACCTGGCTGCTATATGCCTTAATGCAGCAAATATCAAAAGAAAGCAATTCGAGCTGAACTTCTCGCTTTCAAACTTGCACTTTTTTTTCTTTTGCACTTACACTTTTATGTAACATACGTATAAAACAATTCCCAGAAAACACGAAAAAAAATTAACATATAAAACCTGGCTTTTATTCAAAAAAGAAAATGCATTCAGATAGTGGGCTGTCGCGCCATTGACGATGTTGATTATTCATATAGTAATACTGCAGTGGTAACGGGCGTTCTCAAAATTAATGATGATACTCGTCATCAATATGGACAACTTCATGTCCGTAGCTCTCGCTGTGACCAGCACTCTGTGCAGATGCAGCGACTTGATGCAATTCAGCGGCAGCACGTGATCCAGCTGCGGCAGCATTATGCTGGGCAGCATGAGCGGAAGCGGCAGCCTTCTGTGTGGCATCATGAGTTGCTGCAAAATCGATTTCTGCTGCTTGCAATTGAGCTTCGATAGCATGTAGTCTAGCCTTGGCCTTGCCGACCATTGAAGTTTGAGATGCAAGTTCTGCAGCAGAATGGGCAGCAGCAGCTTCAGCATGTTCAGCAACACCTTGAGCACTGTTCAATGCACTGGTCAATATTGATACGTGACTTCCAGCTTGTTGTGCAGCAGCAGCAGCACCGGAAGCTGCTTGTTCAGACAAATGCAACTGAGCTATTTCACCACTGAGAGCTTGCTCAGCTTCGGCAAATTGCTGTTCCAAGTTTTGCAACAAGACATGTTTTCCGGCAAGTGCAGCTTGAGCGGTAGCTGCAGCTTGTACTGCAGTTTGAGCCAAAGTGTTCTTAGCAACGTAAGATGCTTGTCTTGCTGCAGCGTGTTGATTGGCTACTGCAGAATGAGCTTGGTTGGCCGAGCCTTGGGCAATTGTACGTAGTCCACCTCCATTGTAGCTGCCAACCGAAACGTAACCACCTCCATGACCTCCAGATCCGGAATTAGAGTGGCCTGAAAGGTATCCGCAGTTTACCACACCTAACGAGGAAGAAATTAAAAACAAATTTATAGCACATGTTTTACACGTAAAAATTAACTAACAAATAAGAAGAAAAAGATATTTATATTTTTTTGTTATCACGTAGTAGAGTGCTTACCGAAGAGGGTAATGACAACAATAGCCGGAATTTTCATTGTGTAGTGCAAAAGGTGACGACGATTGGCTATGGAAGTAAGACTTGAGATATGCAAGCAAGTGAGCTGGACTTAATGTTTCTTACTCTAGTCTTACTCCAATTTATATCCAAAATTAAGTGTTCAGAAATAATGCGGCTTTTATTGCACTTGCAGAATGGGGGCTATAATAATTGGAACTTTATTAAATTAATGGCGTAATGGCGGGACATGTTTTTTCTGTCGAATATTTTATTAATATGTAATTTCGTAAGATACGTGTAATTTTTAGGAGCATAGTAGACAGACAGTCTAGTTGTCGAACACAAATAAGTCTTTCAAGTCCTTGATGAAATTTGTTTTAAATGCATTATTTGGCGATGAATTTTTGTCTTTTAATATATCTAATAAAAAAGAACTATTTTAAGTACAAGTTTGGTAATTATCTTAATAATGACGTTAATTCGAGAATATAGAAAAGTATGAAAAATTTGAGAGTTTATTGAATTTTAAACATATGTAAACACCAAAAACACCAAAAATTTTGTGTAAAGCTTATGTACAGCACCGATAATTTGCAATAATAAGGTAGTTTTCAATATGATGATTTTTAAATTGTAGTTAGCGATAATTAAGAACTGTTTATTTTATACATTCGCTGATGGATCTTATTATATTATTTTTATTATTTAACATAGGTACAAATACTAAAGCTTTACGAGTACACAAATTAATTTTTCAAAGATATTTGTATTAATCATATTTGAAAGAGTCAAGAGATTGACAACTTTCGTATTCATAGCATAACGTCTTCTGGAGTTGTTATGCAATTACAATTCATCATTTGCTTAATAATAATTCGACCAAAAAGAGGGAAACGCATGTAGTATGCCCTTGTTATGACAATTATTGTATTACCCTACAAAGGAAGAGGCCAATTCTGTTCAAGAAACCTTTGGCAAATTACCGTATATAAAATTTCCGATTATTTTATTATCATTTTCTAAAGTTATTTAGCAAAGGGCTTACCCACATGTTTGAAGAACATTCTATGGAAGCTACTATAAATTGTAGACTGATTCCGGTCATACATACCAACCTTTTTGTGCTAATCCTGAACGTATAATATTTTAGTGGTTCAAAATTCCTCGAATAAGAGTTGGCCTCCAAAACTTTTATATGGCATTTTATTGCTTTAAGTAATATCACTATTTTTTAAATTGAATTAGAACTATTTGGGCTAAAAAAAAGTCTGCTAATTTTACTATAATATTTTTTTAAATATAAAGTGTGGCGATCGACTGGAAATATACAATTTTTGAGAAAAATCGAGTCCACTATCTCCTACTTACTTGAGATAAGATTTTGAAATCTATATAACTTGTGAGCCAGGTAGAGATGTGGCGGTTGAGGGAAGAAGAGGTTGAAAAGTAAAACATTCTGATTTTCATGTCTCGGGAATTTGCTATTTAGATAGGGCTTTAATAGTGCCACAGTGTTTTCTACCTTCAGAATGGCGTATGCTAGAAAGTTAAGACTTAGTACGTATATGTGGAACACTGTACTAGTTTTTGTTTCCTAGTGATGTGAAAGGCAGCTGCTCTTTTTACCGAGAGTATCTTTAAAAGTGTTGAAAGTGTATACTATATTAATCCCGCACGAGCTCAGGCTTAGGAAAGAAAATAAAAAAAAAGCTTAATGGCCGAATAAATGTGAATGTACTAAGTCTTAAAACATTGCTCTGGCGATGTCGTAGGTTTAATTCAAACTTAACCCGTAATTTATTTATTTCAGTGCTTGGATGAAAACTTGCATGCTAGTTGTACAGCAATATTTATTGAATTGTGAGAATTTAAATAATCAAGTAAATAAAATAATTTATAACAAGATTATCTATAATCACACCTTCCAAGGTGCAGTACACCTTAAGTTTGGTGTAAAAAAATTTGCCAACAATCTGGGCAAAACTTTATTAGTTTTCGGGTCTAAGTTCAGGAAGCGGTTATAATGGGGTCGCGATAGAATGCTTACGCCACTGCCACATATAACATACGAATTACATAATTGGGTAATACTCTAGGATGCGGTCAAAGTCGGAGTATAACGTTAATTTGTTTAAATATTTTAAATATGATTTTTTACCAGATTAAACATATAAAAAGTCTGTGTATACACGATTCCAAATTCAGTGTATTATTTACACTGAAAGCCCATAGAAGTAAGAACCAATTTGAAGCCTTATCACACTTAAGAGATATGACCAATTGTGAAAACGTGTACAATTCCATTACACTTGGGCGTGAATTTCAAAAAATAGTGTAATTGATTTTTAGGCCATTACATGAAATGCCCGTAGAAATAATAAACAATTGTATATCTCATTAGAACTAAGGGATGGCAATAGTTGTGAAAACTTGTGCAACCTCTTTACACCGCTTGGGGGCTGAATATTAAAAAATCATGAAATGGGTTTGTAGGCGATTATATAAAAAGTCTGTAGAAGTAAAAACCAATATTATATCTCATCAAACCCAAAAAATATTTCGAAAACTGTGAAATTATGCAACACCCTTACACCCCCTTAGGATTGAATATCTAAACATCCTAAAATTGGCGTTTTGCGATTATAAAGAAATTCTTAGGAAGTAAAAATCAATTCGATATCTCATCAGATGTAAAAAATATGTAGGAATTTGTGAAAATTTGTTGTAACCCCTTTACATCACCTTGGGGATTGGATATATAAAAATCATAAAATTAATTTGTAGGCTATTATACACATATAAAAATTCTTCAGAAGTTAAAGCCAAATCAAAAGAGATATGACTGAAATTGAATATTGAAAAATCCTAAAAGAAGTGTATAGATAAACATTAAAAAACCGAGGAAGTAAACACAATTTAATGCCTTATCTCTCTAAGAGATATGACGGAATTCGTGAAAATCTGCCCAACTCTTTTATACCCTCTTAGGAATTGAAAAAGAAAAAATCTTGAAATCAGGTTTCAGGCTATATCTAACCAAACCTGACGGATATGGCTAAATTCGTGAAAATGTACATATATATATTACACGCCCTTAGGAGTCGAATTTCAAAAAAATTTTAAAAACTGTTTCTAATCATTCATGTGAAGAATACGTAGGTTAAAAATTAATTCAATATTTCAGAAGACCTCAGAGATATAACGAAATTCGTGAAAATATATGCATCCAATTTTCACTGATAATTTGTTTTGCCCCCTTCCGCACTTCAATATATATTAGAATTTTTTTTTTATCTAAATTACTTTTCTAGCAGATCTACGTATACTCACCGAGTTTCAACTTTCTAGTATAAACTGTTCTATAGATAGGCAACACACCTCCACCACCGTACCATACTACCCCTATAAAAAATTATGTTTTTACAACATGCCAATACTATAGCTCTATTTTAATACCGAGTTTCAGCTACCCATCATTATGAACTGGAACTTTTTCTTTTTCATCCTCCCCCGCTCTCGCTCCCTACACCCACACCACCCAAAATGTTTACCCATTAGACTCTAGGAGAGAAGTAAGAGTGAGGGTATAGCAGATGAGGGTTGGAGAAAGTGGAAAGATATAAATTTCAAAAATTCTTTTTTAATTTTTCAAAGGGATACAAGGGTTAGTGGGAGGGAATGTTTTTTTATATCTTATGAATGGCTTATTCTTCAAAATTGAAACTTAGCATGTATATGTACATATGTACAAAAATTTAAAGTAAAGGAGGTGAGGAAAAAAATTTAGCGTGTAGACGGGTTGTATTTATTTTTACGAATTTTTTCATACCTTTCTTCTGTCTAGGTATCAAATTAATAAATAAATGAAATTAAACATAGGCGCATAGAAATTGATTCAACTTTATTATTTTTTGTGAGAAAAGGCCGGGCTACCAAATTAAAAATAAATAATCAGACTCGATTTTCTATACATTATCCGGAACTACTAACGATGTGGTTAGGTTACTATGCGAGTGACAACCTAAAAATAAGTTCCAAATAGCCTTCTGGTTAATAATTTTTTCGTTTAAAACGCTCCCCCCACTTCCCCTTACACCTCCACCACCGCAAAAGATACCACTCGTAGGGGTTTACCCAATCTATCCACCATAAAAACTTCAACTCAATATCTCCACGAGTTTGTGAGCTACATACGTGTCTTCAAATGCTTTTGCGTGTGCCGGACAGCATCTACGGCGGACAGACGGACATTTTTTTCCTCTTTTGGGTGTACTAGTCCTAAAACATAAAAATACAAGATATCAGGGTAGCAATTTTTTTTTTAAATTTCAGATCGATTAAAATACTTTATTATTTAAATAATAAAGTAAAATAAACGTATAAAAAAAGAAAATGAAAATTATTTCTAATTCGAAGAGTTCTGGAGTTATCGGATTATGTTCGTTAACACATATTTTAAGGAATTTCATATGGGAGCTACCGGAATAAGTTGCATGATTTCGCTCGCTGACGCTTAGCTTAGTATTACAAATTTTCTTGTATCATCAGTGCGTTGCTCAATCACATATTGTATGACTTATTTGATGTTACGGGAAAAAAACCATCAAATCACCGATCGGGTTCTTTGTATCATATCTTGAACGAAGATACATTTGTCGTATCCACTGATACGCAACGAGAATACGATACGCAGAATAGCAACAAATGGATACCGACCTTAACGAATTGTATGTATGTATGTATGTATCTTCCATTAAGTACACTCCATTGCTTCACATACTCCGCTAACATTTTTTACCCTGCACAGCAGAACAAATTTTAATGACGAAAAAACCAATGGATTCAAATTCTGAAATTAAACTTTTTTTCTATACTGAAACTAAACGTTATTGAAAATCAAACTTCTGCGTTTGTTTTAATATTTTACAAGGATTACCGGGCCCCCTGTATATCTTAATTGGCAACAGGTAGGTATGTATAAATATTTATAAATAATAATGTAATTATTTCCTAATAAATTGGCACTCTTGCAAAATCAAAATAAACTAATTACTAAGTCCATAAAGTTATTATTGAATCGGCATCAGTTCGCCCAATAGAAAGGACTGTTTCGAAATGTTTTAGCAATTTTGCAGAAGTAAAAAGTTACAGCCGAATGAATGTATAGATACTGTCATTTTTTTCCATAGAAGGTAAAGCCAAATTTAAACTTTTAAATTGACCTTTAAATCATTTACTATAACAGAATGTGATAGATAATGCTATTTTCTGCTAGTCATAGCGTTACTGTAGATATTATAAAGTAGTTTTGCTTTAAATATTATCTAGGCTGTAAAATTGATCAAGCTTTCTTTCACTGCATCTACGAGTTTTTAATTACGTATTACAATGCTCTTTCTGATGATAAGAGATTACCAGCCATCCATTAGTAACTAATATATTTTTCCATGTCCATGTCTTCTCGATCATTGATCGATAGTCTGATATTCATTCAGATTTTGAATCATTTTATAATCAAAGAGATTAATTTTCAAGGTCTTCCTCATAATAATATATTTCTCGGCTGACTATTTCTTATTCGATTAAAGGCACAAGGTGCCTGTATAATGATGCAGTGGAAAGTATATTTACGAGTTTATGCATTTTTTTCGATATTTCTTCTATTTTCTGTTGATTTTCTAGGCTAAATTGTACGTAGATATTGCCTTTAAGACCCCTGTCTGCTTCAGAATACGGACATTGTTTTAAACGTGCACCTACTATAACGTGACTTTGAAAGTTGCAATTATTTATAAGACAGTTTATAAACAGCCGAAATGTAATTAATTTGATAATGTTAATGCAGTTTGTTTATTATACAAAAACCGGATGTGTTATCAATATCTCTGCTACTGCACCGGGAAAAAAATCCGTCTATTAATAGAGTGGAGGCTTTCATCTGCACACAAAAAAATTTCAAGAAAATCTCGTTTCATATCTCAAGCAATATTCAAGTTAGAACCTTGCAATTTATACAGGAGTTAGACCCAATCGACCCCTATCAGAAACAAAGTGTTTGCTCGTAGAGGTGTAATGAGTGAGAGTGGAAGGGATAAGGGTAGGGGATTCTCATTTTTATGCCTTGTGAACCGTTAATGTTAAAAAGCCGAAAGTTAATATTTAGATTTGACTATTGTAAGGCTATACCTACTTTAAAAAAACACATTGTTTGGAGTAACATAACGCAGGAGTAAGCATGATCTTTTTCTATCTTAGTAACGGCTTATGCTAGAAAATTGAAACTTGGTATACACAGAGTGTATTGTTTCACAGTTAAAACCGGAATATATGTTGAAAACATATTCCCGTTTACTACCATTTTGGAAATATTTTGTTTTATGAAATCTGATTTTATCACTTTTAATTCGAAAGTAAGTTTGTGGTACTAGTCTAACTACTTCTGAATTTATATTTACTTAGCTAAACCTATTTCATAACTTCAGTAATTCTTTTTTTTAATAGAGTATAATTAAAATCTTCCAACTGGTCAATTATCATTTCTAAGTTGAAAGGATAAAACGGATTTTTTTTTGCATGTAGTTATTTAGAGTCACTAAGGTAAATGTCCCAATACGCGACCATGTCCCGCCGTGCGACCAGTTTCAATGAATTATGAGTAAAATAAATAGATTCTCAAAATTATTCGTCCAAGTAGAATATTCATAATGATCCGTGAACAATGCTCTTGATGCGCATATTTTTCACGGTTCAATTAAGTAGACACCTGAATTTAAAAAAAAATTTCAATTTCATAATACGCGCATTCACCCGCCATTTTGTTCCATTTCACCTGTAGACGGCACTTCGTTACTAGATTTGACAGTTCGACCGTTCAATGTTTATTCAGTGCCAAAGTGACTTGGATCGATATCAACAATTTAATTCTGCCAATATCTATAACTCGGACAAGTAGCTGGTCACCGTACGTGTTTTAATTAAACCAAAGGTATCAATATCCATTTTATTTACTGTGGTCGCTGAGTGGGACAAACATTAGTGAATGTACATTTGTGCGTCCGGATGAATCAAAATCCTCAACAAAAATAAATCATCGATGTTTTGGAGATTAAAATTACGGCTAATGGTGTAACATATGTCCTTTTTGAGAACCCAATTATCAGTTTTCATGACATAGCCTCAATTACCAGATTGCGACTGGTCGCGAATCGGGACAAACGAGTGGTAGCAAATCGAGACAACGGGTCAATCATGTGGTCGCAACGACGAACTCGTACATCGATTAACGTTTTTTCGAATATCTTCTAAAATAATGATCGTGTGATGTGAAAAACAATTGTATTTGCAGAATAATATATCGACTTTGACTAAAACAACGATCGTGAAAATCAAATTAGTATAGAAATGGATATTTCGTTATTGAATATGAAAGCAATGCTTACATGGTCGCGTATTGGTACATTTACCTTAGTCGAGGTTAAAACGAAACAAATTATAAATATGAACTTTTCTTGTTTAAAAGTACACTGGCAACGAATTGTATAGAAATATATATATTTTTTTTTTTTTTGAGGCTCCTTGTTTTTAAAGCAGTGACACCACGCCAGCCGCAGCTTTCAAAGTTAGAAAATTTATTGATTTAATTAAAACCCAACTATTAACAAATTGCAAGATATGAACTTATCCGTGACCTTTCGTAAATTAAAAGTACTCGTACGTGACTAGGCTAATTGGCATGTTTTATACTATTATATAAACCTAATTTCGGTATAAATTTGTAGACGCGTATGATAAGAACACAACTCTTGATTTGGCTTGCTTATTAGGACCCCTTTACACTACCTCGGGAGTTGGATATCAGAAAATTGGTTTATAGTCTATTATATAAAAATTCTGCGGAAGTTGTAACCAATTTGATATCTCATAAAACCCAAAGATATATATAATATTAGGTGAGTTTTTTTGCGCACCTATCCAGATCAGAGCAGGTTAGAAAATGTATATACAAAAAAACAACAACATTTCTGTTTTTATGACGTTTTTATAACTTTTTTCCATAGATAGTAGGCTAGATTAGAGAATTTAACGCGAATAGCTGTCTCAGTGAGCTCACAGGGGCAGCTATCTATGGAAAAAAGTTATAAAAAAGTCATAAAAACAGCAATGTTGTTGTTGTTTTGTATATTAATTTTCTAACCTGCTCTGATCTGGATAAGTGCGCAAAAAACACACCTATTGTGAAACGTATGCAATTCCTTACACCCACTTGAGGGTTGAATATTCAAAAATTTTGAAATTACTTTCAAGATAAAAATAAGAAAAGCCCGAGGAAGTACAAACCAATTTCATGTCTATCAGTCCTAAGAAGTATGACGGGATTCCTGAAAACGTGTTCAACCCTTTTATACCCTCTTAGAGGTTGAGAAGGCAAAACCCTTGAAAACGTATTTTTCGCGATTATAAAACAAAATCGTGGAAGGGAAAATTTATTAGATATCTAATCAGACCTGAATTATATGGCTGAATTCGTGAAAATGTAGACAACCCCTTTACACTCCCTTAGGGGTTGAATTTCAAAAAACACTGAAAACTTTTTCTTGGCATTTATATGAAGAATCCGTGGAATAAAAATTAGTTCAATACATCAGAAGAGATATGACGAAATTCGTGAAAATTTATGCATTTCATTTTCACTGATAATTTGTTTGGCCCCATTCCCTACGCCAATGGATATTTGATATTTTTATCTAAATTACTTTTCTAATAAATTTACGTATACTCACCAAGATTTAACTTTCTAGCATAAGCCATTCTATAATTCTATAGATGGGAAAAACACCTCCCCCTCCCCTCCGTACCATACAACCTCTATAAAAATTATATTTTTCTAACTTGCTGCTTCTATAGTTCTATTTAAATACCAAGTTTTAGCTATCTATCATCATGTGTTATTGAGATATAAAAATCTTAACTTTTTCTTAATCGCCTCCACCAACTTCACACGCTACACCTACACCCCCAAACAATTTCTTTTTCTGCAATGGGTCTATTAGGTCTACATCCCGTAAAAAATCTAAGCATCTATCTTAAACTGTTGAGATATGAGACGTTACTTATTAGAAAAATTCTTATCTCCCCCCTTTCATGCACGCCACTGACCACCCTCAACATTTTCCGATCTATTCTCCTAGTATATCTACACGCAGTCATTAAGTTTCAATTTTGTGACATTAACCGTTTCGGAGATTTAGCTTTTAAAATGTCTCAATCTCGGCTTACGAGCATTTTGGACACATTCTTCGTTCGACGTCATATCTCTTAAGTCTAATGAGGCTGCAAATTGGTTCTTACTTCTATGCGATTTTAGTGTAAAACATACTGCAGTCACGATCGGCTGCAAGCCAATCGTATAATACTCTAGATGAATACTGAACTCCGATTTATATTGTAATTGGGGATAAAGTAGAATTACGTGTGTGCATGTTGTAAGTCCTTTATTAAGGACTGCCATTAGATTGCTACTCAAAACTAAAAGACAATTTTCAGTGTTTAGTTTCATATCTTGAACTGGGTAAGTCATCGAAAAAAAATGTCCTTTTTCAAGGAGGTGCAGGAAGAACTCACTTGATTTCTTACATATTTATCCTTTTCCTTGGAACCATTTAAAAATGAACTTGTACAAAATTTGAAATTCGTAGCTTGAAGCGTTCAAAAGTTATCGAAAAATATTGTTGAACACGTGTCTTAAGGACATTTTGTATGGCAGCTACCAGAAGGAGTAAAAGGATTTCGCTGATTAGTAAACTCGAACTTCGTGTTTACTCAAAACTAATTTGTACAAAATTTCCAATTCATAGCTAAAAGATTACTTGAGTTATAGTAAGTTCCGTAAATTAAGTGAAGACGTTTTGACAGGATATTTGTATGGCAGCTACACGAAGGACTAATAGGATTTTCTTCATAATCATACATTTAGCTTTAACTATTGGAAAAATACTACGTACAAAATTTCATAGACGTATCTTAAACCCTTCTGAAGTTATCCGCCAATATTCTTAAACACGTATTTTAAGGACATTTTGTATGGCAGCTACCAGAAGGAGTAAAAGGATTTCGCTGACAAGTAAACTCAAGCTTCGTTTTTACTCAAAACTAATTTGTAAAAAATTCCGAATTCATAGCTAAAAGACTACTTGAGTTATAGTAAGTTTCGTAAATTAAGTGAATACATTTTGACAGGATATTTGTATGGCAGCTACACGAAGGACTAATAGGATTTTCTTCATAATCATATATTTAGCTTCAACTATTGGAAAAATAACATATACAAAATTTGAATGCTGTAGCTTAAACCCTTCTGAAGTTATCTACTAATATTCTTGAACACCTGTTTTAAGGATATTTTGTATGGCAGCTACCAGAAGGAGTAGAAGGATTTTGCTGACTAGTAAACTCGAACTTTGTTTTCACTCAAAACTAATTTGTACTAAATTCCGAATTCGTAGCTAAAAGATTACTTGAGTTATAGTGAGTTTCGTAAATTAAGTGAATACATTTTGACAGGATATTTGTATGGCAGCTACACGAAGGACTAACAGGATTTTCTTCATAATTATACATTTAGCTTGAACTATTGGAAAAATAACACAAACAAAATTTCAATGCCGTAGCTTAAACCCTTCTGAAGTTATAGACCAATATTCTTGAACACGTGTTTTAAGGACATTTTGTATGGCAGCTACCCGAAGGAACAGGACGATTTTGCCCGTTAACGAACTTAGCCTTACAAATTCAACCAAACATCCAGATTCAAAATTTCAAGATCCTAGGTGAAGGCGTTCTTGAGTTATCGTGCTAACGGACAGACGGACGGACGGACGGACGGACGGACGGACGGACGGACGGACGGACGGACGGACGTCAAGCGGATTTGAGGTTTTTGGGCACAAATAAACAAAAAATAATATATAACTTTTTTTCGTCCGAGGCTTGGTTCTATGCGTTACAAACTTTTGGGCTGGATTAAACTTATAATACTCTATATGATTTCATCTAGAGTATAAATATACCGAAATGCGAGTTGTGTATTATGCCTTCTTATATGTTCAAACGGCTAAAAATCTATATTTTAGATATTTTTATTTCTACTCTAGAGATAAAACAAAATTTCCAAAAAAATCTCCTAATCTGGAAATAACTAATGTTATACTCCGACTTTGACCGTGTCCCGGATTATGACCCAATTACGAGATGCATGTGTTACATGTGGCGTAAGCATTCTAGCGACACAATTTTAACCGCTTCCTGAACTTAATAAATAATAAAGTTTCGTTGGCAGATTTTCTTCCTTTGCGTAGCAACTAAATGATATTCCTTTAAACATGGCAGTATACAACTCTACATTCTGTTCTACCACCAACTATAATATAATACGGAGTTTAGTATTTCATCTAAAGTATCACACGCACATATTTTTCTAATTCTAGCAATATCCACTTTCTTTGATACCTAGGACAACAAATTGAAAATTGCAAATTGTTTGAAAAGAATATCTTCAAAGTAATGGCAGTATCTTGCAAGTCAATCAATAAGAAACACTATTTAAAACCAATACATTGGATATGATGACAACTAATTTGTTGACTTTTCCAAGATATTTGTGTCGTCTTCGTATGGACTTATACGTTATTGTATAATACTTGACGACCTCATGTGTGACAGTGAAAAAGTAATTTGAATTTTAGTATAAATTGGGCCGAATCCAATGGTCAAGATGTCATTCAAGTCGTGGTTTTGCATAAGGCGCTAATACCCTACATTTGGATTACCTTTGGATTAAAAGTCGGCTCAACATATTATACAACATGAAAATTTCAGCAGTGATTTTGATTACACTTTTTGGTAATGGCTTTGCAGATTGTGTGATTCAGTTTATCTAGTTTCGTCGTATAATCGCAGGCAATTTTTATTTACGATCATAAATCTCTTCTAGGTGTCGCTTTGGCCGGTAAACTCAAAACTGTGAATAAACGTTATGATAGTGAATACGACGGTCATGCAATTGCTGCCGTGGGACAAGCCTACGACCTTAGTGATTTAGGAGCAGTTCATCAATACGATCATGACGAAAACAAGGGTTTCAGTGTAGGAAGTGGTCTCCGATCGATTGCTCAAGGCTCTGCCGATCAAGCTAGCTCTGCCGTTCTCAATCAACATGCTGCCGCTCATCAAGCTGCATTTGTTGCGCAGACTACTTTAGCGCAATCGGCTATTCAAGCCGCTTCCACCGCATTGGCAGCCCTCGCTGGAAAGGAAGTCTTGGTCGAAAATCTTGAACATCAAGTTTTAGACGCTCATCGCACTCTTGACGGCGAAATTAATCAATTGCAACTCTCCAAGAAATCGGCTAGTGCTGCTAAGGCTGCAGCTCTTCAAGCGTCACAACATGTATCTGCTCTTACCGCTGCTTTGAACAGCGCTCAATCAGCCGCTGAATTAGCCGAAAATGCAGCGAATGTATCTGCTGCAGAACTTGCTTCACAAACTGCAATGGTTGGCAAGGCCAAGGGACGACTAGATTCCACCAGTCAAAGACTACATGCCGCACAAATTGATTTCGAAGGTACTAAGGAAGCTGCCGGAAAAGCTACAGCAGCCGCTCAAGAAGCCCAAGACAATGCAACGCATGCTGGTGTTCATGCTTCTGCCAAATTGAATGAATCGGCTGGACATCAAATACACGGTCTGCAAAGTGAAGCTTACATCGCACGAGAATTTGTTGATAACTCGCATTTTAAGCATTAAAAATGACTGATTCTGGAATGCATTATTAACAATAAGATTATTAATTTTTCTAATAAAATATTTAAAAAAAAACCTAATCCTAATTTTATTGTAATTGTGACGTGACAAACAAAGATAGTGGAGCTGAAAACGATGTGCAGAAGTGAAAAAGATGTGCCGAATCGAAAATTAGAAAAATCCGCCAGATCAGAATTAAGTACGTAGCCATTCGCACAAACCTTCGAATGTTCAAAGTTTACATACGTGGGACGGGGTGGGGTGGGGGTGGTGAGGTTGACGGTGTTGTAAAGTGAAGAAAAAAAAATGATTTTAGTTTTTTCGATCTGCTGTATAATTTTTTTTTTCACATTTTTTTCAAGATTTGTACCTTTTTTTTGAAAATGATAACAGATATCAAAATAATTTTTTTTTTGGTTAATTGGCACTGAATGAAGGAATTTTTAAAAAGTTGATTCTTAATATTTTTTTTAGGTCAACAAATATGAAAAAATTTCAAACTTTCAAAACTTAATATTTCTGAAATTCCTTCATTCAGTAGCCTTAAATTTACTAAAGTAATAAGTGCACAAAGTTTGATTCAAATCGGTTGAGCGGTTCTCGAGATAAAGGCACATCATTTTGTATTGAAAATCGGCAAGTCACTAACACCCTTAAGTGCTAATTTTTGAACACCATATTAAAATAAATAAATAACTACTATCTATCGTTTGACTTCCACAATGCTCTACCCAAGTCGTTATATTTTCGCAAATAATTCCACTATCGTAGCTCTACAAATATCCCAACCTTCAACTTACTAGCATAAGCGGTAAGTAAAACGGATCAGTCTCCCCGACGACGTACCTACGTTCGGAAAATAATGGGTAATGATTTTACAGTCTCAACGTCGCAATAACTCTACACTAATCCGTGGACACCATCCGTCTTTCATCCGACTTGGCACAAAAAAGTCAGTAGATGGGTTTTCATTCAACGTTCAAGTTATATTATGATTAATTAGTTATTTATTAGTTATTAATCATAATACATATAGGTTATTGTGAATTTTACAATTATTATTTTAAAAAGAGCAATTTAATCAATTGATATGCTAAAATGCTAAAAAAAATCTATATTTCTCGTCAACATTATGTTGTTATGTTAATGTTAATATAATAATTTTAAAGAAATACAAAATTATTCATTAGGTTATTGGAAACATTAATGTATATGCTCAAAATGATTATAACACGCATTCATATAATTTTAATAGATTTCAGCTATCTGGTTAGTAATCAATCCGTAAATAGAAATAGTACTTTCTGTTAGACAATTTTTCGAAATATCATATGTATGAAAGTCACCTGAATAACTCCCTTGTATATAATTATGGCGAAACAGTCGTCCAAATTATTTTTTGAGTCACACAATTTTTCAAATAACTTTTTCGTCATATTTGCATCCAAACATTTTCTTAAATAACTTTAACATTATATTTCTGACCAGTTATTTAAGCCAGATAATGCTAAAGTTACTATATGTATATTTTTGCTTTCAATTTTTCTTCAATGTACACACATAAAAAATTTCTATAATGATGCTGTAGTTGAAGTTTAGAGAATTATAAATTTATATTTATTTCAAATCGAACAAAATTGTTGGATTGAAATATGTACCTTTTCTATTCTAAAATTCGGGTAAATTCTAACCTAAAAGATGCAAAGTAAACTGAAATGACAATTGCATTTGATCAAATCATCGTAAAAATCATAGATTGGTGAGGGGGAGGATGAGGGAGCGTTTTAGATGAAAAATTTTATTTTATAAATTTTGGGAACCACTTGTGCTAGGAGGCTGAAACTTTGAACTTATGTATAACTGTGATAGTGCATCCATTTACAGAAAAATTGTCGATAGGGGTTGAGGTGTGTGAAAGTGAAGAGAAAACTATCTGTCCGATTCGTTTGAAAGGTAGGATTAAAACATTTTAAAATCCATAACTCCTGAACGGATGATGTCAGAAGGTTGAAACTTTGTGGCTGTCTTAAGGGATACTAGGAGATTAGACGAGTGCTTACATTTTTAGGTGAGTCGTTGGGGTGGAGGTAAGAAACTTTGAATTACAATACCAAATTACATTATATTGAAAATACAAGTTTTCCGGGTTCAATACTGTTATTATATTATTTATTATTATACATTATATTATTAAAATTATATTATAATATATTATTAAATTTTTATACCAGGAAGATAAAATTTGGTGTGTGTATATAGGATAAAAAGTGGAGTCCATAAAAATTGATAATAAAATTTTTGAGGGAGATGTGGAGCACGAAAGTGGGTGATAGCCATTTTTCAAAAGTTGAATTCTTGTATCTCAAGAACCGTACCAGATACGATCTTAGAAATTTTACACGAATTGGGCCCAGTAGACTTCTAGCAGGAAAATGGTAAAAGGGAGTGATGGTGGCAGGGGGTGGAAAGAAAAGAGTTCTGATTTTTATTTCTTAATAACCGCAAACCATAGAAAGCTAAAAATCTGCCAACAGTCTGGGCGCAACTTTATTATTTTATGGGTAGAAGTCCGAAACGTGTTTAATGATGAGATACGGTGTTGGGTACTTTGCGACTGATAACCTAAAAAATAACGTTCCAAATAGCCTCCTGGTTATTTTTTAGGTTGTCAGTCGCATAGTACCCAACACCGTATCTCATCATTAAACACGTTTCGGACTTCTACCCATAAAATAATAAAGTTGCAGTCTGGGCGCAACTTTATTATTTGGCAGATTTTTTTTATTTATTTACGTATTTTTTTATCAATAGAATAATTCATAGTAGTAAAAGTAAATTCGATCACATAAAACCTAAGAGATTTTCGGAATCAGTGAAATTTTGAACAATACTCCCAGGGGGTTTAATTGAGAAAAATACTTAAATCGGTTTTCCCCGACTACGTTTAAAGCTTATAGAAGTAAACGTGAATTCCAAGTCTCAATATACCTTAGGAATATATCAGAATTCGTGAATATGTACACAACCACTTTACACCCGCTTAGGGGTTGGATATCGAAAAATTTTGAAGATCGCTACTAGGCGCTTATATAAATAGCCCGCAGAAGTAAAATGGCTTTGATAGCTCGACATGTCTAAAAGTTTTAACAAAAATTTGTGAAAATGTGGATTCACGGACATTTTTTTTACTCAACCTCTGAACACCAATAAAAATCTGAACTTTTTTTTTTGCTTTAATTACTCTAATAGTACATCTACATATACGTACTAAATTTCAACTTTCTAGCATAAGCCGTTTCTGAGATATAAAAAACCACCCCTCTCCCCCGTACCTTAATACCCCTATCAAACATTTTATTTTTCTAGGATGTCTGCATAGTGGCTCTATATAATCCTAAATTTTTAGCTTTCTCTTCATTATGGTTTTCGAGAAATAAAAATCAGAATGTTTTCCTTTCTACCCTCTTTCGCCATCACCCCCCACACCCACACCACAAAAATGTTTTTCCCTACTAGAAGTTTACCGACCCCAACTCCTGTAAAATTTTCAAGATCATATCTGATACGGTTTTTGAGATATAAAAAAGACATTTTTTGAGAAATTGGTATCCCCCCACTTTCGTGCTCCACCTCCCCCCTCAAAAAATTTAGTTTTGGTAGACTCCTCTTGTGATCTCATATACAGAAACTAAATTTTATCTTCCTGGTGTAATTGGTTCGGAAGATATTGTAATCCAAAGTTTTTCATCCCCCACCCCCCCACACCACCACCCCTCTTAAAAATGTTAGCCCTTGTTTAATCTTGAAGTATCCCTCAGGACAACAACAAAGTTTCAATCTTTTGACATCAATGGTTCAGGAGATATCGATTTTAGAATGTTTCAATCCCGGCTTTCATGCTTTAAAGACTCATTGTTTTCCCCCCCACTTCCACACCCCTTAACCAATATCGACCATTTTTTTGCAATTGAGTCCATTATCATAGTACTACATAAGTTCCAAGTTTCAGCTTCCTAGCATAAGTGGTGCCTGAGATCTAGAAACCAAAATTTTTCGTCTAAAACGCTCCCCTCTCCTCTCCCCTTGTACCCCCACCCATCGAAAATATACCAGTCGTAGGGGTTTACCCAAACTACCCACCATAAAAATTTCAATTTCATATCTCAACGGGTTTGGAAGCTACGCGCCTTCAAACGATTTTGCGTACGGCGTACGGCGTACGGCGTACGGCGGACGGCGTACGGCGTACGGCGGACGGCGTACGGCGTCTACGGCGGACAGACGGACATTTTTTTTTTTTGCTTTTTTGGGGTTTACTAGTCCTAAAACATGTAAATACAAAATTTCAGGGTAGCAAACTTTTTTGAAATTTCAGGTCGATCACAATACTTTATTATTAAAAAATAATAAAGTAAAATTTACGACTATATACAGCCACTATAGTGGTATCCTGGAAAAACTACTTTTTGATAGTGGTAGCAAGGTACGGATGAAGGGGGTGGTTTTTTATATCACAGAAACGGGTTATGCTAGAAAGTAGCAACTTAGTACGTTTATGTAGATGTGGCACTAGAGTAATTAAAGCAGAAAAAGTTCCGATTTCTATTGCGGTACAGAGGTAAAAATGAAGGGTTTTTTTCACATTTTCATAAATTTCGTTTTAGACGTGTCGAGTAATCAAATTGATTTTACTTCTGCAGACTCTTTATATAAGTGCCTAGAAACTTTTTTCCAAATTTTTCGATATCCAACCCCTAAGAGGATGGAAAGTGGTTGAGTGCATTTTCACGAATTCCGATATATTTTTTAGGTCTAATGAGATAACGAATTCACTTTCACTTGCTTTAAATATCATATAAACGGGAAAAAACTGATTTAAGCATTTTTACTTTATTATTTTTTAATAATAAAGTATTGTTATCGACCTGAAATTTCAAAAAAGTTTGCTACCCTGAAATTTTGTATTTACACGTTTTAGGACTAGTAAACCCCAAAAAAGCAAAAAAAAAAAAAATGTCCGTCTGTCCGCCGTAGACGCCGTACGCCGTACGCCGTCCGCCGTACGCCGTACGCCGTAAGCCGTACGCCGTACGCAAAATTGTTTGAAGGCGCGTAGCTCCCAAACCCGTTGAGATATTAAATTGAAATTTTTATGGTGGGTAGATTGGGTGAACCCCTACGACTGGTATATTTTTGACGGGCGGGGGTACAAGGGGAGAGGAGAGGGGAGCGTTTTAGACGAAAAATTTTGGTTTCTAGATCTCAGGAACCACTTATGCTAGGAAGCTGAAACTTGGAACTTATATAGTACTATAATAATGGACTCAATTGTAAAAAAATGGTCGATATTCGTTAAGGGGTGTGGAAGTGGGGGGGAAAACAATGAGTCTTTAACGCATGAAAGTCGGGATTGAAACATTCTAAAATCGATATCTCCTGAACAATTGATGTCAGAAGATTGGAACTTTGTTGTTGTCCTTAAGGATACTTCCAGATTAGACAAGAGCTAAAATTTTTAAGAGGGATGGTGGGGTGTGGGGGTGGGGGGTGAAAAACTTTGGATTACAATATCTTCCGAACTAATTACACCAGAAAGATAAAATTTAGTTTCTGTATATGGACTCACAAGAGGAGTCTAGCAAAACTAAATTTTTTGAGGGGGGAGGTGGAGCACGAAAGTGGGGAGATAGCAATTTCTCAAAAAATTTAATTTTTATATCTCAAAAACCGTATCAGATATGATCTTGAAAATTTTACAGGAGTTGGGGTCGATAAACTTCTAGTAGGGAAAAAAATGTTGGTGGTGTGGGTGTAGGGGGTGGTGGTGAAAGGGGGTAGAAAGGAAAACATTCTGATTTTTATTTCTCAAAAACCATAATGAATAGAAAGCTAAAAATTTAGGATTATATAGAACCACTATGGAGACATCATAGAAAAATAAAATTTTTGATAGAGGTATCAAGGTACGGGGGAGAGGAGTGGTTTTTTATATCTCAGAAACGGCTTATGCTAGAAAATTGAAACTTAGTACGTATATGTAGATGTGCTATTAGAGTAATTAAAGCAAAAAAAAGTTCAGATTTTTATTGGCGTTCAGAGGTTGAGTCAAAAAAATGTCCGTGAATCCACATTTTCACGAATTTCGTTAAAACTTTTAGACATGTCAAACTATCAAAGCAATTTTACTTCTGCGGGCTATTTATATAAGCGCCTAGTAACGGTAACGGTAACAGAATTTTTCGATATCCAACCCCTAAGGGGGAGTAAATTGGTTGTGTACATATTCACGAATTCTGATATATTCCTAAGGTATATTGAGATTTGGAATTCACTTGTACTTCTATAAGCTTTAAACGTAGTCGGGAAAAAACCGATTTAAGTATTTTTCTCAATTAAACCCCCTGGGGGTATTGTTTAGGATTTCACTGATTCCGAAAATCTCTTAGGTTTAATGTGATCGAATTCGCTTTTACTACTATGAATTATTCTATTGATAAAAAAATACGTAAATAAAAAAAAAAATCTGCCAACAGTCTGGGCGCAGCTTTATTATTTTATGGGTAGAAGTCCGAAACGTGTTTAATGATGAGATACGGTGTTGGGTACTATGCGACTGACAACCTAAAAAATAACCATTAGGCTATTTGGAACGTTATTTTTTAGGTTGTCAGTCGCATAGTACCCAACACCGTATCTCATCATTAAACACGTTTCGGACTTCTACCCATAAAATAATAAAGTTGCGCCCAGACTGTTGGCAGATTTTTTTATATTAAATCCACCAAGGGGTGTAAGGTATTGCTCAAGTTTTCAGAAATTCCGAAAATCTTTAAGGTTTAATGAGATCAAATTCGCTTTTACTTCTATTGAATGTTTTATTTCAAAAAATAGGTAAATAAATAAAAAAAAGTCTGCCAATAACTTCATTATTTTTTTGGGTAGAAGTGCGGAACGCGTTTAATACTGAGATGCGTTGTAGGATAACCAAAAGAATAACCAGAAGGCTATTTGGAACGTTGTTTTCTCCAACCAGTCCCTCTTCCTTTTGTGGAGATATTGAATTGGCTTGTATTTCCCCGGGTTCTCTTTATAATCGCCTGAAAGTCAATTTCATTATTTTTGGATATTCGACTAACAGAAGGGTAGTGAATCTCTTAGTTTTAATAAGAAATGAAAGTTTTAAGTTTAAGTAAATTTATTTCAATGGTTGTATAAAGAGCCACTGATGAATGTTGAAAGTTGTATCTTTGAAGGAGCTATTCTAGCGACAAAATTAACATTCCAAAAAAAAACTTCCATGTATCGCAATAATCGATGCTGATTTTTGACTTTGGCCGAGTCCCGGATTATTACCCAAAAATTGTTATCATATGTGCACCCCCACATTGGATTTTGTCCCGAAAAATCAAGGAAGTTTTTCCCAGACTATTGCAAGATTTTTTTCCTTACGAAGATATCGGTCAAACTTATTTGACTTTCTTCGCCCAATCATAAATTATGGGTTTAAACCAAACTCATATTACTCCGTGGATTTCACCTAGAGTAAGAAAATAATAACCATAATACAAAAGACCAAAAACTTAATTGGTGTGCATTCAAATTAGATACATAGTATTAAGATACAAATCGTTTTATGAATTAATTTCAGAATGCAAATAATAATTGAAAGTGGTCTCGGGCTATTAGCTGCATTCACCGTTTTGTAAAAACGAATTCGGAAAAGAACGATTACAAACGACTCGCCGCCGTACCGTTTGCATATACCGCAAAATTACTTCCTAATTGTTGGTTTGGTCAGTGTGTTACCTAAGAAAAGTGAATTTTCTCATAATTCTCGCTGTGATATGAAATAATAGCCGCTACACCAAAAACAGGTCTTCAAGCTTTTAAAATTAATACTACTGTGGACTAAGCAGAGCATTTATAAAATACTACTCCATAGAAAGAGGTGCCGGCAATACATCCATTTCACTATCGATTGATGATTTTGATTAATAGATACATCAAAAACGCCAAATAGTTTCTATTGTTTAATAATTTAAAAAAAAAAATTGTTACAGATTCACAGCAATTCACTTTCTTTCTAACTAAATATTTCTTTGGATGACTGGAACAGGTTTAACAAGGCCTGCATATAATTTGTCGCCATGCTCTTTATATTTTGATATAAAATGCAATAAAAATAAAAATGATAAAAACTGGAGCATTGATGAATTACTTAATTTATTTGAATCTTTTTGGCATTCACATGAACATATTGATTTATAGTATTACGGTGTGGGTATATGAGAGTTATTGACCTATAATGGTGATATTAGCCGGACTATTGTGGTGATAACTTTAAAAAAAATTATGAATTAAGAAGGCGTTTCAATTTATTAGTCCATTTGGTAGCACAGTTTTTTGATACTTTGTTTTTCATAAAGTATTATTAATTTTGAAGACAATCTAAATTCAAAATAAATATGTAAATTAAAAATGAAACACATACTACTCTTCCAAAACAATGAATCCAATTAAGTAAACCAAATGAAGAGGTGTGTCTGGTGTGTTATGATGACCGGGCTCACGCGTCTACAAAATTATGCTGAAATTAGGTTTATGGTATAAAACATGCCAGTTAGCCCAGTCACTAATTATATGTAGTTTGAATTCCCGAAAGGTCATGGATAAGTTTATATCTTGTAAATTTGTTAATTGTGGAGTCCTAATGAAAACAATTAATTTTCTAACTTTAAAAACTGCTGACGACTTCAAAAAAATATTTTCTATATACAATTCGATGGCAGTGAACTTTAATTTAAAAAAATAATAAAAATTTGTACAGCACGAAATGGTCTATAATTTGTTTCGTTTTAACCTCGAAGAGTAAGTTACTCTAACTAACTGTATGGCAAAACAATCCGTTGAAGCTATGAGTATTTTTGTTGAAAATGTTCAAATTTGGCTACTGGAAAGTGAAAAATTTATCTATTAAATGGTATCTAAAGAGAATCATTAAAACTTTTTATTATATGTTTTTTTAAATGTACGGTACTTACTCCACAGAGCCATTGAAATCATGGAATTGAACCGTAAAAATGCCAAAAATTACGTTTCATATTGTGATCGATTTGAAATTAAAAAAAAACATATTGCAGTCACGATAGGCTGCAAGCCAATTGTATGATACTCTAAATGAATACTGAACTCCGATTTATATTGTAGTTGGAGATAAAGTAGAATTACATGTGTTCATGTTGTAGGTCCTTTATTAAAGACCCCCATTCGGTTGCTACTTGAAACTAAAAGACAATATCATCAATTTTTAATTTCATATATTGAACTGGGTGAGTCACCGAAAAAAAAAATTCCTTTTTGAAGGACTTTCACATGGAGGTGGAGGAAGAACTTACTCTATTTCTTACATATTTATCTTTTTCCTTGGAACCATTTAAAAATTAATGTGTACAAAATACGGTTTTGAAGCGTTCAAAAGTTATCGGAAAATATTGTTGAACACGTGTCTAAAGGTTTTTTGTTATGGAAGGTACCAGAAGGAGTAAAAGGATTTTGCTGACTAGTAAACTCGAACTTCGTTTTCACTCAAAACTAGTTTGTACAAAATTCCGAATTCGTAGCTAAACGATTACTTGAGTAATAGTGAGTTCCGTAAATTAAGTGAAGACATTTTGACAGGATATTTGTATGGCAGCTACACGAAGGACTAATGGAATTTTCTTTATAATCATACATTTAGCTCCAATATTGGAAAATCAACACAAACAAAATTTCAAATTTGTATCTTAAACCCTTCTGAAGTTATCGGCCAATATTCTTGAACACGTGTTTTAAAGACATTTTGTATGGCAGCTACCCGAAGGAGTAGAACGATTTTGCCCGTTAACGAACTTAGCCTTACAAATTCGACTAAACATCCAGATTCAAAATTTCAAGATCCTTGGTCAAGGCGTTCTTGAGTTATCGTGCTAACGGACAGACAGACAGACGGACGTCAAGCGGATTTGGAGTTTTTGGCCACAAATAATATATAATTTTTTTTTGTCCGAGGCTCGGTTCTTTGCGTTACAAACTTTTGGGCTGGATTAAACTTATAATACTCTCAGATTCCATCTAGAGTATAAAAATGTCTAGAATAAAATTTTATATTTTCGCATTCTAGGACTAATTGACCCACTAAAAAACTAAAAAAAATTGTAACTCAAAATACCCTAAAACCATTTCAGCCGTTCACTAGAAACTGCATAAAACTTTGTATTATGGTTTCTGGGGTCAATAATTTCAAATATCAAAATTTACAAATTCAAAATGGCAGAACAAAAATAGTACCCAAAATTTGCAATTTTTAAATACATCACTGAAATTCGGTACATGAAGTTTTCGGGATCGCTGATTTCGAATGTCATGTCAAAATTTACATATTCGAACTGGCGGATTCAATACGGTGGCCAAAATGATCAATGACATATTGAAATGAGATTCTATTCATGGGGTTTTATTTGCCGCTAATTTTGTATATACCCAAGTATTTTATTGAATTTTCGACAAGTAAATGTCTATTATAGGGAAATAACATAAGCCTTTGCCTACCTGAGAGCATTCAATGGTGTGGCTTATTTTTAGGTTGATTTTTAGGAATAACTAGCGAAGGTACAAACTCGCTGAATAATATAACTAAAACATATATTTGCATTAATGTCCATAAGAAACTTTACAACATTGCAAACAGTTTGGGAACGCGTGTAATGCTGAGATACGGTGCAGGTTACTACACGACTGACAAAATAGAAAGCCCGTAGAAGTAAAGACGAATTTGCTACCCGACATAAATATAACGAAATTCGTGAAACGTATACAAGACTTTTACGAACCTAGAGGTTGAATATTAAAAAATCTTGAAATTAATTTTCAGGCAATTGTATAAAAGGTCCGAGGCAGTAATAACCAATTCGACATCTCATCAAATCTGAAAGGTATGTGGGAAATCATGAAAACGTATACAACTCCTTAAATTGAGGGTTGAACACTAAAAAATTCTGAAATTAGTTTCCAGGCGATTATATAAAAAGGTTTTTTTTGTGAAAGTATAAATCAGTTTGCCATCTAATCAGACCTAAGCAATATAACGGAATTCGTGAAAACGTGTAAAGCCCGTTTAACCTTCTTACGACCTAAGCCGTATCTGGGAAGATGCGGATATAACATACTATAACCAAACCAAGAACTATGAAATTATGGACAAGACCCAGACTGACATCTCCAGGATCACAGCGATTAGTACAGGTCCCTGGCCAATTGGAGACCATGTAGCCGAATTGGACGTTTCGATTAATGCACATTACCATAGTTACCAAGACTCGAAAGAACGAGAGACTCTCTTTCACTTCCTTTGCGAATGTCCAGCAATAGCCAGAGCCGAGAACGGACACTAGGCAGACCCTTTTATTATAATCTGATGGAGATATCGAAGAAGAAAATTGGAAAGGCAATAATCTTTCTAAATAGTACAGGCTATATATAACTAATCAATTCGCTCCCATATCCTCAAAAACTACCAACTAATTCAGTCATAATAATCTCTTAGAACCGAGTCAAATGAAATTAAAAATCGATTTCAAAATTTTTTTATATTCAACCCATAAAGGATTATGTTGATATTTTATATTCTATGTTTTTATAGAAATTAAAAAAAAACATAAATAAATAAATAATAAAGTATTGTCATCAAACTGAAATTTCAAAAAAATGTGCAACCCTGAAATTTTGTATTTGCACGTTTTAGGACTAGTAAGCCCCAAATAAATAAAACAACAACAATTTGGATTGCAATATATTCCAAACCGATTGTACCAGATGGATAAAATTTGGTTTCTATATAGGATTACAAGCAGTCTATTGAGTTTATTGAATTAAAATTTTTGATTGGAGGTAGATTGTAATTTTTAAAAAAAAATTTATTTTGATATCTCAAGAACTGCATCAGATACGGTCTTAAAAATTTTACAAGAGTTAGGCCCAGTAGACCTCTAGCCAAGAAAAAATTTTGCGGGTGGGAGTCTAGAGAGAGATGGTGGGAGTCTAGAGAAAGATGGTGGGAGGGAGTGGAAAGAAAAAAAATTCCAGTTTTTATTTCTCGAAAATAACCAAAAATAGAAAGCTAAATATTGACAACTATATAGAGCTACTATATATATTGACACACAATAAAAAATTATATTATGTAATTAATAAAATTGTTGATATGAGTAGCTAGGTACGGACGTGGAGGGTGGTTTTTTGTATCTCGGAAACGACTTAAGGTGAAACTTAATATGTATATGCAGGTGGAGTAATTAAAGAAAAAATCTGCCAACAGTCTGGGCGCAATTTTATTATTTTATGGGTAGAAGTCCGAAACCCGTTTAATGCTGAGAGACGGTGTAGGTTACTATGCGATTGACAACCTAAAACATAACGTTTCAAATAACCTTCTGGTTTACTTTTTTGGGGTTTACTAGTCCTAAAACGTGAAAATACAAAATTTCAGGGTAGCAAATTGTGTTCATGAAAAAAGTTTTTCCACATTTTCACAAATTTTGTTATATCTTTAAGAATGCTGAGTTTTCAAATTGATTTTACTTCTGCGGCCTCTTCATACTATAAGCGCCTAGAAAAGTTTTTTCCAAAAATTTTTATATCCAACCCCTAAGGGGATGTAAAGTGGTTGTGTAGGTTTTCACGAATTCCAATATATTTCTTAGGTATACTGAGATATTTATTTAAGCATTTTTCAATATTAAAGTTTTCACAAATTCCAATAAATCTTTAATGACATCGAATTCGCTTTTACTTCTATGGGCCTTATATATATAATGATATAATAATTAATTTCAGAATTTTACGATATTCAACCTCTACAAGGGTGTAAAATGATTGTGTATGTTTTTACGAACTCCGACATACCACTTAGGTCTGATAAGATATCGAATTATATTTTACTTTAACGGGCTTTCTATATAATCGTCGTCCACTGCAAGGATATGGCAAAAGTACTAGGGGATCAGAACTGACGAATTCTTAAGTTGCACTCGAATTATCGCCTCTAGCATCTCAGCAATTAGCACGAGTCACTAGCTAGTTGCAGACCACGGTCCCATCTTTTTATTCCCTTTGAAGCCCATTGCCATTGATGTGAATGCAAACTAGAGAGACTATATTTCATCCTCTTTGCGGGCGTTCAGTCTTGGCCAGGATCCGGCTCTTTGCACTAGAAAAAAAAACTTTTTTATAACCTTAACGAGAACTCAAAGAATAAGATTGGAGAGGTTATACTCTTGTTAAATAGTGATGCTCCAGTCCTCATCCGGATTTAGGAACCCCCAAACGATTCACTTTATTGACCACCTCCATTGACCAGGCTAAGCGAGTTGTGGTAACAAAATGAAACAATCTGCAACTAACTGATGGGCGCCTCCATAGAGATATACGAGTATGTACTGGAGATGACGAGCAGCGACTGTTTTGAAGCCGGACGATTCCTATCAAAGGACCGGCAATTAACACTATGCTACTATTAGCATCAACACACATTTATATTATACTCCGGTCTTGAACACGAAAAACACCATACATTTGAATACTAGGCTACTATTTGTATTTCACTGCCACCTGGCATCAAACGCTTCATACCAAAACATTCAATTTGGCTTCGAAATGCTTCAAAGTGCTTCACACAAAATCGGCGTCTTGTCGTCTCTAGTATTTATATCTCTATGGACGTCTCGCAAATCAGCCAACCAACCAACCATAGATATTTATCATTAACTGAATGTTATTTCTCAAGTTGAAAACAATATTACAAAGTAATTTTTCGAAATCAGTAGACCTCCTACCGTAAAAACCTGTCAAAATCGCGACTTTGGCATTTTCCAAAATATTATAAGTTCATTCTACTTATGGCTTATGAGTTGTGTACTTTTATAACACTGGTCGAAAATAGCCAAAAATTCAAATTGCCTCTACCTACAGGCTTCCCAAGTTTCGGTCAGTTAATGTTTTTTTAATAAACTCGCGTATGATAGGCATAATAATTTCCATAACTGTTTCAGTAATATGGCTCTGATCAGCCTCACCGATCAATCTAAAATGTGGCAATAAAATTTAGTCAAGCCAAAGCTATTGCATATTTAGAAAAAAATCGGGCAATTATTCTTTTTCACTTTCCGATTAATGTGCCTCACAATCGCAACATCGACATCGTCATCGCCAACACTTGCAAAACGTTCGATGGCTCTGCGAAGATTTCTATCTTACGTTTGGCCCCGATCTGCAGTGAAAATGCACGCTCGCTTAAAATTTGGCCAAAAATCAGATTCGCTCTGTCGACTTCACTCTCTCGATCGTGAACCGACCGAAAAGGTGACATAATGCTTTACATTATCAACGGTTGTTTTTTTGAAAACTTTTAAAAATTGTTTAAACAATGACGAGTTCCCCCAATGCGCCAAGGTTACACTCTGCTCGTGTACCGCGAAGCGATCCGTGAAGAAGCCGAGATCAGATTGAGATGAATCTCGAAAGACAAAACCGCTGCAACATCAACATTTCATACGGAAGCTGTTAGTTTGAAAGTATCCGGTGGAGCTAGTGCGGCCACAAAACACAGTCTTTCAAACAGTAGACAAACAGCACCTGGAGACCACCAATCTCTTAATTATCTGCATTCAGCGGTTAGATAACTGCTGTCTTATAAATTAACGAAACACGGTCTAATACATTTCATTCAGGCTAAGGATTCCTTTTGTCTTCAACGCAATTTCGAAATTTCTTCCAAATGAAAGCCTTCGCCATTTTCATCGTGTTGTCTGGTAAAACCTCAATTTTCGAAATGACTTTAATAATTTTATTTCCCCATCAGGAATCGTTTGCGCTAAGACCCTGGACACAGATATTCAAGTCGATCCTCACGAGATCAACGACGAAGTTAACAAACTACGCAATGATGAAGAAAACACGATCAGTAAAGATGCCATAGATCACAAAACTATTGTCGAAGTCGAACATCAAGACTTGTTGGAAGAGCACCAACCACCAGTTGTGGCAAAAACGAATTTAGCCAATGAAGCAACTTCGGCGTCAACGACCGCAGTTGCAGCTTTAACCGGCTTAAAAGATCTTCTTGATTCTTTGGAGTTGGAAGAATCACAGGCTCACGATCGACTTGCGGAGGAAGAGACGCATCTGAAGCTGGCCGAGAAGTCAGCGACTGATGCCCAGAATGCAGCTGATGAATCGCTACATCAAATTTCGGTGTTAACAGCGGCACTGAACAATGCTCTCATTGTATTTCAGTCTGCCCAAGAGTCGGCGAAATTGGCCACATCGAATCTTGATGCACATAAAACTAATACGGAAAAAGCCAAAGCGCGTTTTCAATCTGCCGATTTTCAATTGAAGGAGGCATTAGTCGATTTCCAAGCTACAAAAACAGCCACCGAACTAGCGGAGAAATCGGCAAGTGAAGCACATCTTTTTGCGTTTGGCACTCATATGAATTTGCATTAATTAGAAATGTCTTAGCTAATTCACCATTTATTTATACTATCTTACGTATTATTTTAATTTATAACGAAGCACAAAATAAAATAAAAATTGACCTTATTATTTTCGAACTATGGTCGATCTGAATTTTCAATCAAACTCGTTACTTTAAGATTTACAGTTTTCACGTCTTAAGGGCTCCCCAGGATCCAAAAATGAGTCTGCCTGCGACATATAACGTCAAGTCGTTAACTTCTTTTCCACACATCGCCATGCTTCCTTAAAGATAAATCCCTAACGGGAATCATGTATATAAGCGTGCAGAAAAGGTTTAAAGCCCCTTTTTATATATCAGGAACGGCTAACGCTGGAATCTTGAAACATACTGTAACTGTATTCGAAGTCTATTTTATTAAAACAAATAGACGAAATACTAAACTCCGCTTTATATTGTAGCCGATCGATCGGTTATTACTCGAAGGAGCCGGACACCATCGCCTGTGTTTTTCCGTACCTGCAACTTAAAGCAAATCACCGTATTAAAAAAATTTCCTTTTAAAAGCCGGCCGCAGGAAGGACAAACTTGGATGTCAGCATATTTATCCCTTTATCTGTAACAATTGACAAAGTAATGTATACAAAATATCAAATTCTTAGCTTGGTGTGTTCTGCCAATAGTGCCAATACAGGTGTTTTAAAGACTTTTGTATGGAAGCGGGTTTCGCTCAATAGCAAACTCTACTTTGCTTTTGACTCAAAATCAATTCCTGTAAAAATGTCACTTCCCAGCTCAATTATTTCTTGTATTTTAACATATTTTCCAAGGAACTTTATGGCAGCTACTCGAACTTTCTTGATTTTCTTTGTACTACAACCATTGAGAAAACAAGTAGAGCAAAATTTTAAATTTCTGGATTGAAGTGTTTTGAAGCTATCGGTCAGTATTGTGGAACACATATTTCAATGGTAGGTTAACTACGGGCTACGGAAAAGTTGAGAGTTAACGAATAATTTTTGATGGCTGCGTTAGGCTGCCTTCGTCTACGTTCGTTTCAGCTATCTCAATGGATATACACCGCGCTTTTTGACAGCTAATCTACGACGGACTGCGTGGCCGTTGTGACTTGGGGGTTAGGTAGGTAGGTACCCGAGGCGGCCCGTGAGAACACGGACACACTTAGACCTAAAAGGATCGTTGTGTTACCACAGGATCATCGAAACCGGTCCTACTCGGCAAAACATTTAGAGCTTGCAATGAAACGTTGAATTCTCGCGACCTCCGCTGCAAGGTTACTAAGACTGCTTAAGAAGTACTCGTAAATTCCAAGATGAGATTTCCTTTTAGCGGATAGAGCTGGACAGGTACATCCGCGATGAAAGACTGTTTCATCCTCCTCCTTATCCAGCCAACTTCTACAAAAGTCGTTCGAAAAGAGGTCGAGTCTTTTAGCATGCCGACCTATAAGACAATGTCCGGTCAGGACACCGACTGTGGTGCTGATATTCGCCCTTTTGAGCAAAGTCAACCTTTTAGACCGTTTTGGATCCAGTATCGGCCAGATCTATCTCGTAGTGTGGCATGTAATACCGTCTGTCCATCTTGAGTTGGTTTTCTCAACTGAGTCCAATCCCAGTAGCAGTTTACATGTAGAGAGAGCACACCCAGGTTCCGGTGTTCCGGCATAATCCGTACCGAGCGAGTTCGTCAGCCATAAACTTCCCTGCAATATCCCTGTGTCCTGGTACCCAGTACAAAACAATATTGAACTGTTCTGCCATCTCCTTAAGAGATGATCCACATTCTACGGCGACCTTTGATATTGTCGAGGCCGATCCCAAGGATTTTATTGCCGGTTGGCGGTTTGTGAAAATGCCAATATCCCTAGAAGATATTACTTTACACTGCAGCCAAGACAAGACCTCCTTGATCGCCATGAGCTCCGCCTGATAGACACTACAGTAGTCCGGGAGACGGAGGATACGTTTCGGACTTCTACCCATAAAATAATAAAGTTGCGCCCAGACTGTTGGCAGAATTTTTTTATTTACTTACGTATTTTTTTATCAATAGAATAATTCATAGTAGTAAAAGCAAATTCGATCACATTAAACCTAAGAGATTTTCGGAATCAGTGAAAACTTGAACAATACCCCCAGGGGGTTTAATTGAGAAAAATACTTAAATCAGTTTTTCACCGACTACGTTTAAAGCTTATAGAAGTAAAAGTGAATTCCAAATCTCAATATACCTTAGAAATATATCAGAATTCGTGAATATGTACACAACCACTTTACACCCACTTAGGGGTTGGATATCGAAAAATTTTTAAGATCGCTACTAGGCGCTTATATAAACAGCCCGCAGAAGTACAATTGCTTTGATAGCTCGACATGTCTAAAAGTTTTAGCGAAGTTTATGAAAATGGAGATTCACGGACAATTTTTTTACTCAACCTCTGAACACCAATAAAAATCTGAACTTTTTTTTTGCTTTAATTACTCTAATAGTACATCTACATATACCTACTAAGTTTCAACTTTCTAGCATAAGCCGTTTCTGAGATATAAAAAATTACCCCTCTCCCCCGTACCTTGATACCCCTATCAAAAATTTTTTTCTAGGATGTCTCCATAGTGGTTCTATATAATCCTAAATTGTTAGCTTTCTATTCATTATGGTTTATGAGAAATAAAAATCAGAATGTTTTCCTTTCTACCCCCTTTCACCATCACTCCCAACACCCACACCACCAACTGCCCTACTAGAAGTTTACCGACCCAAACTCCTGTAAAATTTTCAAGATCATATCTGATACGGTTTCTGAGATATAAAAATTACATTTTTTGAAAAATTGCTGTCCCCCACTTTCGTGTTCCACCTCCCCCCTCAAAAAATTTAGTTTTGGTAGACTCCTCTTGTGATTCCATGTACAGAAACTAAATTTTATCTTCCTGGTGTAATTGGTTCGGAAGATATTGTAAGCCAAAGTTTTTCACCCCCCCACCCCCACACCCCACCACCCCTCTTAAAAATGTTAGCTCTTGTCTAATCTTGAAGTATCCCTAAGGACAACAACAAAGTTTCAATCTTCTGACATCAATTGTTCGGGAGTTATCGATTTTAGAATGTTTCAATCTCGTCTTTTATGCGTTAAAGACACATTGTTTAACCCCCCCCCCCCCCCCCCCCACTTCCACAACCCTTAACCAATATCGACCATTTTTTTGCAATTAAGTCCATTATCATAGTACTACATAAGTTCCAAGTTTCAGCCTCCTAGCATAAGTGGTTCCTGAGATCGAGAAACCAAAATTTTTCGTCTAAAACGCTCCCCTCTCCTCTCCCCTTATACCCCCACCCCTCAAAAATACACCAGTCGTAGGGGTTAACCTAATCTACCCACCATAAAAATTTCAATTTCATATCTTACGGCGGATAGACGGAAATTTTTTTTTTTTTGCTTTTTTGGGGTTTACTAGTCCTAAAACGTAAAAATACAAAATTTCAGGGTAGCAAAATTTTTGGTAATTTCAGGTCGATCACAATACTTTATTATTAAAAAATAATAAAGTAAAATAGGTAAAGTCACTTCATCGTTCATTGATGTAGTATCTGGTGTACTATCATTTAGGACCGCTATTGTTCTTAATTTTTGTTAACGATATTCCCTTAATCTTGAAGCACTCACAGTGTCTTATGTATGTTGATGATGTGAAAATTTTTTCGAAGATCTCTTCCCTGGAGAACTGTCAAGGGCTTCAGAATGATTTAGACGAATTCAATTTATGGTGTATTTCAAATTCATTTCGACTCAGTATTCCAAAATGTAAAATTTTTTCGGCACTTAGAACTTCTTCTCCACTCTTATTTGATTACAGGATTGATGATTCACTGTTGGGTAGAACGAATGAAGTTAAAGATCTTGGTGTCATATTTGATGAAAAACTGTCATTCAAATCTTATGTTGATTATGTCATATCTAAAGCCAACTCAATGTTGGGTTTTATTAATCGATCCTCTGCGGATTTTCATGACCCTTATACTTTCAAATCACTCTTCGTATCTCTAGTGCGTCATATTTTGGAATATTGCGTCGTGGTTTGGGATCCATCATATGAGGTCCACATTAGTCGGATTGAAAGGAGGCTTACGAGATTTGCTCTACGTAGATTGAAATGGGCTTCGGCTTTACCTGCCTATGCGGCTAGATGCCAATTACTAGATATAATGACGTTAAGGTCGAGCAAAACTTTCTTAAGCATTATGTTTGTCAGGGACTATTTAACTTACAGCATAAATTCACCAGAACTTTTATCTCTTTACAAGCTCTATATACCTTCTAAAATTTTAAGGGCTAGATCTCTTCTTTACGTGGATCCACATCGTACTAGGTACGGATCTAATGAACAGATCTCTAGGTGTATGCTTCACTTTAACTCTCTTATCTCTAACATGATCGACCATACTGACAGTAGATCTATCTTTAAGGGGTAATACCTAGTCGGAAGCAAAAAATAAGACGGTTTTTTGTTAATTTTTTGTGTCTTTGTTAAAAAATCGATTAATGCGAAATATTGAGGGATCATTACACTTATCTTGAACTATAAAAAAAAAATTTTATTTTAATTTTTATGAAAAAATGGCGGCTGAGCAGTGCACGGAACGAAGGTCGATTTTTTGTAAGCGTCCCGCGGCTAGCAGCACAAGTCTTCAACGAACATATCTGGAACAATGAAAGAAATTTTTTCATGATATGCACGAGTTTTACTAGTAGGGTAAACTACCCGGTTTCGGGCCCCCTTAAGAGATTTTTTTAGTTCCAAGACTTACTTTTATCTTACTGTGTACCCATTATGTACAAAAATTGTTGTTTTATATTCGTCGTAATGTACTTTTCGTAATGTACTTTTTCTAAACTAATAATAAAAAAAAATTAAGAAAAATAAATTTTAATGAAAAAAGACACCGTGCCCAGTTTCGGGCTCCTGTATAATAGCAAATAATTGCAATGCTGTTGAAATTAAACGTAGGGTACTATAATGCTATTTTTTATTAAAGAAACAATTAAGGATAGTATTTAATTAATTAATTTTTTAAAACCGTTAACAAAACTACAAAACTATGTGTTAAAACTAACTCGCGCTTAGCAAAATACCTAATGAAATGCGAAAACTTGATGTGTCATCTTCAAATATTCCAGAATGATTGCACGGGTTACTTAGAGTATACAAAGCGACAAAGAATTCATTTAGAACATCTTAAGCACCTCAAATTAGCATTTGAATTCTTTTTTTATTGAGATAAAGCTTAGTATAAAGAGAAAAGCAACAGGGTGGCCCGAAATAGGCTGGGTGGCCCGAAACCGGGTAGTTTACCCTATAGTACACATGGATATTCAGAAATTTTAATTTTTGAAAATTTTGCGAGCACTTCGAATAAAAAATCGATTTTTCAACTAAAAAATCGGCCTCAATTTGTTTATAAAAGTCGTAATTGTTTATGAAACTCAAAAATCGTGTGTACTAGACTAGATAATCTATCTAAGAAGGTACAGCCAAAATTTCATATCGATCGGATAAAAATTACTCGAGTTCTACTGCTAGCCGTTTTTGAAAACATGGTTTCGAGAAAAACGCGAAAAGAAAAAAAAATGTGATTAATTGGTGTCAGAAGTGGGATCAAACACACAAACAGAACAGAGCGCGAGAAGGAGCGGTGTTGAGCCGTGAAGGCGGTAGTGAAGAGGGGGGGAGGAGGCGGCCGCCCCCCCCCCCCCAAGACCAATTCCGAATTTTCTAAACATACATACTTAAACCGTTCTCCGATTTTTTTTACTCCACTGCAATGTGGACTGTAATTAGCATTTACTGTAGTTCTACGGTGCAATGCAAAGCACAGAACAGAACCATGATGGTGGATTTATCATACACTCAACGTTTGAGTCGCGCCTCTATCCCCACCATAAAATCAACCAATCAGATGGCTCATGCAGTCGCAAGAGTCTAGCATTCTTCAACTTTTTCTCCGACGCACGTTTCCATATGTGTACACACATGCAATGAACTGTGGTACCCCACAATTTGCAGCTCATCGTATTTCTGTCGTTTCGCACTTATAGGCAAGTTGCGCCGCAAAGGCATGTTGAGTGTAAATTGCTTTCAACACAGCAAAGAGCACAGCTGACGAAAACCGGTTTGCAATGACCTGATGGAAGTAGAGGCTCGCCTCAAGGGTGAGTGTAAACGCACTATGATAAAAAGACTACAAGACAACATATTGCGTAGGTAATAGGGTTATTCCATCAAGAACCGCCAAGAATGACGAAATTTGTGACCTTGCCATTTCCGATTCTTTTGAAAATTTATACTGTTATACTTTATACTCGTACTTTAAGAACTACTGAAAAAAATAATTGAAATTCAATGTTTTGTTTCTATTTAATTTTTTTTGTTAGTTATAGTATGTTAAAGATTTCGCATAAATGGTGTCCGAGTCCTCTTTGAAAATTTATATCTCTAGTAATTTTTATCCTGGAATATTAAAATATGGCTTATTTTAAAGGAGAAGGTTGTCGCAATAAAAATTATCCTTGAAATTTTTTTTATCTCTAAACGGTTTTTTTTTATTTTGTAGGTTATACTGTTTTTCAAAACATACCAAAAAATGAACTTCGGATCTCAATGGGTTCAGGCTCAAAAAAATCGAAGAACATTATAGTCGTTCTCAATTATTTTATAGAAAAAGGGTCATTTAATCAAGAATCGCCAAAAGTGTGACCTTATCATCGCCGATTCTTTTGAAAATTTGTGTACTCGAAGAATTAGTGAAAAAAAAATATGATTTAAAGTTTTTGTTTCTATCTCATTTTTTTTGTTAGTTATAGTATGTTAAAGATTTTCCAAAAAAGATGTCGGAGTCCTCTTTGAAAATTCATATCTCTGGTAGTTTTTATCCTTGAATAATAAAGTAGGGCTTATTTTAAAGATTGTTGTTGTTTTTGTTAGTTAAAAAACTAGATAGAAACAAAAACTTGAATTTCAGTTATTTTTTTCACTAGTTCTTCAAGTACAAACATTTTCAAAAGAATCGGAGATGGTAAGGTCACAACTTTGGCGATTCTTGATGGAATGACCCATAATAAGATGAAAACAATATGATCCCGTTTTTGCTAAGTGCAGTCTATGTAGCTAAATTTACACAGAACTTGATCAAACAAAATAGCCAAATCAAAAAAATGTCCGCCCCCCCCAACAGCAAAGTCTGGATCCGCCACTGGCACCGCCGGTAACGAGTAAAAGGGGCGAAACTCACCCCGAAACTCAATTTGTCATTTTCAAGCGCTCCGCCTTGCTTCGAAAATTCGTCTTTTACGACCACTTAAAATTTGTTTTCAATAAAAAATGATGTCAGACATCACTCTTGACATGTTTTTACACCATTTAAGCCAATAAAAAAAAAATGGAAAAAAAAAAATTTCGACTAGGTATTACCCCTTAAGAAGGCAGTAATTGATGGCCTAAAACGATGTGATTAAATGGCATTATTATTAGTATTGTTATTTCTTTTTTAGTCTGTAGAATATATATGTTCAGTAGATGATAATAAATAAATAAACTTCTTCTTTGAGAATTTCAATTTTGCGAGCTTATTTGTCCACACGTTACTCTTTTTTGTTGTCAAGAGCCAGTGTAAGCAGTATCAATTTGTCCGCTGGCACTTTCAATATTGTTCACACTCCGAACGGTGCCTATTGAATAATAATAAATTAAAAAAAAGAAAAACAGGAGAAATTCTAGATGATTTCTGAGTATGAAAAGCCCAGCAGTGGCTCCGAAATTATATAAAATGTTTCGAACTTACAGACAGTACAACAATACGATAAAATATTAATTTGGAGCACTGTTCGGTTCAAGTATGTGCTGCAGTACTATGCCACCATCTTCTTTTTACATACTAAAGATAGTTTCGGACAACACATTTTTTCGCCTGAAGCACGCACCTAAATAGCGCGACTCAGTGCAAATCCTATCACAGACCAATCTCACCCAATATCCATTTTTCCCAAACACCTGCGGCACGGCATCATGTAGTATTGCTCCCAAACGGAACGTAGCATTGAACACACTTTTCGCGAAATGGCGATCGATAAAGACCGGAATCATTTTTCACGTAAAATCGCTTAATTCTCATCAGTTTAGCCCGCATAATTTGTCATAATTGCATTTATTAAAGTGACTAGGCGGTCGGGTGTGTCGCATGAAGTGAAAAGATCCCGAGAAATAAGTCGCCTGGACCGTGAAAACTCCAATTTGTTCGTGTCGCGTGTGTTTGTTATTTTTTTCTCTGTTTTTTGACATGGCGTCACAGTGAACTGTCCGGGGTGGAAAATATTCGGTCTTCGGAATTTCTAGCAATTAATTTCCCCCCGGTGGACATTTAAAATGATTCGTACGGTGAATTCGTGATTATTTCGGGAGCGGGAATTTTTCGGAAAATAAAATCGCGTGCAAAAAGGCTTATTGTTGTGTTGTGTTTTTTTTTTTGGTCGTGCTTTGTGATTTTGGCGTCGCAGGCAGCGGACGAACAACACAATGGCCAGTTCAGTTTTTGTCGACAGTCCCGTCTCGACAAATGAGTCCCGAATGTGCGGAAACTCGCAGTCCAACTTGGTCGTCGTCTACGGAAAAAATGGATTAAATGTGGACCGCAACGGGTTGGACAGTCTGCTCGGTAATACGAAAATAATTTCGGTCTGTCGTTTAATCACATTTTGCAGGTTTTAAGAGGATTTTCGTTTGAGTTTTATTGAAATTTGCGTTGGATTTGAGTTTTAGGAGTTTCTCCGTCGAGTTTGAACGCAATTTGTGGCACGGGGGCTCTGCCAAAAGCTTGAACAGAAAATGAATAATTTTTCCCGCCAAATGTCAATCTGACGTAAATGACATTTCTAATCGATCCAAAAATATGAAAATTTAAATATCCGAAATTGAACTTTGCCGTCCAATGAATTGGACAAGTTTCCACTGGGTGGAAATTTTGTGCAGATTATCTCTTGTAGGCCGCACTATGCGCGCGTGCTCGGTCCACTGCACTGGCCTTGTGGCTTAGCCTTGACGCGGGGATTATTGACTGTAAATGAGCCTCTAATCGATTCTGGTATTTTTCATCTGCGAGTCAACCTTGAACCGCAAAATGCTTCACTCACTGTTTGTCCTATTTTGGGTCCCTGCGGTTTAACGGCACGTTATGTGTTTCAAGGTTTGAGCGAGTTGTTTGATTGTTTGTAAACAGGGCTACGATTAGTACGGAAGAAAAATGTGCTTCGTCCGCTTATAGCATTGAAGTTTACACACAACGGTAGGTAGATATGTTGATGTGCAACCACTTTCATTTTCATCTATCATTAGGTAGGTAGGTACGTGTGGCTGCCTGTAAGTTGGGTTACCACTGCATTATTGCATCCGGCCCTACTCGCTAAACCATTTACAGCTTATATTGTAACGTTAAATTCTCGTAACATCCGACTTTCAGAAACTTGGCTCAGATCGGAGGTAAAGGTCTTGGTGTACGAGCGGTGAGGGGATGCATTCAAAAAGGCGTACTCTCCCCTTCTGCTGTGGTGCATTGTTGTAGATGATCTCATTAAGGACCCACTGTAAGAGGTAAGCATGACTGTCATTTCGGATCGCATGCAAGAGGCGCTAGAGGTAGTAGATCACTGGGGCATCCAACAAGGATTAAGTATAAATCCATGCAAAAAAATTGTAGTGCCGTTTACTAGAAAATGGAAGGTAGACCTAAAGCCACCGATTGTGAGAGGCACTACTATTAAATTCTCTTCCGATGTCAAATACTTGGGTGTTACTTTGTGTCTAACTAGGAACGTTCACCTTAAAAACATCTCCACACGAGCATCATTGTATTTCATGGGGTGTCGAAGGCTCTGTGGAACTGCTTGGGGTTTAGACCAAAAATTGTGTACTAGACCTACAAGTCTATTATAAAATCAATATGCCGCAATGGTGTGGTTGAACAAATTACAGCACAGAGGGTCCTGCAAAAAACGAGAGGTGTGCTGTTCTTAGCATTGCGGGGGACTTAATTCATGTCCCCCTGCTGCAATGAAAGCCATGATAAATATGTCCCCATTACATTAGAGATAAAGAAGGAGGTTCTGAGAGAGGCCATAAAGCTACAGCAGTACATTAAATTTAAAGCCCCGGTTCCATTTGTTGCATTTCCGCGTATCGTACCACTATTGCGTATCATTCACTGAACGAATGCAGTGTGAACACTACACAATTTTTCTTATATCAAGAGTGCCTTGCATTTCAAAGTGCTCGATACGCGATTACAAGTGAACACGTGTCTCAGTTTCAGTTCAACTGCAAACATGAATTGAGCGAATGGCCAATATTGGTAAATTACAAAATTTTGTCCACGAGTTCGATTGTTTTCTCCGTAATGACAAAACAAATTTACGTCACGAACGCGAATGAGCAATATTGTGCAACGCATATGTCCACACATGACTCCACCGCGTATCGTATCATTGCTTTGATGTGACGGCAAAAAACCGCCAAATGACCGATCGGGTTCGTTGCGTTTCTCTGTATCTCATTTAGATACAGAACGGAGATACGTTTGTCGTATCCACTGATACGCAACGAGAATACGATACGCAGAAATGCAACAAATGGATACCGGCCTTAAGACAGACAGACTACCTTGGCGGTCACCTTAAAATTCTGCAGGAATTTAATCAGAAGGACTTAACCGACTTAGTAAACGAGAACATGCCAAAGGTAGGGTGAATGCACCAATAGTCGGCCAATTAGTGACGTCCCGATATAATATTCATTACAATTTTTACTGAATAAATTGTATCAATTTCTGTATAAGGTTAAATGACAGTCAATGGTTTCAATTTTTAGAAACACATAGTTGAAACAAATTTTGATACAATAAGTTTGGTAAAAAAAAATATTATTCTTAAATCGTGCAGTTTTTCCTATAGTCGGCCACAAAAATCCTAAGTTCGGCCATGTTAGATCCCATAGTCGGCCACTACAAAATAATGGAGTCATATGACCGAAATATATTTGTTATTTAGAATATTATTGAAAAAAAAAATGGTTTATCATAAGACTATTATAATATCAAAAAATTTATATCAAGCACAAATATATATATATTATTCGTGTTCCTACGGGCTCTTTTTACCAGGATTTTCTTTTGATTTTCTCGATTTTTAATTCGCTTGTCCTTACGCTGTTTAATCGCATCTTGTGTCTCTTTTTTTTTATGTTTTCATTAATGAGGAGGAACTGTTGGTATTGTAAGGACGATATTGCGCTAGGAGACCTTTCAGCTTTGTTCCTTTTTCGTTTACCTGAGAAATTAATGCTCTTGGATGAAACAAATGTTTCAACTATGACCATCAACAAAAAAAAGTACCGGCTTCTGAATTTTTTGATTTTCCAACCAATTTTTAAACGAATTCGCCACGTACTCGAAGAAAGTTTCCCTTTTCATCCATTGCAATTTTGAGCGTCCGAAGACCCAATCAACTGGCATACTTCTCACGACTTCTCTAGGTGGACGAACATATAGAAAAACTGCCATTGGGGGTGCTATATCTCAATTGGCTGTGAAAACTAACAAAACGGTGAGGACTTCTTTTTCATTACCCATATTTACTTGGTAATTGTTTCTCCATCCTCTTGAAGCAATAATTTTACCAGTTTTGGGCACATTGAAAAACGAGTTTCGTCCCCGTTTAAAACTCGCCGTGAATCCAGAACTATTTCCATGAATAAATTTTCACTTCGATGTGCAGAACTAGCATTCCTCATGCTATTTGCATCCTATTGATAGAGTTCCAAAATTGATGTTCTCACACTGTTTATCACTTATAACTTCGCAAACTCCTACAAAACTAATTAATCCAATTATTTTGAACGAATTAAGAAACACTTGATTTTCGTTAAATATATTAAAACTTGGAAATAGTGAACACGGAGAGAAAACGCGATGCGGCGAAGAATGAAGGACGACTAAATAATCTTAAGAAAAGGATCTCGCAAGAAATTTAGATAGATATTTAACCACTGTAGCAAAAAAAGGATATAAACTCCCAGATGTCGACACACTAAAAAATGTCGGTGTTGCAAATGCCGCTTTTACAACACGGAAAAACCGAATTAATATTATTGGAAAGGCGCGGCGTTCCGGCGACAGACGGATCAACATGTGTTCTGCTAAATTCAGAAAGAGCTGGCCGCGCTTAGGAATTTTTCAGAATTGTGATTCCTAAAGATGGCCACGTCCAAAAGTATACTAATATTAACCATTTTTAACAATTTTATGATTAAGTATGAAAATTTAAATTCTTTTGAATCACAAGCCCCGCACAGTCTACTCGTAATTCTTAAAACTATGGAGTATTGGTAATAAAAAAAAACCTTTCGATCTTATAAATTATTTTACCAACACTCAGTTTTACGGACTTTGTCACAATGAACTTATTATAACGTTACAACAAAAACACTGACTGACTTCATGTTATGCATGTCGAGTTCAAAAGGAAACATAGGTAGAAGAAAAAAACATGTTTCCTGGAAATCGTCTTCACAACATTTAATAATTTTAAATTTCTGAAGAAATGGCCGACTATAGGAGCATGGCCGACTATTGGCGCATCTACCCTATATGATTTTGAGAAAACATATATGGTGGCTCTGAGAGATCGTATATCATGGCAATCTCTAATTCTACCAGATTTTGGAGAAAGTGCTTCAGACTGGTACACATACGGCTCTAAGACTTGAGCGGGCGAATTTGGACCCAATTGTAAAATATGGATGGCAATGGCCACTGTGTTTTTAAACCAAAAGGTGCTACGGTTATTATTTTATCTGACAGTCAAGTGGACTGCTAGCGCTGAAATCTTAACCCCCAAGTAACAACGGCAACGCAGTCCGAGGCAGACTAGCTGTCAAAAAGTTGAGCGCGGTGTATTTCCATTATGGTAGTCAGAACGAACGTAGACGAAGGCAGCCTTACGCAACCATCCAAAAATGTTCGTCAACTCTGTTTCGTAGCCCGTAGTTAACCTCACAATCGACAAGTGACTTTTTTATCTTTAAAACATCGAATCGTTACTTGATATGACCGTACTGAACTAAAATTAGCTTAAAAATCGTTTTTAGTTGTTCGCTGCTTCGTACACAGGAATACGAATGCTTTTTTGGAATATTTGAAATTTATTTAAAACTCAAACTGACGCAGACAGTGAATAGTTATCTGACTTGCTGATTTATTGGCGGCGTCAAGCTGCGCCGTGCTGCCTCATTCTACTTTGTATCTGACTCAAGCATAACCCCTAAGTCACAACGGCAACGCAGTCCGAGGCAGACTAGCTGTCAAAAAGTTGAGCGCGGTGTATTTCCATTGTGGTAGTCACAACGACCGTAGACGAAGGCAGCCTTACGCAACCATCAAAAAATGTTCGTCAACTCTGAACTTTTCCGTAGCCTGTAGTTAACCTCGAAATCGACAAGTGACTTTTTTATCTTTAAAACATCGAATTGTTACTTGATATGACCGGACTGAATTAAAATTAGCTTAAAAATAGTTTTTAGTTGTTCGCTGCTTCGTATGCACGAATACGAACGCTTTTTGGAAAATTTGAAATTTATTCAATACTCAAACTGACGCAGACAGTGAATAGTTATCTGACTTGCTTATTTATTGGCGGCGTCAAGCTGCGTCGCGCTGCCTCATTCTACTTTGTATGTGACTCAAGCATTATGCTAATTTTAATTCAGTCCGGTCATATCAAGTAACAATTCGATGTTTTAAAGATAAAAAAGTCACTTGTCGATTTCGAGGTTAACTACAGGCTACGGAAAAGTTCAGAGTTGACGAACATTTTTTGATGGCTGCCTTCGTCTACGTTCGTTGTGACTACCACAATGGAAATACACCGCGCTCAACTTTTTGACAGCTAGTCTGCCTCGGACTGCGTTGCCGTTGTGACTTAGGGGTAAGGCTTGTGGGGGCTGTCATTCTCTGCTGTCACATCGTAAAAGTATAACCCTAATATAAATGCCAAGACATGAGGGTATTCCGGAAAATGAATTGGCTTGCTAAGCGGGGAGCCAACTCACCAATGTTTGGCCCGGAACCATTCTGTGGAGTAGGTATAGGCTTCATTAAGGACGGTTTTTTAAAGTGAGTAAATCTTCAAGTGGTTTTTCAAGTACGCGAGCGTTGGAATTCCTTTCCTTAAGGAGGTATTTACATCTAGCTAACAAAAATAAAAAGAAAAATTTAGAGGATTTTTTTCCAAGAGTATACAAATACAATGCTGGGGATTTTTTGCAAGATATTTATTAAGTATTTAAGTGAAGAAAAAAACTTGTTTGCTACAAAATGCTGTTATGAAAGCCAGTTATATCGTCACCCTTGTGCCAGAGGCACGGAACTGCAAATCAGCGAATTTAAGTTATAGCTATTTGAAAGTTCAAACTGTTTTTTAACGTTTTCAATCTCCCCTAATTATTTCTCGTTAAACCACTTTACATTCGTGCTTCGGGCATAACTTCTTTGAACCATTTTGTAAAACAAAACCAATTTAGTAGAAAAGTGAAAAATTTGCACTTTCGTGTCGTGCGCCGTTATCACCTTCGAAAAAGGTCCGCTTTGTGTAAGCTGTAGAAGTCGTAAATTTTTTCTAAAACCAAAAATCCAAAAATTTTTCTTAAACATGTATCCGTAGTTGGAGGATATACCAATAAAATCAATAAAGCCTAGAAAAAAAAAAGCTGCTGGCATAAGAATTAGTCTTGATTTTCATTTTTTTTTTATCTTGAAGGTGTTCAAAAAAAAATATAAAAAACTAGCCGCGTCCCACGGCTATGTTCACTTTTGTATGGTGCTATACTTCCGTAACTGCAAAGCCATCGGTTTCCCGTTGCTCCGTCGCTCCCGTTGCTCCGTCGCTTCCGTTACTCCCGCTGCTCCTGCTCCCGTTACTCCGGTTGCTTCTATCGCAGTTGGTAAGATCTGCGAGAATTTCGCAGATTTCTGGGAGACATGTCGGCCAGTCTGCGAGATCCTCCGAGACGTTGTATGAAAAAAATACACGTATCGAGACAAATGTTCACCGATTCTGTGAGAGAAATCTGGATATGTAGCGACAGGAAAATTGTTTAAAGTCTGCGCCATCTGTTATATTATACATCGTTACATATTTTTTGGAGTTTGTGTATATAATAATATATTTCTAGTCATAAATTTGCCTGCTCTAAGCTCTTGTGACAAGAGCCTTGTAAAAAAATTCTGAAATAAATATATATCTTTCAATAATTATTTATTAAAATTATACATACAAATTACAAAAATTAAAAAAATATTTCCTTAATGGCTTTGAAATTTTGACCATCTTCAAGATCTTCCATTTCCGATCCATTTCTATAAAAAAAGGTAAATATTGCAGATACCGGATTGGAATTCCTTAGGAAAACGTCACGAAATGCATATTCTAGAAGTCTTACCTAGAGATCGTGAATTCACAATTTTTCAATTCCACTCTATAATAAAAAAAACTTTTAAAATAAAACAATAAATAATTTAATGAAATAAAAAATATGAATGGAAATAATTGTATGCCATTAATTTATTTTGTTGCTGTCATCACAAAAAAGAAACCGCCAAATGGTATCGTAAATTTTCTCTACACCTGGTGACACTTTGTTCATTTTGAATAGAAACGTCGGGAAAGAGACTCGATACCAACTGGGATATGAAACACACTATTTGTTTGAGTTGCGCGCCACCTATTATTGAATAGTTATACTGGTTCCGACGAGGCCCATTTCACACTCTTTGGCTGCGTTAATAAGCAAAATTGCCGCATTTGGCGAACGGAGAATCCACACGAGATCCATGAAACGCCATTGCATGATCAAAAAGAGACTGTTTGGGCCGACGTTTGCGCCAAAACCATCATTGGGCCATTTGTTTTCCCGACAAAACGAAACAGTCGATGGAAAACGATATCGGTGGATGTTAGCTCATTATGTCTGCCCGCAAATGCGTGAAAAAGGTCTGGATGGTTACTGATTTCAACAAGACGGTGCGCCATGCCACACTGCAAATGAAACAATTCAGTTTCTGCAACGAAAATCGCCTGGACGTCTGATGTCGAAGAGAGGCGACATTGACCGGCCACCGAGATCTCCAGATTTGACACCTCCGGACTTCTTTTTATTGGGTTATTTGAAAAGCAAAGTGTACGCCAGCAAGCCTCAGACCATTGACCAGCTCAAAGCAAACAATCGTGCCGAAATCATTGCTATACCGCTCGATATGCTCGAAAAAGTAATGGAAAACGGAGCAAAAAGGGCACATTTTGCTGTGGCCAATAGATGCAGCCACTTGATTGACGTTTTTATTCAAAAACTAATCCAAATAAATTCTAAAGGACCAAATTGAATAAAAAATACCTCACATATAAAAATCAGTTTTGATTGAAGATCGCGCACCCTGTACTAATACAGAAACCTTCGCGGGCGTGCGCTCAACAAATAAACAAAGTTTCATCGCAATCGAATGAATGGTATAGGAAGGCATAGGGACAAACAAACAAAAGTTTGAGCACCAGAATACTAAAATCGCGAAAAAATTTGGAAAAAAAATTGTTTATGATTCGATCGGCACCAAACTTCACCGGAACCATACCGGGAATATTCTACATATTTCCTGAAAATTTGATCATAATCGGTTGAGCGGTTTAGGAGTTTATAGCCGACATATACACATGCATACACCCTCTTTTATATATATAGATAATTTTTCCACCTAGTTTGTTGATATATTCTCCAATCCTATATCCTAAAAAAAGAACTCGATATTTTATTTGGTTCAATATCTAAAGCTTACACAAGTTCAGAAAACATGGTTTCGAGAAAAAACATTTCAATTTTTTTTCCTTAGTTTTTTCGCAATTAGTAACGAAATAATGCTCCTTACAGTTCTTGCTTCCTAAAACAGGGGAACATGTTTTGACACCACGTCCATAACCTTTTTCCAGCACTCGTTTGTAGACATTAGATTTGTTCTTTTT